>WOVY01010522.1:0-700076 GCA_013436015.1 Rhipicephalus annulatus
GGCCCTGTGGGAGAACACTAGTATGTCTAGCAAAGTGCTCAATTTTTAGATGCGGAAGCATCTTATACTCGCGCCTTGTAGTGCGCCGTCCGCGCCGTCCGCACCGCTTCTCGAACATTCGACAGCTGACGCGCGCGCATGCGCCGTCGCGCCGTCGCTCACCATCTGTGCTGCGCGCGCTTCTCCTTCGAGAACATTCGACAGCTGACAGCGCATGCGCCGTCGCGCCGTCGCCATCTGTGCCGCGCGCACGCTTCTCCTCTTCGAGAACATTCAACAGCTGACAGTGCATGCGCCGTCGCGCTGTATATATACTCAAGGTCGGCGCTCGCTCGCTCAGTTGCAGCTCGTCGGTTGGTTTGTACGGCGCGTCGACCTCCAAGGTCGCGGGGAAATGAATTCCAACGAATCCACAAACACAATGATCGACGTCCCTTCGACCAGCGCCGTCCTTTCGCATACGTGTGTACGTGTTCACTCATTTAACACCCCCTCCTACAACCACGTTAACCAATTTAGCCATCGACCCAAGTATGTCGCAATTTAACACCCCATTTCACAACCACGTTAACCAAATTAGCCATCGACCCAAGTAAGTCGCACTTTAACACCCCGTTAACCAATTATATGCTCCGCATCCTCCTCAGTGTTTCCCCGAGGGAAGCTGCGAGCATTTTTTTAACACAGAAATGTTTTATACCAGGTCCAGCAAACTGCAGTGACGTATTTTTATCGCAGAAATGACCTCGAACGAATGCACGTGATCAGAGGGCAAAGAAAAAACTCGCCGTGTATCTGTGTTCTTCGATGCAAGTGTCAAAGGGCAAGAGTCTTCGGACTGGAGGCGCAGCGTTAGAAATTGAGACCATCTGGCTGCAATGCCATGAAATGAAAGCTTGGGTAGAACGCTGAGCCACTGGTAGGTGGCAGCACTATTTAGTGTTAACGAATCGCCAGAAACACTTACTTTTTTTCCGTTCGTAGCGTTCTATTGTCAGCGCAGCATGACCAACGCTAGTGTCTCTAGAATTCCGTATCTACGCATTTTTAGTGAAGATACGCATAATCTAAACCCTACGTATTGATGTTCAGGCTCAAGTATGCGTAATATCTAATTTTTGATCGGCAATGTTTTCTATAGTATCAACCAAGCCAGAAATCAAGATGGCTTGGCGTTGAGCAAAGGCTTAAACGTTTGCCTGTTGGTTGAAGAGGCGACAGACAGAGAAACGAAAACGCAGAGGGACGGGCCAAAATAAATAATTTCTGCAACGAAGTGTAGCAATTGAAAAGTGCTGTTAACGGGAGTCGAACCCACGATTTCCACTAGCGAGAACAGAGGCTGTGCTCGCAATCAATAGCGGCCTGGTCAGCCATTCTTGAGGCTTCGCAAACGCGGCTTGTTTATTTCACACATTCCTTCCGGATTCTTCTTGTCTTGAGAGGTGAGGTGGAGATAGGGCCGTACGTAGCATATATATATATATATATATATATATATATATATATATATATAGATATATTATATATATATATTATATATTCTATATATATATATATAAAGGAAAGAAGTGTATACCTCAGGCTCGGTTTATGGTACACTCTTTTTATGAGCCTGTATGGCGTCACAGCACGTGAACATCGTGCTACGTGACGCCAATCAGGCGTATAAAAGAGTGTACCACACTCGCTGCCATGGCTACAGGGTGGTGTTGACGGACTCTCCATGTTTAAATTCACATATAAGCCCATTAAAGTGGCTAGGGGAATAGCCGCCGTGATAGCTCATTAGCAGTGTATCGAACAGGTTATTCGGACGTCGGTAGGTTTGATTCCTGCTCACGGCAAGTTATTTTTTCACCCACTTGTTTTTCCTAGTTACTTTTCATTGCTTGTAATACCTTCTCCTATACATTTTTTGGCATATATATATATATATATATATATATATATATATTGTGGTGTGGTGTGTGTGTGTGCGTGTGTGTGTGTGTGATATATATATATTGTTACGACATGTGTAATTAGGTATTTGCACCTGTGTAGCGGGGAACATGGTGGTAGCAGAAGAAAGGGAGGTTCGGTTGGTGGCAAAAGCTCGCTGCTGCCCGTTCACTGCGGTATACCGTCGAGTCGACCGTTACGTCTGCTTCGAATAAACCCCTCGTAGACGTAACAGAGTGGTGGAGGTGCTGGGTACGACACATCGACGTACCACGGAGCTACAGCTGTTTGGAGTTCGCCGGAAGCCGTCGTCTTGCCGGTCTGCCGCCGACAACAGTCGTCATGACCCAGAGCGAAGGTCAGGAATCAACCGCCTCGACTTCGCGCCAAGCTACACTGGCTACACCAAGGCATCACTACATGAAACCCCGCCCGTTCGAGGGAATGGTAGGAGAAGATGTGGACGCGTGGCTAACGCACTACAAAAGGGTGAGCCGGTACAACCACTGGAAACTCTATCGATCAACTGGAAAACGTCGCGCTGTTTCTCACGGACAACTGCCCTGATGTGGTATGAAAACCACGAAGAGTCCTTGACAACATGGGCTATTTTTGCTCAAGAACTCATAAGTGTTTTGGTGACTACGACTCAAGAAAGAAAAGCGCGGAGCGGAGTCTTGCTGGAAGAGCCCAGACTCCTGGAGAAACCTGCACTGCCTATATAGAGGACGTTCTTAAGCTTTGCAAGATTATAAACCCGCAGAAAGTCTGAAGAAGGACAGGGTCGGACACCCATTGAAAGGCATAGCGGAAGACGTTTACAATTTCTGATAGGCAGGGATGACCTCACCTCTGCTTCCGACGTCCAACATCACTGCCGCACGTTTGAAAAATTGAAGACTCGTCGCATCGCCCCGAAATTCGGTAGGCTGGCAAATGTGGACAACGGTTGCCAGCGTCGACGTGAGCCCGCCCACCGACCTTGCCGCTACTATTTGGGCAATTGTGCGTGAAGAGCTGCAACGACAAGGTAGTAGGGTTGACGAAATCATTCCTCATCCACCTACCAAACCAACCTACTACACGGCGGCACCATCAGCTTCTTTGCCACCATCGGTATGTGTGGCAGACATCAGCGAAACTGGAAATCCGCGGCCACGTCGTGACTCATTCGTGGCCGACCAGCGATATGGCCAACGCCTTTGGCAGGGCCCCGCCACACAGTGGTGGGCAGCCCCCCGCTCAACAAGCTCGTCACCGACCCTTCACAGCTGAGCGGTCCGAGCATTGGTTCGGTGAGCGTCCTCTACCAGTCTGTTACAACTGTGGCTTCGAAGGACACATTGCCAGGTATTGCAATTACCGTCAGCCGCCAATGTATGACCGATCACCGAGATTTAACCGTTCTGGCGTTACCCCGAGCATCGACATTTCCGGGAAGTGCGTCTTACGAGATCCCAGGACCGCTACGAAACCAATCTCCGGCCTCTGACCGCAGTGTGACACCACCACCTGCCCCTCGTGCCAACCGATCACCGTCTCCTCGGCACCGCCACTCCTCGCCTCCTACGGAAAACTAGCCGGCGCGGCCGTGGAGGTGAGGTCGCCGGACAGTCTTCGATTTCAACAGATATACCTCCGTTAGCTTCCATGTTTAGAAATAAGGTTTCGAGTGCTTATCGATGGTGTACCAACGATGGCGTTGATGAACACAGGTGCAAGCGTGTCAGTGATGAGTTTAGTTTTCACCCGCCTTCTTGGACGAAAGGTTATGTTTTGTTGGGACCGTCCTGATACGTTTCGTGGAGTGAGCGGAGAGGTGTTACAACCTGTTGGTGTCTGCACTGTGACTGTTAGTTTGGCGTGCCAGAACTTTGTCGCAGAGTTTGCTGTTCTCCCTCACACTACGCATGACGTCATTCTGGGACTCGATTTCTTGAAGCTATGTGGTGCTACTGTCGATTGCCGCACAGGACAAATTACAGTAGATTCTGATATCCCAGTTTTGTTTATGGAAAACTCGCCCTCTCAAGAAAGTGCTCTTTGCGTGTCTGTGGACACAACTGTGCCGCCGTTGTCTGCAAAATGCGTCCCTGTTGTCTGTTCACCTGCAAGCAAGAAAACATTTGACGCAACTGTGGAGCCCTTGCATCTTAGTTGCATAAAGAAGACAGTTTTAATACCGTACTGTACACTATCGGTTGCGCAAGGGCATACTGGTTTGTGGGTGATTAACTGCTCTAGTGAACCTACAGTGCTGCCGAAGGATCTGAAACTTGCAGAGATTCGTGAACACCAAGTGTTCTCGCTTGCCACCCTCGCAGAAAGCAATGATTCCCCGGATAAAACCCGTTGCAATAATCTGCACGCCAGGGACACCACCGTTATGGCTATGATTGATAAGTCACTCAGCTCCAAGGAACGTAATGAACTGGCGAGTATTCTGCGCAAACATGCCGGTATTTTTTATTTCGCTCAGCATGATTCACCGTCATTCCCTGCTTCTCGTATAAAGCACCGAATCGACACGACATCTCACAGACCTCTTCGACAGAAACCATATTGTGTATCGCCGTCAGAACGCACAGTGATCAATGAACAGGTTTGCGAGATGCTCAAGCAAAATGTAATTCAGGAATCATGTAGTCCGTGGGCCGCTCCAGTAATTCTAGTGAAGAAGAAGGATGGGACATGGCGATTTTGTGTTGACTACCGCCGTCTCAACGCCATCACTAAAAAAGACGTATACCCCCTCCCACGGATTGATGATGCTATCGACTGTCTATCATCGGTCTCTTACTTTTCGTCTGTGGATCTGAGGTCAGGCTACTGGCAGATTCCAATGCACGAGGAAGACAAGGAGAAAACGGCATTTGTTACAACAGATGACTATTTGAATTCAATGTGATGCCGTTCGGACTCTGCAACGCGCCCGCAACTTTTGAGCGATTTATGGACAACATTCTGCATGGATTGAAGTGGGAAGTGTGTATGTGTTACTTGGACGACGTTGTAATTTTTGGGCGCACCTTTTGTGAGCACAACACACGCCTTGGCCTCGTACTGGACTGCCTAAGCAAAGCACGCTTGGTGCTCAACTCAAAGAAATGTCGTTTTGGAGAGCGCCAAACACTCGTCCTTGGACACTTAGTAAACGAAGAAAGCATACGACCGGATCCCGCCAAGACAGCCGCAGTGGAGGCATTTAAGCAGCAAACTCGGTGAAAGAACTGCGCAGCTTTTTGGGGCTTTGTTCATACTTTCGCCGATTCATTCCTGGCTTTGCCAATATTGCATACCCGCTCACGTGTCTGTTTCAGAAAGGTGCGCAGTTTGACTGGACCCCGGAATGCGAGTCTGCTTTTTCGGAGTTGAAGTTTCTTTTAACGTCCCATCCGATTCTTCAACACTTCAATCCTCTCGCTCCCACTGAGATTAACACAGATGCCAGCGGTATTGGTGTAGGTGCTGTCCTGGTTCTACGCTTGGATAATCAAGAACACGTCGTAGCGTATGCAAGTCGCTCGCTCAGCAAGTCCGAGCGTAACTACACTGTCACAGGGCTAGAATGCCTCGCAGTAGTCTTCGCAGTGCAGCGCTTCCGGTCCTACCTGAACGGACGCCCCTTTACCGTCGTGACAGACCATCATTCTCTCTGCTGGTTGGTTAATCTGCGTGACCCATCTGGTCGGCTGGCGCGCTGGGCACTTCGTCTACAAGAATATGACTTCACGGTTTCGTATAAAAGTGGCCGACGTCACGCTGACGCAGATTGTCTTTCGCGACTACCGCTTCCAACGATGGAATGTGACGCGGACACCTTCAATACCTACATTGCATCACTCGACCAATCATTTCCTGATAACAAGACCTTTAGGGATGAACAAAAAAGGGACAGCACTATACAACAGCTTCTTGCTACCAAACCAAAATCATCGCCTACGCGCTTCTGCATCAGAGACGGGCTAGTTTACAAAAAGAACTACACCAACACCGGCTCACAATATCTTCTGGTGGTTCCGAAGAGTCTTCGCGTTTATGTCTTGCAGGCTATGCATGATGACCCAACATCCGGTCATCTAGGCACAGCAAAAACTCTTTGCCGTCTTCAAGAAAGATTCTACTGGCCCGAAATGCGCCACACGACGGAACAATACGTGTCTAGCTGCAACGAGTGTCAACGTCATAAGCGCCCAACAAGTGCTCCTTTAGGGCGATTACATCCGGTGCCGCCCCCTAGAACTCCATTCGAGCAAGTCGGGATTGACCTCCTTGGACCCTTTCCCCGGTCTTCTGATGGAAATCGCTGGATAGTCGTTTGCACCGACCATTTAACACGGTACTGCGAGACCGCTGCCATACCATCGGCAACTGCAGCTGATGTGCCTTCCTTCATGCTACGTTTTGTCATTCTTCGACATGGGCATCCCAAATCGTAATCCGTGACCGTGGCCGACAATTCACAGCAGACGTGATGGAAGAGATGCTTCGTGTCTGTGCTTCAAGGTTTCGGCACTCTACGCCATACCATCCCCAAACGAACGGTCTAACTGAACGAACGAACAGAACTCTCTCGAACATGCTGTTTATGTATGTTGCATCCGATCACAAGGACTGGGACAGCATTCTACCCTTTATCACATATGCATTCAACACCGCTCAGCATGAAACTACCGGCTACAGTCCTTTCTTTCGTCTATATGCTCGACCACCTCGTCATACCCTGAATACAATCTTCCCGTGTTTGGACCATCATGATCCCTGCATATCCGAGATCATCTGTCGGGCAGAAGAAGCTAGACGCCTTGCTTATTTGCGCACTCTTGCTTCGCAAGACCGCTAGAAGGCACATTTTGACCGCCGACGCCGACACGTGACGTACAATCGCGGCGACCTAGTGTTGCTCTGGACACCAACTAGAAAACGCGGTTTGAGCGAGAAACTGCTAGCGCACTATGCGGGACCTTATCTTGTAGACTGTATCAGTGATTTAGTTTACCGCATAGCGCGTCTCCATTCAAACGGCCAACGGTTTGCAAAAACTGAACTTGTCCATGTTGCACGTTTGAAGCGCTTTATTCCTCAAGAGACTGATTGACTCGCTCAGTGGGCCTCGTCTGCGCGGAGGGAAATGTTACCACATGTGTAATTTAGGTATGTGCACCTGTGTAGCGGGGAACATGGTGGTAGCAGAATAGGAGGACGTTCGGTTGGTGGCAAAAGCTCGCTGCTTCCCGTTCACTGCGGTATACCGTCGAGTCGACCGTTACGTCTGCTTCGAATAAACCCCTCGTAGACGTAACATATATATATATATATATATATATTATGTGTGTGTGTTGTGTGTGTGTGTGTGTGTCTGTGTGTGTGTCTGGGATTGACGTTTGTGAACAGAGATACTTTTCATTTATTTTCATGCACATGCACCTCTTCTTCGTCGGCTTTTTCCACCATCACCGTGTTCTTACATTACTCTCCCCCTCCCCTCAAGAAAGTCTAAGTTCAGAAGGTACAAAATAACGTCATAGTTTGCTAATATGCACTATGTCTGAGTTTCCACCTAAAGACAACACAGTGTGGTTGACCTTATAGTTCACTGGTGCCACTTAGCATAGAATCTTGTAGGAACCTTCCCTTACTGAACTAAGTTTGACGTTGTTGAGATGCCATGGTGCCTTGTAAAGGACGAAGTCACCAACTTGGATCTCAATTGAAAGAAATTTATTACCATAGATTACTTAGTTCTCGCGGTGGTACGTGACTGAAATACTAAAAGCAGCTTTGCGCGCTTCTTCAATTGTTTTTTGTCGCCAATTTAGTATAGTTGGATGAGATGAAACTCTACACATCAGGAAGATTGGTGCCTAGCCGATAACTTCGTGAGGCATTCTTTTGTACTCATTTATAACCTCGGACAACAGCTTAGTACTACACTTGAGTGGCTCGTCATTGATCTTGCACTTAGAGGGGCTCTGCCACACTTTTCGAGCATGATTGGTACCGATCGGCAAAAAAAAATCTACTACCGTTCGACAGAAAACGCTGCCGATTGGTAGTAAAGGCTCGCGACAAAACGCGAGCCAAATTTTATAGCGCAGCGTGCGTCCTAAAAATTGCAATAAATCATCGAAATCAGCTGAAAATTGCCTTGTCTTCTCTCGGCAAATGACAGAAGAGGCTCAAAAATTATTCATAGCAAGGCCAACCTCAACCATTCTCTGATTTAAACATGGCGCGCTTGGTTGCTGCAGAGATCGCTGTTGGAGGCTGAGACTTGACCAGGCGTGCGTGCGTGATCACACTGAAAAAGCCGCGCATCCAAAGAAAAAGATAAAGTGCTCAGGTCATGAGGCATGGTTGACGTGTTTGCTTTGCCCCTGCCATCCCTGCCAGCTTAGCTTCCACCACATTCGTCGGGACGAGAGAAGAGAGAACGCGATTGCAGCGTGCGACAAATTGTTATAACTCCGCTCGTACTGCCCGGAATCTGGAAAATTTAGGCGTGTTGAGTTTGTGGGACAATAAGCTTTCCCCGTACATTTCTTCCATGGTTACTTAAAAAAGTGTTTCAGGGTCCCTTAAAGTCAGGTACGATGGTCTGGTTTGCTCGCTTGTTAATACCATTGCATTTCGATTGATGAGATGAGGTTAAGAATTATTTTACTCGGAGATGTTGTGGAAACTGTTTAACCCTTTCTGTGGTGAAACTTTTTCACGAAGACCTGAATGAACATTCGTGGTTTCTCGACAGCACAATTGTTTTTAGGCATGAGTTGTAATCGTCGCTGTTTTCACTTTTATAGGCAAACGCCCATACGCAGCTAGTAGTATGGTCAATGACCAAGTGAATAAACCTTTTAGATGAGCCATATCCACGAAATCCCCCAATGGTATGCAAAGTAAAATAGTGAAATGGCTCTTGATCAGGAAGCAGAAGTTCAGGGTGCCATACTTTTTTTGTTTTCGTCACCGTGCACCTTTGGCATGTATCGCAATACTGAATGTAGGTGGCAACATCATTTACCATATCTGGCCATTACTATTGCGGCCACAACCGTGATAGCGTCTTCTCTCGGCTCCAACATGCCCAAAATGTTGATGTACGTTCTTAAAATTGGTTGCGCGTAGTGCATGGGGCACATAGATCTTCCTTAGTTATTTTTTTTGACGATGACTACGTGATATTCCAATGCACGCGTTCGTTTTGGGTGCTCATTGCTGCATCGTTGAGGTTCATGGTGGGACAGAACTATTGTGAATCTGGAGAATACATCTGCTTCGACGTTGAGTATGCCGTTTTTATGTTTGGTGTGTACTATACATCAATAGTTTTAACGAGCACCGCGGAAAAGACGGCCTTCAGTATTCTTACCCCCCGTATTCACAAACACTCCTCGACTCAACTTCCACTCTTCATCCTTCACTTGACCGAGTTGAGCAATGCGCCACCTCTGGGCTGAAAATGACGCTGGGCTACTCTAGGATTGCAAATGAGTATTGCTGATATGCAGGAATTGCCGTGCCTAGAGAAGGCACTACCATAGGCTTTCTCAAGTGAAGGTGAAGCGTTGAGTGAAGGGACGTTCTAGAATATGGGGGTTAATATTCTTCAGCCACTCTAGTGCAGAATGATCTATTACAACAGTCAATGGCTTTCCAGGAAGGTAGCAATGACATTTATTATTGACATCTATAATTTTGAGGCGTTCTCTTTGTTTACTAGCACAATTTACTTTGTGCTTAAGTAGTTTCCCGCAGTATTAGGCAACGGGATGTTCCGTGCCTTTGTCGTCAGGTTGCTTCAGCACTGAACCAATGCCTTCACCTGATGAATTAGAGTACACAGTACATGATCTCGAAATGTCGTATATGCGAAGTACCCGTTTTTCGGTTATGCACTGCTTCAGCTCCCGAAAAGCTAGCTCACATGATTCTGTCCACGTCCACTTGCTTCCTTTGTGGAGTAGCTTCGTAAGTGGAGGAGTGATGTCGCTGAAATGAGGATTGTATCGACGGTACGTTTTTACGGTGCCCACGAAATGCTGAAGGTCTTTCTCTCTTTTGGGTATCGAGAATAAGAGTATTGCAGCCACGTTACTTTTCTTGTCAATATTCGTTGTGAAGCTTTGTGGCACTAGTATTCAACGCTGAATCTTACAAGTTAGCACTTTTTTCGTTTTAGTTTTATGATCTCGTCTCAAAGAGCCTTCAACAGTGCTGAGAGGTGACGTATGAGGTCCTCAAGTGTCTCTGAGTGTACGAACATGTCGTCAACGTAACTGCTAACATTAGTGAGCTGATGTTTGGCTGTTATTAATTTCATGGCTCCTTTATATGTAGCGGGAGTATTCCTTAACCCTAACAGCATAACGAACCACTCATTAGTCAGGACAAACCCAGTTTTGTGAACGCCATTGGGATTGATTCAGACATGCCAGTATCCCGACTTACATCTATATATTGCGTAGTGAAAACGTTCGCCTTTCCAAAGTGGTCCAGAATGTCATCTATACGTGAAGTTGGGTGATAGTCTGGTACCGCTATGCCGTTGGGTTTGAGATATTCAATGCAGACACGAGTACGCCATTTACCGTTATTTTCTTCTAAGATGACCGGTTAGGCATAGGGTGACAACAAAGGCCCAACAACACCTTGCTTAACGAGGGTGTCAACTTCTTTGTTACTTTCCACTTTGTCAGCCTGTTAACATCTGTATGGTGCTCGATGAAAAGTGAAAGCATCGGTACGTGCAATATTATGTTGCTTATTTGTAATGCGTCCAATATCTGTCTCGCATTTTGAGAAGATCTCGTCATACTTACACAAAAGAGAGACGAGCGCTGCTGATGTCGAAACAAGGAAATAAAACACCTTGCGTTAGGTTTAACCACGTGGCACGAGACACAAAGGAATTACTCTATGCACTGCAGTGTAAAAAAAACAGAAATATCAAAGAACATTGGCTTCTTCATTGTCGACATTGTGGCAAGCTGCTCAAACACAAATACGTAACAACTGGCACAGGCTAGTTCACACTTGTCCTATGTATACCTGTGCATTATTTCTTTTATAAAGTTCTTTTTGATGCTTTGGCGCTGCGCGGCAAGTTTTCATCTGTTCGTCGTTCTCTGAGAGTGACACCGACATTTTTCGCTCCCGCATTCACTATATTGCCCTTGTAGGAAAAATTACTTTTTTTTCGTTTCCCCGTAACTGGCACTTGAGAGTGAATCTGGACATGTTGTTTTTTTACGTCGTGTTTTCAGGTTCTTCGTGATGCCTTAATTGAGAACCAGACAGCAGAGACTTACAGGGATGTGTGCAAGCCCAAAGTGACTGGCACTGAGTGCCTGAACAAGGTTTCACGAAGAAAGTGTCCCGAACTCGACCATTTCGTCGTCTTCTCATCAATATCCTGTGGTCGTGGTCAAATTGGTCAGACAAACTACGGGTTCGCCAACTCCGTCATGGAGCGTCTGTGTGAACGGAGGGTTGCTGACGGCCTGCCCGGTGAGTTTAAATGCTCTTCTGTCATTTGTGAAGCTTGAAGTAACATTCAGGATATTCGCCGCTACAAGCCATAAAAGTTTCTGTAGTTCTGGAAAAATTTTTTATTATTACTTTCTGAGTGGGCAAAACATACTTATTGTTAGCTGTTCTGAGAGAAGCCTCTCAATGAAGAAGGACTTTTGAAATACTTCATAAGAGTGCTGACTTTACTTACTAAAGCTTTAATTTATTTCAAGCAGCAGCACTAGAGCACTTTTAATGTCCTAAGGAGCATTGTTTGCAAGGTTGCGTTGATTCTTTTTCTTACTGCTACCCACAGTTGTTTACGCAAAGATTTCTTTTTCGCTTTGTAAGCTCTTATGTACATGAAACTCTACGTGAAACAATCAAGGCATCAATAAAAACTACTAAAAATTTGTTTATAAATGTAATAGCAAATAATAATTTTTTTTCACGCAACTTCACACTTACGTAAAAAAAGACTATTTGTACGCTTTTACGTAACCGAACACAATTTCAGTGTTGCGAGACATTATGTAAATAAATAATGTACCTACAATAAGTAAACTACTCAATGACACTAATTTCACAATGATGTTGTTTGAAAGTTTGGCTGATAATACTAATCACAATACTTAGCAAGAAGGAAGTGCTCCTAAGTTAACACTTCGCAATACATGAGGCGTGAAATCAACATATAAACCATATTTATGTCGCAATAGAAAGTCTAGCTATTCAATTTTGTGCACTCTTACTAAAATAATATGTGACAAAGCGCTAATGCACGAATTTCAAGTGATACAACTTATTCGATGTCCCGCGAAAACTCCTAGTTCTGAGCAGTGATTACGCACAAGATGGGTGTTCGTGAGCTTTACGGTCTGTGAAATTTCGCACTTGTTGTGGACGCAAGCTTTCTTGTGTTATAATTCAGTCAGGCATAATATGGCAATGAACGTCAACTTGTGCACACCTCCCCGTTAGAATAATGCTCCCAAAATGTGCCTGGAAGCGTGTTTTGCTATTTGGAAGTGCATTAAAAAAATTTTCAAGACTGGTATTTGATGAATCTTTAGCAACATCGCCTTATGCTCAGGGAAGTTGCTTACGTGACAGGTTTGTTTATTTTATTCGAACAAGCAAACAGGTGATCAAAAAACGAAGCTTAATAAAACAACTAGGGTTTAGAACAATCTGACACTTCTATTACATGTTTGCTTTATGAAATATAATATTTTTCATGAAGCACCATATATTCGCAGTGAGGACATTCTATGGAGGCAGGACCATATCATTACCATGAAAATACACAGAAGAAATTCACTCTTATAAAGTATACGAGATTCCATAAAAAATTGTTTTCTGGCCCAAATGCAGGACTGGCTATCCAGTGGGGCCCCATTGGAGACGTTGGCGTTGTCCATGACAGTGTGAACGTCGACTTCGATTTCTTCGGACTTATGCTACAGCCGATATCTTCCTGTATAGAGGTGATGGACTACTGCCTAAGCCAAAAGCAGCCCATTGTCTCGTGCTTCGTCAAGAGCAGCCCGTCAGAAAAACAGGACAGCAAGAATAGGCAAGATCTTGTTCGGAGAGTGGTTCACATACTTGGTAAGTTTTAATGGCTTTTTGCTTGAAAATACGATGACTCTTAGCCACATAATGTTGCTCGTACTAAGTGTTTTTTTTCCTAAAAACCATACATAGTCGTCATTGATGTTCTATCCACTCTTTCAGCACCATTTCTTCAACATAAAGAATGATTCAAATGTACTGCAGTGAAGAAGATGAGGCTACTCAGAAAGGCAGGGGGTATGACTCAGTCGGTGAAGAAGACGACGTTTGGTTGGCTGGGGACTCAGGCTAGTTCCGCCATTACCGCTTGACGTGTCGTGACCGCTCTCCTGTTTTATAAAAGAGTGTCACTCTAAAACGCCTCATTATAATTGGTGGAGAGTGCTGGGTAACGCCAAATCCTGGAATTGCGAAACCGTACGTTGCCTCCATTTGCTACGATGTCCACGAACGACGATCAGCAGGCGGCCGCCTCGGCTCCAACTACTGCAGCTCCTGTCTGTCTCGGCTCCTTTCGGCAACGCGATCCGCCTACCTTCAGTGGAACCGATGACAAAGACGTGGAAGACTGGCTCGACGAATATGACCGGGTGCGCAAGCACAACAAGTGGGACGATGCGCACAAGCTTACTGTCGTCCAATTTTATTTGACCGACGTCGCCAGTCTGTGGTACCGTAATCACGAGAGAGACCTCCCCACCTGGTCGGCCTTCCGAACGGCGTTTGCGGACTTGTTTGGCCGTCCAGCGCTTCGCGAACTACGGGCCGAACAGCGCTTGCGTACTAGGGCTCAGCAGAATGGTGAGAATTACACCAGTTATATCGAAGATGTGGTCGACCTTTGCCGGCGTGTCAACTCGGCCATGACAGAAGCCGAGAAAATCAAACACATCTTGAAAGGCGTGACTGACGACGCATTTCAGATGCTTGTCGCCAAAAGCCCGCAAACGGTAGCGGAAGTGGTCCAACTTTGTCAGAGCTATGATGAGCTCTGGAAACAGCGTGACACCACTCGTCGTGCCAGCACGCCATGTGCAACAATCTCCGCTTTAACGTCGGCTGGCACTGCTATAGACCACACCACTTTGCTTCTCGAGATCAAGCAATTTGTACGAGAGGAGGTCGCACGCCAGTTGTCCCTCGTGCCTTATACCTCCGAAGGTGCCCCATCTACTTTAGCGCCATCAATACAGCGAGTAGTCCAGGAGCAAGTGTCCGAGGCGCTACCAACAGCTCACGCACCACCGGTGGCTGCTCCATTAACCTATGCCGAAGCACTGAACGGAACCCGACGTCAACCTGTCACGAACGGCCACGTTTCTTTGTCGCGAACGCCTATGTCCACGCACCCCTTTGTCGTAGCGACTGAGCCTATGTACCAGACTGCCCGTCCTGTCTCCCGACAACCACCTCCACGCTCTCAGAATCCTTGGCGCACTCAAGACAACCGCCCCATATGCTTCGCCTGTGGAATTGCGGGTCACGTGGCACGATTTTGTCGACGGCGCGAGTTTTTCCTGCGTGGAGACGTCAGGCCCAACAATTACGATTTCCCAGCACGATCGGAGCCTGCTGTGTATGGCGACACTGCCACCATGGACACATTTTCACCTCGCCGGAACTTCAACAGACACCGGTTGCCTTCACCCCGACGCCGTTCCCTTTCCCCTATGCTACGTCGACCTCGCCCTGTCCCTGAGAAAAACTAGGAACCACAGTTCCGGGGGCAAGAACTGCGGATCTTTCGAACTCCACAAGAACTTGTTTTTCGCCGTCCAACGTCGTTGCTGTCTCCGTTGAAGGTATACCTGTTTTTGCATTGGTCGATACTGGCGCCGCAGTGTGTGTAATTACTGAAAAACTTTGCCGTCGACTAAAAAAAGTCACAATGCCTCTTCGCAACTTTGTTTTGAGCACTGCGAGCGAGCAACGAATTCGCCCTTTTGCTGCATGCACAGCACGTGTCGTTATTGCTGACAATATTTATGTCGTCGAGTTTGTAGTGCTCCCGCAGTGTTCTCATGACATTATATTGGGCTGGGACTTTCTCTGCACTCATCATGCCGTCATCGACTGTGCTCGCGCCGAAGTGGAATTCGCCCCGTTATGCGACGCTGCTTCACTCGACTCGTCCCTTTCACCTGCAAAAGTTTTCGTTGCCGCCGACACTTCGATACCCCCGTTCTCATCCGCCCTAGTTCCGCTTTCCTGTGACGTCTCTAGTAGCTCAACTGTTCTTTTTACGCCTTCTGAAACCGCTGTTCGCCGCAAGTGCTTCCTGATTCCTTTCGCCGTTCTGAATGTTCACGATGGGTCAAGTGCAATTTATGTTTCAAATCCGTTTCCCTCGCCTTCCAAGTTACTGTGCGGAGAGTGCCTGGGCTTTGCCGATGACATTGATCCCTCGAGTGCACGTGTAGTTCCAGACCACTCGACTACGCTACCTATTGACGCTGTTGATTGTTGCACGTCATCCTCTTCCCCATCATTCACCGACGCAATTTCGCGCTGCATCGACACCAACCTTACGGCTCAGCAGCGCACCGACATCATCGCCCTCCTCGAGCGCTTCCGCGCCAGCTTCGACCACCAGCAACTGACTTTGGGCCGTGCTTCCACAGTATCTCACGAAATCGACACTGGCCTTTACGCTCCTTTACGTCAGCGTCCGTATCGGGTATCCGCATCTGAGCGTCGCATAATCGCGGAACAAGTTGACGACATGTTGAAGCGAGGTGTTATTGAGCCCTCTAACAGCCCGTGGGCTTCCCCAGTTGTTCTAGTCAAGAAAAAGGATGGCTCAATAGGATTCTGCGTCGACTACCGCCGGTTGAATAAGATCACGCGCAAAGATGTTTACACGCTACCTCGCATAGACGATGCCCTTGACTGCTTACAAGGCGCGGAGTTCTTCTCGTCACTAGATCTGCGTTCAGGTTATTGGCAGGTTCCCATGGCCGAGGCTGATCGCCCCAAGACGGCTTTTGTTACACCTGATGGCTTATACGAATTTAACGTCATGCCGTTCGGGCTCTGCAATGCGCCTGCCACTTTCGAGCGCATGATCGACAACATCCTCCGTGGCCTGAAATGGCAGACATGTCTGTGTTATTTAGACGATGTCGTGATATTTTCAAGCGACTTTTCAACGCATCTTCAGCGGCTCGAGACAGTGCTTACTTGCCTCGCCGCCGCCGGTCTACAGCTCAACTTGAAGAAGTGCTGCTTCGGCGCTCGAAAACTCCTAATTTTGGGCCATGTTGTATCTAGAGAGGGCATTCTTCCGATCCGACGAAGCTCCGTGCCGTTGCCGAATTTCCTAAGCCGAAGACCTTAAAAGAACTTCGCAGCTTCCTCGGTTTATGTTCCTATTTTTGTCGTTTTATTCGCAACTTCGCCTCCATCATATCGCCCTTGACTGACCTTCTTGCCGGCAACAACGACCTTTCTAGTTGGTCGTCAGCTTGTGATGATGCGTTTGCCACACTCCGCCACCTTCTCACGTCACCTCCTATACTGCGACATTTTGATCCTCTTGCCCCGACGGAAATACACACGGATGCTAGCGGAGTTGGCCTCGGTGCTGTGCTCGCCCAGCGTAAACCTGGATTTGATGAATACGTCGTCTCTTACGCCAGCCGTGCACTCACAAAAGCAGAAGCCAACTATTCAGTCACCGAAAAAGAGTGTCTAGCCATCATATGGGCCATAGGCAAGTTTCGACCATATCTTTACGGGCGCCCATTCAGCGTCGTTACTGATCATCATGCATTATGTTGGCTCTCATCGTTAAAAGATCCCACCAGCCGGCTCGCCCGTTGGGCGCTTCGGCTACAAGAGTACGACATCCACGTCGTTTACCGATATGGCCGAAAACATTCCGATGCAGACGCTTTGTCCCGATCACCTCTGCGATGTAGTGACAAGTCGCCGTCTTCGCCTGCCCCCGACGTGTCTGCACTCAGTGTCAGCGACATGCTACAGGAGCAACGAAAAGATCCTTGGATCGCTTCACTTATTAACTTGTTGAGTCGAACTCCCTCGCAAAATATCCCTAGAGGTATGCGCCGTCAAATAAAACACTTCGTTATCAGAGATGGTTTGCTATACAGACGGAATTATCTCTCCGAAGGACGCCAATGGCTCCTAGTCATTCCCAGACGTCTCCGCTCAGACATATGCGCCTCCTTTCACGCCGACCCACAATGCGCCCATGCGGGAGTGTTAAAAACCTACACCCGCCTGTCTCAACGCTACTACTGGCGTGGAATGTATCGCTTCGTTCGTCGCTACGTACGTTCCTGTCTCGCTTGTCAACGCCGGAAGAATCCCACTCCGAGTTCTCCAGCTCCACTACAACCCTTACCTTGTCCTGCTCGACCGTGTGACCGTGTTGGTATTGATCTGTATGGACCTCTTCCGATTACACCGGCTGGAAATCGCTGGGTGATCGTCGCTATCGATCACCTTACGCGCTACGCAGAAACTTCACCACTCTCTTCTGCGTCAGCCAGTGACGTTGGTCGTTTCATACTGCATCAGATCATTTTACGTCACGGTGCACCACGTGAACTCTTGAGTGACCGAGGGCGTGTGTTTTTGTCGGACGCTGTCGAATCGCTTCTCTAAGAATGCCAAGTCATTCATCGCACCACCACCGCGTATCATCCTCAAACTAATGGCATTACAGAACGATTCAACCGTACATTAGGAGATATGCTGTCAATGTACGTCGCAACCGATCACACCAATTGGGACAGTATTCTCCCTTTTGTAACCTACGCACATAATACTTCTGTCCAGACAACCACTGGTTTCTCTCCATATTTCCTCCTTTATGGTCGCGAGCCCTCTTGCACGCTAGACACCATCCTTCCTTACCAACCGGATGTTGCTGAGTCGACGACGATGACACAGGCTGCTAAATACGCGGAAGAGTGTCGTCAGCTTGCCCGTTCCTTCACAAGTACTGAACAGCAACGCCAGAAACACCACCGCGATAGCCCGACGCCTCCGGCTTCTTATGCATCAGATGACCTTGTCTGGCTTCGCATCCCTTCAACCAGCCCTGGTCTCTCAACGAAACTGATGTACAAGTATGACGGACCTTACCGTGTGGTTAAACAAACTTTACCCGTCAATTACATCGTGGAGCCGCTGGAGCATCCCCATGATCAACGACGCCGTGGACGTGAGACCGTCCACATAGACCGCCTAAAACCGTATTACGATCCCTCTATTGTCTCCTGCCCATGAGTCGCCAGGATGGCTCTTTTCCGGAGGGGAGGAAAATGCAGTGAAGAAGATGAGGCTACTCAGAAAGGCAGGGGGTATGACTCAGTCGGTGAAGAAGACGACGTTAGGTTGGCTGGGGACTCAGGCTAGTTCCGCCATTACCGCTTGACGTGTCGTGACCGCTCTCCTGTTTTATAAAAGAGTGCCACTCTAAAACGCCTCATTATAGTACCAACATGTGTATTCTATTCTCAATGTCATACAAATATTTATAGTTAAAAGAAAACTGATAGCTTCTTCATAGACATCACTTGCTACCTAACGCTATATTTAGTTCTGCATCGCAAGAAACTACGAACAAGTGCTCCCTGTGTAGAAAATTTCTTCAGCCTCTGGCCACGGGTACAGAATACTGCAGAATCATGTCTACATGTCGGATGAATTTTGTTATGACCAGTGTTAGTAAAAAAGAAAGTATGAATCTGCCTGTGTCTAAAGAATATTCAACACTTCATTAGTGTTGTCTTTGCGAAGCGGTTAATGTAAGATGTTTCCTTGTATGTCTAAAATTGGGCGTCTGTTGATTTACGTGAGTCATTTCTTTATTCATGCACATTATGTAAGTGATATCTGAAAATGCACCGGTCTGGTGGCTTCTGGGTCGGATCCAAATTAGAATTGATCCTTTCAGAACTCATCTCTTAGGTGCCTGTTGCAACGTGAAGCTTCGTCATCGTCGCCGATACAGCATTGCCAGTTTCGTAATCAATAGGCATGAAAATACAACCGATAGACTTTGATTAATAAAGAAGAAGAACCTGCCCAAGGTCGGTTGGGCTTACATCACAAAAACTATAATATATGATACCGTCAAGACCTTTCGGAAAGCAAAAGCTTATATGCAGTTGTCCTTGCCCTAACAGGAAGCTGCGCTGAGCAACCACATTAGTCAGTATTGAGTTCTTCGGCAACTGTTTAATAAGGACCTAGAATTAAAGCACTCGTTTCACCGAAATGCCAGCGTTGGCGTCGGTGTCTGCTTCATTATCAACGTCAGCATCACTGGTTGTGAGCAAAACATCATTATCTTATGCGTTACCCAGAAATCGAGAAGGGTGCAAATAAAATAAAAAAAAATTGTGGGTACGAGTGGAGATCAAACCCTTGTCGTTTGGGTGGCAAGAGAGTGTTCTACCACAGAGCAACGAGTTTTTTTTTATTGGCTTCCCGCAACAGCCAAAGCATTCATGACATAAAGGCGATAATCACAGTGCTCTTGTTGATTCGCCACTTGCCATTTCTTGGCTGGCTTGGTTTGCTAGAATAATTTTATGTAGGCGACTTTATCCAACAGAGGTGGCCACACGGGTTTCTCTCGTTTGACATTGAAGGCACCTCGTAGAAAAGCAAAGGCTCTCGAGAAAATGCTCTCTAGCTCACCGTATGACAATGTGACATCCTACATCCATGAAACATACCTGACATACCTGATCCATACCTGACATACATGCAACACAGCAACGCGTCTGCTTATGAATACAGCCAAATAATTTTCTCTGCCTGGAGATGCAGGTAAAGTAACTTTCATGCTTTATAGACACACGCGTCTTGTATACATGCTTCTCAATACAACATGAACTATGGCAGGTATATTGCGTGGTACAAGCGTACATTGCCATCGAACGTCAGAACATGCGATTATCATAATTACTGCAAGGTTTAAAGCCAGTAACCCACGTCAAAAAGCACCCACGTTACTGCAACAATTACCTTAAGGCCACGTAGTGGGTGCACAGCAAGTTCGAAAAGATTTGATGTACTAAGTGTTTGAAGTATGCACAAGGAACCGGTTATCTCCATCGCATTCAACTAAAGGCGAAGCTTAAGGATCTTGCAATTTTCGTCGTCTATTTTTCTCTTGTGTAGGCAGCCCCAACCATAGTGCATTGTTTGTTACACTTCTATGGTATTACTACCAATGAAATCTATTGTACATGCTCCTAAAGTGCTTCTTTACATATATCTGTCATTTTACCTATGCATATTTAGCGAATCCGTAACGAAGCCCCCTGAGGTCGATTTACGTTTACCGCCTCCTTTTTTTGTACGTTAGTGTGCAACTACACTCGCCGTCCTATTTTAAACTTTCCACATAATAATCAACTTCTATTTATTGAAAATGCATCGTCTGTAACAACAGGTACAACACTAACACTTGATTATACTAAATTGTGTGCTAATAAATCAAACATTTTTTCGGAGCATTTGTATTGGCGTCCGTTTCCCCCATGCGCAGACATGGCCATGTAAAAACGTACAATGTCTATTTCCGTAATACTTAGGTTATCTAGTTTGTGGGAATCAACATGCCGGCAAGTACACCTCACGAAAGCCACATCGCTCCCGTGTTGTCTCATATTTGATATTGTTAAGTTTTAAGCTTGTAATTGCTGTCAACAATTGGGCCTAGCACTGTTGGAACATTACCATCAGAGTTTGCGTGACAAATAATTTGTAGCCTTCTTGTCTTCGTATCTGCGAGGTAAAGTGAAGCACCAGTTATTTTAAAACTAATTATTCAGCTAAAGATGAGAAGAACTACTACATATCCTCTCACTACCTCTCGTGCAGGCATACGAGATCTGTCGAAGATGAGCCCAACTGTCACCCTCGCTGAATTGGGAATCGACTCGCTAATGAGCGTCGAAATGAAGCAGCTGCTGGAACGTGACTTCGAGGTGACCGTGTCTGCACAAGATGTTCGACATCTCACAGTGGCCCAGTTAAAGGCGATAGGTGAAAGGGGCAGCGGCAGTACACCTGTGCCTGAAGTTCCACCTCCTGCCGAAACTGGACAGGGTATGTAGTTTATAGGGCGTATAGCTAGGGGTCACTCGGCATTAGCTGCACTGACGTTTTGCCCTTCCGAAATGCACACCTTACAGTCGTTGGGTGATCTTTTTACAGATGGTGTCCATTCAAAATTTGCGGTGAGGTAACACAATCATAGTGCAATAGCACAAAACAATTATCAACTTGCTCCGCACAACAAATCTTCTAAAAATACGAATTTCGACACAAAAACACATTGGCTCAAGTGCGCAGTGATACATGACATATTTCGCGATCTGAGACATATTATACGCAAGTATGTTCTGCGGAAGACGCAAAAAGGTAAAAGCGACAAAAAAGAAACACACCCGATTACTTTACTTTACCCTGCAGAGGTGCACATCACATTCATGAATTAACAATAACGGTGCGTGTTTTCTTCTGTGCGAACTTAGCTCAGACACATGGGGGTAACAACAATGTCTCCCCTGTTGTTTTATCACCGTGCTATCGATCTGAAACTCATTCTTCCATTACAGTTTCATCTGAATCATTTGTGATGGGGTGTCAATCGGTTGTAAACCTATAAAGCACCGCTTCCCACTCAATCTCACAGTCAATTTGTTTGGCATCTCCAGAAAAATGATTATTATTATGCTCAGCATGCCCATACGAGTATTTCATCAATTCTAGAAAGACTTTTCTCATAAACAACACAAGAATAAAGCTGCCATTTCGTTTATTACCTTGTATAAGGTAACGTATAAGAACAAGCAAAAAAAAGAGTGTTCCACATTCGCCATAATTGAAATAATTTGAAGCAACGTAAAGAACACAGGCCAGGACCACAAATGAAACAGTGTTTGTTTCTGGGACATCAGATCGTCGCCATCCAGATGCGCCCAGACACATTTCAGCAGTTAACGCAATGCAGCACTTCCTGAAGGCCGTTAACAACGTTGTTCCGTATTCACTTGTCCTAGCCAGTCCCGCTGAATTTATGTTATTACTTGACAAAACACGCTATCTTCAGTTGTGTTCTCTGCTAGCTTCTGTGGACACAGAGCAAACTCGTCTAATGCTTGCCCCTGCACCTCGTGTTCTTCCGCGTGGTTTTTTCTTGTGTTTTCTTAATAAGGCTGAGGTGAGAGACTCAAATAATCGGCGTTACTGTTCAGCTCTCCTTTCTAATATTCCAATTCATACTGGTACTCTCACAGGAGTAATGCCCAGCGTTGTTTGATGATTGATTGATTTGTGGGGTTTAACGTCCCAAAACCACCATATGATTATAATAGACGCTGTAGTGGAGGGCTCCGGAAATTTCGACCACCTGGGGTTCTTTAACGTGCACTCAAATCTGAGCACACGGGCCTACAACATTCCCGCCTCCATCACAAATGCAGCCGCCGGGATTCGGGTCAGCAGCCGGGCTTCAATCCCGCGACCTGCGGGTCAGCAGCCGAGTACCTTACCCACTAGACCACCACGGCGGGGCTGTTCAGCGTTGGATTCTTGCCACTGTCATTTGTAGACTGGGCTTGTCTTGATGAAAAAAACCCGGTCAATGGCTCGGGATCAGTAATCAGCGTGAGCCGGTTGCCAAAACAACTCAAAACTTTGTCACACCGAAAACTAAGGCAAGCCCTTCCTTTTCGATCTGCGAGTGGTTTTTCTCTGCTGCAATTAATGTACTCGGTTTAAAACTTATCGGGTAATTTTTGCCTTTCATGCGATGAGACAGCACTGCAGCCAAACTACACATGGAAGCGCGAAATTCAAGCCGAAGTTGCTTGCAAGAATCAAAATGAACCAAAAAAACCTTGTTTTTTATAGCCTTTTTTGCTTCTTTATATACGCTTTTTTGCACCTGTCCCCATTTCCAGGCAACGCCCTTCGTCAGCGTTGCATAGAGTAGTGCTAGCATGGTTGAAAAATTGGGTGAGAATTTTGTGCAATACCTGATTAAGCCAAGGAAAGAATTTAACTGGCTCACCGAGGTTGGCACCGGCGCCCCAAGTATGGCACTGACATATGTCTTGCAACAGATGCAGGCCTTTTTCTTCGATGCAGTTGTGAAGGAATTTTAGCTCCTTTTCTTTGAATATGCATTTGGTTTTGATGAGCTTCAGGCCACTCTCCTGTAGCCGCTCGAACACTTTTCGTAGAAGACACACGTCGACTTCTTATGCACCGGTAATGCTTCTGGCACGCTTCGGAGGACTGATGCCATGCCCCTTTGGAACATAGCTGAGGCGGAAGCGATTGCAAAAGTGAAGCGATTTTAACAGTAAGATCCCTTATGCGTGTAAAGTGCGGCTATCTTTTTAGCTTCAGCGTCTAGTAGAAGCTCCTTGTATGCATTACGTAGGTTCAACGTGCTAGAGAGATCCCCTACAGCAAGCACTGCAAAGGGATCATCAACCTTCGGTAAGGCAGTATTCCAAGTAAGTAGGCAGATCCACTGTTTTCTTTAAATCCCCGCAGAGTCCTGTGTCACCATTCTTTTTCGCCACAGGAGCTACTGTGTTGCCCATTCAGAGACGCTGATCTGGGAAAGCACTACTTCTACCAGGCAATGAATCTCTACTGAAACTTGTGTACGCAATGCACAAGGCACTGTCCCTGCTTCGCGAAAGCGAGATTGAGCACCGAGTATAGTTCAAGTTTAGTTTAACCAGAAGCCCTTTACAGAGCCCACATTGTTGTCAGAGAGCTTCAAAAATTCAATGTAGGGCTTTCAACTGCGCAATATTTTGAACAAAGTTTACACACGTAACACTTTTGGTGTCTAAAAGAGACACGCTAGTATTGCGAAATTCCTCTATCGTACGACCACCACACAGCAGTGGTCTTTCACAGTCCACCAGCACTAACGTACTGGTCACGGTAACTGTCTCAAACATCACGTCCATAGTTAAATTGCCGATTACTGGCAGGGGTTCCGTAAAGCGTGACAGCCGTAAGACAGTTTTCGTAAGAGCTGGCCACCACTTCCTTTGTCTCTCGTATACACTCATTGCAATTATACATTTCCCTGCGAGGAATTGTCGGTAATATTTTTAAGTCTCTGCCCTCTTCACCTCAAAACTTCCTCGACAGGCCGTGAGACGTCTCGGTCAGTCGCACTGTGCGCCACCAAGGCAAGCATAAATTCTTCGCTCACGCTTTTATCTTTTTCCACGACACATGTAACTGACATCCGGGAACGACTCCAGTGCCATACCGATCATAGACAAGTGACAATTCCTCCCGCAATGAGGAATTTGTTGTTTTGATGTTAGCACACGTTAGAATCAGGTGGCCCGTCACAACGTTCGCCGAGTGGGCTACTTTTTACAAAATTGGTGCTCGGCGTCCCGGACTTCTATCATCGTAGTCATTGCAGGGCGTTAATGGTAACACTTCCATCGCCCACTCCAGTCTCCTGAATGTCACGGACGTCTTTCTGCGCCCTCTCGAAAGCTTTGGCTAAGTCCTCAGCCCCTTTTAAGGTCAGCTAAACTTGCGTCAACAAAAAACGCCGTGCGTCGTCGTCCCGGAGGTCTAATTGTTTGCGGAATCACAAACTATGCGATCTCGTAACATACGGTCCATGGTACTACCGAAGAGGGCTGGTTATGGCCACCTGTGGACGATCGCTGCTGTGTTGAGAAAACAAGGCCCCCTTTCATCTTGGCGTCAACGTGGGATTATTGCCAAGTGACGTCGAAACCCGTGATCACTCCGGAGCCTTTATATCTACGTGCCATTTCATCTCGCGGCAGTGGGCATTTCGGCAGCAGTGAAAGCAGTATGCTCAGTAATCCGCTTTGCCTTGCAGTGCAGGTCTTGGCGCTTCTTCGTGAATATCCTGCGGCGTGCACTGTTTTCCCGTGGCTGGCTCGAGATGATGTCGTCACCTCGTCTGCCTGGCATAAAGAGGGCCGGTACCGTCTGTGAGGGATCACTGCTGGGTTGAGGAAACAACGCCCCCTTTCTTGTTAGCGCTCACATGGGATTATCGTCAATTGACGTCGACACCCGTGATCACTCCGGAGCCTTTAAATCTACGTGCCATTTCATCGCGCGGCAGTGGGCGTTGCGGCAGCACTGAAGGCAGCGTTCTCTCTCTCTAAGTGAATATGTAAAACAAAGGAAGAGAAAAGTGCCGCCCGTTACTGTCTATCACTGGGATGACACCTCAACAGGTCGACACTAGGAGAGGGGGAGTGGGAATATAAGTGGATAGAAAAGGAAAAGCAAAAGAAGTAGAAGAAAAAAGAAGGGAACTACTCGATTCAAGTTCGCGTGCGCGCATCGAGACGCCCAGAAGACACAACCACCCAAAAAGTCCGCCGAGAAGGCCGGGAGAAGTGTATCCGCCCAGTTGTGAGAGGTCTGTCAAGCCGTGTTGGCGCGTTGAATGTCGGATGAGCGCGGAGCGCTCGCCGGGGCTCGAAGCCTCGGCTCAGTAGAAAACAAAGTCCGTTGTACTACGGAGGCGAGTTCGCTGGACCTCGGTGCGATGTAACAAAAGAAAGTAAGCATGCTCAGTAATTCTCTTTGCCTTGGAATACAGGCTAGTAGGTATTTTCTGCTCTATGTTATCACATTGAAAACCGCTTCCTGCTGCGGCTGCCTTGCCCCCTGTGTCTTAGGTTTCTTTTTTCTTGTGTCGCACCTGTACCCGTTGATTTGTTGGCTTCCAGGAATGTTCAGGCTAATCCTGGTACTCTTACGGGAAAGGAAATATTGGCTGAGCTACTCACTGGACAAAAAACAATCAAACAAGCTATTGAGGACATTTAGGTTAACCAGAAAGATATATTAGAAAAACTTGGCACGCTAGCGAAAATAGGTGATGCCACTGAGCGTCGCATGAAGAAATTCTCGTTATTGCCTCAGCAAGTGAAGTAAATTGAGGATTCTATGATTCAAAAGCAACAATAATTGGCATCTATTGAAGTCAAAGTTGATGATTTTAAAAATTGGAGTCATCGAAATAATTATAGTTTACGGCCTGAAAAAACCTCTCATGAAAACGCCTCCAATGCTCCAAAACACTGTCAATAAAATTCTTGAAAATTATTTACGTATCAAAGCAATTTTTGTTGAAACATGTCACAGGCTTGGTCAGGTAGTAAAAACAAGAACAGACCAGTTATTCTAACGGTTACTGGTTATCTAGAGAAGGTGGCTGCTTCGATGGGGATGTGAATTTGTTAAGTCAGGATGAAGCGAAAAACACACGTTTTAAGCTAAATAAGATTGAAAAACGACGCAACACATATGTAGCACTCAGTCCTAAAAGATACTAATTATGAACTGTAGAAGTGTCATTACTCAAAAGTACTAAGGCTCGCTCCTGGCCTATAATCCTCATATTGCTTTCTACTTGATACCCTTTCTACTTGATATTGTGATAAGTGGAGAGGGAAATTTTAAATTTCTTTTTGAAACTTGACGTTAAAGATCTTCAGGTCCTGATAGAGTGCCGAATGAGTTCCTAAAACGCAATGCGCTCTGGGTGTCAAAGTATCTAAACATTCTCTTTTCTAAATATTTTCAAGATGGTCAAGTTCCGGATGACAATGGAACTGCAGAGTGACGCCTCTACATAGGAGTAACAGTCCCCAGTACAAAACTTATCACCCGAACTCATTAATTTCCACATCCTGCAAGTTTCTTGACCATATCAAAAATAAGCATATTTCTGAATTCCTAGATAAGCACAATATTTTATCAGAATCGCAGAACAGATTCAGGAAAAAATTTTTCATCTGTATTCATCTGGTAACTAGAGTGCACAATTTTGAACTAGCTATAAATTCCGGAAAACAAATAGATGCAATTTTTTTGGACTTTGCAAAAGCTTCCGATACGGTCTCTCACAATCATTCGCTGTTCAAATTGGATTTATATTATAAAAGTACTCAGCTTCTAAATTGAATTTCCGCTCATCTTTTAGATCGGAAGCAATACGTCTTCTTCAATGATCATTGTTCGCCTACAGTACCAGTTAATTCGGGCGTCCCGCAAGGCTCAATGCTTTGACCACTCCTAATTTTGTTATTATTGTAGGGACCTATGCGAATGACGATGAAGCAGCAAGAAACGGCAAGCCACAGCGTTGGTGCACACGCGCGACCCGAGCTTGCGCTTGTTTTGTTATTTCGGCCTGTTGACGTTCCTCGCTCTTCTGCCGTTCCTCGGCCTTCCAGTAGGTCTATACGTAAATGACTACGTGACATTTGGTGGAGGTGTGTGGACTCCCGTACAAACTTGGAATTTCGCTCCCGTAAGCTTCCCCCTCTACGTGACACGAACATGGCCACCGAGGCGCCTCTTCAGGTGGGACCTTCGACCGTCTATGTCACTTGCGGCGCCGTGTACCCTCAGCGAGACCCTCCTATCTTCACGGGCTCCACTGAGTGGGACGTCGAAGATTGGTCGGCGCAAGTAACAAATGGGACGACCCAAGTAAGCTGGACTACATCATGTTCTACCTTGCGGACACCGCGCAACTGTGGTTTAATAACCACGCTGCTGACATTCCCACGTGGTCTGCATTCCAGACTGCTATTACGTACGTCTTTGGACGACCTGCGGTACGGAAGCTTCAAGCCGAGCACCATTTACGTCACCGTGGCAGCAACCAGGCGAGACCTACACGGGCTACATTGAAGATGTGTTGCATCTATGCAACCGCGTCAACTCTACCATACATGAGGAAGAAAAAATCAGGCACATTTTGAAAGGCATTGACGATGGCGGCTTTCAGATGTTGCTCGCGAAAAATCCCCCCCCCCCAATTGCTGTGCTCATTTCCCTCTGTCAGAGCTTCAATGAGTAGCGGAGGCAGTGCGTAATTGCTCGTCAAGCCGGCACGACGCCAGACACGCTCGCAAGCTTGCACCTGGCTGCCCGTCCTACCGATGAGCAGCCGCTGCTTTCGACAATCAAGGACTTCGTCCGCGAAGAGGTAGCGCGCCAGCTGTCACTGCTGCCACTTACACATGAGCCCACGCAAGCTTTGACACCGGACCTCCAACACGCCATTCGGACCCAAGTCGCTGAGGCCCTTCCGCTGATGCATCAGCAACCACCTGTCACTACGCCTCTCACGTACGCCGCCGTCGCTGCTCGGCCGACGCAACAGCGTATGCCATATGCTCAACCTGCCACGCCGCCCTATGTCGTGCCTACAACCCCAACTGCTGCGCCATATCCCTACGCGAGATCTTCAGCTACATTTTACCGTCGCTCAGGCGCTTGAGGGACGCCGGATAATAGGCCCATCGGTTTCGCATGTGGTATCACTGGACACGTCGCCCGCCACTGTCGCCGAGATCTCTCTCCAGTTTACACCGTGGGCAGGTCAATTGCGTCGTCGTCTAGGACGCCATCAAGGTACACGACTGACGGTCATCGACCCTACGCAAACCATCGGTCACCATCGCCCCGACGACGCTCCCTGTCACCTATGATTCGCCGACCTGCTATGGAAGAGGGAAACTGATCGCTGTAGTTCCGGAGGCAACAGCTGCATACAATTCGAACTGCTTAAGGCCTCCATCTTTCTCGCCGCAAAACGTTATTGACGTCAATGTTGAGGGGACTGCCGCACAAGCGCTTATTGACACAGGGGCCGCCGTTTCCTTAATCTATGAGATTTTATGCCGCAAGTTGAGAAAGGTGACGACGCCTCTTTCGGGCCTGACGCTCCGCACGGCCAACTCGCAGTGCATAGAACCTAAAGTTGTGTGCGCTGCACGTGTCATTATCCAAGATTAACTTTATGCCATTAAATTTTTTGTGCTGGCATCATGCTGCCACAAAGTCATTCTTGGATGGGACTTTCTTTCGCGTCATCGGGCCATTATAGATTGCTCACGTGCAGAAGTTGCCCTTACACCACTGCCAACCTCATGTTTGGTAGATTCTCTTTCTGAAGCTTACAAACTTGTCGTTGTTGCAGACATGGAAAAAGCACCGAGAACATCCACCTTTGTAGCCCTGACCTGTACGGCCACTCCTGCCAGAACTGTTTTGTTCATTCCATCTGACGTATTTACCCGCCACCATAGCCTACACCTGCCCTTTGCTATACTCACCGTGGAATCCGGTGCTACAGCCATGCTAGTTGCGAACTCGCTATCGTCGCCAATTACCTTACTTCCCGGAGAATGTTTGGCTAACATACAAGTCGTTGACCTCTTGCACCCTCTGGAGTTTGCCGAACACCCACCTCACCTCCAGCTCAATGCTATGACACCATCTGTGGCCACACTGCCCGGGCCAGACTGATTCTAGCCCTCTGTTGCCGCTGAGCTATCGCCGACACAAAGACGCAAACTTTTGTTCCTTCTTCGAGAGTTCTGTTCTGCCTTCGATTGCGCTCAACCATCTTTGGGTCGCACAGCGAACATCACGCACCACATTGACACCGCTACTCATGCTCCCTTACGCCACCGACCATATGGAGTTTCAGTGGAAGAGCGCCGTATTATCAACGAGTAAGTCGACGATATGCTCAAGCGTGGTATCATCCAGCCATCGAAGAGCCCTTGGTCGTCCCCTGTTGTACTTGTGCGCAAAAAGGATGGGTCTATCCGATTCTGTGTCGACTACCGCCGGCCCAATAAGATAACTCGGAAGGATGTGTACCCGTTGTCACGCATCGACGATGCTCTCGATTGCTTGCAAGGAGCAGAATATTTCTCCTCTTTAGATTTACGCTCAGGATATTGGCAAGTACTAATGGCTGATCCTGACCGATCGAAGACTGCATTTGTAACACCTGATGGGCTGTAGGAGTTTACAGTCATGCCGTTTGGACTCTGCAACACCCCAGCTACCTTCGAACAGATGATGGACACCATCCTTCGCGGCTACAAGTGGAACACGTGCCTGTGCTACCTTGACGACATCGTCATTTTTTTCTCGCGACTTTCTGGCTCACCTTGTTTGTCTTCGTGCTAGTCTCACGTGTCTCACCTCTGCTGGCCTTCAACTTAACATCAAGAAACGCCATTTTGCCGCACATCAGCTCACTATGCTGGGTGACGTCGTCTGCATAGAGGGTGTTCTCCCGGATCCGGCGAAACTCCGTGCAATGGCCGACTATCCGAAACCCAATTCCATCAAGACCCTTTGAAGTTTTATCGGCCTGTGCTCATGCTTTGGACGATTTGCGCGCAACTTCTCTTCCATTATCGTGCCTTTTACGAACCTGTTGACAACTTCCAAAGGCATTTCTGCTTGGTCAAAAGAGTGCGACGAATCCTTCACCGCGCTTCGGTAGTTATTATCACCTCCAATACTACGTCATTTTGACCCCGATGCGCCTACGGAGGTCCACACCGACGCCAGTGGTGTCGGTCTTGGTGCTGTATTGGCTCAATGAAAACCAGGATACCAAGAATACGTGGTCGCTTACGCGAGTCGAACCCTCAAGAAAGCCGAGTGTAATTATTCCGTCAAGGAGAAAGAGTGCCTCGCAGTTGTCTGGGCTTGGACGCAGTTCCACCCATACCTTTATGGCCGCCCTTTCGAAGTCGTCACAGACCACCACGCTCTATGCTTGCTATCATCGCTCAAAAACCCGTCAGGGCGCCTTAGTCATTGGGCGCTACGCCTACAGGAATACGACATTCGTGTTGTATACCGATCCGGCCGCAAGCACTCCGACGCTGATGCGCTATCCCGCTCGCCGCTATCGGCTGACCCAATCACCTCGTCACCTTCTTCAGCTGTCATAACACCAATCCACTTCACAGACATGGCATCGGAACAACGCAAAGATGTGTGGATTTCCCTACTGCTCGCCTTTATGACTGATCCGTTAGCTAATTTGGTTTCAAGAACTATCTGCCGTCAAGCCGCACACTTCGCTATTCGAGACTACCTCCTCTATCGGCGGAATTATACGTCTAAAGGTCGAAGGTGGCTGTTAATGATACCTAACCACATGCGCTCGGAAATCTGTACAGCTTTCCACAACGACCCGCAAAGCACTCAAGCCGACTCTCTCAAAACGTACAACCGTGTACGTCAGCAGTACTACTGGCGCGGCATGTACACATTTGTTCGCAAGTACGTACGTGCTTGTACTGCATGCCAGTGACGTAAAGCCCCACTTCAACGCCCAGCCGGTACACTTCAGCCTCTACTTTGTCCAGCGCGCCCATTTGACCGCGTCGGTATTGACTTTTACGGACCACTTTCCACGTCGTCTTCTGGAAATAGGTGGATAATTGTCGGCGTGGACCACCTCACGTGTTACGCGGAGACGGCAGCACTGCCCGCAGCAACCGCGAGGGAAGTTGCGTTTTTCATCTTGCGCAACTTTGTTCTTCGTCATGGTGCTCCCTGCGAACTTTTAAGCGACCGTAGGCGTGTTTTCTAGTCTGACGCCATTCAAGCCTTGCTCGCTCAGTGCAACATGGTTCATCGCATGACGACAGAATATCACCCGCATATGAATGGCCTCACAGAACGATTTAATCGCACTCTCGGTGATATGCTGACGATGTACACAGTTTCAGACCAGACTAATTGGGACACTGTCCTTCCATTCGTCATGTATGCGTATAACACCGGTACGCACGCGACAGCAGGGTTTTCCCCTTTCTTTCTGTTGTACAGACGCGAACCGTCGTGCACGCTGGACACTATTCTCCCATACACGCCCGACACCTCTGAGTATACTGCAATTTCTGATGTTGCCAGATACGCTGAAGATTGCAGACGATTGGCCTGTTCACTTACAACCGAGGACCAAGGCCACCAGAAGCTACGGCATGACACCGACCGACATCTCTCTACTTTCACGACTGGTGCTCTCGTTTGGCTCTGGATTCCACCGAGCACTCCTGGCCCTTCGTTGAACCTACTGGCACGATACCACGGGCCCTACCGCATTCTCGCCCGTACGTCGCCAGTCAATTATGAGTTGAGCCTTTGACACAGTCTCATGACTTACGCCGTCGTGGCCGAGAAATTGTGCATGTGAGTCGCCTGAAGTCGTATTACGACCGCGCTATAGTGAATACGCCTTAAGTCGCCAGGTTGGCTACGCTATTCTCCGGGGGCCAATGTAGGGAACTATGCGAACGACGACGAAGCAGCAAGAAATTGCAAGCCACACGCGCGACCCGAGCTTGCGCTTGTTTTGTAGTTTTGGCCTGTTCACGTTCCTCGGTCTTTTGGCGTTCCTCGGCCTTCCAGTATGTCTATACGCAAATAAACTAAGTGACATTATTAACAATATATCACATGGTATACCAGTAACTGTCAATTTATAATATACTGATGACTGCATTCTGTACACAGAGATAGAAAACCAGAGTGGCCAAATTCGTTTGAACAATGCATTTAATAAAGTTACTAGTTGGTGCGAAAAATGGCAAACACTATTGAATTTTAAAATGACCGTTTTCAAGAAAATAACTCACAAACATAGCCCTCTTCGTTTCACATATTTAGCGAATATTTTCTTGCAGGAGGTACAACACTACAAGTACATTGGCCTTTCAATTTTGCATGACCTAAACTGAACGGAACATATAAAAACTGTAATAAGCACATGCAATTACAAACTCTTTTATCTTAAACGAGCTCTCAAGCTTTCCACTCCCGCCATTCGCATTACTGCTTTCAAGCCAATCGTTCAACCTACTCTACATTATGCATCAATAAATTGGTACCCTCACACCTAAACCAATATCATCGAAACGGAAAAAAATCCTAAGATAGCCGTTAGATTTTTTATAGGAGTTTCGGCCGTACTTCAGTAACAAGTTTATTTGCAAAAGGCAACTTCCCAACTCCAACACAGATTGACTGATTGATTGATTGATTGATGTGATTTTTAACGTCCCAAAACCACCATAAGATTATGAGAGATGCCGTAGTGGAGGGCTCCGAATATTTTGACCAGATGGGGCTCTTTAACGTACACCCAAATCTGAGCAAACGGGCCTACAACTTCTCCGCCTTCAATGGAAATGCAGCCGCCCCAGCCGGGTTTTGATCCCGCGACCTGCGGGTCAGCAGCCGAGTACCTTAGTCACTAGACCACCACGGCGGGGCTACTCCAAAACAGAGAAACACTGTGTTGAGATTGAAAGTTTTGTTTCAGTTAGTTAAAGGTTGCTTTAGGCTAGACGTTTCACACATACTTCATTTTACGACTGGATATTCCACAAGGCAATGTGAATGCGTCCACAAGGACGCATTCACATTGACTCCATTCACCACCCGTAATAAGGCATTCAAATATTCGCTTTCCCCTAGGACAATTACCGAATGTGGTAATCTCAATAAGAATTTGTTTCGCAGTCATCTTTGAATCTTTCCCCTACGCAGCTTCAGCAATAACTGTAGGTACTCTGTTACATGAAGTAGTGCTGTGTAGTTTGGTCAATGTAGTGTTTATTGTACGCTGGTAGTCATCTTCAATACAGTGCTTATTTAATTTTATTGAATGTTCTTGTACCTGTTTATTGCAAATTATCAGTATTTTTTAATTTTTATATTCTGAAAGCCTGTACATAGTTTTTTATTCTGTTGTCAATTTGTTAATTTAACAATTGTATACTCACTCTTCTGAAACCTTCTTTCAGGGTTGCAGTATTGGTAAATAAATAAAATCAAAATGAGTACGGCTTCTGGTTAGCCTCCTGAGTTCTGAGATGATCTTTGACACACTTTTGCTTTCATTTTCCTTCCGCATCAAAAACACAACTGGCTGCAATTTCATTACCTCGCGGGTTTTACTGATCTTCAAGACTTTCCACAACCTGGTCGTAGCTTAAGCTATTTACCGGGGTGCTCGGATTACGTCGTTCCAATACACGTAGAACGTGGTCGCTCAACGAAGAAATCAGCAAAGCGCGGTGCTTCCCTAATTATGTTACTTCATGTCCCTCGAAGAAGTCTTCAAGACGTATGCGGTACGTACCCAAGTTTCCCGTTCCTCCATCGAAAACTGGTGGGCGAAATCCCATGCCTTCTGTTCATCCATCTTCAGCAGTAAGTTATGTCTAGTAATATCTTATCCTCGGCACCAATGAAGTAAAGTAGCGGACACAGGATAGGACCACAAGTAAGAGAGTATTTATTCCTGAGAAATCGAACCATCACCGTGCTTGTGAGCCCAGACACAGTTACGCAGTTCGGGCAATGTAGATATAATAAAAACAGGCAGTTCTGATAGACGCTTTCACGTTTAAATGCACATATATACCATATAAAGTGGATGGAGGGATGACAGCTACCTTAGCAGTGTGGAGCATCGGACGCTTTATTCGGTATTCGCCGGTTCTGATTCTTTCGGTGGTATGTTATCTCTTTGTCCATATTTATTTCTTCACATATACAAGACAATTATTTCTAATATCATCACCTACAATCCCTCTGGCATTATTGTTGTTTAGTTCCTATTATATTGCGTCTAACAAACAAAACGAGGCCCTAAGTTTTTACTTTTCTTCGAATAAAGTTATGTACCTTTAATGAGTGCTTCGAGAAACTGGTGTTTTTAGTTCGTGTTTTCTTAAGAGTAAATGTCCGATTGCACAAACATGCCATGCCAAGAATGATGCTCCAGTCGTAATCCCATTTTTTATGACATCCTTACGTAGCTGCAGCGAATATATCGCGTGCCAAGAGGGGCCCACCTGTCCCCTTCGATATTGACCGAATATTGCTGCTGTAAGTGGAGCGTAAGGGTGCACACTTCACCACCGCTTTTGCGGATTCATTATATTTGAGGGAATATCATCATACGTTATTGCTCCAAAATGATGTTTCTACAATTAGTTTTTTATTTAATTTGGACGAAAACACATTCCGACAAATTCTGTCTTGAAGAACTGTGTACTCTTATTATCTAGGACATGATGTTGCAGCAAAAATTCTCATGATTTTTGAGTTGTGTATATTGACTCTGCTTTCCTAGGTCATGGCAATAAAATTTGAAAAGGAAAGCATTATGTTGCATAAGACATCATTTCGAACCCTCCACATGTACTAGGCAGTAGAGTTTTCATGCCGCATATTTTTTTTAATGCTTAGGTGACAACGATGTGCAAGCAGATTTTATTCTATTTGTTTCTTTTCTCTATTGAGTATGACTTAAGCAACATTTAGGTGTTTTACTCATTATCGGATGTACATAACTAGTTCATTCGTATGTGTTAGCTCCACGTTATCCTCAGCTCGGCATGAATCACTGTACTTGAGACAGCTGTTGGACGTCTTATTGCTCTATCACGTCATATTTCCGCTACGGTTGTTACACCTGGCGGCAATTTTTGGGGCAGCATAGCCAAGGCTACGAAGCCATAAGATGCACTTTTTTAGGCGCGAAGTTCGTTATGGCGTGGCTTGTGCGTCTTCATTGTGAGTAACTACCTTTCGTTAATTCCTGAACCGGTCATAGAGTGCGGTACTTGTACTATACGCTGAAAATGCAAAAGATACGACACAAGAGGGCGTTAATTGTAGAAAAGAAGGATTGACGTTACATGTATACAGTAGGAGAGAGAAACAACTGTGCGACTATGATCGCGTGTTCTTCAGCAGCACCGTACGCCCACGAGCGCTCTATAGTACAATAAAAGTGCCGCTTTAGCGCGCACTTAGCTTCAGAGGCTTGACGACGGAGAATGAACAAGGCTGCTGAGCGGCGTGCGCGCAGGGCGATGGCGGTTCACGCTCGAAGAAGGGACCCCTATGTGCTGGCTCGCGATGCAGAAGCACGCCACAAAGCCACGCGCCTGCGCCGCGAGGACCCTGCAGTAGGACAACGGCAGGCCGAAGCGGTGCTGCAGCGGCGTGCGGACCCAGCTTCGCCTCCCTCTCCATCATTTACCACGTGGATATGCTGTCATTTTTTTACTGTTTTTTCGCATGAAGTTCGCAATAGAAAACTTTGAAATATTACATGAGATCAAAGAAAAAATTGGGGGACCCTCAAGCTTCACCTATACAAGTTGAACGCGATAGCGATATTCTGTTTCTAGTGTGTGCCCTTGCCACGCAAATGAGCCGGCCTCGATGCTCGCTATTTAATTTGCATGTTTATCAATTTTTCAGTCATGCGAAAATGGCCGATTTTTCCGTGACGTAAAGATGATAATTTTTCGCTCACAACTAACGTCACCCACGCCGAGGCCGGAATTGCTGCAACACGAGTTTCTTTGTCTTGTTAACATAAAAAAGAAATGATATGGGGGAATATAGTGAAAACGTTTCACATCGTTATTAGGAAAGTATATCCTGCGGAGGAGTTTTCTTTTTTAACCCGAAAATATTTTATTGGAGCCCATCACAACTACGCAAGCATACTTCCATCACGAACATGACGTTGCAAAATATAAACAGCTTGCTTAGAAAAAACGAGAAAAATAAGTGACGCATATGCCAGCAACCACGTTGCCGACCTATGCGTCCTGTATACGAGCTTGGTACTAAAACGTGTAGTATCACAATATAATTGCGTGGTATGAGCGTACGTTGTCATGGTGCGTCAGAACATGTAAATATAGTAAAGACTTGTGGTTGAAATCCGGTCACCCATTACAAAATGCAAACGCATTTCTGCACTTACAACTCGCTCACTGTATTTTGTGCCGACCGGCTGTGCCGCCGCGATCTCGACGACAGTGCAGCGTTGGCCGACTGGCTCGCCCTACGCCATCTCCTGACACCGACAAGAGCTCTCGCTGAGTCGTGCCCCGTCCTCGGACTTTTGCGACCGTGTTCATCTTTCCTATGTTCTCCTGTATGTGACAGTCCCTGCGCTTCTCTCTCCTCCTGTGTCTCTCTCTAACTCTATACCTTTAATACCTATCCCGGCAGCAGGCCTCCGACGCTGCTTTAAATTTGCCTATATGGCTGCAGAATACATGAAAGCCACAAAGTATTGAGCTCATCTCCTTCTCTCTCCAGACAATATGGTATGAATCCCGTGAAAGAATAAATCCTCCTTACCCCCATCCCTGGTGAGCTACTGTTGAAGTGTCCTTCCCCTGAGAGACAGCCACGGGGCACACTTTTATCTTCTTTTCATTTAATAATCACCTGCCCCCCCCCCCTCCCTGCACGTATTCCCATGAGACCGGAGGGTGCATAGCGAATTCGGAAAGATTTCAAGCGCACTACTGCACGTGGTTCAGAGCATGCTACCCATTAAACAAAATGCAGCCATATGCAAAAGCTTATCCGATTTTGGCCGTTTCAACTTTACTGATTAGCAAAACCACAAATTAAAATTATCGAGTAAATTCATACAATAAAAGGTATGCACAACGTCGTTCAAGTACACACCAGGTACATCCTTATGTTATCGCGTTTAACTCTTTGAATCGAAGCTTAGGAGTCACCAATTCTTACTTTCTTTTGCCCAACATCAATTATTCTTGAAAAACTATTGGTTAAGCCGTAAATCTGTATATCTGTCAAGCATCGTCATTGCTTTCGTTTAAACAACAAATGACTTCTTTTATTTTTACAACGATGTATCCACTACACAAAGTACGCGAGCGTCTTCTGGGGCATTTCGCTGCAAAAAACAATGAATGGGTGCGAACAAAGTGTCATATTTCGGCTCTGTGGAGGAGCAAGTCTCAATATTGCTTTCACTATACTGGAAGAGAACAATACCCAACGCGCACGAACGTTGCTCGAGAGCAGCATCATAAATCATCAAGATGAATATTTTTGATGGTAATAAGCACTTGTAAAAACAGACAATTAGGTTTTACGTCCGAATCAGCCTTTTCGTATTGCGCGATGGAGACTGGCAATGCTGGCGATACGGTTGGCGTCGCCAATCACACCAGGAGTTTGAAAGGTTTGTGGTGGCAGCAGCCACCCCGTGGACTGTGACGCATCGGCATGTCAAAGCGGCGCTCGAAATTCTCAATGGGCAGCATCTCATACTGTACATTTTTTTCTCTTTCTTTCTCTCTCATTGTTCAAGCCCTTTTTTCCATTCCCCGAGTTGTGAAGCATACTTTATGGTATAACAGTAAACATTTATTCAGTCTTATGCCTTTTAGTGTCCGTTTGTCTTACAAACCTGTCAATAGGCTCTTACTATTCCTGCTTGGTGTACGCAATTCATGCCAATAAGTTTTTCGATGCTAATCACATCGCAATTCTACCTCACATTTGAGGAGGCGAATCGTGTCTCTGCAGGTGTCCTCTGCACTCCGCACGAACCACTTACCTCAACACTGTTCCTTCAATTTCCACTTAAAACCATCTCACTCGTCATAATAGTCTGGTTATCCAGCTGACACAACTTGGTATGTAATTTTTCACATACTATTCTATTTTTTTTTCAGATTGCTAAACCTGGAAGAAGATGCTTCAAGTTAGAACCACAGCGCCGCCTTCAGGCTATCGGTAGTCTACTTGCGCACCAACGGAGGGCATCCGTGTACCGATGTCCTCGACTCACAATAAACATTCTCAAACGCGTGAACTGAAGTTACCATTATTTTTTTTCCCATAGTCCACCAATGAACAAAATAAATTTATCTTTCAGCTATAGTCTTGAAACAACCTCTTCGTACCCCATATAGTTTTCTTAACATGAGCCAGACGCCAGAAAAATGGTAATCGTACCACCTACGTCTCAGTTTTAAATTTAATACGCGCTTTACTGCCTCATTTGCTGCATTCGTATGGAAACCAATGGAAGCTGTTGAATAGTCATTCATTTACTTAGGTCAATTTCAACAATCACCCGTGACTTATACACACTATTCAGTTTCCTAAAGTAAGGCCTGGCATCAACACGCTTTTCCACATACCTCAAACCCCCTCGCGCCGATTGTAATCTGACGACCTACAATGTTTCGTTATTGCAGCATCGCTTCTGTCTATCTTTTTCGCAGCGAGAACATTGCCTTGTGCCGCAAAATTGATCTTCCCTTCGTTTACCCGCAATGGTGTGCTTGTATTATCTTCCTCTCGGTGTTACTTGGGCATGTATTGCACCAATCACTATTGTCATTGTATTACACCTTCACTCCACACACATCACCATCATCAGCCTCCATCATCCCATTGAGAGAGACCTTACCGGACACTTTTAGCGAAGAATATGTGACTTTTTTACGCTTCGGTGGCCATTCGATTTGTGTTTTTGAGACAGCAGGGGAGCGCTACCATATTATATTAAGTAAACAAATGCCGGGTAGCACATTCGGTAGATAAATATGCGCAAAAGTGTAAACAAGGCACACACGCACGCTCTTCGCCACGCGTTGTACATAATCTCGCGCAACGCCTGGTGTCATGTTGGAAAGGTGTTATAGTGGGAGTCTCAGTACAGATTTCCCGGTAATATCAGAAGCATTTTCGAATACGCGCTTTGTCTTACAGTTTTGCTTGCCCTGTATTCTGCGCGAAGCTCGTTCAGCTCACCGAAAAGCACAAAGCAGAATAAGCTCACAAAAAAAGTTGTATTTCAATGCTGAAGCACAAGCACGGTGTCGTAATACCAGCAGTATGATTTTCGGTGTTTTCTTAACTAAAATAACAACAACAGAATATCAAGAGAATGAATCCCGCAAGCAGCACGAAGGAAACCAATGGTAATGCACAATTTTGACGTTTACGAGGTGACGTTCCCGTTTTTATTCTGTTTCGCCGTACAAAAGGTAGAATGGTATGGAGCAGAAACAACAAAAAAAGCGGCATCAGCTACTAACACTCAGGACAAAATACTGCAGATGTGAAGGTTATGTGGAAATGCTTCAAAGGTGTAATGAGGCCAAAAATGTTTTGAAACCAGTCCTTTTAATCATTCTATTCCAGAGGCAGAATGCACTCCTAATTTGGTTCTGGTACTGCTTTTTTTGTCCGTTCTGCCCCGTACCATTCTATCTTTTGTACTTCTTAAACACTGAAATATAAAATAGTAACGGGAACGTCCCCTCTTAAACGTAAAAATTGCAAATTACCACTGGTTTAGTTCGTGCTGCTTGCCGAATTCATTCTTTTGATATTCTGTTGTTATTGCAGTCAAGAAAGCACCCGAAAATTATATTGCCGGTAACATGACATGGTACTTGTCATTGAAAAACAACATCTTTTTTCGTCAGCTTTCCCTGTTTTGTGCTTTTGCACAGCTGAACAATCTTTGCGCAGAATACAGTGCAAGCAAAACTGTGAGACAAAGCGCGTCTCCGAAAATGTTTCTGATATTACTGAGAAATTTGTACTCACGACTCCCATTATGATACTTTTCCAACTTGACACCAGGCACTGCGCGCGATTCGCACAGCGCCTGGTGAAGAGCGCACGTGTGTGCGTTATTGTTTCACGATTTTGCGCATGTTTATCTACCCAATTTGCTACGCAGCATTTCTTTACCTAATATATTATGAGAGCGCTCCCCTACTTTCTCAAAAAAAAAATCTAACGGCTACCGAAGCGCAAAAAATTGCAGTGTTCGCCAAAAGTGTGCTTTCCGGTACCGTGTCTTTCGGGGTGATCATCTCGCCGTCAGTCAAGTTGAATATAGAGTCGCGCTTCCTCTATGTCGTGCAATCAGTCGGATTCTGCTAACTGAAATCAGTCAGTTTTTTTTTTCTTTCTACTTTCCCTTTTACTTGCTGAATTCAAAAGATTCCGGTAATATCGGGGCCGTTCACAATGGTTCCAAACGACCACAAATGCGGAAGAACAAGCAGCAACAACTGCTGTTTGAAGCAGGTCCAAGACTTCAATCATCTCATCTCAACGGAGCTTCCAGCCGCCACGGTACCTGGAAATTGCGAATAATGTAGAAACCACATTCCTCGAGAACAAGACGAAAACGTGATCGACAATGGGATCCAGGCAAGAGGTACAATCTCTTTCATGTTATTCATGGCACATTAACAATAAATATTTAAAAACTTAGAACGAGAAAAAAATAGAGATAAGGCTCAACTAATATATTAGCATTATTCGCGTACGGCGGTCAATATCGTACTTTTTAGCAAGGATGGTGACTAATCATGGAAAAAATACAAGTCTTGTAAGCTACAGGAACATTAAAGCCTGAATAAAGATGACCCCGCACCGAAAAAAAAAATAGAATGTAAGCTGACCCAGCAAATAAAAAAGCGAAATTAAGAGCGGAAACTTGACTATAAGATCACGTGTGTGCTTGAGCTAAGTACTAACAGAGAAGCCAACCCCTCCTGCATATTTATTAAGTTCGCAAACGTGAAGCAATCGTCACGTTTGCGTGACGATTGCCTCACGACATGGCTGGCAAATCAATTACCGCTAACCTTGAGGTGTAAATCACATTAAAATAATGGATAACCTATGAGCCAGATACACGAATAAACTACTGCACGTGACTTCAAAAACGTTGCGAGTGGTACCACGAAATCTTATATGGTCTACATCTAAGCACAGTAGACACTCGCGCACGCATTGCCTGTCTCAAGGTAAGAAAGCAACAGAAAGGAACCTGTATGACAACCTATCACGTTTGCCCGTCTGATCGGTAAGAGCATGAATTAATACAAATTGCCATAGTAAGATAATACACCAAAAGGGATGATTAGTAGCAGACTTTCAATTAAGACAACAGAAATCTGATTATACAGACGTAACAGCAGTCAACAATGCCCGTTATAGAAGCACGTAGCCAATGATTGCTAGCTGTGGAGATCCGTGCTGAAAAGAGTGCCGGAATCCTGTCATGTATCCATCGCGCACACGTTGCTGACTTGTTGACCGACACTGTTTGTAGAATCCTGCTGGTCAGAGCAAAAAAAAAAGAACTGCTCTAGCAACAAAAAACACGCCCGCCCCCCCCCCCCTTCCCCGCCTCACCTATCATTGGGGCAAGCAAGTTTCGCGACAATGACACTGAACGAGGGAGATGGGGGGGGCGACAAGAGGTACTGCTCTCAAACAATACAAAAAGTTACAAGAAGCACACATACCAAAACCTGACTAACATCTGAATGTATTGTCAGGAGACACAAAAAAGAGAAAGAGAAAGGATAGGAAAAGAAAGGTATAGGAAAAAAAGACACGTCCATTCCCAGCACCAGCAAAGCGAAACTTCCCCACTACGAGTGTAGCAGTTTGGGCTAGTCGCCCAGTATGACGTTCTGCACCTCTACACCTGCTTCTTGGTAACTCTTTGTCCCTTCTAGGCTGGCTTTTTCACGTTCAGTATGTACAAACTGTTCAGCCAACTATCTTCCTGGCACGACCCAAACACCATCTCCAACCCCCTCAAAAAAAAAAAGTCGTCTATGAGCACGCCGTTCGAGTAAGGCGTTCGTCAAACGTGTCGCCACGTGAACTTTGCGGTGACTGCTTTATTGTACTTTTTCACGTGCAATAATAAAAGTATGTGCCAATGTTTCTGCAAGCACCTGAAAAACAAATGTTCAACGAGACTTGAAAAAATGACGACAAAGTTAAACACGAATTCACAGTCATGTAGTAAGCTTGTGTTTTTAAGTTCGTTAGAGATTGTGGGTCGCCAAGCTAAATTGAAAACATTAAAAAAAACATGTTTTGACTTCGTCCCGGTCTTTTCTTGTGACATAGCTAGTTTCTTCAAGTAATGAACCAGCTAGCTCAAGAACACGCCTTGCTGACTTGTTTTGCCTCTATCACGGGGTAAAACTATGGTAAATCACTGAAGTAAATGCACTTCTTACTCCTACGCACAACATGCACGTGTCTGAATACGTGCACGGACTGTCCGTTTAGCTTATCAGACCTCTCTTCAAACAATGTCCTCGTATGTCACTTCGTTGTGTGAAAAATTCAAAAACATTAGCGCCACACAACAAGCAGCTGTAATGACGTAATAGATATAGTGGTATAAATGAAATCTCAGGGTCGCTTTGTGCACGAAATTAGTATACACATCAAAACTTTCGACTGAATGTATTTTCGCAAAAATGATTGGGCGAATGCTGACGCGGAATAAAGTAGCGATGTTGAACAGCCAATGACAAAAAACTTCGTACTATCTACTCGTAATCATTCTAACAAGTAGTTTTGTTCATGAGGTTCTTATGGTTTAACTTCCGAAAACCACCGTATACATGATCATCAGAGACGGCGTATATTGAAGTACTCCTGAAATTTAGATCACCCGGGGTTGTGCAACATGCACCTAAATCGAAGTACAAGGGTCCCATTTTCTGTTTCATCTGAAATGCGATCGCCGCAGCCAGGCTTCGATACCGAGGTCTGCGGGTCGGCTGTCAGGCACCATAGCCAACGGACCACCCCGAAGGGTAACAAAACTACTAAGAGGCGTGCAAGCGTGACGTTCCGGCATTGAAACGTGTACATAGGATGCTCGACGTCTGATCGATACGTACGCAGATCAATGAACAGAATTTCGCTGTTGCTCGACTCGATCGGATCATAATAATTGTGTGTCAAATGGCTTCCAATAATTTCATCCATAAATATTTACCTCCTTCACAAACGAAGACTTCTATCGTACTCAACAGGGCAATATAACTGAGTGAAGGAAGACAAGAAGGCATTTCAGCATTGCCGGCGAAACGCAACCACTTATTCGGCCAACATTGCTTTACGAGTGGCAACAACACAGAAGTACCAAAATGCTTATGAAAACCATCAAAATTGAAAGTTCATTCAATGTCGACAATATTAGTTTACAAAAAAGTGTGTACAAGATTGGTGACACTCAAGGAGCCTTAAAGTTGAAAACTGCAGCGGGGGCTCCCATACAAGATGTGAATTAAAAAGCAAGGTATTCATCATTCAGTGGTTACAACTGATGTTCGAGCACACGGCCATCCGTGAACATGCCAGAATCATGGTAAGTTTGGTCCAATATTCACAATGATAGTCATTGGCTAAATCGATATCGGCGAAAGTACGGCGGAACGGCGGCAAACCTGGCGCAATGTCCAGTGAAAGCCCAACATCGCCTGAAAGGCGGCTAAGCCGGCCCAATATTTCCGGCAAAATTCAACGGCTCCTTCGATATTGGGACCACGCTGGCAACGGCAGTTCGAGCCACACAAAGCCACCCCCCTCCGCCTTCCCCCTTTGAGACCAATATATATATATATATATATATATATATATATATATATATATATATATATATATATATAGGTTTCGTTAGCACTGTCCGAAGTTGCTTGCTGCTTGGGTCTTATCAAGAGGTCATGAAGTGAACGAAGGGTTTATTTGGCCAATTTTGTGGCCCGTAAAAGAAAAGTCAGACTTCAGAAACACAGAGGCACTGACAGCTGCGAACAGAGCTAGCGGCGACCATCGATCAACTGATGAGCGATTACGCTCGTCGGCATTTATACATGTGCGGTTGAAAATTCCAGCTAGCGGTGAGGTATAAGTTCCACAAAAATCTGTTGCGTTCCCGTTGTGGGTGTAATGGCATCGGAAGGTTCTACGATTAGCTCGATTGTTCTTCATATAGTCAGTGGTCGGGGTTGCGCATGGCAGCACGTACACATGTAATCCGGCGACAACGAAACTAGAGAAAGGAGCGTGGTTCTGTAAGTTGCGGTATGTAAAATAATAGTCTCAAACAGTTGAATTTCTTTAAGCGTCTGTGTGCGATGGCAAAGTCGACAAATCACACCTTGAAGCACTTATATTGCACCCTTTCGGCCAATCGTCGGTGCGTTTTGTATTATGTCGTAGATGTTATGCGCCAATCATTAGGAGGTATTCACGTGACGTCATCCACAAACGGTGCTAGCGAGGTGGCCATAATTGTGCTCGCCTAACTATGTATACCTGATTCTGTACTGTGCAAGAGTTTGTCTGTTAAAAGCCAAGACATGCGCTTTACGGCCATTGTTTGTGTAGTTCGGACATACAATTAGGCAATCTCACTAAAGTTAACGCCTGATTCGCAGCATTGCCATTGCTCTTTTGTTTATTGTTTGTACATAGTTAGGTTGCCACTGTCACTATTTGTATGCTTGTTCTCTAGAAACTCCGACCTGCATCAAAATTGCTGTGATTGCTCTGTATTTTGCTTCAATACTCAGTTCTGAGAAAATGTTTTGCGAAATTACAATAGAATATGTGGAAGTGCTTGTGCAACATGATTTATCACTTATTATCGCTTTAGCGCGTTCTGTGCTTGTGAACAATACTGCTGTGCATAAATATTTGAGATTAACTTTTATAGCCAGTTAGCTTCTATATAAGTTCATTCGCCCGTGCTACTCGAGTCGTATCGCTTTTGTACAATATTCTACACACGAGCTTAAAACAGCATGCACAAATTCAGGCAGATCTGCTGCCCTGTTCTTGCAGTGAGAGTGGTCCCACGAGACTACAATTGTTTTCATGACCATTCTTGTAATTTCACTTCCAACGCAATAAATATATTCTCGCTCTACTCGTGCCTCTCGCATCACTTATTTCTTGAAAGTACGCTTCATTTGAGGGAAAATAAACTGCCGGCAGTCACTCATTCACCCTCCCCAAATATGTACAAGAAAGAAAGCGCATATTCATGAGAAATAAGCGACAATTATTATAAAAAAATGAGAAAGATCGAATCACCAATATATTCACTTCTGCTGCAGAAAGTCAAATTATTTGTCATACAGATCCACTAAAGCTTGACTGCAAGCATGCACAGCCCATGCGATCAAGCTGCTCTTGCGAAGCATCGAGTACAGTCGAGCGTTTTGAAACTTTAGGCACTGGTTCTCCCCGAACTCCTCACGGCGAGTTCCAGCAATCCAATTTCCATCCCTTCAACGTGCACCTGCATGAGAGGGACGAGGAGAGAATGAACACTGTGACTATCTGCATTCGTTTGTCAAACAAAACGTAAGCACACGCCATTTCAAGCAGCAGAGGGGGATGTTTCAACTCTACCCCTATTTTTCAATGCATTCCTCTTCTTAGACCTGAAGCCCCTGCTTGGGTTCCCCACGGGATAAAAAGCGGCTGCAGACACCATGGAGGGACTTTTTTGGACCCATCAGGTCATCTTCCATCCCTTCGGAAGATTCCTATTTAGAAATTTGACTTCCCTTCCCTCCCGGGCCAGCCATTCGGCCTCGTCTTTCGCGAAACGTCTTCAGTAGCTTGCCACTGATGCTGCTGACAGGGCACAGTCCTGTCACACGACAATCTTTCACAGAGAGAACACATTCTAAAAGCCTGTTTTTCGCTGCACCACGATTTCACTCTTAGTTTTGCAAAAACGCTGAACTCGGTGCGCTTACCCAGCTTCAAGTCAGTGACAGAATGAGAAATGTGGCTTCCAGTAGTATACTAACAAAATCCCAGCATAGTTCAAATGTAACTGTTACGATCCTTCCCTTGTATTTCATTGTTTAGCGCACTCGCAACACAAGGACCGAACGACAACTTATGAAGGCAGGCTTTTAAATACATCAAACTATTAGACACACGAACAATTCTTCACTTCGTTAACTAATAAAATTTCACTACAATAAACGAGTTAAAAATGAGCTTTTGCTCCCTAAGGTATGTAATACAGGAATCATCCAACGGCCCGCATTGTGCTTGAGTAGTCCCGTGCGCTTGGCCGGACGTGTATTTGTAATTGCTGGCTTCGCATCGCACGAAAGACGGAAAAGAAAGAGGGTGAGGACGACGCCAGTGCCAGCCTATGGATTGCTCGCGCGCTATTTGTTCGCCTCTGGAGGTGACGTACTGGTGACCCAGGCGCTGGTGACGCAGCGACACCGACTAAACTTGCAACACCTGCACCTCATTTTCAGCCATGCTCTCCACTCTGACATAGACCCTCTACGGCTAAGCGGCGCAGCCCCTGCCATAATCTGTGGTAACCAGAAACGGGGTCTGGGCTTCACAATGAGGTAGCGAAGAATGGAGTTCCTTTGGGTGCTCGAGCTGCCTATTCAGACGCCGCGGAAGCCTTGGAGAGGGTATTGTTAACTCCCCCAAGATTGCCCGCTTCGTGGTCATTTGAAGCAAAGACGCGGGGCGAATTTTCGCACAGCCGCCGATCTACCGAAGACACGCCGGCAGTCCTGTTGCCATCGTGGGGTCACGGAAACACAGAGAAGTGTTTACGGCTGTTCCATCGTGCCTAAGCACCCTCGCCCCTTCGGTGTCTTGGATGGATCGCCAGCGTGCGATGAGGGCGCGAGCGAATGGATTTCGATTAGACGGGGATAGCAGGGTGATGGTTTCAATGAGCGAAGAGGTTCCGACTGTCAATGTGAAGTGCCTCCGTGACGCCTTCAGCACAGACAGCACCAAGGCAACTAATACGACGTGGATCGCGACTAATACGACGTGAATCGTCGTATTACGTCGCGCATGTTAATGTGCGTGAGGCTTCCATGTCATTCGGAACCGGTCGTTGACCGAAACAAGCTTCACGTTTGATGTGTTGGCGTCTAATTCAGACGTGAGCGTCTGGGCGTCTGTCATGACCGTCGGAATCGTGTTTCTGCAAGGGCAGTTGGAACGGGTATATTGTGTTACAGAAGTGAGGTGCTTGTGATGGAATGTTAGATGGTGATTTCACACTTTAATTCGCACATGAGTGTCGACCACGCCAGCAGTGGCGCGTATGACGTAGTTGTTGATTGAATAAAACAAAACAAAAAGTCACTCTCCTACAACTCTTGCGGGTAGCACGGTTGGGCTCAGCTCTTACAGGAACAGGGAAAGAGGGACGCAAAAAGAAGGAAGAAAAGGTAGAGGAACAGTGAGGTGGCAGGGCGCAGGTGCTTCCCTACGATGGAACAGCCGGAAAAACTACGCACATTCCATCGCAGGCGCGTAATTGCGTCACCAGGACGTCACCTACAGGCGTGCACGTGACCTAAGAGAGGAACCAACAGCGCGCGAGCAATCCTGACACTGGCGTCCACCTCGCACTCTTTCTTTTCCCTCTTTCTTGCAATGCGCGGCCAGCAATACACTGGCCGGGCATGCATACCACCTGGGTCACACAAAATGCTCACAACTAAATTTAAAAATTGATCTTCAACCTTGAATTTCTCCACTAAAGCTGAACTTGTGAATGTGAAACATATATGGTTCTCAAAGTGCGGTGTGTCAATTTAGGCAAAATCATTGTTTAATTCTATACCTTCTAGTCGTTTTTGCAAGAATATTCCTTCGATACACATTTTAAAAACTTGGGCTACATGTCGTATAAATGCATACTCAACATTCTTTAGGTGTTATCAATTCCATCGGCGCTTTTCATGTGCTCTTTTGGAATGTACGACGGTACACACAAGAAACTGGAAAACGCTACCCAGTGTACTCGCATGCACAAATAAACTCGCACTTCTCGCTTCTGTCGGAATGCTGCTGGTGTTGAACCTTCGGCCTTGAAGATTATGAGCGCCTCTCAACCGTAGGTGCTAGCCAGGAGGTGGCACACCGGGCACTTGCCTATCTCCCACCAAAAAAATGTTATTTTCGCCGTGGCAAAGAGAGAGAGAGAGAAATGTTCATCTTAGGGGGTCTCCTTCCCGAAATTAGGGTGGTCCCCCTAACCCCCCAACCCAAAAAATATATCAGGTTACGCGCCTCCACAACTGACCAAATATTGCCACTATGAAATCTTCGTCAGAGGAAGCTTCGTTATTTGATAGAATGCTAGGCGCCCCAATCCTCAACTTCACCCACTGCTCATTGACTCTGACGTCACCATGGATTTAGCCAAGATGGATTCAAACTTAATAGACTAATCTTCCCTTTTGCTTTCATATATATATATATATATATATATATATATATATATATATATTTATAAGGGAAAGAAGTTTATACTAAGAGGCTCGTTTTCCCGTGTTTTGACGCAATAAGATTGAGATCTAACAGACAATATTGCCAAGGAATATATAGGAAAAGTTATTAGGCCAAATGTAATGTAAATGTGAAGAAAGATAAGTGGGTGAAAAAATGACGTGCCGTGAGCAGGAACCAAACCTGCGACCTTTGAATAGCGCGTTCGATGCTCTACCACTGAGCTACCTCGGCGGCTATCACCCCAGCCACATATTGCGTTTATATGTGAATTTAAACGTGGGAGTGTCAGTCAGCGCCACCTGTAGCCACAAAGGCGATTGTGGCTGTTTAGCGTCACCTAGCACGTGAACTTATTAGGTACGGGCTGTTGGCTGACCTATGGTCCCTCGTAAACAACCGAACGGCGCCAAGTTTGCCAGTACGGGACCCTTGTTAAAGAATAAAGAAAAGGAGTGTATACTTAGGGCTAGTTTTTCCGTGTTTGACACAATACTAGCGAGTTATAGCAGACAATAATGCCAAGAAACGTATATGGGAAGTTATTAGACCAATTGTAATGTAAATGTGAAGAGATATATATATATATATATATATATATATATATATATATATATATATATATATTAAAATAGAGATGTTGTACGTCGAAAAAGGTTCAGACGCAGCTTGGCAAAATATGCTTTATCAGGCAGGTCTAGCTAATGGCGAGCGGCGTGCGCGAGCTACTACTGCAGCCACCGATCATCGTCGTCTTCTTCATTGCCAGCAGAGCGTCCGTTATTCAGATTCATTAGTTCATTACAATTACTCCCCGCGAAATAAGGAGCCATCCTGGCGACCTATGGACAAGTAAACACGGGAGGGTCGTAGCAGGGCTTAAGTCTCGAGACGTGTACAATTTCCTGGCCACGACGACGTTGGTCAGGAGATGGTTCCAGTGGCTCAATGAGGTAATTCACTGGTGACGTTTTTTGTAGCACACGATATGGGTCGTGATACTTGGGGACCAACTTGGTAGAAAGACCAGGTGTAGCAGAAGGGACATGCAGCCAGACGAGTTAACCTGGATCGTAGGATGTAGTGTTACTTGATGCGTCATGGTGGTGCTTTTGGCGTCCTTGGTCTTGGGTTGTGACTGATCTTGCCAGTTGGCGGCATTCTTCAGCGTATGTAGCGGCTTGAGACAAAGTCGTGGACTCTGAGGAGTCAGGTTTGTACGAAAGAATGGTGTCCATAGTACAAGAAGGTTCACGTCCGTAAAGGAGGAAAAAAAGGAGAGAACCCAGTTGTGCTTTGAATGGCGGTATTATAGGCGAACGTGATAAACGGGAGCACTCGGTCCCAATTGGAGTGGTCTGATGAGATATACATAGACAGCATGTCACCAAGGGTGCGGTTGAAGCGCTCTGTCATTCCATTGGTCTGGGGATGATAGGCGCTTGTAGTGCGGTGAACGACGTGGCACTCACGCAGCAATGCTGTGATGACGTCTGACAAGAATACGCGACCACGATCGCTCAGTAACTCCCGAGGTGCTCCATGACGTAATACGATGTTGTGAAGTACGAAAGTCGCAACATCTTTTGCTGTAGACGAGGGAAGGGATGAAGTTTCGGCATACCGCGTGAGATGGTCGACGGCAACTATGATCCAGCGGTTACCGTCAGCAGTGTTGGGAAGGGGACCATAGATATCGATGCCGACGCGGTCGAATGATCGGGATGGGCATGGTAAGGGTAACAAGGTACCGCTGGCGTGATAAGGGGGAGTTTTTCGTCTCTGGCATGTCGAGCAGGCCCGAACGTATTGTCGTATAAAACGGTACATGCCACGCCAGTAATATCGGAGACGTATGCGAGAATAAGTCTTCAGGAAACCTGCGTGTCCACATTGGGGGTCGTCATGAAACGTGGAACAAATTTCGGATCGCAGATGACGTGGAATCACGAGTAGCCACTGACGTCCACCGGGTGCGTAGTTGCGTCGGTACAGCACGTCGTCGCGAGTGGCGAAGTGCTCGACTTGCCGACGCAATGAGCGAGAAGGGGGGGAAGCCGTCCGCCCAGCCAGGATGTCTAGAATCGAAGCAACCCTTGGGTCCTTGCGTTGCTCAGATGGCTTGTCGGCGATGGTGACGGCAGTGGCATCACAGGTTAGCCTTTCGCAGCAGTCCGGGTCAGGGGGTAGGGGCGAACGGGATAGGGCGTCTGCGTCCGAATGTTTCCGGCCGGAGCGATAGACCACGCGAATATTATATTCTTGGAGGCGTAATGCCCATCGGGCGAGGCGACCGCTTGGATCCTTCAGTGACGACAACCAGCAGAGGGCGTGGTGGTCAGTCACGACGTCAAAAGGGCGTCCGTACAAGTAAGGTCTAAATTTCTCTATCGCCCAAATAATGGCAAGGCATTCCTTTTCAGTGACGGAATAGTTGATTTCGGCTTTGCTAAGAGTTCGGCTTGCGTAGGCAACGACGTATTCTTGGAAGCCGTCTATCTTCTGTGCAAGAATAGCGCCTAGCCCGACACCACTAGCGTCGGTGTGGATCTCTGTGGGTGCCGATGGGTCGTAGTGTCGCAGAATAGGCGGCGATGTGAGGAGGCAGCGCAGTTCATTGAAAGAATCGTCACAGGTAGCAGACCAGGCTGAAAGGTCTCTAGAGCCGGCGAGGAGCTTGGTCAAAGGAGCGATGATCGTCGCAAAATTGCGAACGAAGCGCCGGAAGTAAGAGCACAGGCCTATGAAGCTTCGAAGCTCTTTCATGGTGGTCGGTTTGGGAAACGCTGAAACGGCTGTAAGTTTGGCAGGGTCAGGATGAATGCCGTCTTTTGAAACCACGTGGCCAAGGATCCTAAGCTTTCGAGCGGCGAAATGGCACTTCTTCAGATTCAGTTGCAGCCCCGCGGCAGAAATACACGCGAGGACTTTCTCGAGGCGGGTCAAATGGGTTGCGAAATCAGTTGAAAAGACGACAATGTCATCTAAATAACAAAGGCAAACGTTCCATTTGAGGCCTCGAAGGATAGAGTCCATCATTCGCTCGAAAGTAGCCGGCGCGTTGCAGAGGCCGAAGGGCATGACCGTGAATTCGTAAAGCCCGTCGGGCGTGATGAAAGCTGTTTTCTCGCGATCGGCCTCTTCCATGGGTACCTGCCAGTATCCAGAGCGCAGATCTAAAGAAGAGAAAAATTCGGCTCCCTGTAGGCAGTCCAAGGCATCGTCGATGCGTGGCAGCGGATAGACATCCTTGCGCGTGATTCGGTTGAGACGTCGGTAGTCCACGCAAAACCTGATGGATCCGTCCTTCTTCTTCACCAACACAACTGGAGAGGCCCAGGGACTGCTTGACGGTTCGATTATGCCACGTGTCAGCATGTCGTCAACCTGTTCATTAATGGCACAGCGTTCGGTAGTTGACACACGATATGGACGCTGCCGTAATGGCGTCTCTTGAACGGTATCTATACGATGAACAACAGATGACGCTCGACCTAAGGAAGGCTGATTGTGGTCAAACGAGGCCCGAAAACGCTGTAGGAGCTTGATCAGCTGTTCCTGCTGCCCAGGCGTGAGGTTGCAATCAATGGACTTGCGGAATACATCCATAGGCTCATTAGCGTCAGCTGCGCATGTAATGGCACAAGTCGGTAAAAATGGCTTGTCTGGATAGATCGGGTCTTCGAAAATACAATTTAAGGTCTCGAGGCTCCCCAGACACTCGCCGAGTAGCAGGATGTATGGGCAAGCAGAAACGTTGCACGCATAAAGTACCGCCGAACCATTGGAAAAGTTGATGACGGCAAAAGGGAGGATGATGGTTCGGTGTTGCACACCAGCTATAGTTGATTGGAACAGGAGCGTCGAGTTAGTGGCAGCAGGGGAAAACACAGGCACTAGGACGGCGGACAACGGCGCGATGCGGACGTCAGCTGCGGCAAACACTTTCGAGGGACTTTGGTGGTCGATTTCAAACCAAGGATTCGTCAATGTGAGTACAGCACGAGCGCAATCGACGAGGGCCTGATGGGTAGAAAGGAAATCCCATCCTAGTATGACGTCGTAAGATGAACGTGGGAGAACAACAAAGTTGACGGCATACCAAACATCTTGAATAAGAACACGTGCTGTGCACTGAGCTGTCGGCGCGATGAAATGGGAGGTGGCTGTACGCAGAGCAAGATTCGTAAGCGGCGTTGTAACTTTCCTCAAATCGCGACACAGTTTTTCACTAATTACAGAAACGACGGCGCCTGTGTCGACAAGTGCACGTACAGCAACACCTTCTACTAGCACATCAATTTCGTTGGTCGGACAAAGAGGAGGTCTAAGAAAGTTCGATGACGACGCAGTTCTTGCCTCCGGAACTGCGGCTGTCAGTTTTCCTCTCGAGCGGGGCTCGTGCGCCGAAGCATCGGGGAGACAGATCGGCGACGGGGTGGTAATGACCGACGAGAATCGACAGGGCGTCGTGGGGACAATGAGTCGGTGATAGGAGAAGATGGTCGCTGGGGATTCTGGGCAGCTCGGTAATTTGCAGAATTCCCATGGTCTGGAGGCTGGAAGTTGCGACGGCGACAGTAGCGTGCTATATGTCCCACGAAACCGCATGCGAAACAGATGGGTCGATTATCCAAGGTGCGCCATGGGTTAACGACAGAAGGTGCAGGTGGCGAAACGGGATGGGGTGCCGTGTATGTAGGCAGCGTCGTAGGGTAGGAGGACCTGGTGCCCCGGTATGCGCCAGAGACGGATGGGGCTGGGGGTCTAGCAGCGACGGCAGCGTAGGTCAACGGCGTAGGGACGGGTGGCGATGGAGGCAGTGCCTGCGTGACCTGTGTCTCAATGACCTGGCGTAAATGTGGGTCTAACGAGGTCACTGGCGCGGATGCTTCGGCCACAAGAGAAAGCTGACGCGCAACTTCTTCACGAATGAATTGTTTTATGTGGGGCAGTAAGACGGTGTGATCAGCAGCGACGTCGTGCACGAGGCCGGAAACTTCGGCCGTATCTTCAGCGGCCCTGCGCGTCGAGACACGCTGCTTACGCAACTCGTCGTACTCCTGACAGAGCTGGACAACATCGGTGACGGTCTGCGGATTCCTAGCGACGAGCATCTGGAAGGTATCGTCGTCAACTCCTTTTATGATGTGCTTGATTTTGTCGCGTTCGGTTAGAGATTCATCAACGCGCTTGCAAAGAGACAAGACATCTTCAATGTAACTTGTAAACGTCTCATCTCTGCGCTGAACTCGACTACGGAGACGCTGTTCCGCGCGAAGCCGGCGCACTGCGGGACGACCGAAGACCGCGGCGATGGTGGTCTTGAAGGCGGTCCAGTTGGTGATTTAGCCTTCGTGGTTCTTGAACCAGAGGCTGGCCACATCAGCGAGGTAAAAGCGCACGTTTGTGAGCTGGTCGCAGGCGTTCCACTTGTTGGAAGCACTTACGATTTCATACTCGACGAGCCAGTCCTCGACGTCTTGTTCGTCGTTGCCGCAAAAAATTGGTGGGTCGCGTTGCCGAGGTACGCCAGTACAGTAGACTGTCGTTGGTAAGGCAGCTTGAGAAGGGCCAGGAGCAGTCATGGTGAACGGTGAGGGTAGCGTCCGATTGCGAAGTTCCAGGTTGATGGGAACCCCGGCTCCTCCACCACTTAAAATAGAGATGTTGTACGTCGAAAAAGGTTCAGACGCAGCTTGGCAAAATATGCTTTATCAGGCAGGTCTAGCTAATGGCGAGCGGCGTGCGCGAGCTACTACTGCAGCCACCGATCATCGTCGTCTTCTTCATTGCCAGCAGAGCGTCCGTTATTCAGATTCATTAATTCATTACAATATATATATATATATATATATATATATATATATATATATATATATATATATATATATATATATATATATATATATATATTTATATATATATATATTTATATATATATATTTATATATTTATATATATATATATATATATATATATTCACACATACAAACACATGCACGAGCAATTAAAGTATATTTGGGCCTCCCCCCCCCCGGAGAAAGTTTCTAGCTGCACTACTGAACTTTACCTATGTTGAATTTCCATATGGTAAACAGTTTACCGGTAAAAATGCCTTACGCTACATTTTAAAATGACTACAACGACAGCAGTTCTCAACACTCGAGAAATTTGCCTACGCTGAAACACGCCCCACTCAGTTTTCGGACAAATCAAATAAACTTGTTGACCTAACTTTAATTGAGCATTAGGCGTCTCTATAAAAACAGGGGCATGTGGATTGTACACCAACAAATAAGAGTTACAACACTGCGTTTTCTAGAGCCGACATGTTCAAAGTTGAAACTCCTAGGTCAAGCGGCCAGCTACAAAAATTTTGTTTTTTTAGCGATCTATTTGCGTCCATATTTGCCTGTAAAATACTACTACGAGACCGATGAGAAAGCACGATAGCCAAATTTCGGCAAGTACTGACATGTTTCAAAACACTATCATTTTAAAACTGAGAGAGAAACTGAGACGGTGTGTGCGAGTACTGCCGACGTGTTTTTTAAAGCAGTTATCCACCATGTATATATTATCGATGCAGTTGATTTCAGGCGTCTCTACTGCACGTGATTATCAGCTGTTTTAACTGCAACGACGAATGGCGCTTGTTCATCAGCGAACAAAAATAGTCAACCTTTAGAGCCTGGTCATCTGTTCCTTTTTTGTTCGTTGTGAGAGCCACGCACAAACGCTGGAAACCTTTTTTTTTACTATAGCGCACTATGGTTAATTATTTGAAGACGGTTTTATGGTGCGTGTTCACTGTTTCAGTTTGAAAAAGCTCGTTTCATACAAACGTACAGTCGCAACGGAAACAAATTAGCATCCGATAGCGAGATTCTCATGCACATTCCATTTTGCAAAATAAATGGGGTGGCTGGCAGGCAGCAGACAAACTTGCTGTTTGCCCTTCGAAAACTCTATATCTTAAGAAAGTGCTTGTACATTGCTTATCGGCAGATGTAGCTGTGCAGATTAATTTTTTCTCCTGGAAATATGAGCAAACATATCTTTATCGCGTTTGCCCTGAAATCGCTGTTTGTTGGAGTGATTTTCACGCTTTGAAACACTAAATGTTCCTGGCGCTCACGATAGGAGCGTGCTCGTGAAAAATGGCGCCACGTGACGCATTCTTGCAGTTCCGGAAACCGGCCACTTGTGCCACTCTTTTATCGTTGAGAGTGCCGCGGTGTGTTACGTCAGCTCTGAAAACCACGTTTAAGCGAGCACTGCGTGGACAGTCATTTTCAACAAAGGCTGCACGGGTGTCTCAAGTTCTTAACAAGCGCGGCTCTCCGAAATTCCATTCCGAAGCAAGGAACTCAGCCCTTCTGCTCCTGTTCCAGTCCATAATAGAGACGTCCCCTCTTTTTGTTAAAAAAGTATATGAAAAAGTTTTTTTAGTGGTCAGAGCGCTCGCAAGGATCACTGCTGCTGTGTGTGTCTTCTCCCTTCTTCGCGTGTGGTTTTTCCTATTTATTGGTTTTTTCCCTTGAGGCCAACACACTGAGTACGTTCCCCCGTCGCAAAAGGGAAGGCTACCACCATCATGAAGCGCAAACTTGCCACTCAGAGGTCAAGGTTGTGAGTGAGTCTCACAATTTTGACGTCAGTGTGAAGTAGAAAAAGAAAACTGAAATATTGCTTAATTGCCCTCCAGGGAGATAAAAGAGACAGGGAGAGAGATGAGAAAGCAGAATGATAGAAAAAAAGAGAGAAAAAGAGGTTCCAACTCACGAAGAGGAAAAGCGTTGGCAACTGTGGCGAACAGCTAAGGAAGGCTGCCATGCAGAAAGGTAGGATGTGAACGCGTACTTGGAAAGACCCCAGTCCAGCAGCGCGACACCACGGCGCATGGAGTCGTCGAGCTCGTCTTAAAATGTCATTGGCCTGAATGAGGTCACGTGGTTAGGGGGCACATTCCTACGCTGACCTTCGTGTCTTGTCACACTGCGGCACTCGTGGTGGGTTCTGCGGTGCGCTGCTAACCAGTTCGCTTGTACAGTTCCTAAAAACAGCGCGAAGAGGAATCATGTTTTTTATAAGGTTAATCGGCCTACTGTGCTGCTTAACGGTGGCAAACTGCGTTAACTACGATATCGAGGACCGTGTACTCGTCCTCAACGACACCAACTTCGATGCGGCCATTAAGGAGCACAAGCACGTGTTCGCCATGTTCGGTGAGTACGAGGATTCTGCCCTCTCGTTCTAATTTCCGTGCCAACAGAACAGAGTGAAAAGAAAAATGCCATCGCTTTGCCTACGCTGTGCGGCTGCTGCTTACTGCACTACTGAAGCAAAACGTCCTATCGTTCGGTGAGCGTAGAGCGTAGGTCGCGAGCTCACGTGTTGGTTTTCTTAAAGAAAGCCAGTGTAAATTTGTGATCGGTCAAGCAAATGGTGTTTTCGTCTCTCGAAGTAGATGTAACAGTTCAAAGAATAAGGATAGCTCCTACAGAGACAGCTTGTGGTTAACCTTCGTCGCGCAGTAGAAATTTAATCTAACCGCCTCGGAGAGCCATGATCACAGCTTCTTGCTCGACATCGAAACGTATGGCTGATCTTCGCTGGCCACTTATCTGCTTTGACCGGTGTCTGCAATGCGCTGTCGCGAAATCTCAGCAGGCGTGCAACAGCTGCGCCAATTGTACCAATATGATACAAATCCTTATTTCTGCCCATACCTAAACAAAACCAATAAATTTGTTGAAATAGCGCTGGGCTCTGTCAAATTAGGGAACCAGCCTCGGAGTTTTCTCGATACCGGTAATTTTAGCAAGAAACTTAGAATGCGCTAAACGCCTGTCGTTCGAGCATCATGCAATCTAATGCAATCCAACCATGGAGACCAGAACCGTTACTACTAGTTCAATATGTCTTAACCTCACCATGAAAGAAAATATAAAGAGGGCTCAGTGCCTGGTATCCAAAAATGTTCAGAGTCTGAAACGGCCATTTCTCTTGCGAAACAAATGTAAAATGTACTTAACTGTTTGTGAGTGATGCAAACATGTCATTTTTTGGTACGAAGTTTCCTACCTTCCGCCACTTTCTAGAACTACATTATTTCACTCCTTACCTCTTCATCTATCATTTACCATTAATAGGCTAACCGTAGATCTACTTACTCTTTTGTATATTTGACTCCCGACTGAGGGCCCCTCTCTACTTTTTTACCCATTTGCCTGAGTTTTAATTACTACTCCTAAACACCACCAAAATAGGATACAGCCTGAAAGGCAGCCCCTGTCTCTTCTTTAGCAGTAAGAACTTTCTAACGTTTAACTTTCACGCACTCCAATCGCCAGCGACGTATTTGCTAAACGTAACAACAGGGAGATTTAGAATAGCGCACCGCGAGCCCTTGCGGTGCGGTCGCTGCCACTGCGCAGGCGTCGTAACGCGAGTCGGCGTTCGCGTTCGCGGACTGCACGCAAAAAATGCGAAATAGCGTGCGGTGATGGCAGCCCGCATGTGGCCCGCAAGCGCAGGTTTCAAGGCTACGGTGTCGCTGCGATCGTGCGTTCCTGTTCGCAGCCGGGTAAACGCTATTCTAAATCTCAAGCCCAAACCACATGAGCGCGAAAATGCACGCGACAGCGATGAGCGACGCTATGAGCGACAAAACAGGGCGTTCGCGCGACGTGTCGCGTGCTCGTTTTCGCGCGATCGCTCGGTTCTCCAGATTTGGAAACCGTCGCTCATCGCCCGGAAGTGCTGGGCTCAAGCAGTCAATAGAAAAAAAAACGGAAAAGGATATACATCAGTGACGTACTGGCGGTTGTTTTCACGGCCAACGGCGATGAGCGCAACGCGTACAATGAGCGCCTCATTGATGCAATCGAACGTGGGCGCAACAAAAAATAACGCAATGTTTATTACGCATGTGCATATAAAAAGTGCTGCAAGGCAATAATAAACATTTTCCGTTCCATTACACAACAATATCTCTTATTTTTAAATTGCAAACCGCTCGCTCCGCGGTTTTCTTGGTGCGAGTTGACAGCCTCATGCCAGCAACAGTGGAATTCGCTCGCCGAAGCCGTCGGGTGAATGAGGTTTGCCTGCGCTAGCGACTGATCGCGCGAAGACGATCTACGTCGCGTCGCTCGTCGCTGTCGCATGCATTTTCGCGCTTATGTAGTCTGGACTTCATATGGCGCCCGCTACGCCCGCAGCACTTACAAACGGTATTTTAAAACTCCCTATTGCTTCAGAAGCAGCCGGATTAGTTCGAAACGCACGCGCGCGCAACTCGTCAGTTGACAGGTAAGGGCAAGGTGGAAGTGCTATCCCTTGAAATCAGAAAACCTACGACCTTCTTTATTTATTTATTGTACCCTCAGGACCCGAGGGAATTAAAGAGGGGAGTGGAGATATACATAACAGAAGCAATGTAAGACAGCCCAGGAAAAACTCACGGGAGATAGATGCAATAAAGTAGGCATAAATGACAATTTATAAGAAAAAACGTAAACAATAATAACCTTACATATACACACATATATAATACATATATACAAACATATATATATATATATACAAACATTTAGAGAAGATTAATAGTTTCACAAAACATACTTTTATCAGTTATATAAGCGATATCATGGGGAAGATCATTCCAACTGACACAAGATCTGGGTATGAATGAGTCATGAAAACATTTGGTGTGACATGATGGAACTGCAACTTTGTTGCGGTGATCAATTCGAGCTGATATGTACGATGGCCTTGTTAATAATTTCTGTTTCAGATAGCTGTTGTAATAAATTTTGTGAAAATGACATAATGAGGCTACTGACCTGCGTCGAGAAAGAGGAGGGACTGACAAACTTAATTTTATGGCGGTTACGCTGCTTGTTCGGTGATAGTTGGAGAGTATAAAACGGCAGACACGGTTCTGCACAGCTTCTAAATCGGAAATGAAAGATTCAATGCCAGGGCTCCAGACAGATGCAGAATACTTTAATTTTGAGCGAACCAGTGGTTGATAAAGTAATAGTTTTATTGAACTGGATGAATGAGAGAAGTGCCTGTGAATATACCCAAGCATGCGGTCGGCGTTATTTATGATATAATGAATATGAGTTTTCTAAGACAGGTTAGAAGAAATGTGAACACCTACATACTTATAAGAGATTACAGTTTCAAGAAAAAGATTGTTAATGTGGCAAGTGGAAGCTGGGCTAGAATTTCGAAAAATGTGCATGTGCTTACACTTATCAATGCTTAGTTTCATGTTCCAAGTGTTGCACCAGTCCATGACCTTGTTAATGTCGGATTGAAGGCAAGAGGCATCGTTATTGTCGTTAATTTTGCGATAAATAACACAATCATCTGCAAAAAGATAAATTGAAAAAGCAATATTAGTTGGTAAGTCATTTATATAGATTAGAAACAGAAGGGGCCCGAGAACGGACCCCTGAGGTACACCAGAACGGACTGGTAAAGGATGTGAGTCAAAGTTGTTTGCTGTTACGAATTGTGAGCGGTTTGAAAGAAAACAGTTCAACCATGCAAGTACAATAGGGTCAATGTCAAGATTACGTAGTTTAAGAAATAGAAGTTCATGCGAAACTTTGTCAAAAGGTTTCGAAAAATCCAAATATATACAGTCTGCCTGAGATCCCTGATCGAGGATGCAATGAAGTTCATGAGTGAAACATATGAGTTGGTTTCGCATGAAAATGACTTACGGAATCCGTGCTGGGCTATAGTGAAAAAAGAATTCGATTCTAAGAAAGAGACGAGATGAGAGTATATGACGTGCTCCATGATTTTACAAGGTATACTAGTGAGAGAAATGGGACGAAAGTTGTCAGGGCAATGTGTATTTCCAGACATGTGCAGAGGAATCACCCTCCCAACTTTCCAATAGTTGGGAATACAGCCTGTTTCAAGAGATTGTTCAAACAGTTTATTAAGAATTATGAAACAATACAACTTTGTATGCATCAAGAATTTGGAATTGATGTTGCCAATGCCACAAGAAGAAATTTCAAAATTTTCGATAATCTTCTGAATGCCAGATACGTCAAAAATTACAGGGTTCACAGGAGGAACTTCAAAAACAGGGTAGTTAAAATTATCGCAAGAAACATCATTAGAAAAAGCCGCGGCAAAAACATTGTTGAGAACAGAAGCACATTCGTGTGACGGGACTGCAACACCATCAGTAGATGTAAGTAACAATGTGGTGGTGTATTTCTTGTTTATTACATTCTAAAATTGTTTAGGATTGTTAATAAGCATAGCAGGCAAAGTGTGGTTGTTGAACGTGTACTTGGCGCTCTTTAATGCAGCTTTGTACTCAGCAGCCACGAAAAAATAGGATTCCTATTTCACCTCGGAGTTCATAACCTTTGCAGAGCGAGACAAATGTTTCTTTTTATTGGACAGTCTTTTCAAATACTTATTAAATCAAGGTAATTCTTTCTCACACCTCAAAGATTTGAGTGGCACAAAAGCGTCAATAAGACGCTCAACAATACCCTTAAACAATTCCCAATTAGTGTCCACAGAGTGCAGTGAAAACTCCCGCAAGTAATCATCGAGAAAAAGAGCTAGCTCATGATTCATCGCGTTGTAGTCAGCACGTTTATAGTCTCCAATATAATTTTTTTCTGATTGATGCGTTTACAGACAGGAGTTTCAAGATCAAAATGGAGTAACGAATGATCACTGAGACCAGGTAGATACACGAATGATGAGTTAAGATGCGGTACGTTAGTTGGAACAAGATCTAAAATGCTGGATGTGGCTGAGGTAGTCCGAGCAGGTTCAGAGACAAGTTGTGACAGGTTGAAGTCCAGACAAGTCATCAAAAACTTGTTACATTCAGTCGAGAAAGGGCTAGGGTAAGGCGATGCATTATTTCACACAATCGAGGGGTAGTTGAAATCCCCAGCCAAGATAGGAGTGTTGGGAAAACGTACAGTGATCATGTTAAGCGCATCATGCAATTCATCAAGGAAAGTGGGACACGAAGACGGCGGACGGTAACATATCCCCAAGATCAACTTCTTAAAACGTACGCAAAGCTCAACCCAGACTAGTTCCAGGTTACTTGGGGAATTAATAGGCAACGCAACAAAGTTATCTGCAACAGCTATCAAAGCACCACCGCCACACTTTTGGCCTCTGTCGCAGCGGAATACGTTGAACGTCTTTTGCAATCAAACAATTCCATACTCGTTACCTTCAAAAGAAAGCCATGTTTCAGTCAACAAAACAACATAAGCATCACAGGAATCGATTATAGAGTCAAGTTCATCGCGCTTTCGTAATAAACTTGTAATATTTGTAAAAAGAAAAGAGAGAATTTGCGGTAGTAGGCGCTGAATCACTGCCCCTCGCGCAACCCTACAGCGCAGGGTGCGGTAGAACAGTGACATCACGGATTAACTGCTGACTCTGGACCAGCGGACGAGCAGAGTAATGAGTATGCTCAGTACGTGACAAGGCACAGATACTAGTATTGTCGATATCGTGATGCGATGTCTGTCCCCGAAAATTATTTTCCACAGAAACATGATCACGAGCTGCGCTGTAGCTATAGCACTGACCGTTAATGTACAGTTTGTTGTACCTCAGTTTGTGATGCGAGCCCCTATTCTTTGCAAATTGAAGCAGCTTTTTCCTGGCTTGGCGCGTTTCTAAAGAAAAATCTTCCCTTACAGTGATACCTTTATCCCTGAGTTTCACTGACTGGTATAGAATCAGCTGCTTCGTTTCAAAGGAACGGAATTTCACGATTACCGGACGGCATTTTCCCTTCGAGAATGCATATTTATGAGCACGTTCTAAAAGCAGCTAAGAAATCATGTTTAAGAGCTTTTCTCCTGTGGCCTCCCATGTTTCCGATAAACTGTTATCTACACTGAAGAACAATAAATTGTCTCTTCGTTGCCTGTCCTCCAGCTGTGATTGACCAAGTTGCAATTTGTCATTTTCACGAGCTAGGTTATCCGCGAGTTCTCGTAAGGCCAGCAGGTCTTGTTGAGCAGTGTCAGTGGTAGGCGTCCTAGTTTCAACAGCGGACAGCCTTATATCAATATTGGCTATGTTGCCTTTCATAATTTCCTGAGCTTCTTTTAACTCAGCAATAGACGTAATTAAACGTGACTGTTCCGTTTCCATCCTAGCTGTGCGAAAATTAGCGCTCTGTAGTAGGGTTAACACATCATTCTGTTTCTTCTGTATTGCCTCCTCGCTAGCATTGTCTTTAGACCGCGTAACAACGTCAGTATAAGCCCCAGTAGAAGGGCCAGGGTTTAACTCTACGTTTCCTGACTGCAAAAGCAGCTGACCACAAACATCAAATGATTGCACAAATAAAACAAATAGCACTCGTGGACGTGGGAACAGCAAAAGTTAGGCATTGCTAGATTCCTTAGCAAATAACGAAGTGTTATTACCGACCTGCATGAACAAACGCATTTTGTAAAGCAACCGTCTAACGATGCTGTTCGCACGCCCTCTGGAAGGCGCGGGCCGTTGGCGTCGGTTTATAGAGGTTTTTAGTTGGACGTTTCTGGGGTCCGCCCCGCTCCGGGAGCACCCGCGAAGCCGCAGCGGAGCGGCGGCTGAATTTTCGCTTTTAGTTATTGTTGTTGTTAGTGGTTCATGAGGAAAAGGAAGAAGGCACCTAATATCTGTCTGCCTACAGGCGACACGGCGCAGTGCCTTTTTAGTTATTCGTTGCCGGCAGCGAAGCGAACCTTTTGCAGTTGCAGCGCCCTCTGGTCGTTTTCATCGTCGGTAAACAAAATAAAAAAACATTTTTTCACATATACAAAGCAAAACAATAACGTATAAATTATTTTTTCATGAAGTATTTAGAAATCCACTTTCAATGTAATAACCGTCTATTTTTTGGACAAAGACGCAAGCTCTGACTTGATAGTAGCCGCTAAAAAGCCAGCAAGGTTCCGTTCCAGATCCATTGCAAGCATTCACTGTGTGTTGTTTGCGCTTTTGACGCGTGTGTGGTGGCGGCGTTTTTATTTTTCACCGTTGAAACTGTGTTTTCGCAGCTTGCGCTGGGCAGGTGACGGCGAAGCTGCAGCACTCGCGGAAAGCGTGCCGTCTCCGGAACAAGCCATCTTGAAATGAGCAAAATTGCTGCACGCACGAGAGAGGGCGCACGCGTTGTCCCCTTTCCGCTTGCAAAAACGGCAGCGACGCACCGCGCTCCGCTTAGGCTGCTCGTAAGCGGACCGTATTCCCCGCTCCGGTAACCCGATTAAGGCCTTAGCGGAGGGCGCAAGCGCACTCGCGTTCCCGCTCCGCTTAGCTGCTAAGCGGAGCCTAAAAACGTCCAACTAAAAACCTTTTATATCCAGAGGAAATGGTGATGTCGTAGGCGATGAGCTGAACTTGTGCAATGGAGCCATGGTCAAGTAGCGTTGCCAAGGCAAGTCATATCCAGCGTAGTCTTCATGGCGGTGGCCGCAATCAGTAGGTGCGCACGAAACGATAACAGCTGGAGAATGCGATGCCGCGCAAACTTGAAGGCATACCGCTATCTGCATGAACCAACGCATGTTGTAAAGCAACCGTCGAACGGTGCTGTTCCCACGCCAACTCACCTTGTGGGCACTTTGAAACCAACAATGTTAAACTTGGGCGAGATCGAAAGAAGTTAGGCGAAAATAAATGCGTAAAATGGTGATCATCCAGGGCACTAAGTCGGCCGGAGATCGCCAGGCCAGAAGTTGAAAACCGCGCGAGGTGGTCTGTGTGTGTTTTTTTTTTCAGACAGGTAAAAAAGTAAGGCCACGGGAGCTACGGGTCAGATGAAGCTGAGAGCTGATGTGTGGTCATGTGGTGTTCAACGGTGCTAAGAAATTACAACAGAACCCCTGCTAGGAGATAGCGCAGCACCTTAGTATGGAATGACAAACTTCGGTTAGAAAGATACCGGACCATTCTCAATTGTATATTTCATAAAACGCGGGATAAGAGAATCGTTTGAAGAAAAAAGAGGACTAGGGTGTGGCTCACTGGCGACCACCTGCAAGTAATGCACTTCCACACCAGAGCAGGATTGGTCACCCTGGTGCTGTACTTGGCCACTACCTCCCATGACTACAGCAGTTAACCCTTGACGCTTAGTTACCAGCGGCTGCGAAGCAACTATCCGGAGCGGTGGTCAGACCTACGACGCAGCGGAGGGTGCTAAGAATCTCTGGGTCCAGACAGGCCGCCATTGCAATCTGAATTTGGCTAGTTTCAACGCTAGAATGCTTTCTAGTGAAATACTACAGCTGTCCTATTCGAGAAATCAGAGGGTGTTCAATGGGATATAACATGGCTCAGCGAAGTTAAGATGACACGTGAAGCTTATACAGTGCTGAAAAACGAACACGTCCTAGGCTACCGTGAATTATTTGACAGAAAAGAACTAGTGGTGGGGATCCTTATACACAAGATCATTGCTGGCAACATAGAGGAATACTATAGCATTCCGTGAGGGGGTGGCAAGTATCATAATTATGTTTCGGAAAAGGTCCAAGATGATCGTAATGTACAGACCTACGCGCCTATATCGAGCCATGATGATAAGTTGGTTGAACGCTTCTATGAAGACGTATATATATAGTCAGCCAATAATAAAGTAAGTCACAGTATACTATTCTGATAGGCAATTTTAACGCCAGACTTGGAACGAAACAGGCCAGAGACAATGAAGTTGGGTAATATGGCATCAGCTGTAGAAATGCCACAGAGGAGTTATGAGTAGAGTTCGCCGAACGTAATATCTTAAGGGTCTTGTTGAACATCTTCTTCAGAAAATGAGCTAACCGTAAGAGGATGTGGTGAAGTCCTGATGGCAAAATGAAAAATGAGACAGACTTCATTCTGTGTGCACACCCAGGTGCTGTACAGGATGTGGAAGTAGTTGGCCAGATCTGAAGCAGTGATCAGAAAATGGTAACAGTTCGTATTCTCCTACGTTTAAAAAAAGCAAAGACCAAAACTTCATGCTACACAAGAATCTAAGTATTGAACTAGCAGTGAGAGCGAAAGCACGGCAATTAGGAGTTTCGCTTCAGAATATATTCAAGCCACTAAACGAGGTAACTGATGTAACAGTGACGCAATAGAGCTTAATCTTACTAGTATCATCAAAGACCGTACATTAACAAAGTGCTTGATTGGGCTGGTTTGTGCTGCATGGTACACGAAGAAGGCGCTTAACAGCGCAAACGACAGGAGGGGATAGAAGACACAAAAACAGAGCGCGGAATTCTATCCCCTTTTGTCGTTTGCGCTGTTAAACACCTTCTTCGTCTACCAAGAGTGTACAATGGAAGTCAAAGGTACAGTGACTGAACAGGACCCCGGGAAACTATCTCAGGAGACGAACGATCTCGTCAAGAGATGACAGACTGTGAAAGCCTCAAACGTTACCGACAAAATTGAGCTAGTGGAGCTTTCAAAGTTAACCAATAGGCGTAAGGTAGCCGACGTCAGAAGGTATAACATCCAGAGAAATTAGCATTCTGTAAAAAGCGGCAGAAGGCTGCAAGCTGCGTAGGCAAACTTGTACATTGGTAAAAATCAAGTTTATGCAATAAGGAACAAAAAAAGCAATGTCATAATATAGATAGGATAGTTGACGTGGCAGAGGAGTTCAACAGAGAGTTGTATTGAAGCCAAAACAGCCAGGATAATATCATTAGAAAGAATATTAGCCCCGAGGAATTCGACTTCCTACCAGTAACGCCAGGGGAAGTAAGGAAAGCCCTAGAAGGAATGCAAAGAGACAAAACCGTTGATGAGGATAACAGTGGACCTCCTGAAAGATGGCGGAGAAATTATGTTAGAAAACTGGCCACCTTATATGAGAAGTGTCTCTTGACGGAAAGGGTACCATAATCTTGGAAGAACTCCAACATCATCTTAATCAATGAGAAAGAAGACGCCAAGGCCCTGAAAAATTACAGGCCAGTCAGCTTACTGAGCATTCTCTACCAAATATTTATTAAAATATCAGCTAATAGAACTCGGGCGACTATAGAGTTGCATAAACATAGGAAAGTGCAGGATTTGATAAAGGCTACTTCACTATAAACCGTATTATTACTATCCATCAGGTTATAATCAAATGAGCGAAATATAACCAACCCTTATACATAGTATTGATAGAACACGAGAACACGTTTGACTCAGTCAAGACATCAGCAATAATGCAGGCACTACGGAATACGGACATCGAAAAGCGCTACATAAACATACTGGAAAAAATCTACGGTGGATCCACAGCCACTATAGTTCTCCATAAAGAAAGCGAAAGAAACAGAATAAAGAAGGGGGTAAGGCAGGGAGACACGATCTCTTCAATGCTATTCACCACGCGTTTACAGGATATTATCAGGACCCTAGATCGGGAAGAGTTAGGGGTAAGAGTTATTAGAGAGTATCTTAATAACGAGTGATTCGCAGATAACATTGCCTTGATGAGTAACGTCAGAGGACAAATTACAGCTCATGAATTAAGAACTTGACACTCAAAGCAAAAAAGTGGGCCTTAAATTAATATGCACAAAACTACAGTAGTGTACAACAGTCTGGTCAGAAAACAGCACTTTGTGGTAGGTGGAGAGACGCTGAAAGCTGTAAAGAATGTGTCTATAATTAGGTCAGGTAGTAAGCGCGGAGCCTAACAATGAGACTGAAATACCTAGAAGAATTAGGATAGGGTGGATCACGTTAGGCAAGCATTCTGAAGTCATGATTGATAATCTGTCACTAACTGTCTAGAAGAAGGTAAATAAGAGCTACATCTTGCCAGAACTTTCCTAAGGAGCAGAAACCCAGAGGGTTACAAAGAAGGTCCAGCTTGTATTGAGGGCGACACAGCGAGCGAAGAAAAGGCAATAATAGGTTTAACCTTAAGAGACAAGAGGTCAGAGTGGGTCAGAGAACAAACCGGGATGAAAGATATCATAGTTAAAATCAAAGAAATGGACATGGGTCAGCGCGTAGCACGTAGTCAGGATAACCGCTGGTCTTTAAAGGTTACTGAATGGATTCTGAAAAAAGGCAAACACGCGAAAGGGAGACAGAAAGTTAGGTGGACCAATGAGATTAGAAAGTTCGCAGGGATAACGTGGCAACGAAAAAAATGGGACCGGGTTGATTGGCGGATCATGGGAGAGGCCTTTGCCCTGCAGTGGGCATAAACAAGCTGATGATGAAGATGATTGAGCAGTTTCTTATGGTGAATCAATCCATCAATCAATGAGCTTTATTAAGACAAAAACTTAACTCAAAGTATCAAGTATTCTGACGAGGGTCCCAAAGTTCGCGGCTGCTAAGAGCCCTCGGCTATGGTTACAATGGAATAATACAAGTGAAAGCAGCAGTAGAACAGAAAAAAACTAATTTGAAAGCAAATAGGCTAGAAACCAGAAAAACAAAAACAGCATATAATGAGTAAGTGTAAAAGCGCCACCACACTGAAACAACTGAAAAACCAATGAATCCCTGAACTAAAATAAAAAAATGAAACAACATGGCACTAAAACACACTTCATTAGTACAATATATAGCAATAAAACTGGTACACTTAAATAAAGGAACTTCGCATGTTTAACAAAAACGCTCTGATGAATTATTAAATGAAATCAAAGAAACTTTACGTTTTAGCGATGAGGGTAAAGAGTTCCATAATACGATGGCACAGAAGTGTGAAGATGATTTACCGTAGTTAGTATGAATCATAGATAGCAGGAAGTTGTTGTTGGCCGCAAACCATGGAGTGTTAGTATTATCTAAAAGTTCATATTCAATGAAATCAGTTGAGAGCTTATATGTTACGTGTTTACACAGAAACATGTATAGAATTAATCTAAATAACTTTCTAACAGTTAAGATATTATTACAATGGAGGAGGCAAGTGATGTTACTGTGGCGACCACGGTTAAAAATGACGCGATGGGCTCTATCTTGTAAACTCTGTAAGGAGGAAAGATGATACTGATAAGTATTACCCCATAAAGCTATACCGTAAGTGATATGAGAATGATAGAAAGTGAAGTAACGACAAAGGAGTGCTTTATGAGAGATATATGAGTGAGCTCTAAGTAGTACGCGAATGCCAAATGCTCTCCTTTATCTAACGTGAGCAACTTGGAGGTTGAATTGAAGGCTTACATCGAGCAGAACACCAAGAAATGATACGCTGCCAATGATACTAATAAAATGAGAGTCAATGGTAATCATTGGAGATGAATTACCTTCCATTGAGGTGATCTAGAAACCATAAACTTAGATTTATTTCAATTAATAACTACGTTATTTTCCTTACACCACATGACCACGTTACAAGTGCAACATTTATATTATTAGCGACACAGGTAACACAATTATCAGCGAAGGAAATGGTTGTATCGTCAGCATATAAGACGCAGTGAGCCTTGTTTAAAATGTCAGGAAGGTCATTAATGTACAGTAAAAAATTAAGGGACCCAGTAGTGAGCCTTGGTCAACGCTTAATTTATTGTTTTAGTCGATGAAAAGGAACCTGCTATGTATGCAATAGGTTTTTATTAACCAGTTAACTGTTTAAAGAATTGAGGGATGCGCCTGTGATACAGTATGCGTCTTGCTTCTTGGACAAAATGAGATGAGAGTGGTGTCGAATGGCTTTGATAAATCTAAGAAAATGGATCCGATGATGCACCTTGAATCAATGAAGCGGTTGATTTAGTCAAAATGGAAAAGAAGGGCAAAGTTAGTTGAACTTCCAGAGTGAAAGCTAAATAAACAGGATTTCAATACATTAACTTCATTCTTTTTAAGCTGAACTATAAATAATTTTTGATGACCTTAAAGTGTGAAGAATGAATATAGATAGGGCGATAACTATAAAGACATTCATTATCACTTTTTAAAACACCGCAAGTAGTTTGGCTATCTTTAGATAACCAGCACACTCACAGAATCACGAACCCCATCTAGACTAGCTTGGGCCTATTCTCATCCTCCTTTTCGAGTGCCTACGTCACCACACTATTGACGGTGTTGTTTGCCTTGTTGGCGCTTTCGGGAAATGGGAAACCGCATGAACCAGGCATATGTTTCGCATCTCTTTCAAGCAGGATTTTTAACTCGCCATTAGAACACTAACGAGTTTGTAGCAATGGTCATTTCAGAGAACGCATCCTCCGTGCTGCCCGTTCTTTCCAAAAGACGTCACCGAGAAGTGATGAAGCCTTAGCAGGCGAAAGCCTCGGACTCCGCTAATCTGTGAAGTGTTCGAAATATTGCGCTCTTTCTTTGTGTTTGAGAAATTGTTCGGCTCCCTTTGCAGACGTCTCCTGTTTGGACAAGTGCGAGGCCCTCGTGCCCAAACTTGCCAAGGCTGCCAAGCAGCTCGAGGAAGAAGGCTCGGACATCAAGCTGGCCAAGGTGTTCACAACATTCAAGGCCTGCTCATTTGGAAGTACCTGCAGAGCTTGCCGACACTCATGTTTTTCCGCAACGGACATCCGGTCGACTACAAGGGTAGCCATACCATAGAGGAGATGATCCAGTGGGTTAAGAAGAAAACCGAACCACCGGCTCAGATACTCAGCACTGTGGACGATGCGAGGATCTTCGTGAACAGCGCGAAGGTCACCATCGTGGGCTTCTTCAAAAACCAGACAAGTCTCGAGGCCAAAGAGTTCCTCAAGGCTGCGTACACTATCGACCGGCACGCGTTTGCCATCACATCGGACGACGCCGTCTACAAGGAGCTTGGTGCCAGCAAGGACGGAGTGATTCTCTTCAAAACGGTCAGTGCTGTACAGTTGAAGTGTGTAGCTCTCCACAAGTTAGACCTACACCATGTTAGTGAACAGCGGGAGGTACCGTCGACTTACTGCGGTGCTTGTAGCGACGTCGTGGCGCGTAGGCTCTGCCCAGTGCTTAATAATTACGTCGACGACGCCTAGCGCTCTTTACGAATATTCATTAGTTTTATAGTCAACCCGCCGTGGTGGTCTAGTGGCTAAGGTACTCGGCTGCTCACCCGCAGGTCGCGCGATCATATCATGGTTGCGGCGGCTGCATTTCCGATGGAAGCGGAAATATTGTAAGGCCGTGTGCTTTGATTTTGGCGCACGTTAAAGAATCTCAGGTGGTCCAAATTTACGGAGCCCTCCACCACGGTGTCTCTCATAATCATATCGTGGTTTTGGGACGCTAAACCCCACAAATCCATCAATTAGTTATATAGTCTGTGACAACATTAGAATGAACATGAAGGTGTATAGAGAGGATTGAGAGAAACGCTAACATGTGGCATCTAATATATCTGTTTTGCATCTGTTTTCAAGCTGTTTCAGCATAGATAGTTACAAACAACTAATATGAAAAATCCGTAAACTGGGGCGTTGAGCCGACATTTCGACAAGATGACATGTCTTCCTCAAGGCGAGAACAGAACAGTTTTATTCTAGCCATGAGGTAGACAAGTCCGCTTGTCGAAACGCAAACTTCCAACTTTTCTTCCTACCTTTTTTTTGAAAAAGCTACTAGTCATTTATGGTACACTCGAGGACCTTCTAGTATCTTGCATCACCTCCTATTTCGGAGCCTTTTGAAAACGAAGTGCTGTGTTCTATGTACGTCTTTATTTCTATATTCAACCCTAACACACCCCTCCGCTACCACTATCCGTTTTAAAAGGGGCTTTAAAACTTTTTCAATTAACCATTGAATGAATTCAGTGGAAGATCTTATTGCCTCGCAAATTCAACGCCGCAAAAATTTTAGGAGTACATCCAGTGCGAGTGGATTTACCAAGGTTTGTCGCATGCTGCGATTTCCATTCTTTATTCTCTCGTCCCGACGAAAATGCTTGAAGCTAAGCAGCGATCGATGGAACGACCACAAAAAAAGGACACAGGCGCCTTCTGACCTTGAGCACTTTTTTATTTGTTTTGTTTGAATGCGCGGCCTTATGAGTGTGCTTGCGCACACATAGGTGGATGAATTATATGATTGTACCCTGTTGATCGGGCGGTGGCTTATGCCACCAAGTCGTAATATTTAGTGAACCAAAATCTAGGTTTATTTTTCCCTTTCAATAGTGAGGTTGAGGACTCTTACTTTGCAGTGAAAGGTTCAATTTTCAGTCGAGCCTTGACTTTAGCCACCAATCAGATAACCTCCTTCTAGTTAATTCTAACCACTTCGTCTATTTTGCCCTCCCTGTCTCCAAACTCCAGTGCTTTGAAAAACTCTGCGCCATCATCCTGAACTAAAGGGTGAAGCCCTTTAGAGAACATTATCAAGTGTTCGGCAGTTTCCTCCTCCTATCCACATGCACTGCTTCCCGTGTCTACCATTTTGTATTTGGCCCGATATGTCTCGGTTCGCAATACTCCCGTCCTGGCCTCAAACAGTAGATAACTACGCCGAGTATAATCATGGATCCTTTCCTTGGCAATTTCCTGCTTAAAAGTTCGATGGATCTTTAGTGCGAACTTTTTAATCATGCCAATTCTCCACATATCGGTCTCAGGTTTCCTCACCTTCTTCTTAACCTATAATTCTTTTTGGTTTGGCTCCCTGCTGCCTTCAAAGTTTTTACCAGTCAATTTTCTGGTTCACTTCCTCCATTTCGTATGGACATTCTTCATTTACAAGTAGCTGAGTACCTTCCTAGCCTAACGCTCCTCCCCAATTTCTCTCAATCGCTTCTCGAATTTCATCTTGCTGCTAGCTTCCCTGCCCTCCACTGATGTCCATCCCATATCACCTTGTACTCCCAGATTGGGTGTATTCCAGTGAGCTCCTAAGGCAAGCCTACTTATTCCACGTTGCTTAAATTCTAATCTTGATTGAACTTCTGATCTCATGCACAAGACCACATTGCCGAACGTCAGACCAGGAACCATAACCCCTTCCATATTCCTCTCACAACATCATAACTATTGTATTTGCACAATGCCCTGTTTTTCATCAGCACTGCATTCTTGTTACCTTCAGTCGTCACGTATATTTCGTGTTGCCTAAGGTACTCGGCCTCAATGCTTATCTATACGCCCAGATATTTGTATTTATCTGTTATCTCTAGCGTGACCTAATGTATTCTAAGCTCACTACCTTCATTATTATTAAAAATCATGACTGCTGAATTTTCTTTGCTGAATCTGAAATCTAACCCATCTCCCTCATTACCGCAGATGTCCACGAATCTCTGCAAATCTTCCTTGTTGTCGGTCATTAGCACTATATCAACTGCGTACATCAATGCTGGTAGTGCCTGTTCAATGAGTTTTCCTTGTTTAGCGAAAAAGAGGTTGAAGCCCAGTCCATTTTCTTCTAATTTGGCCTCTGATCCTTGTAGGTACATCATGAATAACAAGGGTGACAGAGGACACTTCTGCCTAAGCCCCCAATTTACCTCTGCAGGCTTGGATACCTGTTTTTCTCACTTTATAACTGTCTTGTTACCTTTATAGGTATCCTTTAAAAGATTAGTGACTCCATTGTCTACACCTAATGTGCCCAGTATTCCCCACAAGTCCTCTTGGACCACGCTACCGTACGCTTCCTTGATATCCAAAAATGCTAGCCACAGGGGCCTGTGTTGCTTTTCTGCTATTTTGATGCACTGCGTCAGTGAGAACAGATTGTCTTCCAACCTCCTGTATTTCCTACACGCATTCTGCAGTTCCCCAAGCACCCCGTCATCCTCTATTCATGCCTGCAGTCTTTCCTTTATAATCTGCATCACCAGCCTGTAGACCACTGATGTCACTTTTATAGGACGGTAGTTGTTTATGTCAGCTTTGTCCCCCTCTCCTTTAGAGTTCAATCTCATCCTGTTAAGTTTCCATCCATCGGGAACTTTTCCATCGATTATTATTTTGCTCACTGCCTCTCTCAAAGCCTGCTTAGACTTCGGACCTAATGTCTTTATCAGCATATTTGGAATGCCATCCGGGCCTGTTGACGTACTACTAGGAACCCTTTTCTCAGCCCTTTCCCATTCTCGTGAATATGGAGCCATTGCGCCACTTGATTCATCCTTGTCTATTGTGGTGCATAAAGCACTTGTTTGTTGAAATTTTTCTGTCACCCTTGTTCTTATATATTCAATAGCTTCGTCCTCTTCTAGCCTAGCACCTTGAGCTGTAGTTACAAATCTCTGCTCTAGGCTCGTCTACTTTCTTAGGGAGTTTAGATGGTTCCAAAATTTCGCAGCTGCTTTTCTATTTTTTTCTGTACTTCTGCCAGCCACTGAGCTCCCGTTCTTCTAATCTTTTCATTGATCAGAAGAGATGCATTTCTTCTACAGCTTAGAAAGAGTTTCCATTTTCTTTCAACATCATCTGTCGGTTCAACCCGCTGCTTAGCATTTCTGTGTTCCCTAGAGGCTTCCTGATGTTTTGCTATGGCTCTCTTAACTTACTCATCCCACCAACTCTTGGATTTGTGTCTTCTTTTCCGGGGTGACTTGTCACATGCCTTAGCAAGCTCTTGCTCAAACAGTCTAATTAGATTCGTGTATGTCCACACTGTTTTATTATCATCAGTGAGTACTTTCTCAATTTGTTTAGTAGCTCTTTCTGTTTGCCTCTCTGAATAAAAATTTTGCTGTAGTTGCTCATCATTCTCCTACCCACCTTCCCTGCTCTTTCAAAACTGGGCTTGATACGTTTGTAATCACTACCCAGACTTCTGGAGCCACTTTCACGTGAGCTTATCATACATCCTATGTGACACCAGTGCGTAATCTATCGTCGACTGCAGCCTTCCTACCTTACATGTTATTTGCCTGTCACACTTCTCGGATGTGTTGCAAATGATCAAGTCATGCCTTTTACACATATCCGTGATCATTTTGCCTCTTGGGTCAATATACCCATCTATATCTTCTATGTGCGCATTCATATCTCCAAGTATAATTATCTCGCACTCTCTTCATAACTCCTCAATGTCCTTTGATATACGTTCTACTATTGCCTGGTTTTCTCTCTGGCCTTTGCTCCCGTGCCTAAGTACACCAAACCAAGGAGTTTCCTTAGCCCTGCCACCTTATCTTTTAGCCATAAATATTCCTTGCACACCTGCTTGGCCCTTTGCCAGTCTGTACTTTTATGAATGAATGCCCCAATACCGCCCCCCTTTCTGCTGCATTCTCTTCTATTACAATATTCCCACGCGTAGTCCGGATTGTTAGAAGGTTGTTCTATGTCCCTGAGATACGTTTCTACCAAACCGTATACCAACGGCCTCTCCTCCCTTGGCTGTTCTTCTATCTCTTCCCATTTCAGCCTGCTCCTGCCACCCTGCATGTTGATATACCCTCTGTCTGAATTGGCTCGGCGCTCGTGGCTACGTCTGTTTCTTCCCCGGACTGTACCTATTTTAGATACTGGTGCCACTTTGGAATCGTATCTGTCCATTCCACCTGTCAAAGAGTCTCCCTGGTTGTTTTCCTCGTTACTAGCTATCCTGCACCCCAAAGGGCCCGCGTGCCTCCGTAAAAGCTACTGCGCGCTCTTAAAGTCACCAACCCACCTCATGACCTAGCCGCCCATTGAAGTGAATTTTGTCTCGTTGAAAATTAGACCACCTATGCACACCCCTGTTTATTTCCACCACCTCAAAGCCTTTCTCTCGACTCATCCGCCATATCTCGCGGTTTGCGTTGACAACCGCTCTTTGTATGTCGTCGTCACGCACTGGTACCTCCGGTATTGTGCATATCACTACCTCTACCTGAGCAGAATTGGCGCGCATGCCATCGAATCTTTCGCCAGTGTGGTCGCGATTCCTGCCGTATCTTCATTTCAGACATCGTTTAAGCCGCCTGAAATTATCTCGACGTTTTATCTATCAGCTGTAGTTTTGAGTTTTACGTTCGCTTGCTTCATGACTGCTTCACGCTGCGTCCTGGAAACGTCCCTTTCGCAAACCTTTTGTCACCTTTTACCCTCTCTTTGATCGCTTCTGCGCATCGATATGAATTCCGAGTCCCCGGCGATTGTCACATGCTGGGACTTTTCAGCTGGAGAGTCCTGCACGTGGGTGTTACTTGCACCTGTGACGCCGGCTGCTTTGTCCCCTTCCAGCCCCACCACTACTTGGCCTACCTTGGGACAATTGAACCGGCGGAACCTGTTTTTTCCAAACTTGTTTGCTCTTTCTTCTCCACCGTTTTGGTTGCGGGTGCCCTACTGTTCTCTCCGTCGGCCGCTCCTTTGTTCACCTTGGCTAGTGCTTCCTCGGCGGACTTCAGCCTTTCTACCATTGCCCTCGTTTTCTTATATCACTGACGCCAACGCAGTCTCCAGCTCGATGATTCTCAACAGCAGTTCACTCTGGACACACACGCATGGGCAAGTAGCAGCCTCCTGCGGTGATCTCTGTAACGAGCGAGCGCGCCATGTTCAAATCAGCTAATGGCTGATAGATGGACTACGTGGTTTTCGGGTGTATTGCGCAATTTCTCAAGGAAACAGAAAACAATTTCTAGCTAACTTCGATAATTTATTGTAGATTCTAGGCCGCGTGCTGCGCTATATTTGGCTTCGTGTTGTCAGGAGTCTGAACTACTGATCGGCAGCGTTTTCTGACCATGCTCCAAAAGTGTTGCACGGCCCCTTTAAATTGCGCGTCCATGCCAGACCACTCTTTCTTATGAGACGATTGTTAGGTCGAACGAATCAAAAATGCAAATTTGAATACACTGAGTAATTTCTCATACGGAAGGTAAGGCACAGCTGCACTGGCAGCCATACCCCCCCGCGGTCGTCTAGTGGCTAAGGAACTCGGCTGCCGACCCGCCAGTTACGGGATCAAGTCCCGGCAGCGGCGGCTGCATTTCCGATGTAGGCGGAAATGTTGTAGGCCCGTGTGCTCAGATTTGGGTGCACGTTAAAGAACCCCAGGTGGTCGAAATTTCAGGAGCCCTCCACTACGGCGTCTCTCATAATCATATGGTGGTTTTGGGACGTTAAACCCCACATATCAATCAATCAACCTGCGGGTCAGCAGCCGAGTATCTTAACCACTAGACCACCGTGGCAGGGCCTATACGAAACTTTAAGAAGGCCGTTAAGTCATTAGTATATCGTGTCAACAAAGAACCTGAGCACTCTTTCGAAACTTCTATAGCCCTTCGTAATGGAAGCCCAAGCAGCGCGAGCTTTCGTTTTCCTTTATTGTACTCATACTCATGACTAAAAGAAAAATTATACCATCTCGCAAAATAATAAATTATCTATGAATGAAAAGCAGCGCTGATGTTCACTTCTCTTTCAACTTGTTTCCACTTGTGTGTTTCTGTGTAGGGTTCATTTGTGTATATGTTGTAGGCGATGGCTTCGCTACAAAAGTTAAGGACGAAAAAAAAACTGTACTAACACTGACAAAGCCTCTCAAACAACCAAGTTTACTGAAAAACAAAACAAAAAGGGTTTGCGATGACAATCGAGAGAGAGGGCACTGATAGCAAACCATGCACGATCCTACAATGGTGTTATGTTTTACGGCATAGATAGCACCATGGTAGGATCGTACGTGGCTTATTTTCAGTGCCCTTTTCCTCATATGCTACCGCACCCTCTTTTTGTATTTCTTCAATTGTTTCAGTTAGATGCGCTTTCTCTGCGTTAGTGCAGTTTTTTTTGTCGTTCTTAACTTTGCAGTGCGTCCTTTACCTACAGTATGTTCCAATTAGCCCCCATACAAACTTTCCTGAGTGTATACGCTGCGTATCGCTTATGCTCCCTCTATTCCTTTGTGTGTATTACCGCGAGGGTGTGTGCCGCAATGTGAACACCCAGCGCAGCGCGAAGAGTGCAACGAAGCAAGCGCGCGCTATACGGGCACGCAGCTGCGGTGCGGCAAAGAGATAAATGTTTGTTGTTGTTGTGTGATTCTAGAAAGAGGAAGAAGGCACCTAATAAATGGGAACGGAGAAACAAACCGGAGGCAGTGCTCTGCCGCCTCCTCCACCCCACATTTTCATGCTCACGTGAGAAGAGGGGGAGAGTGTGGACAGTCGCCGAGACGGTCGGCGGATACAGCCGCGAGCAAAGGCAGCTTCACATTAAAAGAAATATTAGGCAGCATCCAGCTGCTCCGGCGGCAATCGGGCAATGCTCCCCTTGAATTGAGAGAATGCCCATTCAACCCTTGCCATGGGTGAAAAAAAAATCCAAATTGGTTGTCGTCTGCGCAGTGAAGGCCGTGGTGTGCCTCGACCCCCACACACTTTATGTACGCTTGAAACGCGGCTGCGTTTTCCCATACGGTCATTTGCAGCTGTACTTAGGGTGACTTGAGGGTGTCTGAATGCATGGGCCAATGCTGCAAGTAGTACGGTATGGTATGAATAACTTTATTAAGGTTATGAGAACCAGTCGAGGACTAATGCTTGCTGCTCCAACATCGGGACAGAGACGCCAAGCTCCTCTGCCGCCACACGGGTCCTCAAGACAGCCCTGAGTTGGTCTTCCAGCGCGTCACTGTGCAGCGTTCGCTGTACTATGATCTTTTCGGCAATTAGGATTCGTAATCTCGTCCTGATTGTTGGCTACCCGAGTCTGCAAACGGCACCCCTAGTTCTTCCACATGTCTTTTTCAGTACGATCATGACATACAAAAGTTAAAAATGGCGAGGATCATACATCACTTGTCACTTGCACAGCGTCCATTCTCTCAGCATGGAAATATACTTGTGCAGTGCGGTTTTAACACTTTTGGTTGAGATTAAAATAGGTGTAGACTTTTTTGAACCATACTAAAACGTGCGGCTCCAAGTCAGGTACAAATAACTTGATGTCGGCACTATAACCAAGCCGTCACACTTTCGCATGATGGTATGATCAGTTGCAACTGCTGTCAACATGCATTGTGTTCCACATTCAAATGCCACACGTTTATTTATATTTTCGTTTTGTACACATCAATCGCATCCGCAATGCTGTGCATTGCCATATGCTGCGCAAACTACTATACGCTGTGCAAACTACCATATGTTGTGCATTCACTCACAGCTGCTCTGTTAAAGACTTCGTTTCTTGCGTTACAGTTTCAACCTAACTTAATGACAACGTTTCATTATAAGTCGTGCCTGCCTGTGAACGTACGTTAGCACCAACATGAATGTTGACGCTTTCTTCTTCTTTCGCAGTTTGACGAGCGCAGAAACACTCTCGCATTGAAGCCCACCTGTGATAAGATTCGGACATTCGTCGCTGTGAACAGCCAGCCCCTGGTTGTGGTGTTGACGGCGCAAGTGAGTAGTAGGCTTTTTCAATATGCTAGTCTGTGCATACGCAGTGGTGGTGACATGACGCACGATGTGTGTGTTTTTTGTGTATGTGTGTTTCGGTGATCTGCAATGGAGGCGTATTCAGTTCGGACCTAAAAAAGCCCATTTCTGTTTTTTTTTGTGATTCACTAGGCAAGTATAGCTCGTGATCAAATTACTTGCATTATGCAGTTATAGCTAGCGTTAGCGCAACAGTGCGGATTACGGGAATAGCGATTTTTTGTCACAAAGTTTATACAAAGATACACATCTCGATCCTCATTCAAGAACAGAGATACTATATATGAGATCAAAAAGCTTTTCAGTCATCTCAACTGACCTGAAGCTCCAATTAGGTTATGCGAGGCAATTCTGAAGGTAAACAACCATTTCTTAATTTCTGGGAGGCACTTCACATTGAAGTCCACAGGTGGCAACAAAAAAAGCACAACAAACTCAAACACCGCCGAAATCACCCAACAAGCAAAGCAATATCACGCACAACTTGCCGACTCTGATTGAGTGGACCGTTGCAATATGACAGCAGGACAAATTTGCAGTAATAACACCTGTTGCTTGTTCTGAGCTACACAAACTACCCTACAACAAGCAAAACAGAAACTCTAAATAATCTTCAAAAGGACATATATGCTTTTGAAGATGTCGAGAAACTGGCAGATGAACTGTGAGATCAGCACCTCTGCACTCATCGGGACTCACAAGGCTCTGACAATACAGAGCTCGATAGACCTTTAAAACTTCATGACTTGCCAGCAGCCCTAAAGGGTTCGTGAAACGAAAATTGAAACTTCCCGGTTTCAATTTACACTGATTTATTAGGAATCGGACATACCAATTTTGAAATATTTCTGCACAATAACGAGCGTCATTAATTCTGCAAATAATGACACCCGTTAGAAGTCGCAGTTTTGGGGAGGAAGCAGCCGCACAGCAACCGCACAGGTCTAGCGGCTGCAGCCAATAGCATCGCGGATGAATGAATGGATGAATTAATGTGGCTGTACCTTTAGATCGTGTGGCAGCTAACGCCACCTAGCCATAATACTTAGTGAAAAGCAACTAGGTTTATTTTTTTTCCTTCAAATAGTGAAGTTGAGGACTGGTACTTTGCAGTGAAGGATTTAGTGTTCACTCCTGCCTTGACTTTAGCCACCATTCAGATAACCTCCTTCTAGTTAATTTTACCCGCTTAAAGACTATTTCGCCCTCCCTGTTCCTACACCCCAGTGCTTTGAAAAACTCTGCACCATCATCCTGAACTATAGGGTGAAGCCCTTTAGAGAACATTAACAAGTGTTCAGCAGTTTCCTCCTCCTATCCACATGCACTGCATACCGTATCTAACATTTTGTATTTGGCCCGATATGTCTCGGTTCGCAATACTCCCGTCCTGGCTTCAAACAGTAGATAACTACGTCGAGTATTATCATGGATCCTTTCTTTAGCAATATTCTGCCTAAAAGTTTGATATATCTCTAGTGCGGACTTCTTAATCATGCCACTTCTCCACATTTCGGTCTCCGTTTCTTTCACCTTCTAGTTAAGCGATAGCTCTTCTTTGGTTTGGCCCCCTGCTATTGTCTGAGTATTTACCCGTCAATTTCGGTTCGCTTCCTCCATTTTGTATCGCAATCTTCATGTGTGGTTCACTTTCTCCATTTTGTATCGACATTCTTCCTTAATTTGGTGTAATATTGTGAGCTCCTATAGCAAGCCTTCCTATTCCATGTTGCTCAATTTCTAATCTTGCTTGAACTTCTGATCTCATGCACAAGACCGCATTGCCGAACATCACACCAGGAACCATGACCCCTTTCTATATTCCTCTCGAATCATACCTATTACAATTCCACAGTGCCCTGTTTTTCATCACCGCTGCAATCCTGTTACATTTAGTCGTCAATTATACTACGGGTTGCCTGAGGTACTCGGCCTCATTGCTTATCCGTACGCCCACATATTTGTATCTATCTGTTATCTCTAGTGTTACGTAATATATTCTAAGCTCACTACCTTCATTATCTTTGAAAATCATGACTGCTGAATTTTCTTTACTGAATCTGAAGTCTAACCTATCTTCCTCATTACCACAGATGTCCATGAATATCTGCAAATCTTCCTTGTTGTCGGCCATAAGCACTATATCATTTGTGTACATCAATGCTGGTAGTGCCTGTTCAATGAGTTTTCCTTGTCTGACGAAAGAGAGGTTGAAGCCCTGTCTACTTCAATCTAATTTGGCCTCTAATTTTTGTAGGTCTATCATAAATAACGAGGGTGACAGAGCACACCCCTGCCTAAGCCCCCATTTTACCTATGTCGGCTTGAATACCTGTTTTTCCCATTTGATAACTACCTTGTTACTTTTAAAGGTATCCTTTAAAAGATTAGTGATTCCATTTTCCACACCCAGTGTGTCCAGTATTTCCCACAAGTCCTCTTGAACCACTCTATCGTAGGCTCCCTTGATATCCAAAAATGCTAGCCACAGGGGCCCGTGTTCTTTTTCTGCTATTTTGATGCTCTGTGCCAGTGACAACAGATTCTCTTCCAACCTCCTGTGCTTCCGAAAACCATTCGGCAGTTCCCACAGCCCCCTTCGTCGTCTTGGCATGCCTGCAGTCTCTCCTTTAGAGTCTGCATCGCCAGCCTGTAGACCACTGTTGTCACTTTTATAGGTCGGTAGATGTTTATGTCAGCTTTGTCCCCCTTTCCGTTATAGATCATGCTCATCCTGCCATGATTGATCATGCTCATCGTGCTCATTCATCGGGGACTTAACCATCGATAACTGTTTTGCTCACTGCATTCTCAAAGTCTGCTTAGACTTCGGACCCAATGTCTTTATTAGCATATAATTAGAATGTCATCTGTGCCTGTTGATGTACTATTATGAACACTCTTCTCAGCCCTTTCCCACTATCATTGTGAAAATAGAGCCATTGTGCCACTTGATTCATGCTTGTGTATTGTGGTGCCTAATGCACTTCTTTGTTGAAATTTTTTTATCACCCTTATTCTTAGATATTCAAAAGCTTTGTCCCCTTTTAGCCTAGCACCTTCACCTGTAGTTATAAACCCCTGCTCTAAGATTGTCTTATTACCTAGGGAGTTTAGATGGTTCTAAAATTTCGCAGCTGCATTTCTATCCTTTCTATGTACTTCAGCCAGTCACTGAGCCCCCTTTCTTCTAATCTTTTTTTGATCAAAAGGGATGCTTTCCTTCTACAGCTTAGAAAGATGTCCTGTTTTCTTTCAACATAATCTGTCGGTTCACCCCGATGCTTAGCATGCCTTGTTCCCTTGAGGCTTCCTGACATTTTGCTACGGTTCTCTTAACTTCCTCATTCCACCAACACTTGGCTTTGTGTCTTCTTTTCCAGGGTGACTTGTCATGTGCCTTAGCAAGCTCTACCTCAAACAGTCAATTAGATTCGTGTATGTCCACACTGTTTTATTATCCTCAGTGATTACTTTCTCATTTTTAAAAGCAATTTCTAGGTGCCTTTCTTAATAAAAATTTTCTTGTAGTTGCTCATCCTTTTTCCCACTTTCACTGCTCTTCCAAAACTTAGCTTGATACATTGGTGATCACTACCCAGACTTCTTGAGCCGCATTCATCTATGCGCATTCCCCTGAGCCTATCATACATCCTATGTGACATCAGTGCATAATCTATCATCGACTTCAGCCTGCCAACCTCCCATGTTATTTGTCCTTCAAACTTCTCAGTACTGTATCAAATGATCAAATCATGCCTTTCACACATATCCATGATTGTTTTGCCTTTTGGGTCACTATACCCATCTACATCTTCTATGTGCACATTCATATCTCCTAGTATAATTATCTCACACACTTCTGCTTATTCCTCAATGTCCTTTTAAATACACTCCACCATTTCCTGGTCTTCCTCTCTGGCCTTTGTTCCTGTCCAAAAATACACCAAACCAAGGAGTGTCATCTGCCAAGCTACTTTCCCTCTTAACCATAAACGTTCCATGCATTCCTGCTTGACTCTTTCCTAACCCATCCTTTAATGTATGAATGCATGAATTCCACCCCCCTTTTTGCTGCCATCTGTTCTATTGCAATATTCCCATGCGTAGTCCGGATCGCAAGGTGGTTGCTTCATGTCCCGAAGACGTGTCTCCTCAACCCCTTATACCGTCAGCTCCTTCTGCCTCAACTGCCCTTATATCTCTTCCCACTTTAACCTATTCCTTCCACCTTGCATGTTAATATAGCCTATGCCTGACTTAGCGCGGCCCTTGTGCTTACGTCGATTTCATTTACCAGGTACTCCATGTGGCATGAATATTTGTGCACCTTTAAAACTGTCTTTGGCTACACTGTTGGCCTCACTGCTCTCGGTACCCCTAAAAAAGCTGTGGCTTGGTGACCCGTCCTATTACCAACCCGTCGCACTACTGTAGATAATACTATTACCAACCCGCCTCCTCTGTTTGGCCGGCTGTTCGGGCGCGCACGGTGCTTGCTGTTAGTAGTTTACCGGTAGTAGCGCTGACCACTACTGCTGCGAAGGCGCTGCGTCTTCCCGGATATCTTGCGGCGTCCACGTAGAAGAGAGAGAAATAGACTTTATTGGGCTATCCTGCGTGGGGAGGGTGAGAGCACCACGCAGGGTTTCTCACCCTCCTGTCTATTTAGACCTCAACGACGGCAGGCCCAGCGCGAGCTACTAGGAGTTTGCTCCGTTCGCTTTTGCCGAGCCAGGGCCGGGTCAAGCCGCTGGATGGCGTTAAGCTGCGCCTCGTGATCGGGCGAGGCTATGTGGTTCACAATGTCTGGTGGTAGTACGTCGGTGATCACTCCCCCCGCACACGCGTCACACCCCCACAGCACATGTGTCAGCGTTGCCAGTTCTCGCGCACAGATACTGCACTTCGACTGCGCCCTCGTCTCTCTGATGTTGACGGGCCAGCGCCGCTGCTCTCGCCGCTCGCCTGCCCGCATCCCTTTCTGGGTCCATGTTCTTTGGCAGCGGGTAGACAATGATTTTCCTCGCTGCCTCATTGCTCAGGGGGACTTGTTCTTCTAGCTCCCTGTTCGGTCCTGCTCCCGGGCATTCTCCAGGAGGTAATAATCCCACCCGATCGAGTAATCCTTTGCCCACGGCTGTGTCGCTCAGGCGGCTCAGCTGCGACGCTCTTTGGGCCTTGCTGATCTCCGAGAGCGTGTTGTGTGTTCCCAAAGACAGCAAATCCGTTGTCTTCGTGCCTGGTAAGAGCCCAAGAGCCCCTGCGTAAGCCTTCCGGATGGCAGCGTCGATCTTGGCTCGTTCCGCGCTGGTCCAGCGGTGAAAGGCGCTGCATATGCCGCGTGGCTTATAACGAAAGCCTGCAGCAGATGCAGGAGCCCCCTCTCTTTCATGCCACGGTAGCGGGACGACATTCGCTTGACCAGGCGCGCTTCGATGCCCATCTTGGTTGTGATGTTCTTGACCGCCGTGGCGTTGGTTTGGGTGCCGTCCACGAAAATCCCCAGGACTCGAAGCCCCGGGACTTGCGGGATCTGCATACCGTCACTGGTGCGCACGGTGATGTTCTCGGCCGCCTCTCGACTTGCCTTCTTTCTGTGCCTCCGAGGGGGTGGCAGGATGAGTAGCTGTGATTTTTGTGGCGAACACCGCAAGCCCGTGCCCGAGAGTGCGGACTCCACGGCGTCCACCGCCGCCTGCAGACCCGCCTCGATGTCTCCGTCGCTTCCACTCGTGGCCCAGATGGTTACGTCGTCGGCGTAGAGGCAGTGTCTTATCCTCGGGCCCAGTGCCTCCAGACGCCTGGCCACCTCGATCATGACAATGTTAAACAGGAACGGGGAGATGACCGAGCCCTGTGGGGTCCCGACTCTGCCCAGCTCTCGTTCTTCAAGCTTCGTTCCTCCCACCTCCAGCCTGGCCGTGCGGCGAGAAAGGAAGGCTCTGATGTAGTTGTACGATCTTGCGCCCAGCCCCAGGCGGGACACCTGAGCCAGAACCGACGAGTGTGTAACGCTGTTGAAGGCGCTCTGCAGGTCCAGGCCCAAGATCGCTCGGTTTTCATTCTTTGGAGTCCCGCCCGGTGGGTCAAGGACTTCTCGTTGGATCAGGAGCATGGCGTCTTGCGTTCCCAACTTGGCCCAGAAGCCAAGCATTGAGTCCTGGTAGACATGGTGCGCTTCCATGTAACGGTTCCACCGGGTGTTAATAACGTGCTCCAGAACCTTGCCCACGCAGGACGTGAGCGAGATGGGACGCAGGCCCTCCATACCCGGTGGCTTGTTTGGTTTTGGCAGCAGGATCGTCTTTGCTGTCTTCCAGGCATTGGGCAGCTTGCCGTTACGCCAGCATTCGTTGTAGTAGCGTGTCAGTGATGGGATGGCTGAGTCACTTAGGTTGCGTAGAGTTTTGTTAGAAACTCTGTCGGGTCCGGCGGCCGAAGAACAGTTCAAGTCCTGCGCCGCCTGCCTCACTTACCATTCCTCTAGCTCTCGGTCGAGGTAGAGGTTCGGCTGGCCGCGTAGTCTGGGTGGTCTTCGTGACTGGTGATGGGGAGGTAGCGCTCGTTGAGTCGCTTGAACATCTCCTCTTCGCCCAGTTGACGAGCGGTGGTGTGTAGGATTTGGGCCATGCGTGTACGTTGGTATTCGCAGCTCTTGGTCTCATCCATCAGTTGCCTGAGGAGTTTCCAAGTGCCGCCGCGGTGAAGCTGTCCATCAGCCTGGCTGCAGAGTGCAAACCACTGCTGTGAGCAGAGCTGCCTGCTATGTCGCTCGATCTCTCGGCTGAGTTCTGCGATCTTCTCTCGTAGCTTTCTGTTGTGACATTGCCGCTGCCAACGATTTAGAGCGAGTGCCTGGCTTCGAGGAGGAGGGCTAGTTTAGGGTCCTGCTCGAAGACTGCCGCGCCATTGAGCTGTATGTTCTCGGAGCCTCCGTGCTGTGGCCAGACACCGCGGACCCTGACCGCCCTTCTCACCTGTTCCTTCCCATCTGTCGCCTTCTCCGCTATCCACGCCTTCCGCCCTTCTCTTTCTTTTTGAAGGTCACCATGCATTTGCTCTAATAGGCTGGCGGTAGCCTACTCCCACTCACGCGACGCTCCGAGCAGTTTTTAGAGTTCTATCCTTTGCTCCGTTTCACTCTAAGTTCCCCCGATGCCCCTCGATGCTAGCATTCATGCGCTGCACGGCCGCCTTTAGTGCCTCGCACAGCCTGCACACGAAGCTTGCCTTCTGTGCGTCAGCCAAACTCGTGAATGCTGTCTTGTCCAAGTAGCACCAGCGCTTGCCCTCTTTGCACTGCACCAGCTCACTCTCGCCCGTGGTTTTCCTAGCCTTCTTAGCCATTGCCCGCCCGACTATCGAACCGAGTGCCCAACAGCCCTAAGTTCTACCCAAATCCCGCTATCCAGCCGCCTCCAATAACTCTCCTACCTCAACAACTGTTTGAAGTAGCCGCCTACACCACACACACACTTGTTCAATTTCGCTAGTAGCATCTCACTAGGTACACTTCGTGTTCGGCTCTGGCTGTTTAACAACTAACCAGGAAAACCAAACAGCCGCCTACCCCGTTCACGTGGTCAGCCTCACTGCAGCGTTGCCCTTGTCCCACACTTACAGCACTCGCAACGCAAGTTATTGATTAGGAGAGAAAAAAATATAATGGTGTTCACAAACACAAACAAATAAAAAAAGTGCCCGCAGCTTCCCTCGGGGGAACACTGAGGAGGATGCGGAGCATATAATTGGTTAACGGGGTGTTAAAGTGCGACTTACTTGGGTCGATGGCTAAATTGGTTAACGTGGTTGTGAAATGGGGTGTTAAATTGCGACTTGGGTCGATGGCTAAATTCGTTAACCTGGTTGTAGGAGGGGGTGTTAAATGAGTGAACACGTACACACGTATGCGAAAGGGCGGCGCTCGTCGAAGGGACGTCGATCATTCTGTTTGTGGATTCGTTGGCATTCATTTCACGGCGACTTCGGACGTCGACACGCCGTACAAACCAACGGACGAGCGGCAACTGAGCGAGCGAGCGCCGACCTTGAGTATATATACAGCGCGACGGCGCATGCGCTGTCAGCTGTCGAATGTTCTCGAAGGAGAAGCGCGCGCGCGGCACAGATGGCGACGGCGCGACGGCGCATGCGCTGTCAGCTGTCGAATGTTCTCGAAGGAGAAGCGCGCGCAGCACAGATGGTGGGCGACGGCGCGACGGCGCATGCGCGCGCGTCAGCTGTCGAATGTTCGAGAAGCGGTGCGGACGGTGCGGACGGCGCACTACAAGGCGCGAGTATAAGATGCTTCCGCATCTAAAACTTATTTCTCGTTGGGCACTGCTCCTGCACCAACCGATCTGCTCGACCTTGCACGACCAGCCACGACCAGCCACGGGCACGTGACAAATTGCGCCACTGGTGGGCGCCAGTCGCAAGCTTTTTCCTCGTTGCTCGGATCGCCCTTGGCTGTGTTTTAATTCTTAGACAGCGCGCAGACAGTATACGCAGACTGCTTTGAAGACCGTACAGAGCCCATGCTGTCCAAAAATTGTAACATGTTTAGACTCCTTTTACGCCACGATGCGCCACAACGCGTCAAAAAAATAACCTAGAAGAAACAAACGTAACAATTGTAGTTTCTGGCTTGTTTCGTGTTGAAATCGAAAACAAATAAATTTTACTCACATTGAGCGTCTGGGAAAGCGTCTGCTTGTGTGCAGATGGCCATTCTGGCGAGATTTGATCTATCTGAGCCATTGACTGAGCCACCGTCTTGTTTAGACAACAAAGTAGCCTGCATCATATTTGTCTACGATGCGGTCTTCTCGGAGCTGTGTGCTTTGCCGGCTACGTGAGAATCTGAATGGGACTTAAGTTGGCTGCCGTCCATTTAGCTCTCTATTTAGCTGTCTATGGTGCGTAGTGGAACACAGCTCTTATCGCCCTGGTATCTGTGCATATCTTCGTTGCCAGCGGCATGAAAAATGTTGGATAAACAGTTTACGATGGGAAATAACTGATGATTGAATAAAGCGATGCTTCCGCAATATTTCTGCAAGGCAACGTCCGTTTCTGAACTACCAAAGATATATCGAGCCGTGATGTAAGGTAATTTTGTAGGTGAACAAACAGCGGCATCGGCCGTCTCGGCGACCAGCTGGCTTCGTTCCCACCTTGGTTCTTTCTAGATCGAGGCCCTCAACAAAACTAGTACGGGTGAAGTATCATATATAAATGTAGAAGCTTTTATTGTGGTGGCAAAAAGAAGCGCTTGACAATGACCTCACGTTGGAAAGCGAGCGGCGCTACCGAGAACGTCGGCCTTGCTAAGCCTAGTCTCTGAGTCTAGAAGGAATGTAGGCTGTGCCGATGTTTCTTGCTCTCGAAGGTGTAGCTTTGTTAGCAATGTTATTAGATTACAAACCATGACTGTGTGAAGTTGCTTATTTTGTAAGAAGATACGTCTTCCGAGTGTGCAAGCTGAGATGCCGTACGTATGTGGAGCCTCAGCTCTGATGGCTCGTTCACCCCATGTGTCGTCAATCGTCGTGTGCCACTTGCGGCGTTGCACGTCAGATTGGACGCTGAATCGCACCACGTGTTCAGTGCTTAGTCCTGGCTACGTCACGCAAGTGCGTCGTCAGACAGTGCCGCACGCACAACTTATCAAGGTGCGAACAACGTTCCCTCTCACAAGCTGCCCAGCGAGTCACAGCGCGGAGCATTGCTTCAAACTATCAACCGCGATGTCCCCCGATAGAATGGGCATACAGAGTGAAGACTTATAGTCGAGGTTTCCGCAAACGTAGGTTCTGCCACGCGGTCTCGATACAAGTGCTTTAGAGCGCAGGTTTCTTCGCCATCATCACCGCCGCCACTGTCTTGTTATTGAGCAGACTCCGCTCAAGCAGACGACGCTGTAGTTCCGCAAAGTCGAATGGTGGTGACGGCGCCAAACACTATTATGCTACGAACCATGGTTAATTAAGGCTCCAAAACATCGCTACGCCGCCATGTTTTGTCAACGACAAAGATACTTTATTGGTTGTCCTAAAGTGAAGTCAACAGTACAAATGATGAAAACGTGAGATGAAAAACTGAAATTGCGCTTTTTATGTATTCATTGAGCACGGACGATCAAATGAGTTGAGGTAAATTATTGAATGGACTGCCAGGATTCTGAAAACACACGTAGTTTAAAATTTTTTGAGAAGGTTTCACGACCTTTTAAAGGGTCAGTAAACAATCCCAATGTCTGAAAATTGTTTTCAAGATAATTATGTGCACTTTCACCTAGTGAACATGCTGCTGCAAGAATTTTGCGAATAAGAGCTATATAAAGGAAGTTACAGAGACTAGAAGATCGCGTTCAGCTGGTTGAAAATTTTCGCGTGGTCTCGCAACCCTTCTCCTTCAGAAGGAGGGGAAGCCGTGGCCCGTCGTCATGACTACGCCCACTTCGGCATTGGGACAAGACGTCAGCAAAAAAAATTGCCCGCAGCTTCCCTCGGGGGAACACTGAGGAGGATGCGGAGCATATAATTGGTTAACGGGGTGTTAAAGTGCGACTTACTTGGGTCGATGGCTAAATTGGTTAACGTGGTTGTGAAATGGGGTGGTAAATTGCGACTTACTTGGGTCGATGGGTAAATTGGTTAACGTGGTTGTAGGAGGGGGTGTTAAATGAGTGAACACGTACACACGTATCCGAAAGGGCGGCGCTGGTCGAAGGGACGTCGATCATTGTGTTTGTGGATTCGTTGGAATTCATTTCACCGCGACCTTGGACGTCGACGCGCCGTACAAACCAACCGACGAGCGGCAACTGAGCGAGCGAGCGCCGACCTTGAGTTTATATACAGCACGACGGCGCATGCACTGTCAGCTGTTGAATGTTCTCGAAGCGCGACGCCACATGCGCGTCCACTGGAGAATCAGGAGAATTGTAGATGTCGAACGCGGTGTGTAGAGGAGGAAGGGAGCACAGATGGTGGAGGAGTGAAGCGCGCGCGGTGTGTAGAGGAGGAAGGGATGCACAGATGGTGGAAGAGTGGGCGACGGCGCGACGGCGCATGCGCGCGCGTCAGCTGTCGAATGTTCGAGAAGCGGTGTGGACGGCGCGGACGGCGCGGACGGCGCACTACAAGGCGCGAGTATAAGATGCTCCGCATCTAATAACCTCATCGGCGAACTCGATCAGTCTCAACACATACCCGCTTACTGCGATGCTTGGTTGTTTACTACAACGTTACTAGGTACTTTCAGTTGTCAAACTCCGACGCCGTGCCTGATCCCTTTCTGTTACTCTCGCGAGGCGGCGCGCAGCGCTGTCGGCCTGAGGGTGAGTGGTGCGAGCAGCGCTGGTAGAGGCAACGGGCAGATGTGCCGAAGGACGCGCTTTTTTTTCTTTGCTCATTTTGGTTACCTATGCGCCAAAGTAACGTAACGTGCCTTGTGAGCAAAAATTACGCCATCTCCCTCTGAAGGCCACCATGAGGCAATGCGGCACAGCAAGGGGGTGCACACCGCGTTTGCATCAGTTACACTAGGTATTTGGAGTGATCTTTCCTTTATTGTTGGGCGTTTAGTGTCATCGTCGTATTTAGCGTTACTTAGTGGCGTCGGCACCGTCAAAGCCAGGGCGTTGAAGCCGTCGCGGAGGCTCGACGCTGACGCCTGGCTTCGACGTCGGCATTGCATACGGCGGGGTTTGCTTGCTGACGCTGTCCTTGCGTTTTATCACGTCTAGCCCGCGTGTCATTTGAAGCAGCTTCCCGCCAACTTGGCCGTTAGCGCTGGGATCCCCTAGACCGGAGCTCAGAGTCCGCTTGCCCACGTTTACGTCGCGCTTCGGTGCATCAAGCCTTTCGCTGCTCTGCGACCTCGCCAGGCATCTAATCAGTGGCCACCGCCTCCTGCGCCGCCACTTGCGCTGACCCAAATGCTCTAGCCAGTTCCAGCGCGTTCTTACTACGATACTACGTGTTGCTTCATCGCGCTTCTGCAGTGTGTTGTCCCCCGTATGCCATCATATGTTCGCTGAAAGAGGGTAACGGGGTGAGGCCACAGTGTCTCATCTAATCCCTTACACAGGGCGACATGCGCTAGCACTCGAGCCTGTTCTAGCAGTGTTTGGGCCGGCTGTTGCACATGCGCTACAAGGGTGCACATGCACATCGGATCGATCCCCCCTTTAAGATGCTTGGCATCTAATATGCCTAGGTATCTTGTGTCCAGCTGCAGGAGCGGCTGCCCGCGGCGGCGGTCTAGTGGCTAAGGCACTCGGTTGCTGACTCGATACTCCGACACTCCTGGTGTCTTCTACGTAGATGTCTCAGGCCCAACCTCCTCGTGACACTTTACGAGCGCAGTGATATCCGAGGGTCACAACATTGACGGTATCTCTTTCCGCTCACTGGTTGCAACTCGGGCTGAAAAGGTAGCCATCGTTTTGGCAGCCTCTCACCGCTCATCAAGAGTGATCATCATGGACTCGCGCATCGACTATTCCCTATACCTGCAAGGTACCATTGCTCCTCTGGCCACCGACCTTCTCCAGGCTGCCTCATGGCGCCTTGAACCTCACTCCATCCGCATAGTATCGTCTCCTGGCCACGCGGTTCTCCGCGGTAAAGAAGCGGCTCATGACGCTGCTTGCGTTTCTCTCTCCCGGGCCGTTACCTCTTTCGACCCCGCGCCTCCCCCAGGCACCTTAGCTCTTACGCAGTACCGCGAAATCCTTGATTACTATCGAAACTCGCGCCGTCTTTACACAGAACTTGCATGGAGTCTCTCCAAAGCAGACGAGCGATTTCTGAGACGCTTGCAGACGAACACCTTCTTGTGTCCTGCAGCCGCCCAGCATTTCATGCTACTGTGCGCACTGTGGGGTGCTCGCCGACACGTACCACATAACAGTACTGAAAGTTGGGCGAGTTGGTACTCATTCATGACTTCTTTGCGCAAACACGTACACGGACACAAGAAAAAGGGCAAACAACACGGGCGCAAACTCACAACTGCTATATCTTGAACAACGAACTGTAATTATATCTTTACGTAGCCCAAACGCCCCCCATCGGTGGATCCAGGAACAAACGAAATAACCCAAAGAAAGCTTATTTAGCACTACGTCATGATAAGAACCACAAAACAACAAAAATTGAAGAGTTCACGCATCTGCTGGCGGATTGTTGCACGTGCCTTTCAAAAAGTCAAATTCTTTATCGGACACGGTGACGGAAGCTTGGCCAACAGATTTTTCTCCCATGTTTCTAATATGGAATGCTTCAATCAACTCCCTGTTAATTTTTCTCTTGTGTGTTTACAGAATCACTGTGTCTGTAAAAATTGGTACGCACCCACAAGACTTGCAGTGATCCACCAGATGTGTTCGTCCTGAACTACGTAAGGCCGAGTCATGCTCCCTCGACCGTGTGTTTACACACCTTCCAGTTTGCCCGACATAAGATCTGCCACAGCTGAACGGAACCTGGTATACCACTGCTGTTCTGCAAGACCGGTATTGTTGGCTGTGTTTCATCTGGCAGCTGTTCTTACTCTGCGTAGTGCCGGACTCCACCATGTTCCGAAGTCGTGGACACAACTTTGACACCTTGTTGGGTGCTGTAAAAACCGAGGTTACTCCGTATCTCGCTGCTACGTTCTTCAAGCCATGGGACAACCTATGATCATATGGGAGAACTGCAAGCTTTCTTTTATCACTTTGTACTCTTTTGGGACTTCTTTCCGTACCTTTTATCACTGGGATGAGTTTTTTGCAAATAGTGTTCAGCAAATGGCTGGGATACCCTGCTGCCCTGAGCCTGCTTAGCTGGTTCTGAAAGCTGGAAGCAATCTCGTGCATACATGACCGAAACAACGAAGATCTAAAGCATGAGGATGCTATCGCATTTTTTATTACATTGAGTGACTAGATGCAAAATTTAGCAGTGGTTTTTTGGCTCGTGGACTATACCGCCAACACACGTGATCTTCCTCAGTCGCGTTGATAGAAAAGTGTCAGATAGTCTAGCAGGGACTGCGGAACAAATTTCCGGTACGTGGGCGACTATCTTGTACTCGTACCTAAAGATAACTATAACCAGAACGTCATGAATGTTCTCAAGGTGTTTAGAGAGAATTCCTGTGGGATGAAGTTCACAATAGAGTTTGTACAAGAAAAGTCTCTACAGTTTCTGGACATCAAGTTGCTCTTCAAGGCAGATCACGTGTGTTGAATCACGTGCGTCGCATTGAATCACAAATCTCTTAGAGAAATCGAATGCCATGAGAACGGGCTTTTCGCTTAGAGCGGGCTTTTCGCTTAGGGCCTGTTTTAGCTGGCAAAACGAATTCTCCTTTACTGAGTCCCATACTACTTTAAACTGGCTCGGATTTTTGAAGCGCATCAGTTACAGGGCTGGCAATGCTAGAGTAATTTTGCACGTAATGCTGATAGTATCCAGCTAGGCCCAAAAATGCCCTTATCTCAGATTTTGTGGTTGGTCGTGGATAGTTCACGACGCCGGCTACCTTAATTTCTGAAGGTCTACGCCAGCCACGCCCCACAACGTGCCCCAGGTAAGACACCTTGCCGCAACCTAGGTGACATTCAGTAGGTTTCATGGTAAGACCAGTTTCTTTCAACCTGTTAAGCACGACGCGTAAATGCTCGACATGTTCTGTCCAGTTGTTGCAGAAGATGGCGACATCGTAAAGGTATGGCCGAGCGAACTGAGAGAGGCCTTTAAGAACGCGGTTCACCAGGCATGAAAAACAAAAAGGCGCATTTTTCAATCCAAAGCTCAGCTTAAGTGGACGATACGTTCCGAATGGAGAAACAAATGCGGCATAGCAGCTAGCATGCTCTGTAAGGACACTTGCCAATACCCTCGCACGAGGTCTAACGTGAAAATATAGCTGGACTGTGACACAGTTTCCACCCTCTCTTCTAGGTTTGGTATCGGGTAACTTTGGTCTCGAGTTATGGCGTAAGGACGCCGATAATCGATGCATAGCCTCGAATCTTTTCCTGGCACCTGAACCTATATTAGAGGGGATGTATAGTCACTCTCGCCCGGTACTATAGCATTTTATCGTTCTCCTCTTTCATGATCTGCTTTTGCACAGGGGTACAACGATACGGCTTGCTACGGACTGGCTCCTCACAAGTTAGCTTGATATCGTGTTCGATCACCGTCGTGTTTCCAGGACGGTCCGAAAACACGTCTTCAAACTCGGAAACTATCCTTCTCAGGTCCTCCTCAGTTTGGACTTCACTTAACTTAGGCTCTAGGTTCAACTGCTCCAAGATTACCTCCGATCCCCTTTTGATTACATCCCAAGAACTCAAAATTTCTGCTCCATCTTCCTCAGAAGCATTCAACAGCAGATTTACGACCGCTTGACGTTGAACGTATGGTTTCATCAAGTTACTGTGGTAAATTTTGTTCGGCCGCCATTCTAATTTCACTTCATAATTGGTATCAGAAAGCTTCGATATTACTTTGGCGGGCCCTTCCCAACGAACCTCAAACTCGTTCTTTTTCGACGACCGCAGCAGCATTACCTGACTACCAACTTCAAAAGCACGCTTCTTTGCCGATTTGTAGTAGTACTCCTTCGACAACACTTGTGCAGCCTTCATGTGGCTTTCCACTAGATCTTTCGTTTTTCAAAGCCTCTGAAGGAGGTCTAGAACATACGCAACTACATTAGGGACCTCATCGAAACCCTCCCAGGACTCGCGCAGCATCCGCAATGGGGTTCTCAAACTCCTGCCATAGACAAGCTCTACAGGGCTAAAACCAGTGCTCTCATGAGGAGCTGATCTCAAAGCGAACATAGTGGGAGGAATACACGCTTTCCAGTAGCATTTGTGCTCGTAGCAAAGAGCTATCAGTATGAATTTCAGAACGGAATGCATACGCTCTATCGGATTAGATTGCGGGTGGTGGATCGAGCTGTGCACTACTTTTATTTCGCATTTATCCATAAAGGTAGAGGTAAGGCAGCAGGTGAACACACTATCATTGTCGCATTGGATTTCAGAAGGAAATCCGACGCGTCCAAATATAGATAGCAGTGCATCCACGACATGAGGGGAATTGAGCTCCTTAAGTGGTATCGCTTCCGGAAATTTTGTGGCTACACCGAGAGCCGTCAGGATGTACCGACAACCTTGCCTTGATTCTGGCAGTGGCCCGACGATATCATTTACTAGGCGCCGAAAAGGTTCTGTGATAATTGGCACAAGCTTCATGGGTGCCTTCAACTTGTCCGTGGATTTCCCCGCTCTCTGACAAGTGTCGCTTGAGCGTACAAAGTCTTCGATATCCTTCCATCCATTCGGCCAATAAAACTCAACGGAAACTCTACCGTTGGTCTTTTTTATGCCGAGATCCCTTGCCCATGCGTTTTCATGTGCCAGTTTCAATAATTTGCGACGATACTTTTGTGGCACCAAGAGCTGCTCTTACTTGCGACCTTGCGCATTTGTGTAGCTCCGATACAAAAGCCCTGCTTTCTCAAAAAAAAGAAACATTCTTTTTCTTTTTTCCCAAGTTTACGCTTTCCATTAGCGCTTTTATTGAGAGGTCCTCACGCTGATCTCGAATGAGCGTTTCTCGATCAACCCTCGACAGCGCACTCCAACTTCCCGCTACAGGCGAGAGCGTTGCACCCCTGTCGCTCTGACTCAATTGAGCCATGTCGTCTCCCCCTGCTACGGAAACCGCGCCGGTCGCTTCGGCGATGGGCTGCTCGAGTGACTGCTCAAATGACTCACACGGAAAATTTCCTCTCTGAGGTTCCGTCGACTAGCCGCCAAGGTCACTTGAAGGCTCAGCACATTGAACAAGATCAAGCTCCTGCGAAAGCTTCCGCGCTTGCGATCGCGTGAGGGGCATGTACGCTAAGTTGGGGAAGAATGATTTACCCTGCTCTTTGAGAAGCTGCTCTGAATTGTTAGAGAAAAGATAACGAAAACGATCGGGAAGCGCGGCAGACACAGCCGCTTTAGTGCGAAGCTTACCGAACGGGCCTTCAATGACAACCGTAGCGATTGGTAAGCAAGCACTCTGCTCCTCGGCGACTTGCCTGATCTACGCGCATTCTCCTGTAAATTCATCCGGAGACACCAATGACGAATGGACAACGTCCATGGTTGCCGCTGAGTCACGAAGTGCTCGACACGTTTTCCCATTCACACTAATTTCTTGGATATACGGCTCTAACAACCGCATGTTCTTTTCCGATTCTCGAATTGTTGCAAAAGCGAACTTTTGCTTACAGTTTATCGCGATGTGCCCTTCCTTTTTGCAGTTGTAGCAGATTAGCGGCTTCCGTGATTAAAACGCCCATGTGGTATCAGTGCGTTGTTTATGAACCTCACTCGATTTTTCCGCTTCCGTTTGCCCTTCACCTACAGTGTCCTTCGTAAGAGACAGGTCCTTCTTGAAAGTACGGTGCAGAGTGGGTTTCCGCTGATCAGGTTTCTTTGAAAAGCCCTCTTTCCTTTCATCAATTTCAACGCGCACTGCCTTGCTATGCAACTTTCGGCGAGTGTAATACTCCTTAGCTAACTCTGCTGCCCTGTTTAGCTGTACTTCACCAAGTTTGTCCTGCAGCCAAAGCTTGACATCCTCCTCGATGCAGCGGTAGAATTGCTCCATTAGAATGCATTCCATCACTTTGTCGCGATCGTCATAAACAGCTCCGCCCTTGAGCCATTCAATTAAATAGGATTTAAGACAAAACACGAAGTCAATGTGTGACTTATTCCCCTTTTTAGCATACCAAAACCTTTGCCTGAAAGCCTCGGGTGACAACTTATAACGTCTCAAGAGCACTTCCTTAACCTCGTCATAGCTCTCAAACGCTTCCTTCGACAAGCAAGTTATTGCGTTGGACACTTCGCCGGGAAGAAGAGCTAACAGGTTCTGCGCCCAAAGAGACCGCTCTAAAGCATTTTGCTCACAGACGTGTTCAAACTGGACGAGATACTTCGCCATGTCCTCACCTACTACGAACGGCGGCAGTTGGTCGCGAATTCTCTGACCGCTGACCTGAACTGTCGAAGAAGCTACGCTAGGCGCCTGCGAACACTGTAGGATTGCCAATTCTATTCGTTTCAACTCAAGGCGCTCCTGCGTCTCGGCCTCCTCACGGCGTTCTCGCCTTTCAGCTTCTCCACGTTCGCAAACTTCTCGCCTTTCAGCTTCTTCACGTTCGCGAGCTTCTCACCTTTCAGCTTCCTCGCGGCGTGCTTTGATATCAACCCAGGCCTCATCGACTTCCTCAGCCGACACTCCTTCATCCTTCATGATCTCAAGGATCGCTTGCTTTCGTTTCGCACGGCCCAAAGTAATGCCGAGTTCCTCACAAATTTCGCTGAGTTCTTTCACTTTAAGGTTCTGCATCGTTCACACTAGCCTCTTGCTGTTTGCCCCTGTTAAGAATTTACTTGCCGTACCCCCTATAAGTCTACTTGCAAGACGCGCAAGCAATTTTAAACATTCCCGTGTTTACACTCTCCGCATTAACTTTGGTTTCAAAGCGCTTCGACTTAGCTTGAAACGATCAAAGCTCACTCTAATGCTTCGCACAGCCCTTCTCTAAACTACTATAACCTGTGCTGGAGTAGTCTGGTGAACTGAAGGGAAAACATCAGGCACTCACCGCATCGATGTCGCTGACGCCGGCCGATCCCGCAGCTGCCAACCACTGTTGCGAAACGCACCTCCGATGACGTTACGAAGGGCGCCACGAATCTCACCGGTGCAACCATTGTTTCGAAAGACGGCGACGCCAACACGGTCCCGAAAGCGCCACTGCTTCCTACTCTGCCGGGAAGGTCACCAGCCGTTTGGTAGCGTAGGTTTCTCAGCTCGCGACTGCTTCTGCGCAGAGTTGGTAGACGAGCGGACAAGACGATGGTGAGTTAAACAAGGTTTATTTACAGCATATATACAGAGGCGTTACAAAGTCGGCACTGAGGCCGACAGCTTAGAGACCCGAAGAGCCGAGCTCTCCTCTCTAACACATAGGTCTGCTGCTCGCGACACGCACGCGCAGGGCTTCTTTTATGTGCACCAGGTGGATTCTTTGAATAACCAAATATCTAACCAGAAGCGCCACTGGTCGTGAGGTCAGAATCCTCCAGTGGGGTCGCCGCTGGGCCGCGTCATTCTCATCAAATCTGCAGCCGCTGCGCTGCACGTGGCTGCACCCATGGACGAGTGACGTCGCCACGCATTGCGTCAGACTCGCCAGACCGGAAGGCGCCGGCTCGCTGGCTGAGGTGACTCGCTGTGCGTGCGTGGCAGAAAGGCACCGTCGCGTGATGACGCCGTTGAGTTGTTCATCGCGTCAGGCGGGCTCGCGGGCTGGCCTTGACACAGATTGCCTATTTCAGAGGCATGGACGTTCGCTATGGAGTCGCAGGCATAACACTCCCCAGGACTCGGGCTGAGCATTGGCGAACAATGTCCGTGCTCTGCGCCGCGTTATTGGTTACGCAGTGTTCTCCTGGCAGTTACTGTACTCTTATCAACGTTTACAAATCATTTTGTCCAGCACGGGGGTTCAACAGTGCGTAGAACGAGTGCATATCCACGTGTCGTGCAGCGGATGACGGGGATGAAGCAATTAGTGTTCAGCGAAATCGCGTTGGGCACCATGACGAAGCGGAACGACGACGAACGCCTTACAGGTCAGTGACGATGGGGCAGTGCTCCCGCTTGTGACAACGGACGACGCTGTTGAGCTCAGTAAGACACGATGAGGACCACCTGCACTTACGTTGTTTCGTGTTGTGTGTGTACAGTAACAACTTGCATGTGCGTATTAAAACACCTTTTCTGTTTCGCTTCGTATACTCTCCCCCAGCATTGCATGTAATCTCAACGTAACAGCAACCGCGTTCAAGTGTCACTTGCACCGTGCTCAAAGTCACCCCGGTTGCAGAATGCTGACGCCGGTGAGTTTCACGCGGAACATGGACACAGTAGCTGGACGCTGCGTCAGCCGCATGGCGGAATGCAACCGTAGAAGGCGCACGACCTATCGCGTTGCCTGTACAGTACTGAATTATAGACGTGAAACACTCGCCGTTGTCAGTGCATCTAGCGCGCTTCTCTTGTGCTTCATTCGTTGTCGGTGAGCTGTTACTCGGTGTTAATACTCGGACAAAATAATTTCGCCGAAGGTGTCGCGCTGGCCCAGAGTGCTGAGCCCTGTTCTGTAAGTTTCGGATCGTCACGACACGCGCGCTGCGCAACTCAAGTGCTTTCCGAGACGGAGAGAGATTCGCGCCTTCTGCTTCAGATTCGGGTGTAAACAAGAGAGGAGATTTCGCCCAGTCAATATGGCCGACGGCCGGCTCCATCACGGTTTCACAACGCGCGACGTCAGGGCCTCTCCTACATTTCCTTCCTCTGTTGGATCTACTAACGTTGGTTTACTATTCACCCGATGCCGATGCTTCTCAGTATCAATCATAGTCGCTAGATTTGCAGTCGAAAACGATTTGCAGCAAAACTGCGTTCAAAACTCGCACGTAAAGTTGGCCCAATTTTTCTGAAGTTCAACATTTTTTAAAAGCAGGCTGTTGCGCCATCTGCAAACGACAACACAAAACACAAATAATGAGCCTAATATTGAATGGGCTGATCAACAGGAGGCGCCACAATCTGCTTACGACAGGGTCACATGGGATGGACATCGTTTGAGTGCAGGGAAGCTAACAGTAAGATAGATTTGAGGAGCGATTGAGAAAAATGAGAGAGGAGCGTTGGGCTGGGAAAGTTTTCTGCTACTTGTCATGAAGAATATTGATACTAAATGAAAGAAACAAACTCGAAAATTGTCAAGCAAGTATTCAGATAACAGCAGAATACCAAGCCAAAAGGAAACATCGGCTAAGAAGAAGGTGAAGGGAACAGAGAAAGACATGTAGAAGATGGGAATGTTTACGAAATCATCGCTGGAGACCTTCCTAACATGTAAGCAGAAAATTACAAGGGAAATATGTACGATAATTCTCGGGGTAATTCTCTGCTTTTCGAGGCTAGAACGGGAGCATTGCTGACCAAGACGTAGCGAGCAAAATACGAAGGCACAGACATGGTATGTAGTGCGTGTGGAGAGGAGGAGGAAACGGCTGAACATTTGATAAGGTTCTGTAGAGGGCTCCACCCTATAGTCGAAGATAATGCGCCGAAATTTTCAAAGCATTGGGGTTTAGGGACAGTGAAGCCAAAATAAGACTTTAAACGGGTATAAATAATCAGGAGGAGGCTAACTGATATGTGGCTACAAACGAGGCGCGAGTGAGATTCAATCCTTGAACACACAATGATAGTACTCAACTTTATGGCTAGGTGGTGTGAGCCATAACACGATCTAAAGGACACAGCTGGATACATTCATCCATCCATTCATTCCAAAAACTGGGTCACTGAAGTGTTTCGATTTCAATGCAAGGAGCCTATAGGGGGTTTCGGAACTCGTATGATGAATAACTCTGTCGTAGCTGTATGTGGGAACAGTAGCTGTCTTTGACTTCACTACTGTTTGTTGAGACCTGGTTCAGAACAATCCACGAGCTGCTTGCAGAGTCACGTCGCCGATCACTGAGTTGTCGTCACTGCGCGTGCAAGAAGCATTGGTCAGGCGTAGGAAAGGAGTGCGAGAATTGTTCTTTGAAAGGGAGGCGCTGCGCGGCGCGCAGCTCTGTTATATTATAAAAACCAGATCACTGCGGTCTACTCTACGAAGTACCAAGCTTGTTCGGGGGTTGTTAAATCAAAGCGTTGAACAAAAAGATGGCATTTGAAAAAAAAACACGCCCAGCCTGCATGAAAGGCGCTGCGCACTCAAAGCGAAAGCTAGAATATCGGACTTTCAGAGCTTTTTCTAAACACTCATTGCGTTTGTTTCTGGAAGGTTTTGTTTCGGCTCTCGCTGGAGCTGCGCAGAGCTTACTCCTCCAACTCGACCGCGAAATCATAAACGTCATCGAATATTTCCTCAAGGGCAAAGTAATACTGGCCTTAGGCTTGAAAGGAGCGTTCAGTAATGTCGCACACGGGGTCATATTGAGACAGCTCTCTCACAAACTACGTGTAGTTGCAATACTTTTCAAGCGCTAAGCAACTTATAATTTAGAGAGAATACTACATGCAAATGGTGCACATGGGGTCATATTGACACAGCTCTCAGTAACTACCTGTAATTACAATACTTTTTAATATGATAAGCAATTTGTAATTTAGAGAGAATCCTACATGCGAATACGATGTGAGGACTATGGTCAATAGGAGTTGGGCCTGAGGTGCTCACCACAGGGCACAGTTCTTTCACCCTAAATTTTATTCTAACAATCATTAAACCACCAGCTCGATATGATATAGTCAAGGTGTACAGCACTTTGGCACGCCGATGACATAACCATTTTGTGAGCATCCTTCAGTGGCTGAAGCTGAAGCCAACTTGAAGAAAGCGGCGCGAATCGTAGAAAGCTACGCTGAATGCTGTGGCATTCAATGCTCCACTACAAAATCGGGGTTCCAACACTTTCGTCCCACACGTAAATGCAGTAATAAGAATGACATTAATGGAGGAACTCATACACAAACGTGATGGTTTTAGGCGTATTCATTCAGAAACACCGCGAAACAGACACAACACTACACTGGCCAAATTACGTAGGCGGAGCGACGAAGTAGGCCGCATGGTCAGACGTTTTTCGAGCAAACTTGGCAGACTGTGATGCAAAACCGCTTTGAGGCTAGTGCACGCCTTCGTAACAAGCCACGTTCTGTACTCTACCTCCTACTTACGTTTGGTAAATTCGACAAAATGCCATTGAGGTACTTTCACGCAGATTGTATAGAAGCCAGCCCTCAACCTGGTCAATGAATAACACGTTCAACCATCATCTACTCGGCTGAAAAACAGCTTGGAGGAGGTCAGAGAAGCGCACCTTACAAACCAGTACACCAGGCTCTCGCAAAGAAAAATAGGCACTGCCTTCTTGCCCAATTGCAGATTAATCACCCAACACCACAGAAAACGAGCATCTATGCCTCCCGGATATCTATAGAGACGCGCCCTCAGCGTGCGTGTTCACCCTACCATACACAAAAAAGCCATAGTCATCGGCGCCGAGCTGTAGCCGTAGCTCTGGCGCAAAACTACGGAAACAAAGACGGCGTTTCCGGCCCACAACATACGGGATTGTAAAAGGCCCCGGACGTCCACCAAAACGCTGTCTTAACGGACTAACACATGCAAATTAAGTTGCCATCGCGCTCGCAGTGACTCACCGGGATTCGCGAGTGATCATCACCGACTCACGGGAAGCGTGCAAAATTGTCGAGAATAATGTAGCCGCAAACGCCGCGAGAAGTGGGCCTACTTACCGGGTCATGCCCTCACCTCACTCCGATGTAGACTGCGACTTCAATCCATTCTTTACGTTCTGAGAAATAACCAACCACTACGAAGTAAAGCACAGAAATTTTCCTAAGTCCGACAAAGGGCTCACAAAAAAAGGGGAACGTTTACTTCTCCCCTGGCACACTTAAACCATGCACCCCCGGTACTCCACAACCAGTTCAGAAACATTTCAATGATGCATGTTCAGGGAAGTGGCCATATTATGGGGAATGGTAATCGGGAATCTTCCACATAGTGTAGGCATGTCAGCTAACATCGAACCCTACACCATCCCACTCATGAGAACTAGGAGGTGGCCCTGCTCCACTGCTCGGACACGGCCAGCCAAATGGCCATGGTCATGCGCACCCCGTTAGGGGCTAATGCCAATGGGCTACTGTAGGAAGGCGCCCACTTTGCCATGGTGCCTATCCAGGGAGGTTCCATCTTTAACCCGAATAAATTACTACTCATCCTATGGCCGCAAACGTTTGTTGCGGATGGCGCGCTTTAGTCGAGTAGTGTTTGTGCACCCAAAATGAGTTACTGTATATGCTACCTAAAGGTGGCGTATACAATGTGTGCTACCTCACGGCCGGTCTAGACTAAACCTGCGCGCTCCTTTCTTACGGCCTTCGCAACGGATGTAGTACACGCCTCTCACCACTCCTTTTAGAGGGGCGCTGCGACCCTGCCATCTTCCGCCACTCCGTACAGCGTGTGCAACGCCAGCACATGAGTTCGGGCGCGCTTCTTCACTCACAACGCGTTGGTAAAAAAGTTGCTTAATCATTGAAGACGCACAAATGATTTGTGGCATTGCTCGTACATGATGATGCTGAGCTTGAACCTACGAAATTCCGAAAGACCATTTCACTGGCAGTGTCACAAGCCCCGAAGTGCCCAGATGATCGTAGCCTCTTTGTGCCACAAAGCGGCATACCACACACCCCTTACTAAATTTTCTGGGTACGCTGAATGCTTTGTTCTGTTACATTATATTTGATGCAAAAGAAACACGGCCTTTTTCTCTCCTTTATGTGCATCTGCTGTGTCTTTCTTAACGCATGCGTGGTTCTTGCTTTCGCGATAATATCCGGACGCATTTTTTACTTCAGCAGTCGCTGCACTTTCTCGCCTTTTCAACGATGGTGCAACACTTGAAAGCGCAATCGTCCTATCATAGTCTGGCATTGACCCGCCCGACTAGCTTCGTTGTTTATTGTTTGCGTGCAAACACTTGCTGGTTTTTGTTCAGTGAAGCGCCTTGTGAAGTTGCAACATCCAGATCTGTTTCGTTGGTCTCCGCTTTTCGCTTCCTGGATGTTGGACGTAGGGGCCAAACTCATGAAGCAGGATCTTTGGGAGGCTTCTATGCACTTGAAATCATGTATGAAAGATAGTTCTCGAAAAGAGTAGGCACGCGCGCAGTCGGGATTAAGTTTTCTGATGCAGAACGCACGTACTTTGTCTTCGTCGCGCAGGTGTCTGCTGTATACGACTGTCTATGCAGACTTGTCGTTGATGATGAGGTTGTCTCATTGATGATGAGGAATTCGTGAGAAGGAACACCGGGTGTTTTTCTCGAAAGGGACTTGCAATACAGAACTCCGACGATCGAGCGGCTGTGACGGAGCACAGCAATACGCCTTCAGGCAGTAATATATATTCATGTGCGTAATGCGTGCACTGAAGGTTTGCGACTGCCTTCTCTGCTGAAAAAATTACTGTAGACTGAACACTGAGAAAGCATTGAATGAAATGCAGCCATGGTGGTTAATTACCAGAATAAAGCAAGTCACATTAGAGATAACAATGAATTCATAACAACCTGCTTGTAGTAAGAAGTCACAACAAAATTTATAAAGATTTTTCAGAAAAACAGCTGCTTACTTGCCAAAAAGTTTTAATGTTGTCAATTTCTATTTTTAAACATCTTGCTCTACGAATTGTATAAACATAGCGCAGAACTCATTTACACTACAGGTTTAGTTCCTGGGCAAGCTTCTTGCGAGCGTAAGTAGCTGTGTACTTCGTTCGCATTTTTCATGGACGTGGCTTGCAGTACAGAGGAATGTTATAGAGCTTGTTGTCTCCGGAATTAATATTTCCTGGTGAAGCTAACACCTTGACAATGCACAACCACCAGCCTCTGTGCGTGCCGCCCAAACACGTTACTCAGCAGCAAGGGTGCTCTCTCTTTTTTTACTTTCTCCCTATACGCAATTTATTAGCCAATGGATGTACAATACACGTACTTATTAAAAGAGTTTTTAGGCTGCAGGCAGCAGCTTTTAGCCATGAAAACACTCCAAATGTATTGGGAAAAGTTAAGAAAAATAGAAAATAGCTAGAAAAGGGAAGGTGCGCTCGTCATTCCTTGAGCGACCTCTCATCATCTCGACGTCGTTGTCCGACAAGACCAAAGGCCAAAGGTGTTTAGTGCTCTGATTGCAGAAGAGGTTCTCTCTGATAGTTGCCAGTGCTTTATGCCTTATGAATTATGCCGCTCATTAGCCGATTATTCCGCATTTTGAATGAAGTTTGCCTTGTATTATCCAAGAGCACATACACACCTACATTAGGTGGCAAGCCACCTGGTAAATTAGTTTTTCTTTAGTAGGCGGTCCTCCCACTATTCTTGATTTCTCTAATAATACCCCTTCCCCTCTTCATCGAGAACCCTTGTTCCACGGTTTCACAACGACAAACTCCCTTGTACCGAGTGCTCAGAGCAGAAGATGCAATGTCAGGGTCACTGCACCCCTACCGCCGACGGGTCGGGAAACATTCTCAGAAACTCTCCCATTGTATTCGCGACGGGTTAGAAGGTCGTAAGAAAAGAAGCGTGCACAGATGCAGTCTAGCCCGGCCGTGGCTACCTAAAAGGCACTGCGCCGTGCTCCCTACCGGGCTGCAGAAGCTGGTGCCTTTCATTTTTTGTAACCACTATCACCACCACCACCTATAGGTAGCACACTCGGTGCGGGCGCCATTTGCTTGGCAGCCGTAGTGGTTGAGAAACGAGAGGAGGTGATGTTGCAGCGAGGATGCAATCTCTTGCAGGAAGCCTTGGCAGGAGAGGAGGAAGCTCCAGTTATCATTTTCCCTTCGCTCGGAGCTAAGGAGAGCGTTGAAGTATGATGGCTGCTCCGTCTCCCTAATGGGAAGAGTCCGTTTGCACCATTACTGAACTGTAATAGCTAACTGAACTGTAATCTGCCATGCGATTTCTTGTATAATGGTTTATAGTGTCATCTTCCTAGTATGGCATGTATGTATATTTTGTGTACTTAGCAATGTTTCGAAACCTTTTAAGTGGTACCTTTTTTCACTGAAAAATGTTTTCATCCAGAGTCCTCAAACAAATGTACCTGTTACCGCCCCCCCTCTTCTTGTATGCCCATCCCTCATGTAATGTCCCTTCTGTTAGGGACCCTTGAGGAAAATAAAATAAATAAATAAATAAACAGCTCGGGGTCACGTGAACCAAAGTGAAACGTCACAAACGACATTAGAAAGGCGAAAAAAACACAAAGAAACGAGGCTTTGAAGATTTTTCCTGAGTCCTGGCCATGTCACTGGCCATAGGAGAGACAAAAGCAGGCGGGGAGGGCGCTTTGTTTTTTTTTTGCCATCAATATACGCCTTCTTGTGCGTGCCCTGTCGGATTAAAGAGCCTGGCAAAGGAAGCCCACGCGCAATTGAAGTCACTCCTTTGTGGCACCCATGGGCGTGTCATGTGTCGTTGTGTAGGTATGGGAGTAATGAGTGTTGTCAAGGGGTGCGCCATGTGTGTTGTGTATATCGAAAATACATGAATAGCCGGCCATGTAGGCGCCCTGTTGTGTTGCGGCAAACATAGTTGGGGGCATGCTTGCCGGCATTTTCTAACACGTCTGTTAGCGCCATACGCTCTGCATCAAAGGAATGTACTGAAGTCTTCAGGTGTACTGCCTGGAGTCTTCGTGACGGCCATTCAGGGTTGTTTGGCGGTGTTTGGTGGTGTTTGGCTTCTAATCTTTGGAGTAACCACTGAGCATCAACAAATACAGATGTCAATAAACTTGTCTATAGTGGCATGAAACGTTTCAGCATTTTCTGGCACCATGTATACTGATAATGTTAGTTGTTGACTGCCCATTTTCGAGAATATCACATTTGCGGCTTTGCAAATGCGAGAATTTTGACTCTTTCAAAATAGTGGAAATCAGAAAACGTCGTCAGTGCAGTTCGGAGTGTCTTTTCGGTGACCCGTGACCTGTACTGTACTCTGTTACGCATGGTACAAAGCTGACATTCCGCGTTTCACTGGCAGATTTGGAGCAAGATCTCATTTTCCACTGGTACATTTAGAGCAATCCACTCCGCGACGAAGAGTTCCGCGTGCTCCGTCTTGCAGAGACGGATTTCGCAAAACTCCGAGAATGGGTTGCCATTATTTCCGGTAAAGTCGGCCAGCCTGGTTGCCTTCAGTGTTTTTGAGGCGGTCTTGTAACCCTGTGCTCTTGTTGACATTCCTAAAATTAGAACTTCGTGCTTTGAAGTGGCAACAAACTTATCATTGAAACGTCGAGAGCAGAAAAGAAAATCGTTTCTGGTACCTAGTTACTGACCTATGCGTAAAAACCTCCGGAACCTCACACGGGGCATTCACGTGCTCCACTCGCAGAACTGGTTCGGCACAATCCGAGAGCTCGCTCCAAGACTTAAGCGGCCACTCCGGATCTACCAGTAAAATTTGCCATTAGGCGCCTCATTGTTTCTCGAACCACCACCAACAACCTCCCTCCTTGAGCTGGGTTTTCATTTTTAGAGCTTGGAGGCTTCTGCTGAGCCTGCTGCGGCTGGGTGGGCACCGATCACACTTCCCCATTCACGACGATGTCCTGCTGCAGTGTTTTCTACCGGTGTACTCTGTGAGGCGCCATTTGTAGCCCTAAACGCACGACATGTCCTGCTCGGTCGCAATCTCACTCAGCTCTCTGACTATGGTTCGTCTCGAAAGCAGCCCGAGAGCGGGAGCGAGAGGGGTGAGTATTGTTCATTCTCTCTCGCTTTGTTGTCAGGCTGCTTTCGAGGTGGTTCATTCAGCCTGCTTACTACAGGAATGCTTTTTTTCGGATGGGGACAGGCTCAAGGCACCCACAATATTTTATTATTCACTACCCATGATTCCCCCCTCTACATCTTTCCGGAAAACAGCGTGTTTCACTGTGACCGAAGCTTTAGCGTACGTAGGCGCAGGCCCGGGGGAAGTGATTTTAAATGAAAAGAAGAGAAAAGTGAGCCCTGTAACTGTCTATCAGGGGGAGGACACCTCAACAGTAGCTCAATGAGGATGGGGGTACAAAAGAAAATGAAAGGATAGAATTGAAATGTGGAGAGATATAGAGAGAGGACGGAGAGTTCGAGGTGCAGGGACAGGTAGCGACGGAAGTAAGGAGAAGGCAGGAAAGATGGATACGGTTGCATGAGTCTGAAGACGGGGCACCACTGGCGAGAGCTCTTGTCGGCGACAGGATATGGGGTAGGGCTAATTCAGTCGGCCAGAGCTACGCTGTCGTCGGAGATCACGAAGGCACAACCGGTCGGCACTGAATCCAGCGAGTGAGAGGCTGGATAGCCTCTTATGGTATTTAGGCGGGTGATTCCAAATGACGCAAAATCATTCTAGATTAACACCTCTAGCATTATTATACGAGGAGTATGAGCATTTTCGATATCATTTCGGCATTATCCAACGCAAAGCTACAAATTACGGTAAAAAACTCACAATCAAAACTTTCGCTTTCTGAGGTCTATTAAACCCTTTCGGTTAATTGTGTCATTTCAGAATATCAACGACTTGCTCAGCGGCCCGATTCGCCAGTTTAGCCTGCTATTCTACAGCAAGAACAGTGCCGACATGACGGAAGCTCTGAAGAACTTCAGGAAGGCTGCCGCTTTCTTCAGGCACCAGGTGTGGCACATTGCATAGCAGTGACTCGTTGAAAGGCATACTGCCCATTTCTAACGCATGTCTTTATTCAGTGCTTTTATTAACAAAATGTGTCGGTAATAACAACGGCTGGTGAAGAACTTTATTTCCCAGAACCAAAGTTTTTTTCACAATACAACAATCACAGATAATTTGTTCGTTTGTTTGTTTCCCTGGACTGATGGTTCATACCCACTCAGGGGGATTGGCCAAGAAGGCGTAGAGCAGTTTTTCTGTAATAATTTTAGCTATGTGTAATGAATATGTTTTATATTATGACTAATCTAAAGAAAACCACATAAAAAGTGAGCTAACGAGAAAAAATAAAAATATAGAAAAGTCAAGTTGAAAAATTTTGAGATTTCAGGTGTTGTGATTACCACTCAGCTGGGTTTCTTAACTTTGCCAATAAGAATTTTTTGGGGGAGTAATGAATAATAAATATTTTATTCAAGATCCCGAAGGTATACGTTTGAATGCCTGAATATAATCCCAAACGGCATTGAAAGCATCCCTGTGGCATTGTCCCAAAACTGAGGCACCAAAGCTTAGAACTATCATACTTCTTTTTCACTGTGCAGATTTCTTCTTTTGTCTTCAAAAAGAAGGTTTATATTACTTGCAGGTTCGGCTAGCTTTCTGCTCTGAAAACTGTTGGGCGGCGCAACTGTAGAAGATTGAGTGTATTCGATTGGACAATCATATGAGGTAGTGTCCTAAATGATTTGATAGATTTCTAATGCACGTTCTTTGCTCTTGAGTAGGCAATGTAAATGTGAGTGACCTGCAGGTTCGTGCGATTTCACTTTAGAAATGCCTTGCATTTCATAATTTGAGGTTTTTACAGCAGGAAGCTTGCTGCGTGTGATCTCCTCGTTTGTTCTAAGATCCATTCCGTTCTCTTATTATCTCTATGCGTGAACTTCTCTACACATTGCGTTCATATTCTGGCTTTTATCTACACGCTGCAGGTTGTCTTCGTAACCATCAACGTTGATAAAGAACACTTCGAACTGATCCTCATGTACTTCCACATCTGGCAGGGCAATGTTCCCGCCTTGCGCTTCGCCAAGCATGACGGTGTCGGAATTTTTGTGACACCCTTCACGCCGGAGACGGACTCGCTCGAAACTGAAGACATCAAGACCTTCGTTGAGGGCGTGCTGAACGGCAGCATCAAAGAAACACCTTGGTTGGCAGGTTCGTTTAACTGGACAATCCATCGCGCCAAGATGGTCGGGCAAAATAACTTTGACGAAGTCGTCTTTGACAAGACCAAGGACGTCCTGGTGCTGTTTTACTCGCCCTGGTGTACCTTCTGTTATCATCTGACGCTACCCTACGATTGGTTGGCCAACAGGTACAATGACCGCGAGGACTTGCTCATCGTGAAGATGGACGCCACGATGAATGAGCTCGAGCACACAGACATCCACAGCTTCCCCACCTTGAGGCTGTACAAGAAGCAGACCAATGAGGTGAGTTTCCACGCATGTACGTTTCTAGGTGAATGTGTGGGCTTCCTAGACGCCTTTTCAACGAATGGCTTTGCGTTCTTTCTGGACTGTTTCTGGCACGAGATTAAAAACACCGACGACATAACTTCGGCAGTACGTTTTTAGGAGCTCAAACACATTACCAACACAAAGAAGACTGCAGCATTGTCTAGCGAATCTTCAATATCAACGTGCCTTAACTATTCACCTGGAAAACTCGGAGACTAAGCTTCTAGGTTATAAGATCGCAGTGCGCTCATAAATTCAGTACGACTCCTTATTCCAAAATCCACACTAGTCCTACCTCATTGAGAAGCTGGAGTCTGTAAAAAATAAGGCGGCTCGCTTCATCGAAAACAAGAACTACTTGCGCACATCAAGCATAACTGACATCAAATCCTTACTCAGTTAAGCTCCTCCATTAAAGCGTACGATTCTGACACTATTACCTTTCTTTCAAAAGCTTCACTACGATCAGCAATGAGTCAATACCTTCTAACAGGGCAGGTTGTTATATATCTTCATGGCTAGATTACGAGTCTGAACTTGAACCCATTTTCGCCCGCACTAATTCGTTCCATCCCTCGCCCCTTCTCATCGCCATTCCTACATCGAGCGTTCTATCTACTGACATCAAACACATATTCAATTATGACTAATTTCTCAATCACGTAATGTCATTCCGAAGACTCTAAGCTAATCGTTATGACTTATGCCCCCTCCCCCGAGCAATAAAAATAGTATTTATTTTAAAGGGTGGTGCTATCGATATTCGAGGCTAAAGCAAGCCCCTTGTGGGTTTCCTCTGTACGCTAGGACATGCCACACGCATGGTCGAACGCTGCAAACATTTAGAATATATATTAATTTCCCTCCAAAGTGTACATAAATGCTCATTCTTCCAACCGAAGCCCATCACAAGCGTGTCCAAAACTGTCGTAGCTCTGTAGGAAGGGTAATGACAATTGCAATGACTCCTCATCAGATCTGTACTGAGTATAGACGTCGTCGGCTGTCTCCTTCGGTGGGAGCAAGGGTTGGTCGGAGCCCACCCCGTCTCTATTATGTCAATGTAAGGGTCTGCCTTCACCTTCTGTTCTTATTAAGTCAACGTGTAAGGCTGTGTTTGCAACCCCCCCCCCAATGGCAGTGGCCACCCACTAACTCCACGTGCGCACTCCTATACATAGTGTTCATGTGATGTCACTTCCGTCCTTGTCGCCCTCTCCCACCATGCCTGGGTACCTCCCTGGGTACCTACGGTAGTTCACGTGCTGCAGCGTGGTTTGTTGGGGGCTCGTCATCTGTTACTGTGCACTATGTTGAAACGGAAGCACTGTGGTTTTTTGTTGTTGTCGTACCTTAACGAGCTCATCGGATCAGCAAGTTCTCGCTTGTTCACTCAATACATGACCAGAAAATCAAGATGTGCGACACGTATACCAGCCACTGCGTACACCGGCTGCCCGCCACGACCTACGAGGGCCCATGATCTCGCTATCACTGCAAATATTACAAATTGCGTGGCCCAAGAACAAATTACAGCCTCGAGCCGCAATTTTAAAAGTGGATGAGCGAAGCGCAGCAGCTCCCATCGAAAACGAGTCGAGCAGAGCTAGACAAGTTCACAAGAGATATAATATCAATATATCGCTGTGGCCCACGCTACCAAAGTAGCAGTGCCTCCCCCCACCCTTCAAAGTGTATCAAACAGTGGTGATGTTGAGCCCCTCTGATTAAATGTTGTGAAAACAGCCGAGGAAAATATTATGCAAAGAAGATAGAGACTTCGCGTGGTGCGTACCGCGGTAACGCTGGTCATGCCTTTTTTTTCGCGTATGTTTCTACACCTCTTTCACCTTGTATTTTACTTTTGTTGTACGCTAATTATACAGTTGAGTCCCTGAAAATGACGAAGACCGTTTTAGGAATAATTGACCTTTTAGGGGCGAAGCCCCTTATGGCGTGGCTTGGGCGTCCCTCGTATGTAACCACCAGTGGCACATACCCGAAATAGGTATAACACTTGACCTCCAAAAGAGTGCCAGTGAGAGATTTCTTCTGTGCGTTGTTTAACAATAAAAAATAGTGCTCAATGTACATGCCAATGGCTGCTAATGGGGAATGAGCGACATGAGCATTCGACTTTTAGTCAACGCGCACGCTGCGATCTCCATTAGCAGCCATTGGCATGTACATTGAGCACTATCGGACAAGAAAGGGATGCTACATTATACTCGCTAGGTGTAACCTCCTTAGCTTTAGAAAGGTTTAGCGAGCGTTGAGCCGCAGTGCCATGAATACAATGAACTTGTATATACCTTGAATGAACTCAAGGTGGTTAAAAGTGAGAAGTAGATACGAAGCGCAAGCCGTAAGAAAGTAAAAGCCGAATTCTCCTGTCTCTCATTTCTCATTAGCAGCCATTGGCATGCAAATTGAGCCCTATCTGACAGGGAAAGGTTGCTACGTTATACTCGCTGGGCGTAACCTCCTTGGTTTTCGAAAGGTTTAGCGAGCATTTGGTCGCAGTGCCATGAATACAGTGAACTGGAATATACCATGAACTCGAGGTGGTTAAAGGTGGGAAGTAGACCCAAAGCGCAGGCCGTAAGAAAGTGTGCGTGTGCCACCTCTCGTCTAGTCCTTGGAATGTCCGCTGGATGGCGGTGCTTCTGTATGGAGAATATATGATAAAAAGTTGCGAGATGGTGGGACTTGGAGTGTTGAATAGATGAACGAACGAACACACAAACAGATGCATGGATGGACGCATGAACGGACGCAGGGGTGGATGCATGAAAGAACGCAGGGACGGGCGCACAAACAGACGCATGGACGGTCACACAGATGGACGCATGGACGGACGAATGCTTCGCCCTACTCTCCATCATTCACTCCGTGGATATGCTGCCATTTTTTTAAAATCCTGACCCCCCCAACTCGAACAAATTGGCTATACTTCAAAGTGAACTAATATTGCTTCGCATCCATTTTCACAGTTTGTTTCAATGCAATACCCGAATTTCCGCGATTGCCATCACGGTTTTAACCGCCTCCCTGACATGCTGATTGAGCACGCATTGACCCAGGACAAGTTTGTATGTACAGTATCTTGGTAAGCTATCTCTGTTTGCACGTAAGTGCTTGGCTGTGGCACTTACCCGCCATGAAGTTACACCTGAAGACGCAAATATTACTGAGTTTCTTCGAATAGTTTATTTTAATCCGCGCCAGCCAAACACGCCGGTACTTTGCGGAAAATCGCAATATGCGTTCTAAATTTTAGGCAATAACTTTCGGAGAAGAAACACCCCGAAGCTCTGCTCCCTCTTCGTAGACAACTAAATCAACTTGCCTCACTAGCAGCCAATAATTACTCGAAACTTGCATCAGGAGGCAAAGCTAAACAGGTGCAAGCTCGAGGAAACAACACAGCTGCGGTAGGTGACAGATTTGGTAGGTACCCGGGAATGACGATGGCACATTTCGGAAGTGACGAAGGGTCGCTGCGTGACGCACTTGCACACAATTTATAGGTGAGGCGTAAACTCGCAAAAGCTCATTAGAGGCGCCGTCTGCATCGACTTCCGGTTCAAGATATTCGTGGCGTGCTGTTTCGCTGGCAGCGTTCTTGGAGCTGTAGGCACGTCTTTTTTTTTCAATTGTGATGCAATTCAATCGCTCGTGCAATCATGGTTGGTTATGCAGCTGTCGCTTGCTCGAGTTCGCGCACAAAACAGAAAAATATGTTAATATTCGCTCGGAACGAAGATAGAAAACTGAAGTTGGTTTCCTGGTGATAAGCATAGGCGTGCGCACGGTTCCACTTCAGGAAGGGGGGGGGGGGTTAAGGTTCATTGCAACGCCCCCTTCTCAGTGAAATAAATGTATCGAGCTAAATTTGCCCAACTCCCCTATATCACAGTGAGAAGTTGTAGCGACATCGGAACAGGAGAAGCAAAGCTGGACGGCTATGCGGGAAGTGTCATAGCAGCTATCAACCAGGCCGCTCTAGCTCGAAGCCTCACGCCAGCATGACCATGTGGCTGCTGCAGTGGGCATTCCTTTTCGCTACAATTCGTTCCCAGTCGAAAACGGAGCCATCTTGATGACTCAAGAAGAACATAGCACGAGTGGAACGTAATATGGTTTACTCGTCCCGATACTCGTCCCGAACTGTTGTGGGAACATGCCATGCGAGCTCCTTGCCGCGCGAGACTTACGCCCGTAAGAACACTCAAGCGCGTGCCACTGCGTTCCTACTAAGATTAAGCGCGTTGGCTCATCGCGCGTCTGTGTAATCCCGTTCCCCGATGTCATCCCATGATTTCTGAGAGAGTGAAATGGCAAAAAGCCTCCCTGGCCTACCCAGGCTGGAACTCGCGAAGGAGTGAGTGCGTTCTGGCAGTGCTTGGGCCAGATTTCGCGCATGCGCCGTAAGGGTGCTCACGCCGCCCACCAAATTCAACTCCACCATAAGCTGATTGACTGATGTGTGGGGTTTAAGGTCCCGAAACCACTGTATGAGTATGAGAGACGCCGTAGTGGAGGGCTCCGCAAGTTTTGACAATCTGGGGTTCTTTAAAGTGCACGCTCTTCTGAGCATACAGGCCTGCAGCATTTTCTTCTCCATCCGAAATGCAGCCACCATAGCGGCGATTCGATACCGCGATCTGCGGGTCAGAAGCCGAGTACCTAATGGTGAATTCCACTAGTCGAGCGAGAGCCAGTTTTCTTGCTCCACGGCCGAGAATCTGCATTACGCTGGTGGTTTCCGAGCAAGTTCGCGTGTTCCACTGGCAGATTAGAAGCAACTAACTCCGTGATGGAGCGTTCCGCGAGCTCCGTCTTGCAGAGACAGATTTCGCCGGAACTTCGAGAATACATTGCCGTCATTTCCGGCACAATCGGGCAGTGCTGTAGCCTGCAGCTGCCCTGAGCGGTTTTTCATCTTTTTCGAGGCGGTTCCATCTGCATGGATTTACATTTCTGAAATGGCACAGTTCGATGCTGTTGGTTGGCTTCGCGCTTTGAGCGACAGCGAAAGCGTAGCAGCAGCGAGGACTAGCCCCACGTGCTTTCCCGCCATGCGCACTGCCGAAGTCTCGACCGAGGATAATCAGCTATGTCGAGGAAGCTTTCAGGACTGGTTCAGCGACGTCAAGTCAAGTCAAGTCAAGTTTATTAAATAGTTCAGTTGAGTTACATGGTTAGCGTTATTACAACAGGAGGTCCCAAAGTTTCAGAGAAACTGACAGGGAGACCTCCTATGGCTACATGGATGGCGTAATTACAAAAAATACAGCAATAGTATACGGTCTTGTGAGTAATAATGAATAATCTTGATTAACAATAAAAACACGATCAATACACAACATAATGGTAATACTCACTATTGAAAAATAACAAGGAAACAATCAAAAGCAAGTTAAGACAAAAAACAATATTAATGAACTCTACGTGACAAATGTAACACGTTTCATTATCAGTGTTATCAATTATACGAAGGCAAATTGAAGTAGTAAAATAGCACAGAACTGTGGAGAGCTATTAACAGTTTATTACACAAATCGGATGAGTTTATTAATTCCTTAACGTAATATTTCTTACTACGCGAAGTGAAAATATGGATGTTATGCGATGATTTCAATTCGAAAGGCAATGAATTCCAAATGGCTATGCTAGTAAATAAGGTTGAGAACTTGCCGTAGTTTGTCCTTACGGCCGGCAAAAAAAGATTATTGCACTGAGAAAACCTGATGATGTTACCATTAGTTAAGTGACGATGATCAATGCATGCAATAAAAATGTCATGCGTGATGAGTCTAAAGGCGACAATGGACATTCTATGACAAAATGATTGTCTCAATGGGAGTATGTTATGCTGAGGAAACAACGAGCTGCAGGAGAAGTAAAATGGGCTGAAAGTCATTAATCTAACTGCTTGATTCTGAAGTCGCTGCAAACGTTCGATGTGAGTGAAATATGTGTTGGCCCAAGATGATACGCAATACGAAATATGGCTATGAATATAAGCAAAATACAAAGTACGTATGATGTGAGGCGGAAAATAAGTTCGTGTCTTGATGATAACGTGAATACCAAATGCAATCTTTTTAGCGAGTGGTGCTGCATGTTTATGAAATTTTAGTTCGCTATCTAAGATGACGCCAAGAAACCGCGCTTCACTGGAAATGTTTATGACGGTATTACCAATGTGAAGGGAAGGTTGTATGTCAAGTGAAATGCGCGGGGAATGGAACAACATAAACACGGTTTTAGTAGTATTGATCTGAAGATAATTGGCCTGGCACCATAAAGTAATGTTATGTAAATCTGTGTTGAGGTCAGACTGGAGTGAAGAAACTGATTTAGATGACTGAAAGATGGTTGTGTCGTCAGCGTAAAGTATGCACTTGGTCCTTGTAAGAATTGTAGGTAGATCATTAATAAACATCAAAAATAAAAGTGGGCCTAAAATTGATCCCTGTGGAACACCGACGTTAACTAACTTGGGCGTTGAAAGATGGCCATTAACATGAACCATTTTAGACCGGTTACTGAGGTAGCTCTTAATAAAACTTAGTGGCGGACCAGACATACCAAATGATTCGAGTTTAGCAAGTAGAACGGGATGGTTTATAGTGTCAAAAGCCTTCGTCAAATCGATAAACACAGATCCCACAAGTAACCCTCTATCAATAGCTTGTTTAATTTCCTCCGTTAGGGTAATTAGTACGAGCTCAGTTGAATATCCTTGACGGAATCCGAATTGTTGTGGAGATAAAAGATTAAATTTGTTCAGATAACGCATTAATCTAATGTGGAATAGCTTTTCAATTACCTTACCGAAAAAAGGCAGGATACAGATTGGCCTATAATTCTGTACAAAAGTCTTATCACCCTTCTTAAAAACTGGAACTATTTTACCAGCCTTAAGGCAGCTCAGAAACACACCCGCTGAAAACAGCTTGTTAATAATTACTGCCAAAGGTGGGGATATTAAGTTTGAAACTAGCTTTACTTTAAAAGGATCAATATTATCTAAACCAGCACTTGTGGTCTTTAGTGATGTGATTACCTGAAGGATTTCATCTGCAGACGTGGAATGAAGATAAAAAGAATGAGTACACCGTGGTATATCGCGTAAATGACCTGGTGATTGCTGCGTATCCGCAGATGCGCAGAAATGCTCACTGAACGTGGCGGCCACTCTTACAGGGTCGGTATACATTTCGTCGCCTTGCTTTATTTTTATTGTGGGCTCTGAGCATTTTTTCTTGTTCAAAAAATCTTTAATGATTTCCCAGCAGCGTCTCATGTTACCCGTGTTTTTTACAATGAGATTCCGGTAGTAATTGCGCTTAGCACACCTAAGTAAGGAAGATAATGTTGCTGAGTATTTGTGAAAGCGGCATTTTAATGCGAGATTAAAAGGCTGCGACTTTAGTTTCTTATGAAGGTTATTCTTTTTATTAATGGACTTCAACAACGAGTTGCTTATCCATGGATTTCTAGGGGAAGGATACCACTTCGTGACAATAGTGGAAGTGGTAGATGCATCTATACCTGAAGCTATTACTTCTGAGAAAGACTCAAAAGCCTTTTCTGCGCAGTCTAGATTAGTCACCGATGTCCAGTCTACTGTGCTAATTATTTGAACAAACTTGTCCGCGTCGAATCGGCGTTTCGTAGAGATGTTACTGGCCTTGGTATTTTCGGAGCCCAGAATGAAAAATACGGGATTATGGTCTGTAATGCTATGATCTATTACACCTGCAACGTGTTCAGTGGAAATGTTGGAGATAATATGATCTATTAGGGTATTCGAACCTAGTAAATCGCTTCTAGTTGGTGCTGAGATATGCGACGTAAAGCCATAGCAGTATAAACAGTTCATATATTCTAAGCACGATGCACTATCAGGATCAATAATGTTTATATTAAAATCACCACATAAGACAACGTTTCTATTTTCCCTCACTAGGTTATTAAGAATGATGCTTAACTGATTACAAAAATCGGAATACGACGATGAAGGTGACCGATAAATGGAAGCTATAATAGTACTACGGCTATTCAATGGTATAACACTATGGTGGAATTCAAGCCAAACACATTCACATAAAATATTATTAAAGATTATGTCACTACGGCGTGTGTAGGTTAAGGATGAGCTGACAAGTATGGCACTACCGCGACCACGACAGAGCTCCCAATTACAGTATTCGGAATAATAACCTGGCAATCCGTACAAGTTATCCTCATTACCAGACAACCAAGTTTCAGATAAACATATGACAAAGAATGAATGTTTAAGCAAGGAAATCAACACAACAAGGCCATCCTGGTGCTTTCTAAGACTGCGAATGTTTAAATGAAGTAGTGATAGGAATGGTGACTTCTCGAGTAGCAATTCTGATGTTTGCTGGCACGAGAACGCAGCCATGTTGATCTAAGGTCAGTTTAAAATGGGGACTGATAGGATATCTAGGAGAATACTCGGAGATCTTCTGCGCATGCAATTCGAAACACGCGACTGTCATCCGCCTTTCTGGCTTTGATTGTACAATTGTCAGTCCAGAGATGCTTCCACTGATTGGCTTTCTTAAGCGCAAGTGCCTGTGCAAAAAGGCGCTTTCGTTCTGGTGTGAGATGGTCATTCACATACACAGGTTTAGGGCCTGGGCTCTGAGAAAACCCTATATCTGTGGTAGACAGGCGTGCCTTTCTTGCCTTCTTAGCGAATTCAGCCTTCTTGTTTCTCGAACAGAATCTCGCAATATTGTTGCTTCCATTCTTTGCGGGCACCCGATGCGCGGCGTCTATGTCTGTATCGGCAATTGGACAACCAATCTTCTCACCGATAACCTGGACGACTGCCAAGCAGTCTTCGCCCTTTGTCTCAGGGATTCCCTTCAGTTCAACATTATTAGGTCGCGAGTATTGTTCGAGATCACACATTTGTTTACTGAGCTTCTTATTCTCATCCCTCAGGACCTTGTTTTCTTTAGTTAGTGCCTCATTGTCATTCTATACACGTTCACAGAGGTCATTGAACATCACAAGGCTTGTTTTCATCTCTGCGACCTCCTGCCGAAGAGCCTGTATTTCCTTTGCTAGTTCCGCGCAAGTCGGCATTCTCAAGATAAGTAATGAAGAAAAGTATACTCAAAATACGGAACACAAGACACAAAATAAAAAAAGAAAATAAACTATATAAACTATATTGAAGGCAGCAGTGGAAGCGAGAAAAAAGGCAAAACAGAAAGGAGTGCACCGAGAAGCAACGAACCTGGACGGAGCGAACATAAGGGTCAATGCTTGTACACAGCCGCAACCACTGCTGCTAAAATGACAAGCAATGGCAAACGATGGTCTATTTGTAGGGCTCCTTGTCCGGTAGATAGCGAACGTAGCGGCTGAAGATCAGTGACGTTGCTGCACGTGCCGAGGATACAGCAGGAGCAGCTAAGCAGTGCTGTCCAGTAAGCCGTGCAGATAAGATTCACCACCTGGACAGAGCGAACACAAGGGTCAATGCTTGTACACAGCCACAACCACTGCTGCCAAAATCAAGTTCTTTACACGTGTGTAAGTTCTTTACACGTGTGTGTAAAGAACTTCCGGCGCGACCTCAGGTGGGTCATCCACGTGCTCCACTCGCAGATCTGGCTTGGCGCAATCCGAGTGCTCGCTCCATGATTTCGGCAGCTACTCCAGATCTACAAGTGGAATTCGCCATTAGTCAGTAGAACTCCGTGGCGGGGCACCCACCATTATATGCTCCGCATAAAAGAAAAGATGACATGTATTTGCGTGGAGCGATTGTAGTGTTCTCAAGCTTTCCGCGTGCGCACTAACATCGCATTTAGCCGGGTGTACCGCCATTTGAAAGTGAAAGGCGTGTAAAACAGGAGGTGGTCGTGGGATTGATGTCATCATACGTTATCGCTCGCGCTGTATAAAGCGATCGACAGACGCTGCAGTACCGGAAAACGACTGACACGTGTTTCGGCTGTTGAAGCTAAGTTCTTTAGAATGTGATACCATAACACTAAAATGAAGAAGAACGAAGAAAAAATTAGCAGATTCCACGTACAGTTGGAATCGATGATATACAAACCACGAATCAGAAATGTTGATATGTCGCTTTAAAATCAGCTCAACGTTACGAGGTGGAGGTAAATGATGCCGTATATGACTACTAAGGCATGATTATCATGTATAAATGTGTCGTTTACCTTCGTCATTATTCACGTCACCTGATACCAAATTTAGTATATGTGGAGTTAGTAAAACAGCCGCGAGCATGCTATGAGCGTGGTATGTTGTCATATTCTTACATGACACGCGTGTCAGAATCATCATGTTTGCACCAGCCATATATTTCGTCATCCATTAACGTCATGTAACACCAAATGCGGTATATGTGGTGCTAGCAAAACGGCTACGAGCGCATCATGAAGGGCCCACTATACTCCAAGGTAGCGTTGACGCGCGCGCACGCTGGGCACAGCAATGCTACGTTAGCAAAACACGAGAACTCTACAGTCTGTCGCCAGACGTGACCAGCGTCCGTCGTCGCCGCCCCACGGCAACCAGCGCGAAATGCGGCATCCTGCATTTCCCGCCAATGTGTCACCCAGACAACACTGCGTCTCTCTCCTTTTGCGACGGAGGTATGCCGGACGCACTGAAACGCGCATGCGTCACAGTAACGTAGCGCTGCGCACACTTGCGAGTATATGGCGCGCATGACTGGCGCCTGGCGTGGCAACGGCGTAACGTGAAGAAATGAGCGCCGGGAAGCTCGCGCACCACGTCATGTTGAAATGTTTTGGCGCCTTGACTGTGCAATGTAGTCATGTTCTCACATGACACGCATCTCGTTATTACTACGTTTGCACCAGTCACATACCTTCATCATCCATTGGCGTAATGTCATACCAAGTTATGTGAAGCTTGCGAAATGGCCGCGAGCGCATCATGAGTGGGGCATGTAGTCATGTTGTTACATGACACGCACCTCATTATTTTCATGTTTGCACCAGTCACATACCTTCATCATCTATTCACGTACCCTAAAACCAAATTTGGTATATGTGACATTAGCGAAACGGCCGCGAGCGCATCATGAGCGTGCCATGTAATCATGTTGTTACATGACACGCATCTCATGATTAGAACATCGAACGCGTTATTCGAAGGTCGTAGGTTCGATTTCTGCTCACGGCTGCTTATTTTTTCACCCACTTTTCTTTCTTTTAATTTAGATTCCATTTGTTCTAATAGCTTTCCTGTACATTCCTTGGCATTATTGTCTGTTAGATCTCATGAATATTGTATCAAAACACGGAAAAACGCGCCCTGAGGTATACACTTCTTTCCCTTATATATATATATATATATATATATATATATATATATATATATATATATATATATATATACATATATATACGTTCAATGTCGCCGAAGCTCGCTAAGGAATGCTTCGCATATAAAAGCAGACATGGTTCTTGCTCTACGGGCTGCAAGAGGACAGAGACTGCAGCCCGAAAGAATATTTCGCAGCAGGCAGGCGACCTAGCCAGATGACCTAAGTAAATAATTAGAAGTAAATGAAGCAAATTGCTCTTTTTTACGATAATGACAAAGTGCTTCGGCAATAAATGACTGGCTGCGCTTTAATGTGTTCGCGTATATCGCAACGGATCCACACGCTAGCACATATAGCGCGAGTGCGGGGACCGGAGTGTCCAAATCAATTGAGCTATCTAGAAAATTTTGCAAACAACTGGACTCACCCATATAATCTCACTTTGCATCAATGCCTAGAGCTCGGAGATCCTGCAAACAGACTGGACTTCGTTAATATGATTTTGATTCAAGTGGAGCAGGATAGCGACTTTCTCGGCGATATACTGTGAACTGACAAGAGCTCCTTTTCTCGAAATTCTGAAATGCTTTCCATATTGTACACTAGTGATGTCACCGAAATTCATACTCACTCAAAAAAATCTTACTATCACCATCATTGGTGTTTTAGTGTTTGGTGGGGCGTACACTACAGCAAATCAGTCGCCAACTATTATTCAACAATACATTGATTAGCCAATCATAAGGGCCTGCTGAAGACATCCGCTGTGACATGCCGGTGGGTTGGCTTGGTGCGATGTGGTATAAGCATAATGGAGCTCCAGCCCACCGCTCTAGCGAAGCACGCGCATAGCTTGATCTGAACTTTCTAGGGCAGTGGATTGGGAGAAACAGGCCGGTTGAGTGGCCGGCATGCTAAGTAACTGAAGTGGCCTGTTTTATTTGTGGGGCTACATCGAGGATCGCGTAATCAACACGGAAACGACGACCACAGAAGACTTACAGAAGTGGAACTCCGAGCTCTGCCATGGCGTTTCAGCGATCGAAATCAAGGCAGCGACAGCAACGCAAAGGGTCCCTGTTGTATTTCAACAAAAGGTGGCATCTTGGAGTCGGTGTTGCGAAAGCACATGTTCCCGAATGAACATACAATTAAAAAATTGGATATGGTCATTGAGGTGTAACAAAGCAATTGAGGGAGAAACCAGAAGAGCAGTAATTCACCTTGAGTGTTAATTCAATTCTCTAGCTCATCAATAAACTCGCTCGCGTGTTTTATTCTAATGTGGCAAAAGAAATTGAACAATAACTTCATCGCAGCTCGAAATTCAGGGTTTCAGAGGAACCACATGGTTCGAAAGCACTCTTAGAAGTATGTATACAAGCGCGGCCTGCAGGTGCAAAGCGGTCAGTCGGACGTCACGTTGACGCAGTGACAGCATTGGCTCAAACGGGCTCAGCGTTGGTTCAAACGGCTGCTATTGATTTGTAACCGAGTAAAGTCATTTGCGCAAACGTATTCAAGCGCAGTTTGCTTCCTACACGACACGGAATATGTCGAATGCTCTCTTTACATAAACATTCGTAATAGACGAGTCTCAGCGCGTGCAACCAGGACCTCTTTTCCGCTTGACGGATGAGAGTTGTCACGGGAGCACTTTTGTAGATTATGAAAAATGTATTTCTTAACGGCACCCGCACTCCATGAAAAAAAAAAGTGGCAGATCACATATGCCTTAGGAGTAGACGTTATGCGAAGCATGCGGAGAAAAGGTGACAATGTTGTAATGTTTTATCGAGCAACACGCCATGAAATAACGCTCAGTATACATAGAAATGTTGAATGCTCAGACATGTGTTGAACAGTTGCAGAACAGTTGCAGAGGCGATGAGCTGACATAAAGTGCTGGTGCTCGCGAAGATGGCAGTTCTAGACACTGCTATGGGAATCAACCTCAACAGATGTCATTTAACTACAATTGATGTTAGCCAGACGTCAAGGCTTTATCGTACGAGTATATATGTAATGTGTATCAAAATTGGGGGCCTTTAAGCTCCACCTTAAAGAGTTGAACGATATGGTGATGTTATGATGCTTCTCCGTACTTCAAACACTTAGAGTATATTGAATACCCTAGGAGTCAACGTTATGCGAAACATCCAGGGGAAAGGTGATAATGATGTAATTTTTATGCATCCACTACGTGCCATTCAGGGGGCTGACCCGTGTGTGCCTTTTGTAGTGGGTGACTGCGTTTAATGTGAAATCCTGATGATAATATCAAGTTCTGACACCCGATGACAATATACGCTTGCACTACGCATTAATAAAGCGATATTCGATGTTGTATTGCGAAGCATGTATACAGAACACGTGTGTTTCTAGAGCATAAAGGTTACTTTCGCTGCATTTCCAAGCAGAGGACGTTATTTTATCTGTATTTACAAGCGGAGTCGTAGCTGTGTGGGAGAACACCCACATGCCATGCAAACAACCCGGGTTCAATCCCCACTCAAACCCAGAACATTTTAGCATTTATTTTTTTGCATCTTTTTAGATTTTTGGTTAAGCAAAGATGATGATTTCTCGCTCACAACAAACGAGGCTGCCGCTAGAATTTCTGCGAAACGAGCACTCTGCAACTACCGCGTTAAAATTAGACACCCGTCACTGCAACCACTATTCACGTTCAACAAACATTATGGTCTATTTGAAAAGTTCCGAGACCTTTCATAACTCTGTGGTAGAATACTTCAGTGACACGCAGAATGCTGTGGTTCGATTCCTGCTGAGACCATCATAATTATTGTACGACTTTGTTGGGCCAACGCACCTGATGTCAGCGTTTCCTCAAGAGTGTGAGAATGTATATAAAGGGTGCCTTCGCTCACACGTTAAAATTACCTATGTGGATTGTCACCGTCCCTAGGTAGATACTGAGTTTCCTTCACCTGTGGTCAACTTTACTCGAAACCATTTTGTGTGCCGAAGATTCTAGGACCTTGGGCATCTGCCTCAGTTGCGCATAAAGCGACTAAAGCACTCCTACTTTACTTAAAGTCAACAAGCCTGAGCGACCGCCTGTAGACTGTGTGTGCTCCCACGAGTGTGCTCTTGATTGTGTGTAATTTCTTATCCCACTGCAACCTCTTTTCTCCCCTTCATCCCTTCCCCAGTGCAGGGTAGCAAACCGGATGTGCGTCTGGTTAACCTTCCTGCCTTTTCTTGCATCTTTATCTCTCTCTCTTTCTTCACCTGTGGCACATACCCACATACTAGTGGCCAATACTACGACTGGCCTAGAGGCGCGCGTTCGCTCCTTCCTTTTACAGCCTAAGCAGCAGCTGTGAGTACAGTGGAGCAGTTCCTATATACAGTGACAACAGCGCGCCCCGCGTGAGGGCATCGCGAGCCAACCTTTTAGGGCGCGTTTTGAAGCATACTCTTTGGAGTGTAAATCAGCCGCCCACGGCCACTTTCTCCAGCGAATTACTTCTTCCGCATCTAGGAAGCGGTGGGGATAGTAGAGGTGTTTGTGGAGACAGTCTCGCTTTCTGGACACTCATGCATCGGGACAGTGAATTTGCACACGCAGCGCTGTCAAATCTCAATTTTAGGACACGGACACCTTATATTCAATGCATTCGAAAATGCTTGAGACGCCTGTGCTTAGCATCATCACTCAGGTGCTCGTCGAAAAACCCCATATGGTTGAAATTCCCAGAGCCTTCCTTCACAGTGATATTGTGGTTTTGAGACGATAAACCACTTAATCGTGCGGTTGTCGATCTCTTCCCCGGAACAACCATATGTTCGTTAGCCATAACGGTGAGATTACCGGCCCCCTTGCAGAGGTTGAATGCATCGGCGCTGCTGCGTGTGTATAGGGTTTGAGTGGTAGGGCTGAAAAGCTGCTTATGTTTTTCGTATTCATGGGTGAAGCTGCATTGGGAAGCAAAGGAATGCATTAAGGGGGATACCGAAGCCATTGCGGTTATCGGCACCAAATATCTATTTTATCTGAATAGCGCTGTGTTTCTGGGATTTCATTCGACCTCATGTCAAGTCAATACTGTAATGACTATCTAAGGCATCTTCATATCATCCTCTCCGAGCATAACCACTACGTTGGGCCTGCTTCATTGTCAGTTTCGGGAAAATGAAAACAGCATGAACGAATTCGTGACGCGTGGTATGTTCACCAATGTGTACACAGTGATGTGCATTTCTGAAAACGTTATATTTATATGTGGGGTTTAACGTCCCAAAACCACTCTATGATTATGAGAGACGCCATAGTGGAGGGCTCCGGAAATTTAGACCACCTGGGGTTCTTTAACGTGCACCCAAATCTGAGCACACGGGCCTACAACATTTCCGCCTCCATCGGAAATGCAGCCGCCGCAGCCGGGATTCGAACCCGCGCCCTGCGGGTCAGCAGCCGAGTGCCTTAGCCACTAGACCACCGCGGCGGGGCGCATTTCTGAAAACGTGTCCTCAAGGCCCGTCATAGCGTGATGACGTCACCCAGAGGCATAGAGGCCTAGTATATTGGTCAGTTTTGCTCTGCTTACTCACGAAGCCTGGGTAGCTAACCGGTCGTGTCATTTCTGCTAGTAGCTTCCAGCCGAGTGCACGCCACTTGAATATAAGTGTTGCAGTGAGTTCCACAGTTGTGTTTTTTAAAGACGATAGTCTTTCTTGGGGTCCTTCGACAGAAAAGTTTTGGTCCGTTTGTCTGTCTGTCTGTACATTTGTCTGTTTGTCTACCAATAACGATACCACATATGGCATTAAACGGCCGACCCCATACGCAGCGCCCACCAATATTGTTCAAGGTTCAGCGTTCACAGTTGTGCGACTGACAATTAAAAAAGCAATAACTGCGCATATCTGAGGTGCCAAAACAACACATCGATGTGTTGTATGTGTGCCTTTATACTATAAGACGCACACACAAGTAACTTTAAGGACTGTAGCGTTTATCACGCTGTGCTGACAGTGCAACGCGATGCTTAAAAAGGTACGCGTTTCCAACGCTTTGCTAAGACGACACGGTGGTGGCACCTGCCCGTCGCTTTGCGTTCAACACCTTATCACTCCGAGGCATGCACTCATCTTTCTCTGCGGACGTGCATGCCTTCGCCTTTTCTTGATAATTTGTTCATGGACACTTCACTACGTCATATTCGAGACGCAAATACGTCAGTGAAGTCTTGCTGGACCCCGGCGTAAGAAACTTTCATGTAAATGGACGAATTCCTCACCCTAACCTAAATATAACTACAGCTATGTGTTGTCCATACGCTTTAGATGCTGCTTTCTTGCACTTTTAGAAGCTTTTTCACTACAATAACTGCGTTTATTCCCTTTCTAAAAGTGACAGAGAGTGATTAGATGGAACGAAAGAAGCCTAATGCTCACATTTTTCTTGTGGTTTTTATAGCCGACAAATTTGAAGTTAAGAAACTAGTTGTTATCAACTAAACAATGCTAGACCTTCTTTCAGCTTGTAGCATGAAAATACCGAAACATTTATTAAACAATTTTTCATGTGTGACAATGAAATCACCTAGAGGTAGGAATGGGTACCAGAGTCCAACACAGGCATATTGCTTCCTGAATTATGGGGGAGCTCGTCAGAAACTGCGATAAATTTCTCGAACAGAAAAATTCCTTCGCATCTTACACGCGGCAAATTAGGGACACAGTTTCCAGCCAGGTGTCTGCAATGCAGCAAATTAGTCTAGAATAACAAATATCCGTAGTCACAAAAATATCGCCAGCACACTTGTCTGGCATTGGAGTAATCGTGGTTTCAACCTTGTTTTGTTCTTAGAGTGATAAAAAGTCGTCAACATGTTTGCGTCACTTTTGAGCCATGGGTTACACGCACCATTGCAAGCATTCGGCATTGACGCTATTCACTGTGTGTGGTGATTATTAAAAAGAACTGTAATAAAGATATTGGACATGCGGCTTGAGTAATGAAGCTAGTGGAATGCGACTCGGTCAAAAGAGAAGAGAAGGACAACGACGAGCAATTGCATGAATTTCAGGAAACAACAACATCAACAGGCTAAAAACAAACGAACAAGCAACCCGCGCTGCTAGTTATTCCTTGTGATAATAAAACGTGTGTCCAGTCACCCTATTGTTTGCCTTTAACACACCCTAGTTTAAATTGGTGGTGGCACTGGGTACGCCTAGTCTTCATTCTGGAACTGCTGGAGCAGCGAAGCCGGACACTACCACAACCTATCAAGATGGCTGAAGTAGGACCGTCTTATGGCCCTCCCAATGCTGAACTAATGCCTGTTTTCTACCCTGGCGCACTCCAGCATCATGAGGCAGTCGTGTTCAGTGGTACTGATAAGCACGACGTAGAAGACTGGCGAGCCGAGTAGGAGCTGGTGACCACTTGCAAGAAATGAATGCCAGCGACATGCTGACTGACCTGAACATTTGCTTGACCAGCCTTGCAAAACTCTTGTACAATAATCACCGAACCAATGGCACCGCCTTGGCGGACTTCACGAAGACGTTCATGGAGGTCTTTAGACGTCCTGTTGTAAGACGGCTTCGAACTGAACAACGCTTGCATGGCAGCAAAGACAGGGTGAAATGTTCACGAGCAACATTGAGGGTGTGTTCTCGCATTGCAAGCTCGTCAACTCATCTTTGCATGAAGCGGGCAAGATCGAGTACATTCTGAAAGGCATAGACGTTGACGCATTTTACGTACTTGCTGCGAAAATACTCAAAGAGTTGGCGATGTCATCCCGCTCTCCCAAATTTACGACGATCTGCGCTGGCAGCACGCTTCCACCCGTGGCACCGCTCAAGATGGCGCAGACCTTTCATATCAGGTCTTCAGCCATAGCAGCGCTGACCATGTGACATTGCTTCCACAGATTAAGCGATTCATTCGTGATAATGTAGCACGGTAACTCTATAATCACCACCAGACCGGCATCGCTGGCGTCCTTGACGCCTTCTCATTGTCAAGTCATCGAGACGAAAGTTGCCGAAGCGTTTCCTTATAGTTCAACTCCATGGCCTGTTACTACCACACTCACCTGCCCTGCCATTGCGGCTTGAGCGAGTGACCCGTTACCCCCTGCAACAGACCAAGCTACTGGCGGAGTTTAGACGTCTCAGCCACTACTAACACGTCCACCTACGGTTCCTTTTTCAGCAAATGGTGCCCCTTCCCACACCCCGTGTCGCACGCAGGATAATTGGCCCATATGTTTTTAAAGACGATAGTGTTTCTTAAAGACCTTCGACGGGAAGATTTTGGTCTGCCTGTCTGTTTGTCTGTCTGTCTGTGCATTTGTCTGTTTGTGTGCTTTTAACAATATCTCAAACGACCGACCCTATCCGCAGTGCCCACCAATATTGCTCAATATTTAGCGTTCGTACTTGTACGATTATCGAATAAAAAGCAATTGTCGCGCATATCTGAGGTAACAACATAACAACACGGCGATGTTTTGTATGCGTGAATTTATAGTAGAGAAGGCACAAACAAGTAGTTCTAAGGAAAGTAGTGTTAAACACGCTGCGCTGGCAGTACGACGCGATGCTCAAGAAGGCAAGTGTTATGAACGCTTTGCAAAAACGAGGTGTTGGTTTACCTGTCTGTCGCTTTGCGTTCTACGCATCTTTCTCCGCAGGTACCGCAAGCGCGCGTGCCTTCCTTCGTTTTTGAAGATAGATGCCAGATGGCGCTCATGCGAAACATGCCTCGATGCGCTCGTTCGCCTCCGCTGCACGCTCGAGGCACTCCAACGCAGTGCCTCAATACCATTTACCGATTTTCTTGCACAGAACATCAAATAAATGTGTTCACTCTCTCCGGACGCAAGACTATCGTCTTTCGACAAAATTTGCAGTGTAACATGCAGATCTGGGTCCAATTTTTTTTCGTTGTTGCCTGGTGCTTTTACTAAGTAAGCTTAATGTGTGCGTGGTGTTCTGGTGCAGTGTTCGCGCACACGCACACATGGGTGACATACTGTAGCATGCCGCTTTGAAAGCTTGTGCTGGAAAGACTGTCGGCTTAACATTTCACCTGCTAATGAGGAACGCGCGAAGTAGCAGAAAAACATTTCTGGAAAAAATCTTGGTAATAATGATGTTTTCGTCCACTGTCGTTTGCAGCAAGCATTTTTTATGAATGACTGTCAGCAGTCACAAAAAAAAAAACCTACTCCAGGTGCAGTGTCAACGGTATTTCAAAGATGCCCCTAGTCTCTTGTGCCCCCTGCAAAGAAACCAGGCAAAAAATGGCAGCATAGCCACAGAGTGGATGATGGAGAGTGGGGCGAAGCTTCCGTCCGTTCATTTGTTCTTGCTTCCGTCCGTCCATGCGTACGTCTGTGTGGCCACCCGTGCGTCCATCCGCCTGTCCGTGGGTGCATCTGTTCGTGCGTCCGCAAGTCCATCTGTGCGTCCGTCCTTGCGTTCGTTCACGCATCCGCTCCTGCGTCCGTCCATGCATCCATCCGTCTATGCAGCCATCCGTGCGTCCGTCCATGCATCTGTCTGTGTGTCCGTTCGTCCACCTATTCAACGCTCCAAGTACCACCATCTCGCATCATCATATATTCCTCATATAGAAGCACCGCCATCCAGTGGACATGCCAAGGACTGAACGAGGGGAGGCACACGCACACTTTCTTACGGCTTGCGCTTCGTGTCTACTTCCCACCTTTAATCACCTCGAGTTCACGATATATACTAGTTCGCTGTATTCATGGCACTACGGCCCAACGCTCGCTAAACCTTTCTTAAACCTAGGAGGTTACGCCCAGCGAGTATAACGTAGCAACTCTTTCTTGTCATGACAATCATGACATGGCAATCATGACATGCGTGTCAAGAATGTCATGATTTTCAATTCACAGTGCTGCAGCTCTTGCGGTGGTTTCGTTCCCATGGCATGTGTCACAACTGGTACGGTATGGCATGATTGCATGGTGAACTCAAGCAACAGATCCTAACCTGAAAATCGTAACATGTGTGTCATGTAATAACATGAGTACATGCCACGTTCATAATGCACTGGCGGCCGTTTGGCTGGTGTCACATATACCGAATTTGATATTAGGGTACGTGAATGACTGACAAAAGTACCTGACTGGTGCAAACTTCATATACATGAGATGCGTGTCATGTAACAACATGACTGCATGCTACGCTCATGATGCGCTCGCGGCCGCTTCGCTTGCTTCCCATATACCAAACTGGTATTACGTGAAGCGAATGGACGACATAGGTTATTGACACATCCAAACATGACAACCACAACATGCATGTCATGTAACAACATGACTACATGCAACAATCATAATGCGCTCGCAGTCGTGTCACTAGCTTCACATATGTTAAATTTGCATTACGTGACGTCAATGGAGGACGAATGTATGTGACTGGTGCAAACATGATAATAATGAGATGCGTGTCGTGTAAGAACATAACTACATGCCAAATAAAGGCGAACACACACTTCGAGGTACCCGGCACCGTGAGCACCGGCATTGCCACGCCATGCGCCCGTCCTGCCCCATACTCGCAGGCGCGCGCGGCGTTCGTTGCTTTGACGCATGTGCGTTTCAGCGCGTCCAGCGTCCCTCCGTCTCGAAAAGAGGCAGACGAAGTGCTGTCTGGGTAACGCATTGGCGCCACATGCAGCATGTCGTATTTCGCACCAGTTGCGTTGGGCCGCGATGACGGGCGCTGGTCGCGCCCGTCGCGCTTGGCGTCAGTCTATACGGTGCTCGCGTTTTTCTAACGTAGCGTCACTGTGTACAGCGTGCGCGCGCATCAACATTACGGTGGAGTATATTGGGCCCTCCATGATACACTCAAGGGCATTTTTCCAGCTCAACATAAACCAAAGTTGGTGTTACGTGACGTCAATGGATGACAAACGTATATGACTGGTGCAAACACCATAATCTTGAGGTGCTTGTCATGTAAGCACGTGACAACATACCACGCTCATAGCGTTCTCGCGGTCATTTCGCTAGCTCCACATATACTTTTCATCTGGCATCACGTGACGTGAATAGATGACGAATATGAACGACACAATCAAACATGATAATAATGACACGGAAGTTGTGTAAGGCATACTTTAGCTCCACCTCTTAACGCTTTGGTGATTTGAAAATGGTATATCAACCTTCCTCATTCGCGCTTTGCATATTATCAATTCCCACTGTACGTGGAATTTGCCAATTTTTTAACACTTGTTTTCTCGAGCCATTTACTAAGTATCTTAAAGCGCTGCATCAAAAAGTATGTGAAACGAAAGCCATTATCCGCATTTATTTTTTAGTCCAGAATTGTGTCCGTCGGAGTTTTCGAGAGTTGGTGATTTAAAACAAAGACATTACTCGAGATAGTGACTGCCTGTTCTATCTCGGTTGAAGGTTCGTCCAAGCTTTCCAGATTTTTTTCTTTTCTTGTAAGAGAAAGTCGTTGTGCTTGCGCCGGCCCATAGCCAGTTATTTCTTTTTTTTTTCGCGGGGAGGGTAGGGGGGGGGGTTACTTTCTGAGGACCTTGAAAAACACTCATTTTCATGAGCCATTTTCAGTGAATTACACATACATATAGGTATTTTGTGATAAGGGTGGGTTTCTAGCCCCCCGCTTCTTCTCTTTTAGCTACGGGCTACCATCAGCGATGCGTTATGAATGAGCGTTCACCGTGAAAGTACATGAAACCGCTGAGTCGCGTTGGTTCTTACCATCCAGAGGGGCGGCTTTCCTGCTTATCACGAACGCGCCAGCAGGCAAGATGGCGGACTTATGCGCAACTCTGCTACCTACGGTAACATATACAGTAACTCTACGAATGGATGGATGGATGGATGGATATGGCTTTACCCTTTAAATTGGGCGGTGGCTAGCGCCACCAAGCCGTAATACCTAATGAACCAAAAACTTTATTTATTTTTTTCCTTCAATAGTGAGATTGAAGATTCGCACTTTGCAATGAATGGTTCAATTTTCACTCGTGCCTTGACTTTAGCCGCCAATCAGATAACCTCCTTCTAGTTGTTTCTACCCGCTTAAATTCTATCTTGCCCCCACTGTCCCTAAACCTCAGGGCTTTGAAAAACTCTACGCCATCATCCGGAACTGTAGAGTGAAGCCCTTTACAGAACACTATCAAGTGTTCGGCAGTTTCTTCTTCCTCTTCACAAGCACTGCATACCGTGTCTACCCCTTCGTATTTGGCCCGATATGTCTTGGTTCGCAATACTCCCGTCCTGGCCTCAAATAGTAGAGAACTACGCCGAGTATTATCATGGATCCTTTCTTTAGCAATTTTCTGCCTAAAGGTTTGATATATCTCTAGTGCGAACTTCTTAATCATGCAAGTTCTCCATATATCGGTCTCAGCTTCCTTCATCTACTTCTTAAACTATAATTCTTTTTGGTTTGGCGCCCTGCTGCTTTCAAAGTATTAACCACTCGATTTTCTGGTTCGCTTCCTCCTTTTCGTATCGACATTATTCATATACAAGTAGCTGAGTACCTTCCTAGCCCAACGCTTCTCCCCTATTTCTCTCAATCAGTTCTCAAATTTTATTTTGCTGCTAGCTTCCCTGCCCTCAAATGATGTCCATCTCATATCACCTTGTATTCCTTCAATTGGTGTATTCCCGTGAGTTCCTAAGGCAAGCCTACCTATTCCATGTTGCTTAATTTCTAATCTTACTTGAACTCCTGATCTCATGCACATGACCGTTTCCGAGCGTCAGACCAGGAACCACGACCCATTTCCATATTCCTCTCACAACATCATACCTATTGTAATTCCACAGTGCCCTGTTTTTCATTACCACAGCATTCCTGTTACCTTTAGTCGACACGTATATTTCGTGTTACCTTAGGTACTCGGCCCCATTCCTTATCCATACGCCAAGATATTTGTATTTATCTGTTATCTCTAGCGTGACCTCCTGTATTCTAAGCTCACTACCTTCATTGTCATTAAAAATCATGACTGCTGATTTCACCTTACTGAATCTGAAGTCTAACCTATCTCCCTTATTACTGCAGATGTCCACCAATCTCTGCAAATCTTCCTGGTTGTCGGCCATTAGCACTATATCATCTGCGTACATCAATGCTGGTGGTGCCTGTTCAATGAGTTTTCCTTGTTTGACGAAAGAGAGCTTGAAGCCCAGTCCACTTCCCTCTTATTTAGCCATAAATGTTCCTAGCACTCCTGCTTGATCCTTTGCCAGCCTACTTTTATGAATGAATGCCCCAATACCACCCCCTTTCTGCTGCCTTCTGTTATATTACAATATTCCCACGCGTAGTCCGCATTGTTAGGAGATTGTTCCATGTCCCTGAGAAATGTTTCTACGAAACCGTATACCATCGGCTTCTCCTCCCTTAGCTGTTCTTCTATCTCTTCCCACTTCAGCCTGTGCCTACCACCCTGCATGTTAATATACCCTATGTCTGAATTGGCTCGGCGATCGTAGCTACGTCTATTTCTTTCACGGACTCTACCTATCTTAGATACTGGTGCCACTTTGGAATCGTATCTGTCCATACGACCTGTCAAAGAGTCTCCCTGGTTGTTTTCCTCGTTACTAGCTATCCTGCACCCCGAAGGGCCCGCTTGCCCCTGTTATGACCGTCGTCAGCAGGCGCCATGCTGTCGCTGAGAAGCGTAGCCGGGCAGCGTTCCCACGCCTGGAACCCCGGTTTTCTTGGAACCAGCGTCAAGAGCTGATGAGGGAGCGGCGCTCTTTTAATCCTCAAACAAGTAGCCGACTGGCTGGCTGCCTATGCCCGCCAGGTATTGTCCCTGCTAGCCGGCGGATGAGACGTCGTGTCGCCACGAAGCTGTAAGTCGTTCCAGAGAGGACAACAAAGACAGCGTCTTCCTTTGAAGAAACGGCGACCGCCGCCACAAAGTGCCCTGCTAATTGAGCGGACAGATTGGCGGACCGTTTGATGTGTGCTGTCCGAAGCTTGGGACCCCCCGACCAGTAACATGATGATGATGATGATGATTAAAGGCCTCCCCTTTGAATCGGGGTGACGGCATGCGCCATCTAGCCTACCTTAATAGTTCGAGTTTAAATTTTGTCCCTCAACTCGGACGTCTTTTTAATTTTGCCCAGCTGCTACTCTTGGCTGGGATGTTATTTTATCGACTTCTCTACTTTTCCTCCACCAATACTCCAGCCGCTGCTTAGTAATACCTACTGCTGACCAGTTAATGCTTCCATCAACCGCGAAGCCCAGCGCCTCAGGAAGTGTGACCTTCCCCCCATTTCTATCCGGCTGAATCTTTTGGCATTCCATGACGATGTGGTCGATTGTTTCTTCATTTATGCCACATCCAACACATGTCTCATCCTGTGACGAATATTTGCTCCTGTAAGTTAGAGTTCTCAAGCAGCCAGCCCGCGCCTCAAAGAGCAACGCACTACCTTTATTGTTGTCATAAAAGTTATCTTTCCGGATCTCTTGTTTGCTTGCCTTGTAGATTCCCAGCGATCCCTTCTTTTCCATCCTCTCTTTCCACATGAGCGTCTCTGTTTCCGTCACTTGCTTTTTTACTGGCCCCCTTTGCTTATTTGCCGCGGTCAAGTTATATTTAGTCGCCAGCTTTCGCGTCCTCTTCCGCCATTGGGTGTCCACACTTTTCAGGTACAGGTATCTGTGCACTCTGGCTGCCCAGTTCTTCTCATCTAAATGTCTAAGTCGCTCCTCAAACCGTATTTTACTTTGTGCTTCCCTCGCCTCAAATGAAGCCCAACCCATATCGCCTTGTACAGCCTCGTTTGTAGTCTTACTGTGAGCTCCCAGAGCTAACCTGCCGACTGCCTTTTGGTTAACCTCCAGCCCCGACAGAATATCTGACTTTAAGCATAATACGGCATTAGAGAACGTGAGCGCCGGCACCATTACTCTTTCCAGATGCCTCGTACTACCTCGTACTTATTGTGTCCCCAAAGTGCTCTATGTGCTCTACACACGACGAGCAAGAGCCCCTCTGGTGCCACCTTTCAGTGCAGTGATCTTGACTCAAAATTGGATGTTCACGTGCGCCGTGCATGCTCGTACCCCTCACCTGTTGTGTGTGTGTGTGATTGGTGTTCCACTGAAGAAGGAGGAGCCCGACAGGGCTTATAACGGCGCCGCAGAATGCGGGACGTCGCTCTGAACCAAGTAAAGGTTCAACCACCACGTTCGTAGGTTGAGAAGGCTCTGAACTGTGTAGCGGTTCAACCACCACGTTCGTGGTTTGCGAACTCTTAACCTCATGCTGTAAATATTTGTAAATAGTGCCATAAACCTGTTTGTTTTTCGTATCCCCATCTCGTAAGCGTTCGTTCCCTCAACCCGAAGCTACACCACGCTACCACAAGAGACCAGGTTTTGTTTTCGTATCCTCCAGCGACCCTTCTTCCGACCCGAAACAACTGGTTGGCAGCGGTGAGATACGACTCAGAACCCCGAGTCACAACACCCCCCAAAAAGCTACTGCGCGTCCTGCAAGTCACCAACCCACCTCATGACCTAGCTGCCCATCGAAGTATATTCTGTCTCGTTGAAAACCACGATACCTATGCACCTCTCTGTTTATTTCCACCAACTCAAAGCCTTTCTCTCGACTCATCCGCCATATCTCTTGGTTTGCGTTGACAACCGCTCTTTACAAGTTGCTATCACGCACCGGTACCTCCGGTATCGTCATGTCGCTACCTGTACCTGAGGAGAAGTGGCGCGCATGTCATCGATGCCTTTCACCAGTGTAGTTGCTAGTCCTGTTGTATCTTCATATAGTACATCGTTTAAACCGCTTGAAATTATCACGAGGTTTCGTCTATCAGCTATAGTTTTGAGTTTTGCGCTCGCTTGCCTCATGACTGCTTCCAGCTTGCGTCCTGGGAACGATTTTACTGCAACCCTTTTGCCACCTTTTACCCTTTCTTTGATGGCTTCTGTACATCGATTTATATTCGAGTCCCCGGCGATTATCACATGCTTTGACTTTTCAGCTGAAGCGTCCTGCACCTGGGGGTTACTTGCACCTGTAACGCCGGCTGCTTTGTCCCCTCCCAGCCCCACCACTACTTCGCTGAAGCTGAGCCTTGCGACAATTGAACCGGCTAAACCTCTTTTTTTCTAAACCAGCTTGCTCTTTCTTCTCCGCCGTTCTGGTTGACGGTTCCCTACTGTTCTCTCCGTAGGCCGCTCCTCTATTCACCTTGGCTAGTGCTTCCTCGGCGGACTTCAGCCTTTCTCCCATAGCCCACGTTTTCTCTTGTTCTGTCCCCAACGCAGTCTCGAGCTCGGTGATTCTGATCAGCAAGTCACTCTGGGTAACCATCATTTTCTCCATTTTTTCCTCGACCTCACATTGCCTACACTTCGCGTCAGCCTCTTGTCCTTCCACTTCTACACTTAGGTCCACTTTCAAAGCCACCCCCCATCCTGAACACTTTACAGTCTTTTTATCCATGTCTTTCCGACACCAATTGTCCTTATGACTTGTCTCATTCGATAGTTACAAAACTCGAACCCTGCCCTACGAAAAAGAGAAAGTCTAAGCTCTACTAGAAAAATTTGCGTGTTCAATGTACGTGCACCTTCCCCACAGGGTGGCAAAATAAAAAGAAAAACGCAAAAAACAAAAATCAAACACACACATGCACAAACTAATAAATACCTGGTGACTCTCCTCTGAAAAATCCTTACAATAAAATAAGTGCTACAGGGATTTTAACTGCTAACCTCTAATTATAAAGACAAGCTCAAAACATGCAAAACAGCTTATCTGTGCAGTTGAGCGGGAGCGCTCAAAAAACACATCCATCCACCGTGGCAGTCCGAACCGAACCACACAGACAGTCCGAACCGAACGGTAAGCTGGCACGGAGCGCCCCCACTACATAGCGGCGAAAGGCAGAAATAGCCCCTCGTGCGCAGGCCGTAAAGAAAGCGAGCGCGCGCTTCCTGACTGGGCATGCACAAACGCACCCGCGGGTACGTGCAATTGTTGAACGGGAAATGTTTGAGGCGTACGTGACGAGATTGCTACATCATTGAAGTCTTTACTGGCGCGTTATACACGCCAAGCCATCTTACCCTCATACTAGTTTTGGTTGACGCCAAGTTAAGGGGTCATCGCGATAGTACCGAGTCGTAAGCGGATAGATAGATTAGATAGATAGATAGATAACAAAAGTGCTTGAAATGCGCAAAACAGACACGTAGCACATGCCCCTCCACTGCTTTCTTGAGCTGCAATGGTTCGACATTTGGGGATGAACGAGATGATGGTGGAGACATTTCTTAGTGGAACGTGCAAAGAACGCAATGGCTTTTCGGTAATCCTTCGCATTGAAAGAAAAAAGATAGACCGAGCTTTGTTATCTGATCGAATGCGTTGTTCGTGCTTTACTTATTTTTACAAAACTCTTCCTCGTCGTTTATTCTGTGCATTATCTTCTTTATTTCAAGGTGGTAGAGTACAGTGGCAAACGAGGCCGAAAGGAACTCTGCGATTTCATCGACAAGAACACAGAACACCGCTGTGTATATAATGCGTGGGTATGTATTTTGTAAAATATATCATTTCTGTAAACAGTTGTTGTTGCTGAGCGGGGATTATAGGAAACGCCCAAGAACCAGCAGCACTGGCGTAAGCCCGATACTTCTCATTTGTTGTAAAAGGAACCGCCATGAAATCCCGGCCCTTCTTTATGTTCATGGGATATAATCCGGGCCGCGGTGGTCGCATTTTCTGTGGAGGCGAAAGTGCTTGATCCCGGCGTACTTAAATGTGGGCACGTGCTAAACTGAGCCAGGTGCTCTAAATTTACGGAGCCCTCAACTATTCTCAATGCCCACAGCCTATAGGCGGCACGCTGTGCAATCCTAGACGGCTGCGGAAGGATGATCAATCCATGAACTCGCCTAAGAAACGAAAAAAAGCATGGACGTACTCCCCGTGCCGCTTTCGCCGGATGAACTCTTGACCGTCGAATCGATGTATATCGAGCCAAACTACTTTCCCAGCCGACAAGAACTGCTGAATGTTCAGTACCTCGTTTCTTGCCGCAATGCAAAGGGTGGTGGTGTCAGCTGATCGACGGTGTATCAACGATGCTTTGCGTAATTCTGTGCGTGCAACAGAAAACTGCACGAACTGTAATTCACAGATAAACTGAATGGCCCTCCGAGATTATTTTTGCCGAGCCTGTCTGGCACAATTCCCGCCGTAGTAGGCCATTAGCGAGTATAGCGCGTCGTCACGACTGCACAGGACCGAATTTTTGAAGTGGCGACAGTTTTCCAAAATGTTACGCTGTCCTCATTACTTTCGCTGTGAGCGTCATGCAGCTGCTTCAACGGAAAACGAGCATTTAACCTGCCATTAAGTAGCGCTTGTGTCACAGCCATGATCAGACTCCTAATAGTGCACAATTTCCTGAACTTGGATGTTGCAGGTTCCATCAGCGCGATCGAAACAAGGATATCAACAGGCGTACGCTTTGTGCAACGTCGAAAGCACAAAAAATTGTCGAACAACAATGTCGTTCGAACGGCACCATTGTGACTGCACATTTCAGCGCTCTAACTATTTCGCTTCGCTGGTCGTGCTCGAGCGTGTTGGCTGCATGCGGCGCTTTGTAATATATACTGTAATTAAGATACATTCAATGCACAAGCAAAAGGAGGCTTTTAGTTTCAGCTTCCTGAAGGATCTCATATAGTAAATGCAACTAAAGTGACTTACAAGCGTAAAAAAAACATTAACGCACGATGGGACATGAAGTGCAACTTCCTGCTCGTGAGCTAGCAGCTGGTCGTTCATCGTCACTGTCATTTTCAGTGCGTTGGAACTATCTATGTCCAGTAAAAAGTACTCGATGTCAGAACGGCTGCTCTGAACATCACTGCTGAAAGTATTCTGTGGAATTGGCTCCGCCTAGCGACTTTGATAGCAGCAAAAACGCGTCGTTCACCATGCGCAACACCCACAAGACGTCATTGGCCACTTATCTGAGGGGGCGGAGAGCATTTCGTACTGATACCCGACAAGAAAGCAATCGCTTGCAGTGTGCTGTCATCTACCAACAAACGGTAAAAGCAAGCGGCACAGCGTAGGCCAAGGCTTGGAAGCGCAAATCGCGAGCCTGAGCTGCTTTCCACGTACAATGAATGTTATGTGATTCATGCACTACAAAAGCACAGTCTAATGCTATACGCACGTAAAACTAGGCGAGGTTTAACTGGAATTGTAATAGAATAACATTTAACTACTTAAAGTGACTGCAAAAAATCTGGCGAAGCTTATAGGCATATACTATAAAGGCTATAATGGAAAGCGCAAGTTGCCACGATTTTTTCACGAGACCTTCACGTCTCGCAAGAGCGAATCAAATTTGTCGTGTCACGGACAGTTAGTTATATTCACTGATGCACGAAAAATAAAAAGTGGTTTGTGTTCATTTAAGCAATACTTTTTTGCAGACTAGTTGGTTCATACTTGAAAAATTGAATTGCAGCACAAACTTGAAGAAAAAAACAAGGGAGACAAAAAAGAGCGCAAACTGCGCTCTTTCCTGTCTCTCTTGTTTTTTCTTCAAGTTTGTGCAGCAATTCAATTTTTCAAATGTGTTCATTTCTTGTTAACGCGTTAAAGGAGCACTGACATCAAATTTACTCAATCCAAGATTTTTGCGTCAACGAGTAGCTATCGACCCCCTAGTAGCGATTCGCGACCTAAAGAGCATCTGAGTGACGAATGAGTATCTGTAATGTTGAAGAATATATTCGATATTAAACGCGGTTCAAAATGGCTGGAAAGCCCGCCAAATTTTAGTGTTGGCAGCGCTACCTCGGGGCCCCGTTGTGGCCGCTGCACAGCTGATGCCGCTTTCCAAAAAAATGGTGACGTCTCATTTGTGTTTCGTTAGCTAGGAGTGCACGTACAGTCAGTCCAGCTGTGTCTCGGAAGGCGTAGATATGCTTCTGTCTCCAACATCGTCGTCCTCGCCGTCGCTGCGGTCTACATCGGCGATGATGACAGCAACCTGGAACGGAGTATCGCCGCCATTCGCAACGATTCTAGCTTGGCAAGCTACGCATTAAATGCAATGTATCTATCAGTCCCGGCCATACTGTCGGAGCTCAGGAACACCATTACGCACCTCACGTCGCAGACGTTTGGTGAGTAAATCGCTGTTTTCAACTGCAGCAGGGCACATGGTAGGAATAACCCCGGCCTCTAAAAGAGGCCTTGTACTGCCGGTGAAACTCAACTGGCTCGCTAACAGACGATTTACCCTGTAGCAGCTCACCGCAAAGTGAAGAGAGCAAAAGCGGCTGTTCTTCACAGGCATCCAGACCCTCTGTCTAAGAGCCTAAACACGGTACGGCCACACTCCCGGTTCCGCTCCGTTTTTCAGGATTGTTCCGGTTTTCAGGCGGTCTGGAGACGGAGGCTGTTCACGGTGGGGCCACACGAGCAGAACGCATGAGCACGCTGATTCACCGACGCGATGTTCGCGAAGTGCTGGCAACTGTTCGGCGAAACAGAGGTGTTCGATGGCGACTATCGTCAGCAGACAACACAAAACGTACACTTTCGCCCTTGCTGGTTCGATTTAAACGAACTACGCGCACTGGTACGCTCTGTTCTGCAGCGGCATGAGTGGCATGGTTGCGGTGGTGGAGGCTAGAAACTCTACAGATGGGCCTTAACCTGCGTGATTGTTGATATTCGCTTAAGCTGCCGTATCTAGCATGCGATTAGCTCATCTGCACTAGGTGCGTTCAGCGTGGCATCGCCGTGCTTGAACGTGCCCGCGCTTCAGCAATTGTTAGAACACGACGTTTCTGCACACGTTCTAAACCAGATTATTCAAATAGGCACGCTGACGACGATCAGCCATCAATCGCGAGGTTAAACCATGTAGGTCGAGAAAGACAGACACAAATCTCGATCCCCCCTCCCCCCCCCCCGAATCGCTACTCCTTTAGAGCAGCGCTGCGGGCCGCTCTAATGAAGTGCGCTGCACCAGCACGAAGCCACAGAGCCACAAACCAGGGCTCGGCAACCTACTGCGGCCGGGCCTCATGCACGCGCCCCCGCACGAAGTCCGAACTCCCTCCCCCCCTTACCTTGTGCCATTTTATCTGAAGGCCAACATAGCAGTTTTGTGCTGAAGTAGATTTTCGCTTGTAAGTTTTGATTGTTGGTGAATTGCAGCTTTGTGACATTTGTGCTAAAAATACGCAGCACTTCTATACTACGATCTATTCCAGTTTTTTACATTTTTCTCAATTTGCCAATTTTTTTCCTTTACCTGTGCGGGATTTGTCATCCTACCAAACTGGGAATGTGAAGGCAGATAGTTACATGTTGTGGAATATTACGACTCACACAGACCATTGGGCAGGCACACATTTCATATGCATAACATAACGAAGGGTACACAGCGTGAGGAAGCATAAAGGTATATATTCCTACAATGCACACAGACATATTTTGATGCTCCATTTACCTAAAAATATTCCCCCCAAATGACCCAAGAAAAGAGAGCAGTCATATGACAGTGTACAGTGAATATGAAAAGATAAATGAACGATGTAAAATCTACATTCTCAACTGTTTCTCATTAATTTTTTAAACAGTTGTAGCCTGAATGGTAATGAAAAGCAGTTAGAGTCATCCATGATCCAATCAAGAGCCAAACTAGCAACAATTCTTTGACACCAAGGTGAGAGTGTGATGAAAACAGCACGTTTTACTGTTCATGTTTATTACCAACCCACATCTACATAGCTCTTCGCAATGTGCCCATTGTAACAGATCTCGATTGTTGCGATACTAAATGTGAGCTGAAAACACGAATGGAGATGACGAATTGCCCATTTCATTGATTTTTACACAATCCAACTATGTAATCAATACAGGAAGAATATTTAAAGGGCTTGTTTTTCTGTTTAACTCTATCTTAATGAAAGCCAGAAGGTAAGTAAGCCGATGAAGGTATGGGGATAATTAACTGTACTGTTTTAAGTGTATCGTAGCCATCATAATATAGATGTGCATAACAACAAAGTGGACAAAAGGCAAGTTCCACCGGCAAGCACCAAACCTGCAACCTTTAAATGATGCACCTCATGCTCTACCGTAACTTAAGTTGTATAGCATTGCCCGCGTTATCCAAAGGTGGCAGGTTCAGTCACTGTTGGGGGCAAGTTGTCTTTCCATCCACTTTCTTTATGCTCATTTATATCAGAATTATACATTTACAACGGTACAATTTAGGTCCCCTGTACCTTTCCTTAGCTTCACCGTTTTCTGGTTTTTATCATTTTGCATAAGTGAAACTGGAAATTTTGCAAGGAGAACGGAGCAGCACCCGAATAATTTCATGAAGGGCAATGCAAGCTTCAATGCACAAACGAACCATCACTTGAATACTAACTGTGTCTGAATAACATAATCTGATGGTCATCTCGTCTAACTAAATTATCAAGCCCAGCCACTAATATTGCGTATGAACGATGACAAGTTGAATTCAACATATTCAACAAATACCTCTTTCATAGGATGATTTTTACAACTATACATGTTATTTCAATTGTTTATATTTGGTATCACCATTTCACCAAGCATATAACTACGATGTCATTATGTCTTCCCTTGGTGTTTTTATGCTAAGATTGCAACACTATACGTGGTAATTCTATCTTTTTTACAAGGGTACATATTGATGATTGGTATTTTGCTTGTGTAGTTGCCTCATAAACTACTTCCCTTTCTGCTAGTATAGTTGTTTGCTTTGCTGGTACATATCCCTGTATTGCTGCTGCATTGGTCTGTGCAAGCTTTTACCCAATCTTCTGTTTTTAATTACTGCACTTGATTCAGTGAAAAGTAAACAGCAACTGACTTACTAGGTGTCGATAAACAAATTTTACAACTCCATGTGACACACTGATCATGAAATTTTGAAATCATATATGGATTGGCTGTGTCCCCAATGTAAATATAGTTCACCTTCACATCCATCTATAAATATTCAGTCAAAATAACTTAACCTCTGCGATTCCGGACTACAAGTAAGAGAATGATAAAACTACATTATTGAAATAAAGACTGCTCGGATACTATGGAAGGAGCCAGGGCAAGGGAAAAGTTGTGCGGTTTCTGACACTCTCCACAGCTTCTTCATGATTAAACTTTTTGAGTTGCACTAATGTACTTACACGGCTTCAAATCAACCACCTGTGGCTAAAGTTGGCCGTTCACCACATAAACACTGCCCAAAAATATTCTTGAGTTTAGCCATGCATCGAGCACCTTTACAGGGCCCTGTTGGCTATTGCAGCTTAACGGTTACCAATTGGTTTCCTATTACAGATAGCAAAGCCACGTCTCCCATGGCCATATGTTGGGTCTCTTGTTAAATGATCGCAAGATGACTCTTGTCAGACGCTGTGTGCACTAGTAGTTGGAGTTATTGTCTCAGTAACTGTATCAGCTAAGAAGGCGTTTGCATCCTACTGGCTGCTGCGCAGGGCAACTGTGCAGGCTTGTTGCTATTTTGTGTAAAGATACGAGTTCACGTGACATGGAATGAGGTTCACTTAGATTCTTGCTCCTAGATCAGGTGGCTTGTGTGTGGTTGTATTTTATCATACCTAAGGCATTGAAGAGTAATACAGTCACTTTAAGATGGGGGCCCCATGGGTGTTTTACTGAGTCTCATGCTGAATCCATTTTGGAGATCAGTTCCCATTGGCTATACCTCGCTTACATTCTCCCCCCTCCCCTCTTAGGTACGCTCAATCCTGCTTTGTCAGCCAAACTAGCACAACTATCTGCGAGCACTTCACTGAATTAGTAGAAATGCAATGTAGTGCATATTATGAAGCCCCATTGCTGACGCACCAGTATTTACTAACGTATTCCTTAATTTGTTGCGTGCATTGCACCTGAGGGTATTGCAGAAACAGGGTTCCCGCAAGAATAACATATGGACTGCACGAAGTGTAACAGTGCCCACAGTCTCTGCCTTACAAATTTAAACACATTGCTTGTGTAACGTAACAAATTGTCTGAACGTTACTTAACCATCTTGAAAAACTGAACAAAAAAATCTGTAGCATCCAAATGGTAACAAACACAAAATACGCAAAGATACGTACATTTTTCTATACGGTAGTCGATACTCACAAAATACATAAGTATTCTGCCATGGCATTAACTCCACATAGTTCATGGTAAACAAAATATGAGTGACATGTAGCTTGCACAACTTCAAACAGCAGTTTTTCTATTGATTCACAACATGAAAGCACTAACAAAATTGGCTAAACCTTGATCAGCTGGGTTTTTTTGTTTAACGTGGCGAACAGCAGTAAAAGCTATCACTTTTTCTTTAGTAAACAGTTGTAGTAGAAAGAGACAAGCCCCGGAGCATGAAGTTATTTTCCTGTTTTGATTGCACTGCGTCTCGCAAATAAAATATATGGCTTTGCATCACATCTGCACTTCAGGCTGCTGGAGCTGTTGTCTAAATTACAACTTGTTTTTTTAGAGAATAGCTTAGCATACTAACTTGTCAGTATGCTCAGTTACACTCATTTGAAAGTCTTTAGTCAGTATGAGTGCGTGGGGAGTGAGAAAGTAGACGCGAGTATAAATGCTAGCGAGTACTCTCAAGTGGGAGTGGGCATGAAGCGAATTCAATCGAATTTATTTTCATCCTGTAATACAGAAAGTACTCTGATGAAAATCTGTCTTCAGAACAATGACTGTTAAGAAATTTCATCACAAGTGAACTTAGCAGCGATTAACAGGGCACTGTGTGAGGGCAGGAACACCGACATGAGCTTACTGAGAAGCTTCTGCAGTGATACTTTAGGTCCATAATATACTTCAACAATTTGGTGCAATGAGCTATGAAATTCAGCCTCATGGCATGATGCAATTGTAGTGGCACTACACATGGCTTGAAGTCTTCCATGTATTGCAGCTTGAACCTTACCATATGTGCTGATAGACTTTGGAGCGTCACTTCTCACCTGCTTTCTTAATTTATGTGATTGCATGCATTCACAGTTTCACATTGTTTGCAGCACTTGGGCAATATTTTTTTCAGAAAGGTAGTAACACATAAATTTATTCTTTGTTTTTACTGTTATTGTGTTTCGCAAAAACCTTACTGCTGCACTTTTTCTCTCGTAGCAAGCCACACCTTAATGTAAAGCAGCATTCTTAAATAGTGTCCATCATTTCAACACTCTCCCTAGCAATGACGAGCTGAGCTCATCGACACAGCTATACCTCTTCTACGGAAAGCAAGTAGGCCTCATTCACACTGCAGGAAGTGCTTAGGACGCCACATTTCAGATACTCTCAATAAATTATCCCAGTTATTTCATGGTTTGAACAAACAGTGCACTAAAATATTTTAAAATATGCTGAAAGCCTGTATTTTAATAGAGATGGGACTGGATTCTGGCAACTGTAAATTCAAAATAGCTGCATCGCTGTTTAGAAAAAGACAATGCATGTTTGCCAGAGCTTTGTGGAATGACGAATTTAACTTCTGCTTAAGAGTGCGGCTTCAACTACACAGAATAGCGTTTGTTTTCTAAATTTCATGATTAAGATTATCATTGCTTTTTAATCTTAACTAGCAGTGGGTGCTGGTAGATGTAAACAACCCCCCTCCCCAGGCTTTATTACTGGCTCATGGGTCCCTTCACATTATTATTTAAAATTTCAGCTGAACATGTTCTGCACTGAAGGCTGGAGCTGTTGTGGCACTTTCTGTGCTGCAGCGAAATCAATCTTCTGTATATTCACAAAAAAAAACATTTTGCTTGTATAAATACATGTGGAATCATATATGGTAATAAGAAAAAAACGAGTATTTTAGTATCCCTTCTGGCAAAAATTGTGGTTGGAAAAGGGGTGATACCGATTACAAGCATGGTAATAATAGCACAGTACATAACCAATCACCTAAGTAGTCCTGGAATGTGCAGTGACTCAATATTAAAAACCTAGAATAATTTTTTGCTTTATCCGACTCTTGACAATTATACTCATCACTGTAATGTTGCTGTCATGGTAGCTTAGCAGGCAAAGTCTTGGGCTGCTAAGCTTAAGGAAACCGGTTTGATAACTGGTGATGGCGACTGCATTTTAATGGGGGCAGAATCCAAGAGCACCAGTGTATTATTGTGAGCAGTGTGAGAGAGAACACAAGTGGATAGAAATGGCTGTCCCCGCACTATGCTTCATTACCACATTAAATTCAAAAGCAGGTAATGGTACAATCATCTGGTGTTTTGTATCAGCATTAGGAAGGCGGCAGTGGCAAGGCTTAGAAACCATGATGCTCTTTGTTAAAAACAGAGAACGTAGCGCACGCTAGAAAACAGAAAAACGAGGAATGAAGCGTGGCACGAGGATCTTTGTGCTTTTTCACTGGAATCAATGGCAGCGTTGAGACTCAATGCTTGATCTCTCCATGTCTATTCGTCTAGAAAACCCATTCATCGACGAACGAAGTCTTCGATTTTGCACCCTTTCCAGTGTTTCCATCAGCTGCTGCCATGAACCACGCCACAGCATGTTCGACGCTATTTGCCATGCACTTCCGTATTCCCTGCCATAGTGTTCATAATAGCGATATTTCAGGTTGGTGTTATAGAACACGAGGAGAATATACCACAATATCCCTTTAGAGTATGTATTTATTATACTATGCCTTTTGCACATAATGTCAAGGATGATATGCATATGCATGCTGCTTTACTAGGCTTAGATTTGTCGGACAAAGGCTTCGATTATTTTTTACAAGTTCGGATGCTGCAATATTAGCAATCAAAATCTAATGAAAGCATAAAGCTTCCATGAAACAATCGTCTAAATTGGGCTCCTCTATGAATGTGATCATCCGAACACATCTGATCCTGTTCTCAAAATAAGGGTAATAGCCTAGCTATTCAAGTGACTTGATTGGATTATTACATACACTTAGCTTACTACCAGAACACAAAGATATATAAGACATAAAAATCAACTTTACAGTCGCCAACAAATGTGTTCATTAGTCTCCTGCTTTCACAAGTGCCTGTACTAAAAACCAACACATTTAGGCACCTACAAGAACCGAGAAGTTATGATTCTTTAGTGTGTGAAATGTTCCAGTCGGAACACAAAACCATACCCATGCCTATCATCCAGTTGTATAACGTCCATGTATAAAAAATTAAGGCACCCAAGATTCCAATGAAAACACTCCTAGAAGTAGTGTATAGGCCTGCCAGCATATGCAAATTAAGCCACTTTGTCATTGCACCTCACCAAAAGATGCACTTGAAGCCCACATGTAACTAACTTTTCAAATAAATAGTACGTGAGAAATGCATATATATCCAGCTTTTATTGTTTGATCAAGAAGAGCACATGACTGATTACCTGCATGGATTAATTAGTAATACAAACGCATTGCATGATGCACAACACATAAATCAGCACCTAAAGCTGCTGCAACCCACGGCAGGTAGACGCCAAAGGACACTATCGGTCCCTCAAAAACTATGCTGTCACCATAGAGGAAGACAAATAGAAAAATAGTTCATAAACAATAAGACATGCATGACAGAGATTAAGAGGCAATGAAACTAATGCATTTCACTGTGTACTCTGGACACAGAACGCAGCTATCCAATACGTTCCACGTTTGTGTTCAATGAGCATGAGTCCTATGTAGATTTCACCTGCACGGGAATACTTGAGAAGATAATGGCATGAAACACACACAATTCACAGCACCTGACACTCACGTACAAAGCACACTTTGTGCCTTTCAATGGACGATATTACATCCAAAACCTAACACTGCTATGCTGTTTTTCGATGAATAATTCCTCAAATGCTGAATAACTCTCGTACTAAAATCACAATAACATTCATATTAGCTTCTTTTATGCTGAACGTAATTAGGCCTCAGCTCATGCTCAGTCACTTCGTGTGTGCGTCATGTTTCAAGTCGAACACGCCTGAAGACGTCTTTTGTCTGAGCCCTTTTCTCAGCCTATCAGCGACAGTGCAAAATAGCTCATGGAAATAATTTACGCGTATGAGTAGTTTTAGGACACGGTATCCAGCACCAGGTGCAAACAAAATTGCTAATCAAAACGTACTGCAAGAAGCCTCCAAGAAAACTGTTTGGTACTTACGGGTCAATTTTGTTGCATGGCAAAAAGATACGCCAATAACAATAAAATGAGCAAAAGTCAAACTGAAAGGTACTGGAAAGCTACGATTTCGGCAACTTGGTTGGCTTTTGTAACTATCAACATAACTGCCATGAAAGTTTGACATAAGTTGTTGTGACGATTGTACGTTTACAGATTTTATACTGAACACACAATTTTGGTTAGCTATACTGTAGTTTTCCTTATATGCATGTAGCCTTCGTTTATAATATGAAAATTGCCCCGCCGCGGTGGTCTAGTGGCTAAGGTACTCGGCTGCTGACCCGCAGGGCGCGGGTTCAAATCCCGGCTGTGGCGGCTGCATTTCCGATGGAGGCGGAAATGTTGTAGGCCCGTGTGCTCAGATTTGGGTGCACGTTAAAGAACCCCAGGTGGTCTAAATTTCCGGAGCCCTTCACTACGGCGTCTCTCATAATTATATAGTGGTTTTGGGACGTTAAACCCCACATATCAATCAATCATTACATTATGAAAATTTGTAGGGAACCGCCGCACTATTTTTCACTTGACTATCCATAAGGTTTCACTGTGGTTAAGAAACATGAAGAACAGTTTCGCATCACGACTTCCCTTATTTGAAATTTTCTGTGTGTATTATTTTCACACGTTAGACATAAACGCTACCTGAACTTGTTATTTATGACTCCAACATTTTTGCACGTATCTAATACGACACTGCATGAAAGCAAAGCGTGCAAGTGCGGAAAAAACTTGTAACGAAACATACGCGAGCTAGACAGCAAATTCAAGTTTGATAGGATTCCTTAATCGAGATGCCAGATACACAATAAAGCTCCACTAACACTACCTATTCACGGCACATTTCAGAGCACACAGACACCGCAAATAACTTTTGCGTCTAGCACCGCTTCAGAGTATCGCAGGCTCATACCCCCACCGGTATCTCATGAGCAAACTTTGTCAACTGGTACACAATCGAGCACTTCGGACACAACGCAGTCCCCACATCATATTGCCCACGGCAAAGCAGCGAACATGCCGCAGAACATATCCAATGAAGGCGATAAAGTTTATCACCACAGATTGTGTCATCACCCAGTACTCCTCACGAGTGAACCACGAACACGGCGCACATACAAATCACAAGCGCTGCTTGCAGCGATCGAACACTTTTGACGACAAGTATGTGTCATCCGAAGATGACACCTGCAGATGTTGACGTTCCGGTTTGCAAGTCAAAGCGAACTATGGCACGAAACAGACGAAATCGTCGGTCTCCGAACCTCGCGAAAACACAACTCTCCGTCGGGTTCCATCGGCGATCGCAGCCAGTGACGAGAGCAGGAAGGTTGCGCCGGCGTGCTGCCTTTCGATGAAAATATGTGCAGATGCTCATGAACTCTAGTGGTAATTGCAATAACGCCCAAACAAGCTTATTTTAAGCGGCTACCGACTAGGCTTTGCCACTCGCTTCGTCGCTTCATCCTAGCGCCATGTTTCACGACCATCTCCGACTTGCGTGACGACGTCATGGACCAGCCTTTTTTTTTATCCAATCAGCAACCTAAAGCGCTTGGGGGCTCCTCCTCTCCCAAAGCTGTCGCCGCATCTGAACCGGTTGAAAAGCAGGGCGATAGTTATAGCGCGAGAACAAAACGACGACACAGAGACAAGAAGGACACGAAAGACACGTCGTTGTTTTGTTCTCGTGCTATAACTATCGTCATGCCATACCAACTAGCCCAAGCATCCACACTTATACGAAAACCGGGCCCGCACGGAAAAAACGGAGCGGAACCGGGCGTGCCGCCATACCGGGGTTTGGCCCTAACGGCGCGTACGAATTCAACCCACTGCCTGCGCTGAGGTTCGTGGCTTGGAAAGGCCTGAAACGCCATGCCCTTTCCGCCTTTTCCGCACATCGACGGGCAGGTTCTCACTACGCAGTGGCTCCCCGGAGTTCTGGCACGTATAATGTCATTCTGAATAATCTTACTCACATGTAGTGGAGCACAACGCACATCAGTCGATCCAACATAATGAATCGCACGCACGCTTTAACACAGCAAGGAGAGCCGCTAGTGAGAGCATGGCTGGGAGTCGGCTCCAAACACACTCAGAGATCGTCGACGTCATCTTTACTAGCGTATCGTCACTCAGGATGGTATTTATGGAATCACGGAGGAAGGAAAGGTAAGGAGCGGCCCTGACGTCACTCGTTGTGAAGCCGCGATGAAGCCGGAAGTCGGCCATATTGACTAGGCAAATTCTCCTCTCTTGTTTACATATGAATGCGAAGCAGAAGGCGCGACTCCCTCTCCGGCTCGGAAAGCACGTGGGCTGCGCAGCGCGTGTGTCGTGACGATCCGAAACTAATGGAACTGGGCTCATCACTCTGAGCCAGCGGGACACCTTCAGCGAAATCGCTTCGTCCGAGTAATAACAGGGAGTAACAGCTCGCCGACAACGAAGCAACTGCGAGAGAACGCGCGCTAGATGCACTGACAACGGCGAGTGCTTTCACGTCATTAATTCAGCAACTGTACAGACAACACGATCGGTCGTGCTCCTTCTACGGTTGGATTCCGCCACGCGGCCGACGCAGCGTCCTGCCAATGTGTCCGTGTTCCGCGTGAAAATCACCGGCGCCAGCATTCTGCGACCGTGGTGACTTCGAGCACGGTGCTAGCGACGGTTGAACGTGGTTGCTGTTACGTTGAGATTACATGCAATGCTGGTGGAGAGTGTACCAAGCGGAACAGAAAAGGTGTTTTAATACGCACATGCAAGTTGTTACTGTACACACACAACACGAAACTACGTATGTGCACATGATCCTCATGGCGTCTTGCTGGGCTGAACAGCGTCGTCCGTTGTCACAAGCAGGAGCACTGCTCAACCGTCGCTGACCTGCGCAAGGTGGTCGTCGTCATTCAGCTTCGTCATGGTGCCCAACGCAATTTCGCTGAGCACTTACTGCTTCATATCCGCGTCATCAGCCGCACGACACATGGATATGCACTTGTTCTACGCACTGTTGAAACTCCGTGATCGACAAAGGGATTTGTAAACGTTGCTAAGAGTAATGTAACAGCCAGAAGAACAGTGCGTAACCAATAACGCGGCGCAGAGCACAGATATTGTCCGCCACGGCTCAGCACGAGACCTGGGGAGGCACACATTCCGCCGCCAGCCGCGGCCGCTCACTGCTAGACCAGCTCCACTGCGCAACACGTAACCATAGCAACGCCGCCATTGTGCCTACTGAATATGGCCGCCATGATGTCATTTCCGCCACATTTTTTACGCCCTGCGCCGGCTGGGCATGCCCTCTCCTTACCTTTTTCCTTCCTCCGTGTATGGAATATATCACACCGAGCACGTAGCACTAGTGTCGATGTCACGGGGCAGTCTATTTTTCGTTTTTGTCTCCCTGGATTTTCTACGCTGTTTGACGTTGAAATAAAATTACTTCGACTTGATGGACGCCAATCAAATTTGGTTAAGAACTCCTATGCATACCAAGTGATCGAATTATGGCACATCTCGATCTTGAAATTTGATGTCAGTGCTCCTTTAACACTGCGGCTAGCACCACTGAACAAGGGACAGCAAAGAAGCATATGGAGCGTCTGCCTACTGATCATTCATGAGAGAAAGTTCCTCAATTCCACTAGGCGGCGCGATAATCTATGAACATTGCGAATACTTCATTTCATACATCAGGTGCAACGCTGTGGAAGCTATGCAATAAATTCGGTCATCAAAACGTATTGGGCACGAGCACTGCAATCGCTGTGACGTGCAGGGTTGGATCACATGATCTTGCCTCGCTCTGGCGAAGGAAAGCTGGTGGTAGGATGCGTTGTTTTAAACCACGACTTTTTGGTGTTTTCATTTTTTGAACAGCGCTGTATTGCTCGGGCCTAAGGTGCTCAGACTTCTGCAGGCTGCACAGTGTGAGAAGTCGCAGTAAATGTTACTGGCGGTTGCCACAGTTCGCTACGTATGCGACGACAATAGGGGGCTTTTAGCTTGTACGCACAGTTCCTTACGTTACTGTGTTTCCAAATACCAGATATGAATTGGCGCATGCGCGTGTATATACGGAAAGCAAACCTTTGCGTTTCAGCTGGATGGTGTTTGAAAGATTACGTTTCCCGCCATACAAGCTTATCGTTTTTCGCCCTATTGCGCAAGTTCACCTTTGTTCGTAGAAACTCGTGGTATCCGTATTGCGGGGACTTGAGCCATCGAGTTGAAATAAGCCGAAGTGGGAGCGCCAGTAGCCATTACATTGTTTCAGCCGGATTACCTAAGGTACAATGGCCTGGGACATAGACGGCGTAAACGTGCGAGCTCGCGACAGGCTGGATAGATGGCGCCATCTAGCGGGGAATAGCAAACCAGGTAATCACAAAATTTTTGTTGCAGAAATATCGTGCATTGACGTCTCATGCAAAAACCGCACAGCGGCAGGTAACAAAAGAGTTACCTTTTTAATCATTTTAACCTCAAAAACATTACGCGTAAGACAACGTGTTCGTGACTGTGGTTGCACGAAGTGTCACAAGATGTCGACCCCATCGTTGCAATAGCCCTTGTATTTTCACCTGTTTGCGCATACGAGAATACTGTACGCGATAAAAAATATCTCGAGATTTTGCCACAAGGGTGATTCGATCGTATCTAAGTTAAAAGCAGTTTATATGCAGTTCGCATCACCATTTATGGTTTGCGCAAACACAAAGGTATACGTGTGTATGTACGCAGGTAAACGTTTAAGTATGAGGAGCTAAAACGTTGAAAGGTTTACGTTCCGGTTGGACTGTAAATACAAACTGGTATCCGGTGACACGTTAACGTAAAGAAGTATGCGCACAAGCTAAAACTCCGTAATGTCACGGTCGCTGGCAGTGCTACTGTCCTCTCTCTTTTTCTTTGTCGTGATTGATTGATATGTGGGGTTTCACGTCCCAAAACCACCATATGATTATGAGAGACGCCGTAGTGGAGGGCTCCGGAAATTTCGACCACCTGGGGTTCTTTAACGTGCACCCAAATCTGAGCACACGGGGCCTACAACATTTCCGCCTCCATCGAAAATGCAGCCGCCGCAGCCGGGATTTGAACCCGCGACCTGCAGGTCAGCAGCCGAGTACCTTAGCCAGTAGACCACCGCGGCGGGGCTTTCTTTGTCGTGGTTGTTATTTCGAGCCCATGGGGTTAAATTGAACGCAGACTGTGAATGTTCATATAAAAGCAGATCGTTTCAGTTTCCGCACGGGAGCCTCGTTCGTAAAAGGAATGTGAAAATTGTCCGATTATGTATAGTTTAAAATAGGACGTAGGAGCATACATGTGGAGGAAGTTAAAAAAAATGTGCGCCATTGTCTAAATTGTCAGAGTCAAGCCAACATGAAAGTCGAATTCTTTTCCCTTTATTTTCGCTGTTTTCACCCTATTTCGATCTATTTCGTGGCCGGTTATACAACCGTCAGTAGCGTATTCAGGGGCTGGCACAGCAAACTCATGCCACCTTTCCCCTCCCGAAAGAAAAATTCTAATTGTATTTGAGCATAAAATAGTGGCGGGCCACCTCTATCTTCCCTGGCCCAATTCCAATCATGGTAATGCCAGGTCAAAAAAATAAAAATTCTGCCAACGCCCCTGCTGCGCGCGACTTCAGCTCACAGGTTTAATTCCTCGCTTATAGATTTCCTCTATAGAATGGGCCCATAGCCACTCATTCTTACTCTCAATTCTATTATGATCTACAGGCACAAGTGTAGTCAGCTTCGAGAACTGATTCAACTTTCAATAGCTTCGTGATATGTAACACAGCTTATGAATGACGCTGAAAAAAAAAGAACTGGACATTGGCAAGTTTACTGAAACTATAAATTGCCGTTTAGATCACGGTACGCAAGACCTAGCAGCATGTTAATTCAAGAACGCAAAATGATACGGCTGGCTGATCACACATCATAATTTACCCTTTTATAGAAGCTCTGGAACTGAACCAATCATTCATAATTTTCACCAATGTGGGGCTTGAGCGCGGTCGAATGTGTGATGCGGGACCACCATAGCAATTTTGCGCAATAAATACTAGGATCGTGCCGCAGAGAAAAGTTTGAACTCTGAATGATGCAAGTGCGTGTGTCAGTCTCACATTTTTGCCCGCAATGATAACAGAAAGGTTGTGGCTGCATACATGAGGCTGCAATAATGCCGGATTGCTTCTCGCAAAGCGTGGAATCCGCTCGCGCTGTGCTTCGTATGGCTATTTGTGCTAAAAAATGTAATTTGCGTATGCTTGCCATATCATCCGCTGCCCCTCTTTAGACGCAAACATACAATGACTGAAGTGTTGTGGTTGCGCGCATATCTTGCAGCAAATATAAGTTTTTTTTACTGCCAATTTTATACTTCAATTCGACGCGGAATGAGTTGCCACGTCCTACACAGGCGGCGCGCTCACCCCCGTGGTTCTCATTCAGGTGGCCATAGAAAATGACGCTGGCAGTCATGCATTATGGGAATGAATCAAGGAATACACTTTATTTAAAGTCCGGCAGGTTTACCAGGCGAGGTGGGGGAAGAGGGAATTAACCCCTGTCCCTTCCCACTCTCCGTCGATTATGATGGTGGTGCCTCAGGTGACCGAAGTCATTGGACTCGGGCGGCACCTTCAGTTTGCCTGACGGCCCAAATCTGGTCAGCCAGCTCGTCGCTTTTGAGTGCCGCCTTCCAGCGGCTGCGCAGCTGACGTTGCCGATCGGCAACAAATTCCTTAGCTTGGCGTGAACTAAAATGGCATGGGATGGTAAGGTGGTTTGACGAATATGACGCGCTGGTCAAAACATGAATAGTCTCCGAAACCGGTTGTGTACGTCATGAAACCCTTCGCGCCAGACAGTGGCACGTAAGTGCCAATGGTATGCGGGTATGTGCCACAGGTGATTGACACTTCATATCTACCCAGGAACGGCGTGAACACACATGAGACCCGTCTAATGCATACAATACAGTAAAGGTCACGGTCCCCGCAGGTATCTAGCGCCAGCATTCTGCGTGACAGTCAAGAATTCTACCACACAGCCACTTCAGGTCCCGGAAATACCTTTCACATATGTCCTAATGTTCGTGAAATGTCACTTGTGCCCCGGGTTATCGAAATTTCTGGAGTGCTCCACTACGGCGTCTCTCATAATAATACGGAGGTTTGGGACGTTTAACTCCACTTATCAAACAATAATGTCTATGCGTGCTAAATCTGTGCATATATTTAGCGTCTTTTTCTAACGTCTCTTGATAAAAAATCACACCACAGCCACCTTCTTTCAGCATGCTTCACAAAACGTCGATTTCCAAGGTACGTGGGATCTGCCGAATAGTTTTGCTTCAGAGCAAACATCTGTTACGTCAGTTGTAGTTCACGCACCTCGGGCAGGTTAAGGTTGTATCAGAAACCTAATTATTTCTTTTAATTTCACGTGTTCAAAGAGGTGGCCGATTGGCGCTGCCGGGAGTTTTTGGGCTTACCTGCATGCCTGCATGCAAATGGTGGAGAAACGTCAGCATGGCGTCCGCCACCAATTTTAGGAACAAAAAAAGATGTGCACGTGCCTTAAACGACAAATAAGGTGTTTGCTTTTGGAATAATAAACAAAACTTGGTCTGCAAAACAAACTTGGTCTGCAAAAACCGCACGCGGTTTCAGTTTTCAACTTTCACCGGCAGTACTGCTGTCATCGCCTCCCCCAACCAGTCTTGTGGGAATTCATTCTACTGATGAAAATAGAGGAATGCCGATCGAACAATTCAATTTTAAAAATTTCTGCACACTTTTCGCAGAAAACGCTTCAAAGTTAGCCACTTTAGACGCTATGCTTTTTGTTGCGGCATAAAACAGAAAAGCAGTGACGGCCGGTAGACAGTCCTCCTAAAAAAGAGTGTGATGGCAATTTCACTCGAAACATTACATTCATTTTATTTTTTTATGGTGCCATTCCCTCGACAATGCTAACTGTTGTACTTGAGGGTGATATTTATTCACCGGAAACAAAAATTACACCCAGTAGGGAGTAAAATGCATGTTCTCTATTGACCACCCTATTGGGAGAAGTTTTTCCTCCGAACCTCAGAAGCAAAGTTTTTACCATGGCTGAAAGGAGTGATTGCGTGACGCAGCCGGAGTACTATTCACTAGTATTTTCCTCCGACCAAACTACAGCAATTGTGAATTCCTTGCTAAGGCTAGCTATTGTGCTTGTGGTTCCCAATGCTACACTGTGAAAGAAAAAAATACTCCCAGATGAAATTAAAGTACCTGTGCTCAAGCGACCCCCCCCTGTTTCGGAGTAGTTTTTACTACGGTTGTCAGAAGCAATTGTAGGCCGAAGTGAAAATGGTTATCACTGATATTTCCCTCCAGCCGACCAGAGTAGTTGCAGTTTTTTGATAGTGCTATAGCTGTTGCGCGTGTCGTTCTAGATTCTATTAGAATCGTACACCCTCGTTAAACACAACCTGAAGCGACCAGGCAAAAGGGTTCTGTTCAAGAGTTTTATTCACAGTACGATTAACATTGGGGCAAAATTCAAGTGTGTAACCGATCATGTTACAGAAAGTTGTTTCATTTAGGCAGCAGTACCGTTCAAAGTATTTCTATTTACAGAGTTTCTTGTTCTACGTACGTAATACATCTTCTATCAAGGTTTGTAAGTGTTCTTTTTGTGGGAAGGGTTCTTTTTTCACCGTGATTTTTTGCTCCGTAGGTTGAAGATGACGAGGACGAGAAAGAGGGAAAGGAATTGGATGACGAAGTGCACGATGACATGGGCAAGAACGTAGACAAAGAACAGGGAGAGAAAGAGGGAGACAAGCAGAGGGATGAACTTTGAGAAGACAAGCGTTGCCTGACACCCGGCCTGCACACGATGCTGGGCAGTATTGCGACACAGGTGTTCCATACGCACACAGAATGGTGCATGTGGTGAAATGCCTGACGCCGCTGACGGAAAAATCACGGAAGCAATACTGTCATCTTCCGCCTACTGAAGTCCCGTCCAGCATAAAATTCTTTTTCAGGTGCAAGGTCATTTCGAGTGTACGCGGGCTTTGTGTGGAGATTGAATCGATAGTGTCTAAATGACCGCCTTTTTGTGAAGCAGCTTTTTTTCAAGCGCAGTTAGCGCAGTGAACCTTCCAGCAAAGCCTAATAAATGTACATATTTTCATCACATTGTGTTTTTCACTAGAAATTTTAGCATGGTGCGTGTCTCGCAAATTGTACTGTGCTGTAACAATCATGACAATATTTTGAAGTCCTAATAGTCTTGGTTGCGACAGCGTTCACTTGAGGAAAGACCTCGCGAAACGAACGGGCAGAGCCAGTACACAGACGATGACGATGATGATGATGCCACAGAGTGGCCATGAGGACAAAGATACAAGCGGAGGATGGTGATTATGATCATGCATGGCTGAGAACGATGTAAGTAACAAACACCCACGCAAATTACCCCCACTTGGAAGCGGACACCTTGGATGCCGTAAGTCAAAGTGATGGGGAACGTCGCGTGAAAGGTTTCATGCGAGAAATCTGGACAAACTCTGTGCTTCGGTAACGGCGGTCGATTGGGGTGACAAGTGGTGCCACACGATTACAAACCGGCGAAGCCATGTTTTGAAACTATGTATGGCCCGATGAAGTGTGGTTGAAGTTTGTCACAGAGACCAGGTGTGCGACTAGGTCTCAAAATCTGCACCTCGTCACCAGGTTGGAAAGACACAGCGCAATGGTATGCGTCATAGATGATCTTCCGCTTGTGCTGTCTCACTTCAGTATTGATGCGAGACTGGGCCAGGCGGGAAATGTATTCTTCGCTAGAAGACTGGCATGGATTGCCATGGCTGTTAAAAAAGGCGTTGAGAAAGGTAGTCGGGGTGCGTCCGTACACGAGGCAAACTGGTGAGTAGGAAGTTGTTCACTGAACGGCGGTGTTGTAGGCGAAGGTCAGGAATGGTAAAAGAGTACCCCAGCTTTTGTGGTCGGGTGGAACGTAAACGGCTATCATGTCAGCAAGGGTTCGATTAAATCTCTCTGTGAGACAATTTGTCTGAGGGTGGTAGATTGAAGCGGTCTTTTAAGTAGTTGCAGAAGCGCAGTGCTTCATTTACCATTTGTGACAGGAACACTTTGCCATGGTCACTGAGCAGTACACGAGGATCCCCATGACGCAGGATTCTGACGTGAAGAATAAAGTCTGCAACTTCCACATCTGAGCCTGTAATAACAGAGGACGCCTTAGCGTAGCTTATCAGGTGGTCCACGGTGGTCACAACACTCTAAGGCAAAATTACCTGAAAAAAGAGTTACGGAGACCGTTGAGGAAGAACCCCAGAGGGAGCGTGGTGGCCCGTGCAGTGCAAACCACTTAGGGCCATTCTACACGCTACCGCAGGCAAACGTGGGACAAATAACCCAATTGGCGACGCTTTTTCACCCTCCACAGCGTCACCAATTGGCTTATTTGTCCCCGACATGCGTGTGGCAGGGGTCCCGGCACGTGCGTTGCGGCTTTGAGGGAAGTGCGTGAAAGGACGCTTAGTCTCCAAACATGGTCCAAATGGATGTACCGCCCGGGCATTGCAGGCAGCGCGCAGAGAGTTGCCAAGGACACCAGCCATCCTCTCCTCTCGTGGCTCAGTCTTTGCCAGTATTTTGCTGGCGATGGTTCGTGTTGGGTCGCACTCAGAGTGCTCGACCACGGCCGCCTGGATCCGACGATCTGGGAATTACGAAGCGGTGCTTCTGTGTATGGTTGTATCAGCGTGGGCTGCTGCTTTTACGTGCCCCGCCGCGGTGGTCTAGTGGCTAAGGTACTCGGCTGCTGACCAGCAGGGCGCGGGTTCGAATCCCGGCTGCGGCGGCTGCATTTCCGATGCAGGCGGAAATGTTGTAGGCCCGTGTGCTCAGATTTGGGTGCACGTTAAAGAACCCCAGGTGGTCTAAATTTCCGGAGCCCTCCACTATGGCGTCTCTCATAATCATATAGTGGTTTTGGGACGTTAAACCCCACATATCAATCAATGCTGCTTTTACGTTTCGCTGCACCCACGAAGTCTGCAGCAAGTCTTGACACATCAACATGCCGCGCTGTAAAGCTCTGGCTTTAAGATAGTCACGACCAAGACATGACAGCAACAGTTGGGAAGACCAGCATGGCGGCCGAGAAGATGGCAGGCTTATCGGATATATATATACTTCAGTCCGACTCAGGGCCGAAATCAGCGCTGGATCTTTTCGCAAGTAGGTTATCATTCTTTATCCTGCTCTACTCGGTGCGTCTGCGATACGGATCGCACTTGTCGGCAATGGGCTTGGTCGTGTTGTATATCGCACGCACGAAATGCACCACGAAGGTCAGATTGGGCGTCTTGAGTTCGCCTGTGCTTTGCGACTGCCTGGAAATTGGCCGCCATTGCCGCTGGCCTCCCGTAGTCTCGCTCATCGAGTGCTCGCCTGTCTTCGCCGCCGCGATGAGCTCCGGGCTGATGATATTGTATTGGGCTGAGATCTCGTCACTGTGTTGGAAGTCGTCGAAAACACGTTGCGGGTTCTCGTAATGAGCTTGGTTGTAGTATGTCGTGCACTGCAAGTGCACCAGCACAGGCTGGCGGGGCATTCGCTAGCGTCTAAACTCAGTGATAATTGGTCGCCATTACAGTTGGCTTTTCCGTCAGTTGGTCGCAAGAGCTCGTCGCTGTCCGTTAGCCGTGGCAGCGGACTCGCGTTTGCGTGCTGGACTCGCTCGAGCTTGTGGAAAAAGGCCGCATGACCGTCGATTTTTTCGGCATTAGCTCCAAACAAGCTTGGCGCTGTTCGTGGTGGTGGCCAAGCGTACGCTCGCTCTCCTGTTCGAAGTTCGCTAATGACAGACACTCCACGTACAGTGCCGTGTTTGGTCTTGCGTTTGGTTGCTTGAGCTCAACGACGTCGCTCACTTACGACTCGCCGACTTGTTGGCGGCACGATGGTTTGTGGAGTTGTGGGTCCGGCCGCAGCTCCTAAGCTGTTGCGCTGCGGAAAGCGAAATGAGTCTGACGATGTGTGACATCACGATGAAATTATTAGCATATCATATTTCACGTATGTGTTTATTTCACCTTGCACGTATTTCTCATATGCATTCGTGCTCATCATCTGTCACGTGTGACTAAATATTTTATATACTCATTGTACATCCGTGGGCACAAACCGTGCTGAAAGCTGTGTGCGCTGGCGTCTGCGATGGCTGCCATCCATCTCTTTTGTCAGAGCAGCTTAAGAAGGACTGTGCGAAATGTGAAAGTAAAGTTATTTGTGTGTCACATTTTACACTCATGTGTTTCTATTAATTTGCACGTACTTGTCATATACGTGCATCTTCATCTTCTGTCACGTGTGTCTAACTATTTTCACTATCTTATTGTACGTACAGCTGTGGGGACACAACAGGCAGAAGGCTGCGTGCGCTGGCGTCTGCAGTGCCTGTCATCTATCGCTTCCGTCGGAGGAGCTCCAAAAGGAGTGAATAAGATGTGCCAACGAGACTGGACTTGTACGCAGAATAGAGAAACTTTGTGTGTATGTAGAAAAATAACAGATTTCAATGTCTCAGTTTTGTTTTTCGTTGGTACTGTGACAGCGAAAGCAGTTACAGATAGGTAGCTAACTAGTTTTTCGTGTGTTCTTTTCTGTGCTACTTTTTGCTTACTGCGCAGAAAAACAGGCGAAAGAAGTATCCCAGGCAGCACGCCGCCGTTGGACCAATCTTGGACCAACATCGGCTAACATCGGCACCGACGTCGGGCCGACATCGGAAGTGCAACTTCTTCCAATGTCGGGCCGACGTTCAAGCCAATGATGGGCCGACGTTTTGCCGATGTTTTAGCCAGTATGCAACCAACATTGGGCCGACGAAGGCCCATCGTATTGCCGACAAAGCTGCCAATGTTCGGCCAACATTGGGCCATATTTCAGCCAATCACAAGCCATTTTTACGCCGATGTTCGCTGCACGACGAATATTGGCTACGGATGTACGGCCGACATTGGACCAATCCAGGGCCACATTGCAGCCAATGAAAGGCCGTTATTACACCGATGTTTCCTGCACGACGAATATTGGCTACTGATTGGCTTGGCATTATGTAACCATTATTAGTAGAGAATTTTTCTTACCGGAAGATTTAAACAATATGCCTCGATGACCCGCTCTTGTAGTTTTGCAGCCCTGTATACTTGGGGCAACAGAAAATTGAATGCTGAGAACTGAAAACAGTTACTCGATCTATTTCATCTTTTATACGTCATTCCCTTTGCTAACACTAGAAGTGTAGTTTATTTTTTTTACCAATTTATTTTTTGCAATAGGGAGTGCTTTATTTGGTACTGGTATTTGGTACAGCAGATCGAAAAAAGTCGTTAGGAAGTAAATGCTGAAAGCGTATGTCCCCCACTTGCGATCCCCACATATGTCCCCCACATGATAATCGAGAATATTCATACAGTTTAGAGCATTTTTTTGTAACTAAAACATGGTGATGGTGCTTCCAAATCAGCATAAGCTAGCCGAACAGTGCACCACCGACAGTCTGCAGACCATTTATTCTTTGTTTTTTTTTATTTATTTGGTACAACAAAAAATGTATACATTGAAAAATATATATACACAACTAAAAAAGGCCCGCTCTATTGCAGGTCAGGTTGCGTTGGGGGCACAGTGGCAGTGGTGCTGTCAAGGCCCTGGCTGCTGTGGCTGGGCAGGAAGCCAGCTGCCGCGAGCAGCCGATAATCTGCACTCTGAGAGTAGGGATCATCGGGCTGCTCCACAACAAATGCTTCTCTGAAGCGCCGCTTCCTGCCCCCACAGCGATCACCAGATTCTGGCAGCCACCTCTTAATAAAGTTGAGGGCCTCCGCCTGGTCGCACCCTGCTTTTTGGCAGATGACATCTGCATACAAGAACAGAAATACCATAGTACACATGAAGCACTGCAGTACAGAGAATACACATGGGTACACACACATGAAACAATGAACAAGTTAAACCTGTCACTAATCTACAGAGCCTCAGGTTCACAAAGGCCCTTTTCCCTTTTCTGCCATGAAGGCTGTACAGCACTTGCACGTCATGTGCCAATACAGCCTTCACGGCATTCACACCAATTTCTCGGAGGCCACGTCCCCCAATCTGCAGGAGGTGCTCGCGCTGTAAAAAAATGCAAGAAGCATAGATGGGGTAAACGCAACAGCACATCGAAATGTTTTCATGATAAAAATCTGCAAGAAGAGGACACTGAAAACAACTTGAATTTTCGGGCATCACAACACTTCATTGTTTTTTTACGCTAACTTCAACTCACTTGACCTAAAATGGTTTCCACATCAGCCCTCTCACACTCAGTGTGAGAACCTTTCAGAGTCCTTCTCTGAATGCAGTTTTGCTGTTATGAAATCAAATACAACACTGTTGTAACCCTTAATAAATATTGATTCTAGCTATGAAATAGTATAATTACTTTGTACAGTGCTCAAATTCCAATACACGTTTCTTTGAGGTTACAATGTCTTTGCCTGAATGTTGACCAGGAGTAGCTTCTACAGGTGAAAAACGATAAAGTATGTGGAATTCAAAAAGAAGCTAGGACATGTTTTTAATCAATGCATTGTAAGCAGAGCACAACAAGATAAATGAACATGATCAAGGCGTACTAAGAGGCAACCTTAGAGCGACCAAATCTTGGTCATAGATGAAACTGATAGAAAAATAAAGGTCGCACTAGATGGTCGCACCATTTGCTGTTTATATTTTTCTGTGATAGCCAACAAAGAGGCATGTCGCTTTAGAAATCTCATCACAATAAACAAAGGTGCATTTTTCTTCACCCTGCAAAATGGGGTGCATGTTAGATTTTTAAAAAAGTAAGAAATCGGCTAACACAAGGCAGGGTTAACTGTAGCTCAAAGTAGAGAGAGCCGCAGCGGACACGAAATAGGGTGATAAATGAACAAAATTACTGAATGTCTGTTTTAAGCAGGCTATTGCTAGTCACTGCCCATGAAACACACGATGCCGCCTACATCGTCTGCTAGCTTAGGACAGTTCACTCGGACTTCACAGACTATAGTAAATACAGTCGAATCTCATTAATTCCAACACACTTAATTCGAACTGACGCTGTGGTCCTATCAAAGCTATACCGCGCTCCGAAAATGCTCTCAGCACCTCGCCCAATCCTGCGGTGGCACTTCAGACACCTCATCGCTGTGCTTAAAGAAGAAAATGAAGAAAAGGAAAGAAAAGACTGCGGTGGAATGTTTGCCAAATGCCAATCTGCGACATTCCTGTGCCACGCTTCGGCTTTTTCCGTCCCTGCCACGTAGAGACCCTTCTCCTCTTAACACTGCGCACGAAGAGAAAGAGGGGAAAAAAAGCTGTCGCAGAGAGTTGGCTCTCTCTCATGCCGATCTGCAACGCGCTGGTGTCACGCTTCCCTGTTTTTCGTTCCTGCTATGTAGAGACTCTTCTCCTTTCAACACCGCGCATGAAGAGAAAAAAAAAAAAAGCTCCCGCGGAGTGTTTCTCTCTCGAATGCCTATCTGCTTTTCTCCAGGTGAAGACGCTCCTCCCTTCTCATCATGTGCTGGCCACGCTCCGGCTGCAGCGCAGATGGTAACAGTGGAAACACAGTTGTCTTCAAAGAGTGTCAGCACTGGACATTGCCGCGCGCAACTTCTATTGCCAGGAGAATACTGAAGCCGAAGTACAAATGCTTTGCAAACTGCACGCAAAACTTGTTGACTCGTTGCAAGGCCAACGTGTACAGACATGTATTGACTACTTTAATTAATGACGGATGTCCTGTAATTTGTGAATAAAACTTCTCCATGCACATGCATCACTGCATGGTGAGCCCTCCGCTCAATTACCGTAATTACTCTATTCTACCGCGCCCTCGATTGTAATGCGCGCCCGGTTTCCACGACAAAAAAAAAAAAAACAAGACATCGGTTGCAACGCGCACCCTTTTTTCACGTTGGCCCGCTTGATCACACCACTCGGGAAAACGACAATTTTCGAGAGCGTCTTCCGTTTAAATATGAAGTACGGGGGAAGCTTATGCCTATCTGACGTGCAACGGAGCATTGCTGTCACTCTAGTTTTACCGTCGCCCGATGTCAGTACACAAACTTGCTTCGCCCCTTTCTCCTAGACGGTTGTGGTGCCAGGCATGTTGAAGTAAAGAGGCGTGTGATCGGCATTCCCGATTTGCCCAAGCAGGTAGCCGTTGTTGTGCCGCAAGTTTAGGAGGAACCGCTGAAGACTCTGAAGCTTTTCTTCGTACTGCTCCGGCAACTTCCGGCATATGCCCGTTCGCCTTCGGAGGGAAAAGCCTTTTCTCTTCATAAAGTTCGTTAGCCAGCACCTGCTCGCTTTAAAATGGCTCTGCATTAGCCCGTTTTTTAAGGCTAACTGCATAGCCTGCACTTGGAGCAGTTCTGTCGTCACGGGCCGCTGTGCCGCTCACTGCTTAATCACATACTCACCGAGCAGCTCTTCAAATTTGTGGAAACCGACCCTGCTGTGGTCCACTGAAGCCTTTGCGTGAATCTTTGCTGTCGACAATATCCTCCTTTTGTTTCCGCCAGTCCCGCACGCACGTTTCGGGAACTTCGAATGACCGCGATGCGGCCCGATTTCTGTCCGTTCTGGCACACGCGATGACTTTTCTTTTAGAAGCGGCATTGTGGTGCACTCGTCGAATTTTTGGAGTCGGCCCTACCATGCCGTCGATGCTAATGTACTACAAGATGACGAACTCCTCAGCACACGTATGAAGTACCGCACATGGGAAACACATAGGCAGAAATGACCGACGCGCCATGCCGACGCACGTAGGGGGCGGCCATTTTGTAAGTGGCGATGGCAATAGAATGACCATATTCATTTTTTTTTTCGTACTCGATTCTAACGCGCATGCGATTCATGAACTCTCTTAACCGGAAAAAAGGTGCGTGTTAGATTCAAGTAATTACGGTAACTTTCATTATTTTGAACTTCTTTTAATTTGAACAAATTTTCTGGCCTCTTTGAGTACAAATTATTCATATTCGACTGTAATACAGTGGCTCATGAGATTACCTGGCTAGCTTGTTTCACGAAACACAGTATCTTAAAGCAGTACTAAATTTCTGCATGTTACATAGGCATATTAAAAATCAAGAAATACACACCAAAGCCGCAGCCACAGCTTCACTCTGCACAGCTGCCTCTGCTGCCTCCACGTCTCCAATTGTACCAGCAGGCAGCCGGGGAATGTCAGAAGGGGGCTGTGCTGGCTGGGCGTGCTGAGGCACGGACAAGAGCCGTACCTCGAGCTTCAGCTGTCGCACCTCCTGCAGAACCTCTCTTTGTTGCTGCCGGATGCCAAGTTCGATCCGCAGGATCCGTAGCAACGGAGCTGAAACATACAAGAGTACATACTATATTTACTCGCACAATTTGCATCCTCACATGATTTGCTCACCAGGATAATCAGCCAGCCTGCTTTACTACAAGAAACTTTTTGCTCGCATACTTTGCCCTCCCTAACCAGCCCGAGCCACCTTGCCAGCACACACACAGACACATTTGACTTCATGATGCTCTGGTCAGGCACATCTCTTGTCGAGCAGGCGAGTGCAGTCTTACACAAAATGGGCTGAGTGCAAGGTTCCTTCTTCCATGAACTTTTATGCTTTCCCTAAAATATCGAACTTGAAAACCGTAACCTGTTTATGTGTAGTCCGAAATGCCTAAAGGTTTGCCTCCTATCTTCCCACCTCTTCCACGGCAAGAATGTATTCCCGAGACACAGCACAGATGTTGAACGCGTGCAAGGACCTGTCACATCAACTAGATGAGGCAGGTTTTCGCACTCATTTTCTTTTTTTTTTGGTTTCGCCATCTGGCCATTGCGTTTTTACCGTTCCTTGTAATAGGCTAAATAATTATATACGAGGCAGATTGCTGTTATAAAGCTTACCGAAAAAAACTGAAACCGTGCTACCGCTAAGCACATCAGCGTAGAGTTCTTCGACATGCAATATTCAGTATGGGAGCCAGCAGAAGAGTGCGTTGAATAAGACTTAGCATAGAAGCTTGGGTGTGTTGGTTAGATATCGGAGGGAACACAACGCAATAGAAGACTGGGACAAGGAATGGGGACACACACACATGAAGGGCGACACACAGAGCACTGTGTTGGCATCGCGCTTCCTTGTCTGCATCTTACTTTGCGTTGGCTTCCCGACAATTATTGGAGAGTACTTATGTTCTCTGGTATAACCTTGTCGTGGGAACTGGTTTTTGTGAGCAATGTTCGGAAGAACTTCAAGAAAATGGGGGAATTTGAACAGGCTTCGCAAACAAATGACAATCCGCTTTGAGACAGCTGTGACAGCGCCTGCAACATATATTCCCATTCCCAGTTGGGCTTTTAGGCCAGCGATTCCTACTAGCTTCGCACATAACCGAATCGACAAAAAAAGTACACATAATACGCGAGTACATACCGCATTTGACTCTGTAGCTTTGATGAACCAGGCAGATACACAAATTTATCCAAAGCTCCATTTATTCTATTGCAAAATTATTCAACAAACAAATTGCGATTTTATCCATGTTACTATACGATTGTGGCACTTTACCATTGCAGCTTTCCAGGAGGCACACATAGTGCAGCGTTAGTTCACCACTCGCAGTTAATTGTATGCAGTGGGTTGCTCACAGCAACTGACTGCATGCAATGGTGAACATCTTGCATGCTTGCACCGCTGTTTCAGCATGCTGGCTGCTTCCCATACGGCTATCAATTGATGTTCACAAAATTGGGAAGATGAAGAAAGACTACACAGTGCCCTCTGGCCACCCTATACTCCAAACCTCCAGCCAACAAACAAACAAAAGAAACAGAAATATGCAAATGAATATTATTCCTAATGCAGCTGGAATGGAGTGTAGTTTTCACCAACTCTGTGTGTTAAGTCAATATGGAGTGGGTTAACTCCATAAAGTAGCTTTTCTCATAACAGTGTTCACTCTATTGTAACACAAGGAGTGACTTCATAGCATCTAGAAGGAAAAATAGAATCTTCAGTATTTGATAGAAATGTGAGGCTCTACCTTAAAACAACAATAATCTGGAAAAAGAACTAATTACATTCGAAAAAAAAAAAGGTAGCACAGTTGATCCCCTTTACAAGAGACACTGATGTAACAGACAAACGGGGATAAGAGGCACCAGTGTGCAGGCTGACATTTGGCCCATCATGCATCAGGCACTCCGTAGATGCCCCTGTGCAGACGGGAGCCCTGCAGTCAAGCATGCTGAGCAAGACTGTTGACCACTGTACAATGACACATTGCCACAAATTTTCAAAACTTCATTTCACAGACTTCTGCAAAAGCTTCTTACAGTTTTGCATAATTTTTGCACAAGCTTCTCTCATTCTTGCGTGATTTTCGTCAGAACATATAAGTGTTGGAAGTTGTATGTCCCCAAAAACTTGCACAATACAAATAGCATACATTAAAGTCTATCACTTAATACGTGCATAGTGTAACAATGAAAGGAAACTCACGCATGGTTTGCTCCGAGCCTTCCCCGTGCGGTGCCTCCTTGAGCCTTGGAGAGCACTGTACAGCTAGAGCAAAGTAGCATCAATCCAGTGTTAATGGCAGGTTAACAAGACAACAAAACTAACCCCCATATTCATAAACGCTCCCCGACTCGACTTTCACCCTTCACTTGACAGAGTTGAGCACTGTGCCGCTGCTCGTTTGAAAGCGACGCTGCGCTACTTGAGAATCACAGCAGATTATTGCTGACATGCAGCGACTTTCTCTGCTTAGAGACGGCGCTCCCACCAGCCATCTCAAGTGAAGGTGAAGCGTTGAGTGGAGGGACGTTCTAGAATACGGGGGTAAGATTGGTTGCAAGAACACTACAATAGACACAATTTTTACACTTCATCTATATTGTACAGCCACACACATTCTGCATCCTTATAATGCAACATATACATACAGGCTTATAAAGTAAACACTGTAGGCTGCTCAAATAACACCTACACAAAAAATTACCCAAACGTGGCCATGCGCAAAGTACTTTTATTTGAAACTCACAAAACTTTTGCGGTGATGGAGAATAAATAAGACAGGTTACGCTTGGAGGCACATGAGACCTTCGCAGCTTTCATAAAGTACAAAAAACAATATGGTGTGTGTGTATGTATGTACGCATGAAGCTTCGGCCTTTACATACGGTTTCTTGAAAGTATCTACTATTAATTTTATGGCACCTGTGTCCTTCAGCGCAATTGAAAGCCTGCTGATCAGTGTGTGTAATTGTGGAATAGTTACATGAAAAATGGCGTGAAACACCTAAAATCAAATTTTTCTAGCTAGGAAATATGCAGCTGTGTATACACAACACATGCTGCAAACAGTGGGAGGTGACCACAAGAGTGATTTGAGTGTAAGCGGCAGTATTCCGCATTCATGCACCCCGCCATTTTCAACTGTTGCCCAAAAGCAGCACCACTTCAGCGTGCTTTTTTTTTTTACATCATAAACAGCACGGAATACAGCGAGGATGAAAACAACATATACAATTAAATTTTGAGCACTATTTATGGTGCGCATGATTTATTGATATGTGGGGTTTAACGTCCCAAAATCACTATATGATTATGAGAGACGCTGTAATGGAGGGCTCCGGAAATTTAGACCACCTAGGGTTCTTTAACGTGCACCTAAATCTGAGCACACGGGCCTACAACATTTCCGCTTCCATTGGAAATGCAGCCGCCGCAGCCGGGATTCGAACCCGCCCCCTGTGGGTCAGCAGCCGAGTACCTTAGCCACTAGACCACCGCGGCGGGGATGGTGCGCATGAAAAAAAAAAAAAGGCCTTTGTACAACGACGAATTCATAATTTGCCTTCACAGACCTTCTGTTAGGCTGCACCACATACAGATTTTTCGTGGCTTTCAAAAGAGATTTGAAAAAAAATAATAACCGTGTTTACTCTTGTCATGAGCGCACTCACTAAGTCACCCTCATTTCAGTCGCCAAAATTTTGAATTTTTTTTTTCTTCCACATATTAAACACACACCCTACGTTCATCCGCTGCAGTCCCACGGGCTCCCCCCCCTTGCCGCCTTCGCTCGCTGCCACATGCCATTTTATTTTTGTTTCTACTTGTTCACGGCACGTCCCCTGTCTTTTTTAATTATCTGTTGTAACATATGTGGCATTATCTTGTTCCCGAGGTGCCACAGGTGCTCTGCTATGTAGATGCACCATTAAACTAGTATTTTTGATCAACTGTGCATTTCTGATGTTTACCTTGCAAGTACGTAAAACTGGCATGCTTCTTGATCTACGATACACATGTGGCTTGTCTCACTTTAAAGCAAAAGTTAACATACAATGGTGTAAATGCTTAGAATTTGAAATATTGAGGCAGCAGCACACCGGAGATGATCATATGGTAAAGAAACGAGTGCTGCCTTATTACTGGCAAGTTGTCACTTATATGTACAAATAAATTTTGAGCAAAAAAGTACAAAAGCACAGCGAGGCTATGATGTGGTTCAACCTGTGGATTCGCTTCATTTATCACGCCATATGATGAAGCTTCCTTTGGTAAAACTGCCCAGATAAGAAAAAAAGTTTGCTGTCCAATACAGCAACTATACAAAGTGTGCACGTGCATCTCGCAGCACCTTTTCGTCACTTCCGAAATGCGCCACCACCATGCCCGGGCACCAACCGAATCTATCGCCTACAACTGCCATGTTGTCTCCTCGTACTTGCACCCGTTTAGTTTTGCCTCACGATGCAAGTTTGAGGAATTATGAGCTGCTAGTGAGGCAAGTTGATTTAGTAGTCCACGCAGAGGGAGCAGAGCTTAGGATGTTTCTTCGCTGAAAGTTATAACCTAAAATTGAGAACGCACATTCTGATTTTCCTAAAAGTACCAGCGTATTTGGCTGGTGCAGATTAACAAAAGCTACTTGAAGAAACTTTGCAATATTTGCATCTTCAGGTGCAACTTCATTATGTGTAAGTGCCATAGCCAAGTATTTACCTGCAAACAGATATAGCTTACCAAGATACTGTACATACAAACTTGTCTGCAGTTAAAACCATGATGGCGATTGCGGAGATTTGGTATTGCATTGAAACAAACTATAAAGAATGAGAAACAATATTAGTTCACTTTGAAGTATAGCCGATCGGTTCAAGTTGGGCGTCAGGATTTTTTTAAATTAGTCAATTAATTCTATACACGGTCTCTATCATGTTCAGTGACTCCACTGTACAATAGCGTACAACAAAAGCAAAATACAAAGTGAAAAGTGTGTCAAAGCATACGCGAAAAATAAAGTGATGACTGGCATTACCGCGGCACACACCACGCAAAGTCGCTATCTGCCTTGTATAATATTTTCCTCGACTATTTCCACAAATTGCAATCAAAGAGGCTTAAGCTCAACATCAGCATTGTTTAAAACACTTGGGGGGGGGGGGGGGCATTGCTACTTTGGTGGCGTAGGTCGTGACAATATATTTATAATATTATATCTCTTGTAAACTTGCCTAGCTCTGCACGACTAGTTTTCGATGGGAGCAGCTGCGCTTCGCACATCCACTCTCAAAATTGCGGCTCGAGAGATTTTGAGCTTTCACTTGTTTTTGGGCCAGGCAATTCGTAGTGAAAGCAAGATAATAGGCCCTCATAGGTTGTGGCGGGCAGCCGGTGTACGCCGTGGCTGGTGTATGTGTTGCACATCATGATTATCTGGTCTTGTATCGAGTGAACGAGCGAGGCCTTCCTAATCCAATGAGCTCGTTAAAGTAAGACAACAAAAAACCACAATGCTTCCACATCGTTCACAGCAACAGATGACGAGCCCCCAACAAACCGCACTGCAGCACGTGAACTGCCGTAGGTACCCAGGGAGTTACTTGGGCATGGCGAGAGAGGGAGACAACGGCAGAAGTGACATCACAAGAACACTATGTACAAAGGGGACATTTAAAGACTTTTTTCCCATTTTTAAACTTCGTGCACTGTTGTATTTAGAATAGATGTATTTTGAATAGTTGTATTTGAAAAGAATAGTTGTATTTTGAAAAGGGCACTAATTCATAAGCCCAATGGTTCAAGGATGGGTGCATTTAGGGGGCCCATTTGACGTTTTACTTATGCCCTTCAAGAACTTGCTTACAGGGCCAAAGTCCTGTTTCAGAAAGAACACGCTAGTGCGTGGCCAGCAGTCCGTCAAGCATTAGTGCTGGTGAGATTTGGAAATGCAGCGCATGAGCATCCTCATCTGCTACTTCTCTGCTCATGCTCTCGGAGCTTACTTGCGAGGCACGGTCCTTCGCACTTTTCATTTTCACACTGTAAATCAACTGATACCAACTCTGCCTTCCATTATTTATTAAACCAATATTTCATGGTCACGAGGACGAGCTTAAAATGTTTGCTACATCAGACCTGAACAGCATTTTGAGTCATCGAAACTTGCTAGTTGCAGCGAGCATTATGCGAAAAATATGATGTGCTTTACGGTGACAACTTGCAAAACACTGCAGCAACGATTAAAATCATGCATTTTTTGTGCTCACAGGAAATCCCTGAAGCAGGAGGCACTGGGCTAGATAAATTGCGCAGCTAAAATACGGATGCGCTTTCCAATGCTGTCATGCGTACAGGCGGAGAAATGGCAGACAAAACTGGGCGCACCCCGATTCTATGCGCATGCGTCCCATTCACAAGCCTCGCTGCCAGTTAGCACCACATGGCTCACTGTCCATGAGCTCGCTTGTTTCCTGTAACAGTGGACCATACGGTACACCTATTTAAAAACAAGGATAGAATGTATATAATGCAGCATCTGATGAAGCCATGATGATGTGTTGCTGATGAAATCTGGAACTCTAGTTAGTACCCTTATTGTTAACCAGCCGACCGACTAGCAAAAAGATTTGCGACTGAAATGATGGCATCTACACCTGCCCTTAAAGGGACACTGAACAAAGTTTTTGCCGCCGAGATTTTCAGCCAAAGTGAAAGATTGGGCCATGAAATTCATAGACAATAATAATTTCAAGCAGAAACTACGAACAAAATACTGAATTTAATGAGCCTTTTACAAAATGCCGCGTCTAGCTCTTAGACACGGCGTTTTCTAAAAGGTCGCGACATTCATTTTTCGAGTTTTTTTTTTTTGTTATTCCAGACAAATCTACGGTGCATTGTTCACAGAAAACAAAATTGCCTCGGTAAGATTTCTTTGCGAGCAGCTTACTAATTTTAAGGCAGGCGCGTTGATTCGTGAACTGAAGGATGCGAGTGATCGATCTTGCCTGCTAGTGGCTAGGCGACAAAGGCTTTACCTCATGTCCTGGTGTAGCTAAGTCACGCAAATGGAGCAGAAAATGTGCATTATCATTTATTTCACCTAAATATCACACGTATGTGACTTATTGCCGGTGACAGGTGATCAGGATGAAGTCGACAAGTTGAAAATCTGAACAAGAATTCACTCGAATGAAAAACCAACCTATACTCACGTGCACGGTGAAGTCGAACACGTCGTCCGTCAATGTTGTCGCTGATGCCCGAAGGAAAAGAGAAGAGGACAAGCGACGGGGTCGTCTCTTTCTATAAAGTCGGCGGAACTGCCAGAACGGCCAACACAAAAGGCATCGGGTTGACATTCCTCCATCTGGGCATCAGTCGCTACCACCCGGGCATGCAACTGCTACTGGTTCTATCCTCTTCCCGACATTGCAGTGTTGCTGCCATACTCGCGAACCTTTTTAAATTAAAGCACGCAATCATGTATTATCGTGCGCCATACTAAACTTAAAAACAGTGCGCCGGTACATGAGATCACGAAGCGCGGTCCACGCCATTACAAGAACAATTAGAGAAATGAAACAAAGAAAACAAAAATGTATAAAATATTTTGTCTCAATACGATCCGCAATCCAGTTTCCTGCAGCGGCTTTTGGCTCTGTATGAACGGCCAAGCCAGTGCCAAGCCAAGCTTGCGCCCCTGATCAGCTGTTTGTTTCCATCGAGAATTCAACAGTGAACTGGCAATTTGTTTAGATGATATTGCTAAAGGGCTTGAAATTGAATATTTCTCTACGTACTACTGCTGTACTTTTCCTCTCCGTTTCCTGATCACAGTGATGAGATTGAGGAGGTTACAATTTAGAAAACAGCTAGTGCAGCTCAAGCATTGCTAGTATCGCTGTTTCGGTAATAAAATGTTACAAAGATTTTGCCCCGCGACCTGCTTGCCGTGTTCGAGCACCCAGTAGAAATTTACGGTGCCGCGTTTGAAAGAGTTGAATAAAATTGCAATATTACGAAAGGAAGGCTCTGAAGCTACATCGCATTTTATCAGGCCTACACCTCCCACACCTAGACGAGTAAAACTCGTCGATATTATCTTGCAAAGCTGTGTATAATATTTAAAACACATTCTTTAGCCCACGATGAGTTGTTCTCTCGTGTGGCTTCTCCATTTGGTACTGTCATGTTAACTTACAAATGCAACTTTCCATATTTAGTCTCTTTAGATGTTGCAAAAGCTTGACACGTGGTGTGTATGCCATACTGATAATTCTCCTCGTAACCTGGGTCCGCCTCTTTAAACAGCGTCGCATTTTATTGTTCGCAATTGTGTTTGTTTTATACTGTAAGCCAGCTGTGTGATTTCATCAATATTCACGAGTGTTCCCTGACTATACAAACACGTGCGTCTTATTTGGTGCGGTGCACGTTTGTATGTAGCAAAAAATGTCATTTCGTCAGCGTGTGTCTGCATACACTTGCATGCCCTGCAGTACGTGTACATAATTAATGCAGTAAGGACTGCAATGCATAACCTTGCATGGGACATATATTCCATGCACCCTCAGAGAAATGTTGTTTGTTATGAGCCTACTGTTTATCATTACGTTTTTTTTTTTTCGTTAAAGTTTCATCTCCATATAAAGCAGCTGTATACAGGCACGAGCTTCAGCAGCTTCCTCGTTGTTCCATTTTAAATAAAAACACCAAGCCTACCCGAATCAATGATCTGTTTGCTATCATTACTGTTATGTGTTCTACGATGTACAGAAGGACAGTAGTATACAGAAAATAGGGAGGGAATTGAATGCCCTGCCTGCATGGCTGCGCCGTTTCACAAGATCAGGCGCTGCGCTGTGAAGTTTCCTACCGGCCTGCAGAAATTCAAGGGAACGTACGATAGCGTGGTTCAAGAGGACTTGTGGGGAATACTAGAGACACTGGGTGTAAAAGATGGAGTCACTAATCGTTTAAAGGAAATCTATAAAACTAACAAGGTATTTAAAAAGTGGGAAAAAACAGGTATCCAAGCCCACAGTGGTGAAACGTGGACTTAGGCAGGCGTGCCCACTGTCACCCTTCTTGTTCATGATGTACCTACAAGGATTAGAGGCCAAATTAGAGGCAAGTAAACTTGGCTTCAACCTCTCTTTAGTCAAACAAGGAAAACTCATTGATCAGGCACTACCAGCATTAATCTACGCAGATGATATAGTGCTAATGGCCGACAACAAGAAGATTTGCAGAGGTTGATGGACATCTGCGGTAATGAGGGAGATAGGTTAGATTTTAGATTCAGTTAGGAAAAATCAGTAGTCATGATTTTCAATGATAACAAAGGTAGTGAGCTTAGAATACAGGAAGTCACGCTAGAGATAACAGATAAATACAAATAACTGGGCGTATGGATATGCAATGGGACCGAGTACCTGAGGGAACACGAAATATGCGTGACGACTAAAGATAACAGGAATGCAGCAGTGATGAAAAATAGGGTACTGTGGAATTACAGTAGGTGTGATGTTGTGAGAGGAATATGGAAAGGGGTCATGGTTCTTGGGCTGACGTTCGGCAATGCAGTCTTGTGCATGAGATCAGAAGTTCAAGCAAGATTAGAAATTAAGCAACGTGGAATGGGTAGGCTGGCTTTAGGAGCTCACGAGAATACACCAAATCAGGGAGTGCAAGGTGATATGGGATGGACATCATTTGAAGGGAGGGAAGCTAGCAGCAAGATAAAATTTGAGAAGCGATTGAGAGAAATGGGGGAGGAGCGTTGGGCTATGAAGGTTTTCAGCTGCTTGTACATGAAGAATGTCGATACAAAATGGAGGAAGCGAACAATGAAATTGACTGGTAATTACTTAGAAAAGAGCAGGTGGCCAAACCAAAAAAACTATCGGTTAAGAAGAAAGTGAAGGAAACGGAGACTGACATGGGGAGAATTTGCATGATTAACAAGTTGGCACTAGAGATCTATGGAACATTTAAGCAGGAAATTGCTAAGGAAAGGATCTATGATAATACCCGGGGTAGTTCTCTACTGTTTGAGGCCAGGACGGGAGTATTGCGAACCAAGACATATCGGGCCAAATACGAAGGGGTAGACACAGTATGCAGTGCGTGTGAAGAGAAAGAAAAAACTGCCGAACACTTGACAATGCTCTGTAAAGGGCTTCACCTTATAGTTCAAGATGATGGCGCAGAGTTTTTCAAAGCACTGGTGTTTAGGGACAGGGAGGGCAAAATAGACTTTAAGCGGGTAGACTTAACTAGAAGGAGGTTATCTCATTGGTGGCTAAAGTAAAGACACGATTGAAAATTAAACCCTTCATTTCAAAGTACCCATCCAACTTTACTATTTAAAGGGGGAAAATAAATCTAGTGGTTAGTTCACTAAGCATTACGGCTAGGTGGCGTTAGCCGCCGCCCGATCTAAAGGGTACAGCCACATCCATCCATCTATCCAGCCAAGAATATGCTCTCTGGCCTCTGGCTTGTTGCTCCAGGCCTAGTCAGGTAGATTTTCTGGCCTCACCGTTGAATTGTTTGCTCGGGTTGTGGCTTGCAAACATTGCGGTTTTGGGCTTCGTATCATCTTGTTCCGTCATCATGTCCTCTAAGTGGAGGACATGTCGCAGTGTGAGGAGGGAGTACGACAAGGCGCTGATAGAATGAGCTATCAGTCTTACCAGGCAGGCGGTTGAGAGCGCACCGAGGCAGCTGACGCACACCAGCACTATCCGCTTCCTGTATAATACAGGCTAGGGAAATATAGAAACACAGAGCAGAAATCAACTCTTGTGCCTCTCTCAGGCACTCACAAGGCGGAACCTGCTTCGAACACTGAGGACCGAGCTAAGCAACACCATGCGTGACGATAAGTCATGGTCTCCCATTGCAGTACCCAGGTGAAAATTTCCTGCTGGTTTTCTGTTGGGAGTTGTTGGTTTTTGATGGAACCAGCAGTTAATCTGCTGGTTTCTTGCTGGTTGTACTGGTTCCAGCAGGGTGCCTACTGGTTTTCTGCTGGTTCCAGCAAAGTGCCTACTGGTTCTTACTGGTTTGCTGATGGTCCCAGCAAGCTACCTGCTGGTTGTACTGGTTCCAGCAGTGTGCCTACTGGTTTTCTGCTGGTTCCAGTGGGGTGCCTACTGGTTCTTTACTGGGACCAGTACCCTGTCTGCTGGCTCTACTGGTACCAGCAGGATGCTTGCTGGTTTTCTGTACTGGTTCAAGCAGGCTACTGGTTTCACCCTGGGATGCTGCTGGGACCATTAGGCAATACCGGACGGTTCTCAGCTGCTTGAACTGATTATAGTGGTGGTCCACTTCGTGGTTTCCTGAGAACTCTAACTAGCCGAAACATTCAATCATGAGGCTTGTATCTTCTGATTATAACTAAGACTTTACTGTACTTGAAAGTGGTGTGCCAATACATTGAGCAATTAAGATGTAGTATATAGAAATATGACGTAGAGACTGTTTATACAGGTTTCAAAAAACAAAAGTCAAGGGAATTCAAGGCAGTGTCTTGGGTTTTCGAAGGACTAAAGAAGATATCCAAAGAATATTTTTGTGGGTGCTCTGCATTTCAACATTCTGACTAGTTCTAATAAGTTTATATTATAATGAACATAGTGCTTGTGATAGTGAAGCCTTTATTCCACAAGAAGTAGTTCACTACACACAAAAAATGTTCAGATTAGCTGCGGAGACTTTTTAAGCATAAACTAGGCTTTGCTTCGTTGGAGTATACTAACTTAACATGCTGCTCACATGATGGGGAAACCAATTTTGTGGCATAAATGCACGAGACATAGTGAAGCAGAGAGATAAGTCGAGAAAGAGACAATGTACGACAAGGTTGACGTACAGGTGGGGAAATGAACAATAAAAAATGTCGTGAAGAAAACAGTGCAACACCAGAAGGGAGCCAGCACCTAAGCCACAGTAGGTGTCTATCGCTTCATTAACAGTGTTTCATATTTTTAATGCCCTGAAGAACAAAGCATATTGGTGCTGAAATGAAGTTTGGTGAATCTACACTGCTGCCTAAGCACAAAGAAGCAGCTCATAGACAAATTCCTAGACTTTTAGGCTTCGAATATGTTCTTTTTTATTTCAATGGTTTTATTGTTATTTAATTTGGAAACATACATGTACAAAGGATACAGAGAAAAAAGGGAGGAATTTTGAAGAGTTGCATGCACCCTGAACACACAAGGTGTGTTCAAATATAAAGGGGTGCTCAAACGTTCCCAGGCTGCTACGCTTGTAATCTTATGACAGCACTGCCTGGGAACATTTGACCAACCCAGTGCACATTAAACCTTGTACTGTACAACAGCGCACACTTTCTTTTCTTTTTTTTATAATACAAAATGTTTACACCCAGAGACAGGGCTAAAGCTGGGCTTAAACAATGAGAATTGTCAATACTCACAATCATGAAGTTTATTAGTAATTCAAGAGGCACTCGACAGTATACAGCATGAATTTGCACAAATTGGCAATAGCTAAATCAATTGAAAATGGCATTTCTCACTTCCTCTAAAAACAACTGTTTCACTGCACAATCCACAAACATCTACACCTGCAGTTCACTGACATGTGGAGGTTCTTTTTAACAGCCCATTCATTTAACAGCTTGACATGCAATGACAATGCGGTGTACACATCTGAGGTTTCTACTCATATCATTGTAATTTAGAAGGTGGCTTGAGATCACATTTTCTTGGTAAAAGAAAATGTGTTGCGCTCACTTTTACAGTTATAGTGCAAACTGCACACTCATTGGATTGGAATTCACTTCCACTGAAGCAACATTGGAGAATAAAAGTGCAGTTTTTGCTTTCACAGGTTGGCAAATTGAATGCTTGGTAAAATGCAGAACAATTTAACATAATCATTTTTGGTGCTATTTCGTATTTTAGTTGTGGTTGGGTTTCTACAGCTGAAGCAAAAGAAATAAGCATACCTGCAATCTTGTGAATATGTCAACCACCCTTAATTTGACTAAACTACTGATCTACACAACAACAAATGCAATGATGCATATGTAGCTATCATAATGTTACAAGAAATGAGCAGACGCAAGCATAAGAAAACACTCAGTCCTAAAGGAGCAACTCTGCAGAGTGGCAACAATGGGGAACTAGCGACACCACCACAGTGGTTATAGTGATTGACTGCCGACCAAAAACATGCTATATAGAGGACGGGCCTTGATTTAGGTGCACATCACCCTTGTCAGCCCCAGTGACCCCCATTGGGGTCACATATAAAACAGAGAAAGGGGAAATGAAGACTACATCCACAGTACAGTTACTTACACTATGCAGCTAAAGGGACACTAAATAGTTATTTTTCTCGTATTAGTAAACTACTGTTACAGGACACCCAGTGGTGGAACAGCCAAAATACAATTTGGAGCAATTTTTGAAGCAGCAAAATGTTACTTTTTGGAGCACTGACATCTAAATTTTGAGCAGGTTGCAGGGAAAAAACATGCATTTTTCATCATGAAATACCAAATTTGGAGCAGTATAAACAAGACAGACATTTAGAAAAAAAATGTATATATAAAGCATTTGACATCACCTAAATCGTGCAGTGTGAACATGAGCACTGCTATTTCAATGAAAGTGGTATTTGAACCACCCCACGAGCAAACAATGATTAAGTTTATATTAACATTTGCTGCACCTGTCAAATCATTCAAGAGACTCTGAGAATTTAAATATAGATCTGCTAAGCTCACGACCTCAAAATTTGGAAGATTTGTAAACCAAGAGGTAGGGGTGGGGAAAAAAAAAACTGACCCACAATTTACTTTTTTTAGGGAAGCAGAAATGTCATACATTACTCCAAACGATTGCCAATAGCTTATTTATGCACGAGTTATTATACTGGTACTCATATTTATGCGGCAAACACATAACTGAACAAAATATGCAGTGTCCCATCACTAGCGCTGACGGCCCCTTCAAAATCTCAATAGGCTTTTCAGTAGGCAACTGGTGTAGTGCGACAAAGGTGGCTTAAGCAGCATTCTGTGCACGAGTGAGAATTCCAAGCCAAAAAATTTTCTTACCACTTCACCCCCACCCCCCTTCCATAAACTTCCCACTTTCTTTTCTTTCACCGTAGGGTTATATACCACTTCAGCTCCCTTGCAAGGCACGTTTGAGTGGTAAAGTAACAACGGCGTGCACCCATTGGCCCAGTGACGGTACTGAGTGTATATCACCAGGACAGTGGCCGGGATGACGCAACTTCAAGACACACACAAAAAAAAGTTTTATGTGCTACTGCAATCAACGTGGTCGCTGGCAACGCCGGCGTTCGCCGCACGTCGAGCTTGTTCGCGCGAGAAAAACGGGGCACACGCTTCCAGCTTTAGGTGCTAATAAGCTATAGCAGCATTTTCAGGCTAGGAAATTTACATATCCCGCGAAGCATTGGGGGCTACAGCAATGCATTTTTGTCTTGGAAGTTTTGTCATCCCGCCGATCGGTATCCGCTGCACTCAGCGGACCGATTGGCACGAAGCATTGTTACTTTATCTGGTCAATGGCGTCTCGCGAGCGTAGGGCTGGTTAAAGTTCGCACGCTTTGACTGATGGCGCAAACTGTAGGTGGCCGACGTGGCTAGCATTTCTCACCGAAATTAGCGCACCTGTGAAAATTTTGAGGCTGGCTGGGCATTTTGGCGCAGGGTGGTGCAATTCCAGCAAATTTAATGGTTCTGGCGCAGCTCAGCGCAACAATTGGGAATTGTATCAAATTGGCACAGTTGGCGCAGCTGTTGCACCCCTGGATACCAAAGAAACGTTGTTTGCAGCGAGAAGCTCGATATGTGAAAAAATGCACAAAAGAAAATGTCGTGGCGACACCACCATGAAATTCCCGCACCATTTGCCGTGACGTCACTTATTTTGACTCCGCCTACTAAGGCCTACATAGTTCCTAAACAGTAAAAGTGAAGTGCCTCAAGCTCTAAGGGGCCAATAGATTTAACATACCAAGCCTGAGAAAATTTCGTTGAACAACGACACCAAAACACGATAAATAGACTTCGAAATCCGTGACGTCATTTGTGGAGATTTCCGTGGAGATTCATACGTGGAGATTTCCACTCGAAATTTTAAAATGATACTTTGAACTTGATTTTCTCTTCTATTAAGAAACCTGTTATGGTGAAATCATCGATATTAAAATTCTCCGAGTAAAATTTATATTACTATGAACTGATGGGCAAGTTGGTGAGCCATGATGTTTTATGAAGCATTGCACATAGGGACGCAAACACGCACACATAAATTGACGCTAACGCAAGGACTGAACTGCAACTGATGCTTGAATGCCTAAAATGTCCACCTAATGTGCACATGCACATGCGCACTGACAGCAGTGAATTATTAATAAAGCCACAACACACAAGGAACAAAAAAAACTAATTTTACAGATGTGAAGTGTTTCTGACAAAAAGTACAAAAAGTAGGTATAAGAAGGTATTGGTGCGATTTTTATATGATGAGACCTTTTTATAGAATGATGAAACTAATTCAATGTTGCTCTTAAGCGTCCCTTTAACAACCACCAGAGAGCATTTTCAAAGAAATTCTCTGAAAAAAACACTTTCTATTGACCTCTACATAGTTGCAAGGGACAACACTGGCAGACAGCTCCACTAGCTGTTGGGAATTCGCATCCTCTGATTTCATTATGTGCTCAGTGCCAAATGCACGACGTGACAAGAATTTGTTTGACAGTGCAAAAATCCTTACATTTCCTGACGAATCCCTAATAGAAACAATGTGCTTCAACTTCAAGCACGTTCCCAAATATATTTGCAATACAGTGCTGTCACTTTTGTTCGGCCTTGAGTACTGCTCACTGTGAAACCGAACACCCGGTGATACAATCACTCGGTCATGTTCCATGACACGGCCCCTAACGATGTTGCCAACATGGTCCTGCACAAGGTGAAGCAGCTGGTCAGACACAGCTCGGGGTTTGCTGAGCAGTAAACCACCTTTACTATTTGATGGGCCAGCTTTTGTCAAAAACTTCAGAGTGCAAGGGCTAGCTGAAGCCTTTAGATACCTGAAGTTGCTGGCCATCATTAAGCGCTCTACAATCTGCAGTGGGGCACCTTTTGCTGATGTGACCAGCTGCTTAATTTGGCCAATGTTAGACTCAAAAGCAAAACATGAATGTGCCCAAAGAGGTCCTTGGTTCAGAACACTCTGAGCCATGTGCAACAATTGATGTACATTGAAAGTCATGTTTTTTTCTCCATAGAGAAACTGCATGTCGACAACAAACTTTACCAAGCAGTCTGTGCTTACAGAAATGTCACTGAGGGACACTGTGTCCTGCAGAAGAAGGGCAATACCTTTCACAAGCAATGCAAAATGTTTAAGATACTGCCGTGGAAGTAGGCCTTCCAGACAAGGCAATGAAAAATACAGTAGCCATTGCTGCCACTCCGAGGCTTTCCAATACTTTCTCAGAGAAACTGAGCGGGGAAGTCGTGGCATACAGCTATGCGGCTTTATAGAGCACAAACGTTGATCTAATACTGCCACAGTTTGTGGTGCCCCAATGTAATATTCCTCGCCTACATTAGAGAGCCAGTCCTCCGTCATCTGCCGTGCCACACCTAGAAGCACACAATGCATATAATCTGGAGTAAAGCCCCAGATTATATTAAAGTGCTGAAGATTAATCAAAGGCGTGATGCCTTTTGCTCCCTGTACTGGTCTTCCAGCTTCAGCAGCCTTGGCCATGATTTCCTTTGTGCCTTCTGCTGTCCTGTCAGGTGAAACAGTGTCCACAGGATACTTGACAGTTCCTGTTTGGCAATAGTAAGAAAAAAAAACAGAGAACCTCACAAATTTAGAAGTTTGTAAAATCTCGCACAGCTAAGCTTGATTGTAAATGGCACACTTGTTTTCAGTGATATTTCTGAGAATTTACTTCTAGAACACATTTAGAAAAACATACTATGTGCCAGAATTTGGAAACATAGAATCGCTACGACATAAAGCACATTTTTGCCTCTGAGATGAGAAATGGCAACCCCAGATACATTAAACAAGGTGAATGTTTACATAAAAATTGCTAAAAAAGAGAGAAACTCTGATCAACATATCTAGTCAGAAATCTGACTCCATGTTATGCAGTAATGCGACATCTTTACTAACCATTCACAGCTGCCCCTGGATGCAAGCACCATCCACAGCCATAATACCCATTAAACTGGGTTAGGTGCTGCATGGCTGCCCGTGCTGGTGCATCAGCGCTGCAGCTGAAGCAGTACACCTGCATGAGCAAGGACAAAAAAGGAAGCTGTTAGCCCTAACTACCCTCTGCAATGAAGTACAACAAAAAGGAAATGGATAGAGGGCTTGTTTTCTTTGCCAGACACAAGTCAATTATTGCAGTAGACATTGAGGACAAGGAAAAGATCGGGTGATGTTATTAACAGTTTTCAATTGATAACAATCCATTCAGAAGAAGCACTTTTCATGCTTTTGCATAAAGGGACATGATCTCCGTAAGTTGTAACAGTTACAGTAAACACAATGCAGTAAATACCACTTTGACACTTAGATAATTGACAGTATTTAGAGATAAAGTCGCACTATAAGAATACACACAAAGATGAACTAGTGTGCCATCCTCCATGGTGCCATTATGCCCAAGTGGCCTGGATTTCATCATGACTGGAAGAAATTAGCTGGCACAACAATGTAGCCTCGTCTATGCATTGTAGCTCAGTGCAGCATTTACAACTAGAATGTCTTGAAGTCGTGTTGTTCAAGCAGCTTTAATAATTAAAAAAAAATTACCTTGGAATGCACAGTTTCGTTGCCTGCCTTCCATGTGATCCCACTGGTCGACAAACCGTCCATTTGTTCAACAAATGCGTTCAGTAGGAGAGTCATGTCGGGATGTTTCTGGCCATACCACAGAGCAGACACAAGCACATTTTTCTGCCTCATGTACACTGGGAGTTCATTCACCATCACTTGAACGGGCCACACAGAAAACTTCGATGACTTGAACACGGCGCTTCCATCACTGTTAACAGTGAGAGTGATATCATTTTTTGATGTCAATTCGCGCCTAAGTGCCCTGTATAAGGTGCCATCTATTATGTCTGTCATTTCATCTTTGTCGACAGACATACTCTCGTTTATTGAATTCAGTCTTTCGTGGAGTGCAGTGCTCGCATCATTCTCGGCAAGTAACGAAGACAGCAACTTTGCGATGGGCAGGGTTATGAAAAAGTGGCCATCGCGTAGCATCTGCGGCCCACTGTTACGTTGCCCGCATACGGTGCACGTTACCCGCACTGCATTCCGCGCTGCAAGGTCGCCACTTGTTACGGCAAGGAGCGTCATACAGTTTTCACAGTAGAAGTGTAACCGGGCGGCTTTTATTTCTGCCCCGACACTCTTCTTGAAAAGATATTTAGTAACTGGTATATCATGTCGTTCAAGTATGTGCATTATCAACTTTTGGAGTGCTTCGACTCCCTTCCAAGGGATGCCAAATTCGAGGACAAAATTGACAGTCAGTGCCAGCAAATCGTCACTAGAGAAGCTCCCTAAATCTCCCTGTGGCTCGTCTGTCATTTCTGCGCCAACGGAAGGCTGCGGCTCGTCACTTGGGGCCGCTTCATGTGCCGATTCAGAGTCACAGTCGCCTTCAACATCAGTCTGCGGAGGTTGCGTCAGTACGCGAAGTGCTGTCGGAGCAGTCGACCCGCCAGCGACATTTGTGTCCTGCTGCAGTCCACGACGTGATTGTTGCACGCTCGAGGCTGATCTTTCGAGATATGTTTTCGTTGAATACGGGATGGCGGAGGCGCTGCCTGGGTTTAGGTATTCCTTTCTACGAGGCATACTCCCTCAGTGCGGATCCACGCAAATATCGCGCTGCAAACTCACCGAAAACCTTCTAAGTAATGAAGCCACACGTTGTGTTCACGCGCACAATCACGACAGTTCGCTCATAGTTCGCTCGGACTCGCACATTCTCCATGATCTCACACAATCAAACGACTTGGATTGGCTTGTACGGCGTTGAATTAGTTGGATTGCAACCCGGATTTCAAAAACACATATCTATTTAATTATATCTTAGTAAGTTTATACATTGTTTATAACATGAACAGTTTTTACACCTGTTTATAAGCTTATTTAAAGCATTTTTTATTTGTTTATAGGTGTATTTATTTATTTATTTTGTTCCGCACGCAGTTATTGGTATTGCCCAGTCTTGCCGCTAGGAGTTGTTATGGTGTTATTTTTAATGGACACGACACGTGCGCGACACGCGACTGCTACATTTTTTTCAGAGATTGGTGTGTGTGTGATGCCATTTAAGGCTTTGTTAAATCATCAGTACTACCATGTACGCTGTTGTTCGTTTCCTGGACGATCACGACAAACGGTTACACGTCATTCACGTGCATGACATCGAGAAGTTTGATCCCAAAGACACCAGCGACTACGACAACCGCTTTGTTTACAGCGCGTACTGGCGAGACCCCGTGGATGACACAAACACTGGTTTGTACAACACGCAAGTCTTGATGCTGGCAGGTATGTGTGGTATGTGAAATGTTACGGTTCCAATTTTATAGTCGTAATTTCTTACAGAAAGCGAAGATGACGCCCGCGCGAAAATGCGGGCCAAGAGGTTGGTGATACCAAAAATACCAGCTATGCAAGAAACGTCAGATGATGATCCTGATGAGCTCGTGGAGTCCCAAACAAAAAGAAAAAAGGCTGAAAGAAAGGTTGCTATTTATGCTGCCTACATTTTGAAACGGCTGAAAACTTGCTGGTCTTGCATTGATCATCATCTGTAATTGTGCTTTCGACTTCTTTCAGAAACAAAAGAACGACAGAGCAAATGCTAAAAAAAACATGTATGACGAAATTCTTAAAAAGAATCTGGAAAAAGCGCACTCTGGGCGTAAACCTAGAGCACAGGTAAGTGTGCCATGGTCTTCATTAGTGCACTGTACTATAAAAGAAGCATTTTTTTTTACTGAAAGCAAAACCCTCATGAGACCCTTGAAGGCTACAGCTAGGGCACAATAAATAGACAGGGACAACAGAAGAAAGCACAAAGTGAAGCGCCGATACTTGTGTTGCTTCTGTTGTTCCTGTCTATTGTGCACAGTAGCCTTCAAGATGCAATACCAACTAGCCCACCAAGCCATCCTAGTGAATTCATGAAGTCATTTTTTGCATGATGAAATTTCAGCCAAGGAAAGGGACAGACACTCCGTCGGACAGCGGGTCCTCCGATAGTGATGAATTGTGCCCAAAAAGTGAAATTCTTCAAATGAAGAAGAAGAAAGACGTGTGGAAGGCGAGAACGAAGGCGCTGGTGGTTAAAGAGCTTGAGAAGGACAGAGACATGTGGAAATTGCGTGCTGAGGAGCTGCAGCACGACAACCAGTTTCTAAAGCAGCAGGTTGCAAGCCTGCAGAGATCCCTTGAAAGCAAGCTTTTCAAGCGTAAGAATGCTTTTTGCTCTGCATTATTTACTTGACAAAAGCTCCATGTATAATGATTACATGACAACTCATGTGCTACATAAAAACTTGTGCACCCTTTTTTTGTGTACATGCAGTTGCAGTAGAACAAGACCGGGTGCCTTGCAGTCGGGGCATGTTGTCAGGTTTGTTTCCCCATAAGAACTGCATACACCTATGCTCTTGAGTAAATGCATCAGTTCCATATTTCACTGGGACAGTAATATAGCATACTTTGACCTGTTTAATGAAGTCAGCTTTTTTATTATTTATTTATTCATATTTTGTCTAAGCAACTCGCTCAGTAGTATGTGCAAAGTAAAGGTTATAGAGATTTGGCTTTACTTGATGAACTTGCCGAACGAGTTCAAAGAGTGCTGCACTTTTTATTTGTTTTGAAAAAGTGCCCGCCAAACACAGCATGAATTAACTTTGGAGTGTAAGTTCAGCTGTTCTGCAGTAAGATGGCAGCTTCAGTCAGTATGTAATATAGAAGATGCTAGTGCCATGATAATGAAATGATGTTGGTTCTTTGAAAGTGGAGGTGGATAGATGAAAGTAAAGTTTGAACTGTAAAACAGAGTAGCCAATCGAGAAAACCTCGAACGAACAAAATTTTTCCTTGGTATGGTTTATCGCTATGTTACATTGTGATTTTTGGTTTGAAAGTCCGAAGTGAATTGACTTGGAGATGTGCACCTCATCGTAGCTTTTAGAAGCAGCCAATGCTCTAAGGGACGCTCTGACTAGCATGAAGCTTTAAACAAAAGCATCCAGATTTAACAGGCTTGAGGGGTTGAAATCTAAACTTTTACACCTGAATCATTTTTATTACAGCACATTCTGAGACAGATGAAGGAGAAAGCTTCGTCGGAAGTGAGTACTTTGCTTCTTTTATAATACTTCCCTGCATTTCAAAACTGGAGTGACAGTTACTGTCACTATATCTTTGTAACTTTAGATCTGTTGATTATGGACAACATGGCCTGCAGTGAACGTGTTCTCCGTAAGTAACAGCTCTGGTTTCATAGACAGTAAACTTTGTTTCAATTAGAGCAAGTTGTGCACCAAGATAAGCCATTTTTGAATAATTCTAAATGTTGCGTAGCACCGTGCTCATCTACTGCTGTAGAACCAGAGGAAAGGACAAGCACTGTTGGTGGAGAAAAGAACACTACACATCCAGGTCAGCTCAGATGTCACCTCAGATATTCTGACAATAATTTTTTTTTTTTTTGTGCCATGACAAGGACCTGATATCTTTCTTGCAGGCCCAAATGGAGATTTCATTTATATGGAAGATGGCTCTGTAAGTAATTTGCTCGAAATTTAATGTCACTGTCTGCAGCTGCTTTTCATGCTTAACCGTTTTTTTTTCTATTGGTAGTCACAGCTACTCTATAGATCTAGGTGGTATAGTTAATTACGAAAGCTTTCTTAAAGCTTCTTGCTTGCAGCATGTTTACCATTTTTATTTTTTTAGCATGCTCAAGTCTTCAGTTTTACTCAGTGTACTTTTTGAGAGAAGTATGAATACCGTTGGGACCAGCACACAGTTTTTCTTTTTTATTATCAGCAATAGCAAGGTGTACAGTGCTGATCACACCTGTCTTGAGCACCTGAGCAGTGCTGTGTGGATGAAATATGGCAAAATTCTAAAGCAGATACTCAATTTCACTGATACTTCTTGCATTCATGTGCAGTTGAATATACTAGATGAACCGCACAGGCTCAAAAGCATTGTCTCTAACAGAGTAACCAATAACATTTTACTGCATTTGATTTGCAGCACACCACTTGTGCACCATAGACAAGTGTGATAGACTGTACATACTATTCATGTGCTACATCGTTGTGTTGTGCCAGGTGCATTGGTTAAACAATTTGTTAGTTTTGTTGTATGTTTAGCAGAAGTAACATGCAGCATTTTTTGTTTCATTGCTCCTTACAGTAGTGATTTTCCTCCATTATTTTGCTTTTTCACAGTTCCATTTGACGAAAGGCGTAACAATAAGTGGTGTGTGTGCAAAAAAAATATTTGGGAACAAGAAGGCTACCTTGGTGGTGAAGGATGCTGCCCACGCTATATGGGGAAGCAACGTTCTTGCATCTAGGAGCGTCACAGGGACCGTTGGCTCCAGGAAGAGAGCATTGGGGGAGCAGCCCAAGCAGCCGCTGACACCGGAGAAACTTCTTGTTGTGTCAGGTACAACTAGCATGAATAGTTTTCCACAGCGCATGCAGGAAGTCATCTTTACACAGCCTGGCAGCATGAACGAAAATGAAAGAGTGAAATTCATGCTGTTTGCTTTGCGAGTTGTCAAAACAAAATTTTGGTATATAGGGTGAACAGAAGTTGCACTTTGTACTGGAAATATGGAAAGATATCTCTGAGTTTGGGTTAAATTTGATGGGGTGCATGGTAGGCTCCTATGCTCAACTGACAATCTGTTGCACATGAAACTGTGCACCAAATTTAACTGCCATCAGCTGCCGAACAGGACAACTTGGGTTTTGTGGAGCTTGTGAAACTAAGTCATGCACATTCCTAATCCAGTGATGTCGGAGCTTTAGTGCTCAAACCCAAGCTCTGCCTCTATGGTGTGGCAGTTGTCGTTGCCGCAATCACTACTTTTTGTTGTCTAATGCTCAAAATCGACTCGTCTGTTTGTAGAAACACTCAAGCACTGGGGACAGCAGAAAGACGTCAACACTGCTGACACGGAAAAAAATCTGCCCAGGATCCTGGCTGAGAAGATCCAAGATCTCCTGAAATCGAAAGTGCGCAAGCAGATGTTTGACGATCAAGCACAATAAATTCTTAAACACTAAGGCTGTTTGTTTAACGCCCAATGCATGTTAACTTGGCACAGGAATGTAGAACGTGCAAGTTACAATAAGCACTGACTTACTAATCGAATGGCACAACCATCTGGATAGCCATAAAAGTTATGTGCTTGTAACCCTAAAGTTGCTAAATTGGGCAGAAGCATGCATTTGAGTTCGTTTGGGCACCACCTTGTTGATTGGGGGCGTCCTCCATCTCGGTGAGTAACAATTTTGTTGCATGTATGCAACCCTGAGCTGAAACCAGTAGCTGCTGGTTTCGGATACTGGTTTCAGTGACTGGTTCCATCAGCTACTGGTTCCATTACCTACTGGTTCCATCAGCTACTGGTTCCAATACCTACTGGTCCCATCACCTACTGGTCCCATCACCTACTGGTCCCATCAACTACGGGGAATGTGCTAATAAACCATCAATACTGGAACCAACAGAAAACCAACAGGAAATTTTCACCTGGGTAATGGTTAAGGCACGCGTGCAACTTAAACCATTGTCACGCAAGATGAATTCAAAACACCATCGAAGTGAACCCAAGGCACATGCTGATTATTATGTACGGTACTAGCGCTAAATTCATGCAGATGTTTAGTTGGTGCTGCAGTAGGCCTAGTTGAAGGAATGGCCACAGCTACTGCTGTGATGGAGAACGGGCTCATTAACATCTTCATGTAGATTAAAACGGCTTACCCCCAAATGGCTGGGAGTGTCACGCTATCCCTAGCAGTGGCACATGCAGTTGCATATTTAATGATTACAGAAATGGCGTACCGATTTCCAAAGCACCTATCAATACTTCCGTCAAGGCGTAGCACCAAACACTTTATCGCACATTTTGGGAAACATTCCTTTTTCTCCCCATCTGGTGGCTAGGCATGACACGCCCAAGAATAAGCATGTTAGTATGTATGTCGGAGGTATTTCCATCTGATCCCTGAAAAATTATTTCCCTAAACCCATGGAAAAAAAAGAAAATGGAATTCGCACCTGTCATCACATTGCACCCCATCACAGGAATGGGATCAGATTGGCCTGGCGCTCAATACTCTCTTACGCTTAATCAGAGCTCGGTCTGGCACCAGCTCCAGACAAAACCATTTATAATCTCCTGTCTGGCACATCTGTTCTACTCTGCTCTCTCTCAACCGGAGTGCACCATGTACATGTGGTTCACCCCTGGTGGAGCTTTTTCACTGTTTGTGAATTGCACACAAAGCCCTTACTGGTAGATCCTATTCCCAATTCTTCACTATTCTCATGGGAGGCCACTCTTTGGGCAGCTTACATCACGACATGTGCGTGTCAGGATGTCAGTGCCGTCTTTTTCGGAGTCGGCGCCATCTTTTCTTTCTCTTTTGCTCCTTCCCTGTCCTGTGTTTCTGGTGTTGCGCTGCACACAAGTGAAGATGGTAAAGAACACCAGATGTTCAAAATTTGCTTCTCATTAATATATCGTGGTTTTGGGAACTAAAACCCCAGATATATTGAAAGAAGATGCATGAAAAGAGAAGGATGATATTGGAAACTGGCAAAAAAGGGATGACAGACTTCTTAAGCTATGCTGCCATTGAGATTTTCAGCTGTTCACGCAATTCTCACACGTGTCTTTGATGCAGCTATGCACATATCACACAAGCATGCTGACTGTACAGTTAGTATAACTGCAACCTTCATGTACCCAGCCTTCATGTACCCTCTATGACATTTCAGAACATCTGAGTCAGTGTTAGCATCAAGTTATGTTCTTCATGCTGGGGAACCAGTGTGATGAGTTACCATTTCTACAGAATGAAGCCCTGTCTACCTGGAACAAGCTGCAAGATATATAACTAAACGGCCCTTTTCAGGGCCAGTCAATCTCTGTACGGCTTGGATGCACCAACTGATTCCCTTTATCATCAACCCTCAATAAAACTAGCAAATGTTTGTACATGTGCAAGCAGTGTCATTCAATATCTTAGAAAATGCTTGTGAAGCAATTTCAAGGAGAATCGTTTTTCTGATCTCATAGTGAGGCATTAGGAACACCTTAGCCGCACCAAATGCCATTATTCAATGAGAGGAACAAGAGAAATATTTCACTGAGAACTATGAAGTAAACAAAAAAACAAATGTTTTCAGATACTGCGAGATCATTTCATAAAAAAAGCTCAGAAGTTGCTATGTGTGGCCACATTTAATCTGTACAAGCATCGTGTCTTTACAAAATTCTGTACCATACATAGGTTCAGCTTTCTGGAATAGACCGCGCTGCACAAGCTAGCTCAGTGCATGCACTTCTGTACCCTGCCAGAGAATATTTTTACCACCAGTATGTTGTAACGTGAAGTGGAATGGTGATTGCATACTAGGGCGCGTCCTGCAGGACTCCAATAAAGTTGTTTCACTTGATCGGTTGGTGTGCTGTAAGCAGAACATTTCCAAGAAAAATCGTATAGTTTGGAGGAGGACTTAAGCAAGGAAAGGTGTAGATAAAACACTGCATTCACTGGCATTATCCTCACCAAGTATAACATTGTTTTTCTGGTGAAGCTTTGTGTCTGCACAGCGAGCAGGATAAGCTGGTAAAAACATGCAAAATGGGAAGTCTAGCACAGCAATCTGTGCAGTACTGCTCATTTCATGGAGCATTAATTTCACAGGCTTTGCTCATTGTTAGCGTTAAGCCTATATCATGTCCACTGCAGGGGGGAAGCCCAATCAATGTTCCCTGTCCTGTATGAGCCAATTTCATATTATGGCTGATAATTTCTCGATCTCATTTGAACTAATCACCTGCCACCCTCTGCTACATTTCATGTGTCCTAATATAAATTAATTGACATTACTGACCTGTCATCCATCTTTTTTTCTCATTCCCAACTAATGCATTGATTTTTTGATAAACTCTGCTTTCTTCCCATGTCTTAATATTATGCTAGCCTTTTTTCATTTTTCTGAAACATTATCTTTGCTAAGAAGCTAGAAGTTATCAGAAAGAACATAACGACATTCTACCTCCTGAGCATATGGCATCATCAATACAAAAATGTAATAAAAGTGAGAAAACATCCTATCTATATAAGAGGCCCTAAAATACTGCAGGAGGCAACAAATAAACTGGTATTTGTATAAAGGCAGTGACAAAAACTTTGACTACTGTCACTTATTCTGATTCTCGGGACACCTTTTTTAGTACATCATAACACATAATTACACATTTACACAATTTACACAGAGGAATTGCTACCACGTGCATTGAGGCCACCCTTCAGAAGTCATGTGAGCACAAGGATGAGGTAAGCCTTAAAAACCAGATTAAAAGACTAAAGGATGCTGGATATCCCAACAGCACCACCACACCCGTGTGCTAAACCCTCCTGCAGAAAGTCAAGTTAAACAAAACAGGACCAAAATAAAAACAGAATGACCAAAGATCTTTGCATGCTATACCGTACGTACATAAGGTGTTTCACAATATAAAGAAAATAGTGAGCCGATATGATTTTATCTTGTTATTTGCCATCCCTTGCAAGTTTTCAAAAGTGTGTGTACTAAAAAGCAACAGGAATAGCCATTATTTCACCATTCGTCACAAGAATAGGTATACTGAATGCCAACATAATGTTGTGTATGAGATACTATTGACATGTGGAAACGTAAACATAAGACAAACTGGGCAGTGCCCCAATGTTTGAGCAAGACAGCATGCTTAAAATGTTAAGAATGGCTATGCTAGTCGCATGGTCATACACTGTAAAGAATGTAAGTGCAGTTCTATGTTTCATAAAACACTGTTTTTGAAAAAAGCAAGAACAAGAAATGAAAGAGAGACTGTGAAAGCTTTTTCTTGTCAGGAAGGCCATGAATCAGTGCATCAGTATACCTTCACTCATCCATTCGGAGAGAGAGTATTCTTTTCTCAGTTAAGATTATATTATCATGGTCTCACATGTGTCGTTGTGCATGAGCACTGTTCTTGTACTCTGTATAAAAGTGGGCGTAGTACCTTCAATAAAATTAAGTTGGCAGTCAGCGCTCTTTCCTGTTCTTTTTGTCTTTTCCTGAACTTCTCTCACTGTTACTAGAACACAACCACGATGAACCAACTTGCCCAGATTATGCTATTGTTGATGAAAAGTCAGAGCACGAAAATACTTCAGGGGCTCAGAACCTCCTCACTACCCGTCTAGTTACGGCCCTGGTCTATGTGTTCCGAGAGTGAAGCACTAGTGGAGCTATCTAACTACATAACGGTGAGGAGGGTTTGTGTATACTCGAGCTTGTTTCATGACATGGTGAGAGGTGGCAGGTTGTTGAAATAATATGCTGTGTAGGAGGTCAAGATTTTGATTGAGAACGCTGAGTATGAGCCAGTGACATTAGGCGTTCAAGATTTTTTGCGATATTCACTCTAGCATAGGACCTTGGTTGGTGGTTGACGTGTGCATTTGATCACATTGTATTCTTCCATCATAATTTTTTGCCACTTGGCGTCGGCGCTCTTGAGTTGTACCAAAGTAATTAAGCATTCAGGTACAAGTATCTTCTGTCAGTGTTTCAATGAAGAGCTGAATACGAGTAATAGCTTCTATCGATACTTCTGGCATTGGTGTATGCACATTTCTTTTGAAGTTCTCTTGCATAAAAGGCATTAAAGGTATGTTTTTGTGACTTTTTAGTGTTGGCCAGAACTGCTGGTGTGTCCGAACGGCTCTTCGATTGGTTGTGGTGTTGTCTTGTTCAGGGCCACAGAGCTTTAAGTCTTTTTTTTTATATTTGCCTTCACAGGAATGCTCTTTGCATGCTTCTTCAGTACTTTGTATTATTCCTAAAGCATTGACTTCCAGATATTGATTGTGGTGCTTTAATCTAGTGTTCATCTTCACGCTAGCTTCATTTGCACGCAAAGCAAGAACTCAGGAGTATGGTAACTTTTGCTATGGGCTTTCTCTTCTGCAGTCTACTGTATTTTTGCCTGTGTTGTCTAAGCACTGAGAGCCTCGTGCGACAGCTTTTTTTTTTTTTGTGCACTTATTGTGTGCCAATGACTTATTTGCCTCCTCAGCTAAAGACTTTTTGTATTATAAGAGAAAACTCTGTCTGTATTGGTTTTGTCATTTGCTTATGGTGTATCTTCAGTATCTTTTCTCAGTGTACACTATACTTGAATGGAAGAGCAGCATGACTACCTTCAGCTGTTAGCAGGCTTTTAGTTGCTGTAATACTGATTGATGCTCCTTTCTCGGGCATTCTATTTTGGATGGTTGGCATGTCATTGCTTCTTTTAAACTTTAAAACTGCAGGTGCGCCTTTTTCTGGTTACACCTGGTATATTTTTCCAGTGGTGATGTGCTCCGTATATATATATATATATATATATATATATATATATATATATATATATATATATATATATATATATATATATATATATATATATATATATATATATATATTGTGAGCGCTGATTGTGTTGCTCATCATTTTCACTTTCACCTGCGCATACAAAGCACCGTGATCATCATCATCGTAGCCGCTCGCTGTTTGTTCGGTTGCTGGCTCGCGCGTCTGGGTTGACAATAAAACGGTCGCTCCTTCGTACCTGACGTCGTCTCACAAGTGGTGGAGCGTGCTGTGATTCCCAAGTCCTCGTGCACTACCGGTCACCTCTGGAGCTCCGATCAGGTCGACGGCTGTGCTTGCCAACAGTGATGGCGCAAAACGACCCACCCCCTGCCGCCTTCTTCGCACCACCCGCTCAGCCTGCTGGGCCTCTCCACACCGTGAGTACCTCGCAACGAGACCCTCCAGTGTTTTCTGGCCTTCGCGGTGAGGACGTAGAAGAATGGCTGGACAGTTACGACCGTACCAGTGCTTGCAATTACTGGGATGAGGCACATAAGCTGCGCTATGTACCCTTTTATCTGAAGGAGGTTGCTAAGACGTGGTATCATAACCACGAACGCGACTTTCCTGATTGGTCAGCATTCACGGTGCAGCTGCGTCAAATATTCGGCACTTCTACAGGACGCTCTGAGCTAGCTAAACAGAACCTCGCTACCCGCATCCAGGGGCCTGACGAATCGTACACATCGTACATTGAAGACGTTCTGGCCCTCTGCCGCCGCGCCCAAAAGGACATGCCGGAGGCCGATCGTATTCGGCAAGTAATGAAAGGCATCAACTCCGTCGCCTTTAATGCTCTTGTCATGCAGAGCCCGACAACAGTTCAGGACATTATTACCACCTGCCAGCGCCTGGACGCACTTTACTCAATGCGCCTTCCACACGCCTCCTATGACACTCGTCTTACTGGCGAGCATGAGCTGCGAGCTCTAATTCGCACCATAGTGAGAGAGGAACTTCACAGCCTTGTTCCTGCCAGCGCACCGACTTCACCTGCCCGCTCACCCCCTCCTAACCTGCGGGAAATTATAAAGGACGAATTGGCGTCGATGACGAGCGTCGCACGTGCCCCGCCTCCTGTGCCCTTACATGTGCCTACGTATGCCGAAGTCGTGTCACGGCCTCCTCCACCTACTCCACCTGTAACTACGGACGTCGTATACGACCATTTGGCCGCGATGGCAGCCAAGGCACCACCACAACCACACTTTCCTGCCTGGCGCCCTACGCGCCCCGTCTGTTACTACTGTGGCATAAGAGGACATATCTCCCGCTTTTGCCGTCGGCGCCAGCAAGATGAACGACGAGGTTATTCTTCGTACGAGAGTGACCGGGCTGCGAGGTCTGACCCCTACGTTCCAGGAACCTACATTCCCTCGTCACGACGTTCGCCTTCGCCTCCTTTGTCCCACGGTGAACCTCGTTCTTCCCGCTCACCCCGCCGTCGTTCACCATCGCCCTTCCGCCGTACTACTTCGCCTTTACGTTCTGCCCGGATGCCCCTCGACAGCCACTCGGAAAACTAGCAGCTGCAGTTTTTGGAGGAGAAACTGCCTGTCGTCGAAGTGTCCCAATTCCTCCTGCGCGCCCTGCAAATTTACTAACTGTTTGTGTAGAAGGCATTTCGGTTGACGCACTCGTGGACACTGGAGCAGCCATTTCAGTCATTGATCGCGAACTATGTCATCGTCTACGAAAAGTGCAAACTCCATATGTTGGTCCGGTGTTATGTGGTGCTAATGAAAATAGAATTTACCCTATTGGACAATGCACTGTTCGTGTTCTGATCGACGGAATTCGCCACCATATACAATTGGCTGTGCTTTCTTCATGTGCTCATCCGATTATATTGGGCTGGGACTTCCTGTCAGCCGCTTCCGCTGTCATTTCGTGTGGTCCGCCCGTTATTCGCATTACGGACACTGAAAATTCTAGTGCTTACGATTTTTCGTCGCCTCACCTTGTTGCAGCTGCAGACTTTGTACTGCCCCCGGCCCAAGAACGTATCCTCACCATTAGATCCAGCGATACCATTGACGGTGACGCAGTGGTTGTCCCCGATCAGCGCTGCATTTTCCGAGGAATCGCCATCGCATGTTGTCTAGTGCGGTTTTCGCGTGGTCATGCCAGTATCACCGCCTACAACACGACAACAGAGCCACAACTACTGCCAGAGGGGTCCACTGTTGCCAGCCTTATCGACATAGCACCGGTATGTGTCGTCACTGTATCGTCTCCGCCGACAGTCGCTAAGTGTACGCCACCAGGAGGCTCATCTAATGCGCTTAAAGCCACTTTGAGTCCATATCTCACTCCAACGCAAACTAATGACTTAATGGCCCTTTTAACAAAACACAAGACTTGTTTTGACGTTTGTTCGGACGGCTTAGGTCAAACTACGGTGACCTCTCATCACATCGCCACAGACGGTTCTCGTATTATCCGCCGTCGCCCTTACCGCGTGTCGTCTTCAGAACGCAAGGTCATCGAGGAACAAGTCAATGACATGCTCGCACGCAACGTTATCAGGCCTTCCACAAGCCCTTGGTCTTCTCCTGTTGTCCTAGTTAAGAAAAGGGACGGATCAGTGCGATTTTGCGTTGATTACAGGGCACTAAACAAAATTACGCGCAAGGATGTATATCCTATGCCTCGAATTGACGATGCACTTGACACCTTACAGGGTGCAGAATATTTCTCAAGTCTCGACCTACGATCTGGGTATTGGCAGATCCCGATGCATGAGTCTGATAAAGAGAAGACAGCGTTTGCTACTCCTGATGGTCTCTTCGAATTCAATGTGATGCCTTTTGGGCTCTGCAATGCCCCAGCCACATTTGAGCGGATGATCGATACGGTGCTGCGTGGCCTAAAATGGAAGACCTGTCTTTGTTACCTGGACGACATCGTCATCTTTTCATCCAGCTTCTCGCAACACCTAGAACGTCTAGACGAGGTGCTCACATGTCTAGCCAAAGCCGGTCTCCAGCTAAATACCAAGAAGTGTCGGTTTGCGAGCCGCAGCATCAAAGTGTTAGGCCACGTTGTCAGCAAGCTTGGCATCGAACCTGATCCCGACAAAGTGGCCGCTGTGCTGCACTTTCCTAAGCCCACCACGCTCAAAGACCTTCGCAGCTTCCTCGGCTTAGCCTCTTACTTCCGCCGTTTTGTCCGTGATTTTGCCACTATCGCGGCTCCTCTTCACAAACTCCTGACCACAAGTGCATCATTTCTTTGGACAGATGACTGTGAAGCTGCTTTCCAGACCCTGAAGCGATGCCTCACGTCAGGGCCAGTTCTTCGCCATTTTGATCCCACAGCCCCTACTATATTACACACTGACGCAAGTGGGCACGGAATCGGCGCTGTCCTGCTGCAGCGTGACCAGGCTTCACAAGAGCAAGTCGTGGCTTACGCGAGCCGTACTCTCTCCCCAGCGGAACGCAATTACAGCATCACTGAACAGGAATGTCTCGCTATCGTATGGTCCGTGCAAAAATTTCGCCCCTATTTGTATGGCCGCCGCTTCACGATCGTCACGGATCATCATGCGCTCTGTTGGTTGTCATCATTAAAAAACTTGTCAGGACGCCTCGGTCGTTGGGTGCTCCGACTGCAGGAGTATGACTACAGTGTCACATACCGGTCGGGTCGCAAACACCAAGATGCCGACGCTTTGTCACGCTGTCCGCTGTTGCAAAATCATGACGCATCTACCTGCTGCGCAGCACCTCCCAGCCAAGAGACCAAGCAGATGACCAGTCTTAGTCCCATCGAGCCCACTGCACCGGATGACTTCCTTCAATCCGCAGACCTCACCTCGCTCCAACGTGCAGACACATACTGCCGTACAATCATCGATCGGCTCACCGGCTCATCTCGTGCTCCCAACAGCCGCTTGCGACGACAACTCACGCGTTTCAAACTTCATGACGGAACGCTACTTCGACAAACTTACCATCCTCTCGGTAGCCGATGGGTCCCGGTCATACCTCGCTCACTTCGACTCCAAGTCTTAGAAGCCTTTCATGACGACCCGACGGCTGGCCACTTGGGTTTTCATAAAACCTACGATCGCATTAAGACTCGCTGCTTCTGGCCTGGCCTCTCCACTAGTGTTTCCAGGTACGTCACTTCCTGTTCATCATGTCAGCACCGAAAACGTTCGACAACTCTTCCCGCCGGCCCTCTACAACCTCTCCCGTGCCCATCCGCTCCCTTCGAGTTCGTCGGCATAGACTTATACGGACCCCTTCCGCTTACCGCCGCCGGTCACCGCTGGATTGTTACTGCCGTAGACCATCTTACTCGCTACGCTGAGACGGCAGCTCTTCCTACTGGAGCTGCCAGCGAAGTAGCCGACTTTGTTCTGCGTGCCATTATCCTGCGCCACGGCGCCCCTCGTGTTCTCCTGAGTGACCGTGGCAAGACATTTCTTTCTCGTGTGCTCGCTGAAGTTTTACAGGCCTCTGACACAATCCATAAGACCACCTCGGCATATCATCCGCAAACAAATGGTCTTACTGAGCGTTTTCATAGAACTTTGTCAGACATGATCTCTATGTATGTCCAACCCGATCACAAGAACTGGGACACAATACTACCTTTCGTCACGTTTGCCTATAACACTGCCCTACAACGCACTACAAGTTACAGCCCGTTTTTTCTTGTGTATGGCCGTGCACCATCTTTTGTTCTAGACACCAGCTTTTTGTCCACGCCTTCTGTCCCATCTGCGTCCCTTCCGGAAGAATTCGCTGCCCGTGTCAACCACTGCCGCACAATCGCCCGCGCCAACACCTCTACCATTCAGGCCCAGCGAAAAGTTCGTTGTGATGCGACACGTCGAGTTGTGTCATTCTACCCAGGCGACGAAGTGCTCCTCTGGACACCTGTTCGCACACCCGGCCTCTGTGAAAAATTCATTCACAGATACCTGGGTCCTTACACCGTGCTTGAACGAACATCGGCCGTAAATTATCGCGTCGCTCCGGTTACTTCGGCTTCTGATCGCCGTCGTCGCGGGACCGAGATCGTCCATGTGTCTCGCCTGAAACCTTACATCCGGCGCTCATACACTTACTAAATGAACGTCTTGCAGACCGCTTTCGTGTAGGGGGGAAATAGTGTGAGCGCTGATTGTGTTGCTCATCATTTTCACTTTCACCTGCGCATACAAAGCACCGTGATCATCATCATCGTAGCCGCTCGCTGTTTGTTCGGTTGCTGGCTCGCGCGTCTGGGTTGACAATAAAACGGTCGCTCCTTCGTACCTGACGTCGTCTCACAATATATATATATATATATATATATATATATATATATATATATCGCTAACTTGAGAAACAAGGCCTCTTTACGTTAGGTGCACATCAGGTGGGAAGAGTACTTCTATTACTTGTCAAGATTGTGGCCCCTTATGGTGGGAATCATAATGCACTGTTGATGTGTCAAATTCACATAGCATAATTCCAAGGCACTCGATCAATATCCAAGGAAGAAAATTATGGTCTTTTGCGTGAGTTTCAGCAACTCATAGTAATTTGTATGTAAATGAATACTTCATCATTCTTGGCTGTCATGTTTCATGGAAGCACATGTGCTTCGTTAATAACAAAAAAACACGCACGCTCACGCCACTGCAGTGGCGTGAGCGTGCGTGTTTTTTTTTTGTTATTAACGATTTGCCCTATGCATTCACGTTTCTTCTTTTTTTGTGTGTCGTACTGCTCGTATCGCACAGCCTACCGTTTTGGGCACACGTAAAAAAAGTACATAAAAAAGAAGCGTTCCACGCCGAAATTCACGTTCGCAACGAGCTGGCTACGACGCCCACACACTCCGCAACACCTTACCAACCGTTCGCTGCGATGTTGTTGGGAATTCGTGTGGTCGTTGCATGAATATAGCGCGTGCGTGCGTGCACACGCGCGTCTGTGTGTTAGATCACGGCAACTGCATATGTTGTATGATTCAGTCACCATAACGCAACTGACGACCCCCGCTCTTCCCACACGTCAAGCAGCAGCAAGTGCCGTTAACACGTACTGTGCTGTGAACACAAAACAGACTCGAATAGGTCGCGTAGATAGCTAGCCCTACACATGATACGATAAGATTTGCGTCAGATATTCGATGTCTACATGCACGCGTAAGACAGCGGTATCCGCAGCAGCTTCGTCATACGTACGGATAGCACCGCATCGTACGTCACGTCTGACAGAGAAACTTGATCGGTAATTTTTTCTCACTTAAAAAGTCTACCTTGCACAACTTCAACCAACGATTATGCATTTCAACCAACTGTGCATGGTTTATTGATTGATTGATTGATTGATATGTGGGGTTTAACGTCCCAATACCACCATATGATTATGAGAGACGCCGTAGTGGAGGGCTCCGGAAATTTCGACCACATGGGGTTCTTTAACGTGCACCCAAATCTGAGCACACGGGCCTACAACATTTCCGCCTCCATCGGAAATGCAGCCGCCGCAGCCGTGATTCGAACCCGCGACCTGCGGGTCAGCAGCCGAGTACTTTAGCCACTAGACCGCCATGGCGGGGCATGGTTTAATGACGAAAAGATAGTTCTAATATTGTGCCCGGCACATATATTACTCTCTCTCTAACTTGAAAAATCGGTGCGTGAATTGGGGCCAGAAAAGCGCCAAAAAGCAGCAGCCGCAGAAATTGGCTCATATTCTAATATTATGACATCGTGATGTTGACTTTTCAGCTGACGCCGGCAATAACGGTCAAACGGCGGGCCAATAATGCCGGTCTTATTGGATGGCTCCGCCCATATTGGCTGCTACTTGTACAACCTGGACCGATGTGTCCGTTCTAATCAGCCGGCACAGCCTATATGGGCGGAAAGTTCTGAAAGCTGGCCCAATATAACCAATCTAATAGACTGGCACAGCCATCATTGGCGGAACGTTGTTAATGCTGGTCCAACATAGCCGTTCTATTCGGCTGGCAGAACCAATATTGGGGGTACGTTGTGAACGCTGGTCCAACGTCGCCGTTCTATTTGGCTGGCACAGCCAATCTTGGCGGTACGTTGTGAAAACTGGGCCGTTCATGGGCCAGGCAATGCCGATCTATCCCCAATATTGGGCCAACCTTCTGTGCTGCCTGGGTGGTGGGCGACGGCGCGACGGCGCATGCGCGCGCGTCAGCTGTCGAATGTTCGAGAAGCGGTGCGGACGGCGCGGACGGCGCGGACGGCGCACTACAAGGCGCGAGTATAAGATGCTTCCGCATCTAAAAACGGGTTTAGCCGGTTCAACTGTCGCAAGGCCCAGCTTTAGCGAGGTAGTGGTGGGGCTGGTAGGGGACAAAGCAGCCGGTGTCACAGGTGCAAGTAGCCCCCAGGTGCAGGATGCTCCAGCTGAAAAGTCACAGCATGTGATAATCACCGGGGACTCAAATTTAAATCGATGCACAGAAGCCATCAAAGAGAGGGTAAGAGGTGACAAGAGGGTTGCAGTAGGGGCGTTTCCAGGACGCAAGCTTGAAGCAGTCATGAGGCAAGCGAGCGCAAAACTCAAAACTACAGCTGATAGACGAAACCTCGTGATAAATTCAGGTGGTTTCAACGATGTCCTAAATCAAGATACAGCAGCACTAGCAGCCACACTGGCGAAAGGCATCGATGACATGCGCGCCACTTCTCCTAAGGTACAGGTAGTGATATGCACGATACCGTAGGTACCGGTGCGTGATAGCAACCTGCAAAGAGCGGTTTTCAACGCAAACCGAAAGATATGGCAGATGAGTCGAGAGAAAGGCTTTGAGGTGGTGGAAAGAAACAGAGAAGTGCATAGATGGGGTGGTTTTCAACGACACAGAATTCACTTCGATGGGCGGCTAGGTCATGAGGTGGGTTGGCGACTTGCAGGACGCGCAGTAGCTTTTTTGGGGGGCAAGCGAGCCCTTCGGGGTGCAGGATAGCTAGTAACGAGGAAAACGACCAGGGAGACTCTTCGAGAGGTGTTATGGACAGATACGATTCCAAAGTGGCACCAATGTCTAAGATAGGTAGAGTCCGGGGCATAAATAGACGTAGCCACGAGCGCCGAGCCCATTCAGACATGGGGTATATTAACATGCAGGGTGGTAGGAACAGGCTGAAGTGGGAAGTGATAGAAGAACAGCTAAGGGAAGAGAGGCCGACGGTATACGGTTTTTTAAAAACACATCTCGGGGACATGGAACAACCTCCGAACAATCCGGACTACGCGTGGGAATATTGTAATTGAACAGAAGGCAGCAGAAAGGGGGGGGGGTGGTATTGGGTCATTCATTCATAAAATTACAGACTGGCAAAGGCTCATGCAGGAGTGCAAGGAACATTTATGGCTAAAAGGGAAAGTGGCAGGTCAATTGACACTCCTTGGTTTCGTGTACTTGTGGACGGGAGCAAAGGCCAGAGAGGAAAATCAGGCAATGGTAGAGTGTATATCAAAGGACATTCAAGAGTTAGGAAGAGAGTGTGAGATAATTATACTAGGAGACATGAATGCGCACATAGAAGATGCAGATGGGTATACCGACACGACAGGCAAAATGATCATGGATATGTGTTAAAGGCTTGATTTGATCATTTGCAACAGTATCGAGAAGTGTGAAGGGCAAATAACATGGGAGGTGGGAAGGCTGCAGTCGACGATAGATTATGCACTGATGTCACATAGGATGTATGATAAGCTCAGGGGAATACACATAGATGAAGGTGGCTCCAGAAGTCTGGGTAGCGATCACAAACGTATCAAGCTATGTTTTGGAAGAGCAGTGAAAATGGGAAGGAGACAAGATGAGCAACTACAGGAAAATTTTTATTCAGAAAGGCAAATTCAAATTAATAGCCACTAAACAAACTGAGAAAGTAATCACGGAGGATAATAAGACAGTGTGGACATAAACGAATCTAATTAGACTCTTTGAGCTAGAGCTTGCCAAGACGCGTGACAAGTCACCCCGGAAAAGAAGACACAAACCCAAAAGTTGGTAGGATGAGGAAGTTAAGAGAGCCATAGCAAAACGTCAGGAAGCCTCTAGGGAACACAGACATGCTAAGCAGCGGGGTGAACTGACAGATGATGTTGAAAGAAAATGGGCAACCTTTCTAAGCTGTAGAAGGGATGCATCCCTTCTGATCAATGAAAAGATTAGAAGGAAGGGAGCTCAGTGGCTGGCAGAAGTACATAAAAAAGATAGAAAGGCAGCTGTGAAATTTCGGAACCATCTAAACTCCCTAAGAAATGAGACGAGTCAAAGCAGAGTTTTATAACTACAGCCCAAGGTGCCAGGCTAGAAGGGGACTTAGCTATTGAATATATAAGAACAAGGGTGACAGAAAAATTTCAACAAAGAAGTACTTTATGCACCACAATAGACAAGGACGAATCAAGTGGTGCAATGGCTCCATTTTCACAACGAGAGTGGGAAAGGGCTGAGAAAAGGGTTCCTAGTAGTACATCAACAGGCCCAGATGGCATCCCAATTAGGCTGATAAAGACATTAGGTCCGAAGTCTAAGCAGGCTTTGAGAGAGGCAGTGAGCAAAATAATAATCGATGGTGAAGTTCCCGATGGATGGAAACTTAGCAGGATGAGCATGATCTATAAAGGAAAGGGGGACAAAGCTGACATAAACAACTACCGTCCTATAACAGTGACATCAGTGGTCTACAGGCTGGCGATGCAGATTATAAAGGAAAGACTGCAGGCATGGATAGAAGATGAGGGGGTGCTGGGGGAACTGCAGAATGGGTTTCGGAAACACAGGAGGTTGGAAGACAATTTGTTCTCACTGACGCAGTGCATCGAAATAGCAGAAAAGGAACACAGGCCCCTGTGGCTAGCATTCTTGGATATCAAGGGAGCGTACGATAGCGTGGTTCAAGAGGAATTGTGGGGAATACTGGACACACTAGGCGTGGAACATGTAGTCACTAATCTTTTAAAGGGTATCCATAAAGGCAACAAGGTAGTTATAAAGTGGGAAAAACAGGTATCCAAGCCTGCAGAGGTAAAACGGGGGCTTAGGCAGGGGTGCCCCCTGTCACCCCTATTATTCATGATGTACCTACAAGGATTAGAGGCAAAATTAGAGGGAAGTGGGCTGGGCTTCAACCTCTCTTTAGTCAAACAAGGAAAACCCATTGATCAGGCACTACCAGCATTAACGTACGCAGATGATATAGTGCTAATGGCCAACAACAAGGAAGATTTGCAGAGATTTATGGACATCTGCGGTAATGAGGGAGATAGGTTAGATTTTAGATTCAGTAAGGAAGAATCAGCAGTCATGATTTTCAATGACAACGAAGGTAGTGAGCTTAGGATACAGGAGGTCTTGCTAGAGATAACAGATAAATACAAATATCTGGGCGTATGGATAAGCAATGGGACCGAGTACCTGAGGGAACACGAAATATACATGACGACTAAAGGTAACATGAATGCAGCAGTGATGAAAAATAGGGCACTATGGAATTACAATAGGTATGATGTTGTGAGAGGAATATGGAAAGGGGTCATGGTTCCTGGGCTGACGTTCGGCAATGCGGTCTTGTGCGTGAGATCAGAAGTTCAAGCAAGATTAGAAATTAAGCAACGTGGAATAGGTAGGCTTGCTTTGGGAGCTCACGGGAATACATCAAATCAGGGAGTGCAAGGTGATATGGGATGGACATCATTTGAGGGCAGGGAAGCTAGCAGCAAGATAAAATTTGAGAAGTGATTTAGAGAAATGAAGGAGGAGCGTTGGGCTAGGAAGGTTTACAGCTACTTGTACATGAAGAATGTCGATACAAAATGGAGGAAGCGAACCAGGAAGTTGACTGGTAAATACTTAGAAAACAGCAGGTGGCCAAACCAAAAAGAACTATCGGTTAAGAAGAAAGTGAAGGAAACGGAGACTGACATGTGGAAAATGGGCATGATTAAGAAGTCCGCACTAGAGATCTATCGAACTTTTAAGCAGGAAATTGCCAAGGAAAGGATCTATCATAATACTCGTGGTAGTTCTCTACTGTTTGAGGCAAGGACGGGAGTACTGCGAACAAAGACTTATCGGGCCAAACACGAAGAGTAGACACAGTATGCAGTGCGTGTGGAGAGAAAGAAGAAACTGCCGAACACTTGATAATGTTCTGTAAAGGGCTTCACCCTATAGTTCAGGATGATGGCGCAGAGTTTTTCAAAGCCCTGGGGTTTAGGGACCGGGAGGGCAAAATAGACTTTAAGCAAGTAGACTTAACTAGAAGGAGGTTATCTGATTGGTGGCTAAAGTCAAGGCACGAGTGGAAATTAAACTCTTCACTGCAAAGTACGAATCCTCAAACTCACTTTTTAAGGAAAAAATAAATAAATATAGTTTTGGGTTCATTAATTATTACGGCTTGGTGGCGCTGGCCACCGCCCGATCTAAAGGGTACAGCCATATCCATCCATCCATCCATCGCTTTCTCTGGATTTCCCTGGCGCGGGCGGGTGCAGAGGACGAAAACTCAGCCTTCGCAGCCTGTGGGAGGACGTTTAATAAAATATTACAGCCGCTCGTCAATGCAGTAGATAGAAGTAGTTACGGGTGCCATTTAGCCGTTTAATTTTTGACGTACACTAGGGCCGCTGTGAAGCGTAAGTGAATTCATTGCACATCAGTAGTTTTCATTTTTGTGGTGGTGGTGGTAAAAACATTTTATTGAGCAGCCAATCGGGCTGGAAAGGGACGTGGTCAGCCTCCTACGTCCAGAAGGCTGCGATCCTGCGCCGAATGCAGGGCACGTTGCATCAGGGCGATTTGATTCTCCGCCGCCGAGCTGGTCAGCGCAGACTCCCACTGCTCAAGGTCACGCATTTTTAAAAAAAGATAAGCCTTCTTGTTTTATTTCTGGAAAGCTTGTATTTGTTATTTTAGTACGTGAAAGACCGCGTGATACAAAGAAAGAGCGCAGTGCCGCTTTTTTTGTGTACCAAAGATATCAATTTTTTTTGTTCGCATTCATTTAGGAGAAAAATTGTTAAGCGAAGTGTAATCTTTCACGGCGCGCAGGTGTTTTACAAAGCGTTGTCACAATCCAGTGTCGGATAAGACAAACTTCCTGCAATGCTTACCGTTGAAGTTGCCTGGCTGGAACTGGGTCAATTTTTATTATGAGGTTCAACGCGTCGACGCTACATAGGCGATGAGGCACAGCGTAGTAGAGGGCTCCGTATTAATTGTGACCACCTGGTTATGGGCGCCGGCAGGATTTTACCTTGAGGGGGCAAATCTATTGTTGCACGAAGGAAAAGGGAGAGGGCATGGGGTAAAGTGTTAAAATGATTTGGTGGGGGGAGGGGGGGAACAAGTGCCTTTTTTGCACCCCCTCCCCTCAGCGCCCATACGTCTGGGGATTTTTAACTAGCGCCGAAATCTGGAACACACGGGCCGCTTTCGCTTTCGCCTCCAGCAGAAAAGCGGCCGCGAGTCGAACCCGCGTCCTTGAACTCAGCAGAAAATTTTTCCCGTGGTTGCCCTAAACATTGGAGGCTAATGCACCGAAGCTACATCTCGGAAAGAGGACAAACAAACTCATTTCAGGATGCATGATACTTTATTTACAGCAAGAAAAAAAAGGACGGTTTGCAGCATGTTTTTCTTCATTGCGCAATTCTGTTCACGGAGCACATTGCAGAGTATTGACTTACATACAAGTTTATACATGAGACTTCATTTACAGAAACAACGCGAAAACAAAGGCACATAGTATTCACCATGTTTTTCATGCGTTGCACAAGTTTACGCGCGCAGCACTTTCCAGTACAGTGGCTTACATGCAAGCTTTTTCCGGTAAGCTGCCCTGTCTTTCACAGCCGCACCGACATTGGACAAGAGTGGCTTAATAAACTTGTCGAAGACCACTGACAGTGTGCTCGCACCATGCTCATCTCTTGCCGGGCATACAAAAAGGGGGCACTGTTCAAGGTGAGGCAAAATCAGTTCGGCCAGTTGCTGACGCCCATTGCTCTTTTTTATGTGTGGCAGGGCAATGTCAACGGCCTTCTTAATTGTAACAAGTACCATGACAAATTCAGGCTTTGGGAAAGTTAGGCCACCCCTTGACTTCAGGCTAATTAGCCCCATTAGCACAGGACTGGGCCCATCTGCTTGATGGAGGGAAGAGCAGAAGGTACATGTTCTCTGCTCCTCGACTGCTTTTGCCACAAACCCGGCTATGTAAGCAATGCTAGCATTCACTATGGTTGACGGAGGCCGCTGCACTTAAAAAGAAAATAAGCAGATATGAAAAAAAACACCAGAATAAAAAGTATCTAGTGAGAGCATAAAAATTGTGTTTGGCAGTAACGTAAACAGAGCAAATTTTAGACAGCCCATAAAGACAGATCTTGTGTGTAATGCAAATGCATCACTGTTTCCACCCAGCCCTCATCAACATAAATTTTGGTGCGTTGCTAACAATCAGCAGATAACCTTCAAATAAAGCAAGTGAAGATGATGGCTTTTTGTTTTATCTTACATTAATTAATACTCCAATGAGCCTCTACTCATCTACTTACGAGGCAGTGCTTTCAGTGGTGTAAACAGCTCGTCGATTTCCACCACAACGTCTTCAGGTGCAGTGCAACTAAAAAAGATGTGCAAAACAAGAATTAGAAAAAAGGCTGCTGGCTGGAAAAAAAGAACAGCCAGGCAAGCAAGCATTAAGTCTTGAAAAACATTTGATGCGGCATACCTGGCTAGGGCAACTTGAGATGTCTCAGTCGAAACAGGTGTGGCTGCTTGTGCTGTTGCTTCAGCTGGAACATCCAGTACAGGGGACGTCACGCTCATGGAAGCGCCATGTATGCTGCAAAACACACGTAAAATAAACGCAGTCACTTGTGAGCAGCAGTCCTCTATACTCCTGAAACATTGTCTATATGAGCAGATGACATTGAGTGCTCACGTGGCTCAAACACAACAATCTCAATCAGTAGGCAGGCTGCAACAGTAGTAGCTGCACACAACGCGTGCTATGCGTTGTGTGAGGCCATGAAAAATTATGGGGGTCCTGCTAAAAGCAAAGGCAACCTGCCCAACCATGAGCACTTGCCCTAAAGCATCAGATCATGTGTACCTATCTCAAGACAGCCTGCCCGTCCTCGACGTTTGAAGACTGGGATGGGCAGAGGTTGCCAGTCCTCAAGATCCTCTCCAGGCTGAACGTCACGGCTCTTGCATCCAGGCAGTCATTGCCACCGGCCATTTGCCGTAGAGAACTGAAGAGGAGTTCCACAGGGTCGCTTGAGAGGTTCCTCGTCAAAACATAAAAGAAACCGCTCTCGAGAAGGAACTTTACACACAAAACCGTAGACTTGCTCGTCAGCAAAATAGCTTCATAAGTCTCTGCACTTAGAAACTTCTTCCCACTCCTTTTACAGGCATTGTTGAGAACCTCGAGGTAGTCTGGAAAGTCTTTTTCCAACCACTGTAGGCGTTGGTCAGTCGCGCAAAAGAAGTGCATCTGGTCAGGTTGTCTCATGTGCACATGTGCAGTTCGGTTTGCTACATTGTGGATGGTGAACCACTTTTGCATCATCTTCATGAACAAGATTGTCGCCTCTGCATTTCTGAACTTCTCTGCCTGAGGGTGGCGACTCGGGTATTCCTTCAAAAAGGAAAGTGCCGAGATCACATCGTCTGAAAACAGCTGCACTGCTCTGCCGACGTGCATCTTCTCAAAGTTCGTTGGTTCTACGTGCTTCTGCGTGAGGAAACGAACTGGTTTGACAACCTCGTTCTTTTGTAGCTCATACAGCTGCTTGACAAACTGTCCCGTTACTGGTTGGCTTCTGTCTGTCATCTCCCCCTCAAGCAGAAGGCTTCGCACATTTTTTATAATATGGCACTGGTCAAATGACAGAAATAAGCTTCTTTCTGGGTCACAAGGATGAGTGACAACAGGCTTGAGTGAGCCGTTCCCCAGGTGACGCATCATCGTAACATTAATTTTGTGGTTATCTGTGACAATCCGGAGCACACACAGACCACACTTTTCAACTTCAGAGATTACCTCTTTTGTAAGCTGGTACAAAAGCTTGCCACTTAGATGGTTCGTGAAGAAGCCGCAAGGTATCTTGTATGCTGTGGACAATCCTGTAGCAACAAAACATAGCACCTTCTTGGCAAGCATGATGTTGCTGGTGTTCTCTGCTGCTCCACTGTTTTCTTTTGCCGTTTGTTGCCAGAAAAAGCAATCCATTTTGCAATCATATATGTATTTGGAGCTGATGGACATCTCATCTACAATGATTGAGCAAAGCCGGGCTTGCTCTTTCAGGTTGCCCACCTCTTGCTTTAAGCGTTCCTTCATTAGTGGTGTGACCCCACTTTCACCGTTCGACTTCCCGACATAGCGAAGGAGGGTGTTTTTCGACGGCAGTTTAAGCAAGCCTCGGTTGCGTATGTAATGGTACGCCTTGGGAGACAAGTAGTACAATAGTACACATTCCCGCACAAAGTCTGGCGACCATGCGGGTCGTTGCCTTGTTGCATTGGTGATCTGCTCCACTAAGCAATCTTCTAGGCAGAACTGGGCCGTGCCAACCTTCTCCAAGCATTTTCTGATTGCCGAGTGGACGGTGTTGTTCTCATAACCACTGAGCTTCTTTTTTAGGCGGTTGTTTTCTCGCTGCAGTCTCCTTACAGTATCTGCTTTTATAAACAATTGCACCCTCATTCTGTTGATTGCCCTTGCATCTGACTGCCTGCGTGGAAGGAATTCATCACAAGTTTGCGCTGAACATTCAACTGAGTTAGTAGGCCGCTGCAGTTCACCAGCTGCATCTTGTGCACTTGTTTTCGCCCCTATAGCTACCTTATCCTCCTTGGGGCTAAATATTGACACATGGCTTACAGAAGTCTGCGGCAGATGGCTTCCGTCATGGCCCGCACCTTGAAAACTCGCCTCTGTATTTCCTTCAGGGACCGATGGCAACGAGCCATCAGAATTTGATAAATGGCCGGGGGTGGTTGCACTGTCACAGGCTGAACCAGTCATTTTGGCATGGCAACTTAATAAACTTGATGCCTTTTTTTTTTGTCTGAAGGGAAGTCCTGTACCTTGCGCTCCAATTTACGCCGTTTTTGTGGTTTTTGCGGGTGCACGTAGGTTCGGTATCCCGAAAATACGCTCGGAACAGCATCCAGTTTGAGGCGGCGAAGCTTTGTGGACCCCAAAGTGTAGTCTGAATCCGCAAAATGTAGGCTGCAGACGACACTGCTCGATGATTTGTCATTTGGGACAAAATCTTTTCTTGATATCGCCTTCAGCCACGCTTTGCGACGGTCATCGTTCGCAGGAAATTCATGAAAACTTATTCCGAGCTTCCTTTTCCTGTCCGACTTGCAGAAAGGCATGCTGCAATACATTCTTGTGAAAAAATACAGAAGCAGAGCGGACAGCGGTGTGTATTTGTTACAAGCTGCCACTCTAGCGTCGCCAGCGCGAAGTCGGCGACGGGAATGACAGCAGGTTGGTTCGTTCCGTACGCAAGCAGAGACAGTGAAGAGATCAGAGACGTGAGAAAACAAAACAAACTTTACTCTAGTGATATGGCAGCACACGGGATCTAATACAACACTTCTATACAACTAACAAAATACAACGACACTTGATACAATTAAAGAAATATATAACAGAAACAATAAATCAGCTTACGAGAGAGAACTATTACACTCTACACAAACTAACACAACAGAACTACAGGGGAGAAAGTTTGAAGATATAAACAGGTGGAGGCACACGTGTGATGACCGGCAGCGTTGCGTCCCCGACGATCGGAAGCGAGAAGTCGAAGAGAGTTCTGGCACGACTGCGATGTCGGCGGTGTTGCAACGCTGGTGGCTCCGGGAGGCTAGTGCTTGCAGGTGACTTCGAGCAGGTTGAGCTAACTCGAGGCGAAGTCCCGATGTCCACGTTGCAGACGTTAATATCGCGTCACAACTAGACGAACGGCTAAGTTTAGGTGGCCAGCCGATACAGAGCCACACTAAAAACTTTTAGAAGAGATGCTTGTTGATCTGTTTCTACACCATCTTGGTCAGCGACTAGTCTGCCTAGCAGGGCAAAATCCTGCGCTTAAATCCCCCTCGTGTCTCCTCGCTCTCTTCCTTGGGGACAAGAGACCTCTCCAATCATGCGCATTTAATTGAGGGGAAACTCCGCCCCAAAAATATTTTGACCCCACCCCATTTTTAATTGGGAGAGGGGCCGCAACTAGCGAGAGTGACAACCTGTCGGGTTGTTGTCATACGGCTTGGCCACCAGAGCGTTTCCCACGCTTTTCCCCGTGGGAACGGTCAACCACTTAGCTCTCAGTCGGAGCGTCTTGTAGTCTAATCTTTGTTCGGGGTATACCGCGGCCTTCTACGACCTTGCAGACGTCGCCACAGTTACAAAAGGATTAACTGTCGGCGGCGACGTTCTAAGAAGATCACCCCATTTTGCACTTCTCGGACCCCTTTCATGCGCCGCCGTTTCTCACGGTGAGTCGGGGAGTACGGCGCCCGTTAATTGCCGTGACGCGGTGTCGCCGAAAATAGCCGTCCGTGACATTGCCCCCACTTTCAGAATGTTATTCATAACCTTTGTTCACACGGAGGGGAATTTTTCGACAACAAGGAACAAAACACCACCAACAAGGGAGGCATGAGGACTGTCCCTCTCATACACAACATACATAGGCAGAGTGCATCAAAGTAAACACAAAAGGAAAAACAAACAATTGTTAGAGTACCAGCTTCATTTACACGCAACAATGTCAATGCGCCATACAACCAAGAAGAGGAGATAGCCGTGTACGGCAGCCATCAATACAGAATACACTGCACGAATGTATACTACAAAGCAAAACGGAACAGGTGCGCTCCTCTACTGTAGTGCAATCCTTCAATGTGCATTATAGCAAGTAAAAACAGCCGATGCACCAAGCAACAAGAAAATAACTCAAAATACACTTCTTATACAATGAAATACGTACATACAAACACAAAACAACCGACGGAAGGAAAAAAGAAAAACAACATGCTCATAGACCTCAAGAACTATATCCGGCTCAAGTAATCGGCTCCCACGTTTTCGCTACCCTTAATATGCGTAATGGTGAACTGGTACTTTTGGAGTAGTAAACTCCATCGAAGTACTCGAGCGTTCAGCTGTTTCGCCTGTTGGATATAACTCAGAGGCTGGTGGTCTGTCTCGACACAAAAATGTACTCCATATAAGTACATGGAGAATTTCTGAATTCCCCATACCAACGCGAGACATTCGCGTTCGATGGTACTATAGGAAGCCTCCCGTGGAAGCAGCTTTCGGCTGGCATAAGCTGTGGGGTGGAGCTTGCCTTCGTGGGCCTGCATGAGCACGGCTCCGAGACTTGTGTCCGATGCGTCCGTTCGAAGTACGAATGGTTGGTGCAAATCTGGTAGCCGTAGTATCGGCTCCGTCGAGACATGTTGTTTGAGACCTCGAAAAGCCTCCTCGTGGGCTGCTGTCCATTTCACCGAGTTAGCTTCGCCCTTCCGAGTTAAATCTGTAAGGGGAGCGCTGACTTCTGCGTAATTCGGGATAAATTCCCGATAGTACCCGGTCAAACCGAGGAAGGCGCGCACTTGTCGGTTGGTTGAAGGACGTGGTGCAGCTTCGATCTTGTCCAGTGTTTTCTCCAGTGGTTGCAATCTGCCCCTGCCCACTCGGTGTCCCAAGAAGTCGATTTCTTCTACACCAAGTTCGCATTTACTGGGGCGCACTGTAAGCCCGGCCCTCTGTATGCGCTCAAAAAGCAGTCCCAGGGACCTCAGGTGCTCTTCCCATGTCTCGGTGGCTACCAGTACATCATCGTAGTAGTGGTCCACACCAGGTATACCTTCTGCAACCTTCCGCATCAACTTAGCAAATACAGCAGGCGCTGCCTTGATGCCGAATGGCATGACGCGGAACTGATATAGTCCCGATGTCATCGAGAAGGCCGTCTTCGCTTTGGACTCTTCGGTCAGCGGGATCTGCCAATAGCCCTTCACGAAGTCGAGCTTCGAGAAATACTTCTTCTTTCCCACTGTAGCAAACACCGCGTCAGTTCTTGTCATAGGTTCGGAGTCGGCCACCAGAACGTTGTTCAGGCGTCGAAAATCGATACACAGTCGATTTGTCCCGTCGGGTTTCTTTACCAAAATGACTGGCGAACTATAAGGGGACTCTGATTTCTCAATGATGCCGAGCTTCTCCATCTCCCGCACCTCTTTCTCTACACCTTCCCGCGTTGCAAAGGGAAGAGGGTATTGTTTCACGTGAACGGGGTTACTAGTGGTGAGTTCGAGGTTGCAGTGGACCCAGTCAGTTTTGCCCGGGACATCCGGGAAAATACGAGCGTGTTCCCTGACAATTCTTTGCAGCTGTACGATCTGCTGAGCGTCCAGTTTGTCGGAGAGCTTCACGTCTTCTTCCCCTTCTACTTTCTGCCAGTCAGGGGTTGGAATATTCTCGTCCTCGCTCGATTGCACAACATCAAATGTCACGTTGCACACCTTGGTGGAGGGGCTGTCCCACTCCTCGTATCTTTTTAGTAAGTTGGCGTGGAAGATTTTTCTGCCGCCAGCCGTGTCTACGACGTAGTCAGCTTCACCTTTCTTTTCCCTGACTTCAAAAGGGCCCTTCCATTGCAGCAGCAGCTTGTTCATGTCGGTAGGAAGTAAAATCAGTACCTTGTCTCCGGGGTTGAAACTCCGCTCCTTCGCCTTTCGATTGTACAGCTTCGTGTACCGTGCTCCAGCTTTTTCCAACTCCTCGTGTGCCAGGCGGCACGTTTCCTCCAAACGGTTCCGAAGGTCGAAGACATGCTGGTACGTCGTCTTAGCTTCTTCAGCCAAGTCGGCGTTCGTCCACAGCTCCTTCAGTATTGCCAAGGGTCCCCTCACATGGCGGCCGTAGAAAAGCTCGAAGGGTGAAAACCCCATACTGGCCTGCGGAACCTCCCTATAGGCAAAGAGGAGAGGTGCCAGGTAGCGGTCCCAATCTCTCGGTTTTTCGGCGCACATGCGCTTTAACATTCATTTTAAGGTGCCGTTGAATTTTTCCACCAAGCCATTCGCCATGGGGTGATATGGGGTGGTGTGGAGCTGGCGCACGGAAAGGAGCCGCGCTACTTCCTTCATCAGGTCCGATGTGAAGTTCGTGCCACGGTCACTCGGTACCTCGCGGGGGACGCCAAATCGGGAGAACATCTCGACCAGGGCTTCGGCCACTCGCTCAGTTTCGATACTCGGGAGCGCCACTGCGTCTGGATACCGGGTGGCATAATCCATTAAAGTCAAAATGTATCGGTTCCCATGCTTTGAGGGCGGGTGAATCGGTCCCACTATATCGATCGCCACTCGCTTGAACGGGGTGTCGATTATGGGTGCCCTCCCCAGTGGAACATGCGGTACACGGCCCTTTGGTACGGTGCGCTGACAAATGTCCCATGAGGCGACGAATCTTTTTACGTCAGCTGTGATGCCTGGCCAAAAGAACTCCTCCGAGATCCGGTCCTTGGTTTTCTGCGTGCCCAAGTGTCCTGCCATTATACCATCGTGTGCCGTTTTAAGCACAGCTTCTCGGTGGCAGCGCGGAACGACTAATTGGCATACAAGCCGTCCGTTGGCCTCTGTGTACTGTCGGTACAGCAGTCCCTGTTCTTGTTTGTACTCGATGATTCCCTTCTCATTTCGGCATGTTTGCTTCCTGCCGATCTTCTCAAAACACTGCTTGAGTGTCGCATCTCCCCTCTGCTCGCAGCCATAGTTATCTCCCGGCAATCCCGCCGTGGTCCCAGGCGTACGAAGCTTGGCAGATTTTCCCGGCTGTGCATGCGCTTGGGAACGGGTTATAGCTGCTGCCACAGGCTCTTCCCTTAACTCTTTTGTCGCGACTGGTTTTTCAGTCTGCTTTCTGGGATCAATAGGAGGTCTTACGCCATCGATATTGCCCAGAATGAGGTTATACAGTGGATCTTGCAGACATAGTGCTGTCAGATTGCCAGTAAAGTAGGGGGTGTCAACCTCAATCCGTGCTTCGGGCAGCATCCTCGCTGTTTCGTCAACCAAGTAGACGAGTCTGCTTGTACCTGTCAGCTCGTCTTCCTTCACCAACTTCCTCCGCACGATTACTGTGTTGCACCTCGTATCCCGCACCACTGATATGTCTGTGCCTCGGAGGGTCCCTGTGGCCACTGGTAGGTTCTCGGCCAGATTTTTCGGCGGTGTCGCCCTTACGGCGTTGACGACGGGGACTTTTTCGCCATTCCTAAGCTCGACATACCCGTCGCATATGGGATCCTCACGCGTTTCCCTTGGTGCGTAGAGGCAGGATGCCTGGAGGGAGTTATTTGCTCCTGACCGGCAGTCGTTTGCCCTATGTCCTTTTTTCCCACACTTGAAGCAGACGATGGCTACATTAGCGGCAGGTCTGTTGCGACACAAGTGCGGTGGGTGATTCCCACAATTGCAAATATAGCACCTTGGTAGTGGTAAATGGCTGTTGCCTCCTTTTTCGTATTTCTCCTTTTCGTCCGTTATGGGACCATCTTTCTTTGTTTTCGCTAGGCTTGCTCCACCCTGAGCTTCCAAAAACTGGTCTGCCAGCTCAAGCATGTCTTCCAGGGATTCCGCCCTCCTTTATTTCAAATATAATGCCAAGTTCGAACCACATCCATGCAAAAACCTCTCTCTAATCAACAATGCTCGGAGGGACTCGAATTCTGTCTCAGTTTTGGACAGCTCAACCCATCTATCGAAGTAGTGTCTTAAGCGAGCCGCGTACTGTGTTGCTGTTTCACCCCCTACTGGCCTCTCCTTATTAAACTTGTCTCGGAACCCATCCGCCGTGAAGCGAAAGCGCTTCAGAAGGACGGTTTTAACCTTGGTGTAGTCCGCTGCATCTGCAGGTGGTAGCCTGCCATAAACACTTAGCGCCTCTCCTGTAAGACATGTCAAAGCGCCGTCACCCATTGGCTTTCAGGCCACTTTTGCCCTCTGGCGATGCTCTCAAACCGGCGTATAAACGCATCTAAGTCGTCCCTTCCTTCGTCAAAGGTGACGAGCAGTCTACCTGCGTGTATTCTCAAACTCGGCTCTTCTCCGGCATCGCCGTGCTCACTGCTGGATCGGCTCACCCTACTACTCTCACTGAGGCGAATCTTTAATTGCAGTAACTGCACTTCCCGTTCTCCGGCTTCCCTTGCCGCTTCTCGTTCTTTCTCCCTTTCTTCGCGTTCTCTCTCCCTTTCTTTTTCCTTTTCCTCCCGGGCCCGTGCCCGCTCTTCTCTGGCTAACGCCTGCGCCTGTTCCTGCTGCTCCTTAACCCATTTTCTCAGTTCGGCGCCCTCGAGGCATAACTGTTTACCGTGCGCGATACACTTATCCAAATCTATACACTCCATACTGCAAACTGTCACTATAATTCCACTATAAAAGGAGCGCAATCATATGCAGGATGCAACCACTTCAACTGTGCGGCTCTATCACCACGCTATCCGCACGGTTCTCGTTCACCCCTCACTGTCTTACTCTTGTACGGAACGTCCTGTCTCGCGGACGCCAGTTTTGTTACAAGCTGCCACTCTAGCGTCGCCAGCGCGAAGTCGGCGACGGGAATGACAGCAGGTTGGTTCTTTCCGTACGCAAGCAGAGACAGTGAAGAGATCAGAGACGTGAGAAAACAAAACAAACTTTACTCTAGTGATATGGCAGCACACGGGATATAATACAACACTTCTATACAACTAACAAAATAGAACGACACTTGATACAAATAAAGAATTATATAACAGAAACAATAAATCAGCTTACGAGAGAGAACTATTACACTCTACACAAACTAACACAACAGAACTACAGAGGAGAAAGTTCGAAGATATAAACAGGTGGAGGCATACGTGTGATGACCGGCAGCGTTGCGTCCCCGACGATCGGAAGCGAGAAGTCGAAGAGAGTTCTGGCACGACTGCGATGTCGGCGGTGTTGCAACGCTGGTGGCTCCGGGAGGCTAGTGCTTGCAGGTGACTTCGAGCAGGTTGAGCTAACTCGAGGCGAAGTCCCGATGTCTACGTTGCAGACGTTAATATCGCGTCACAACTAGACGAATGGCTAAGTTTAGGTGGCCAGCTGATACAGAGCCACACTAAAAACTTCTAGAAGAGATGCTTGTTGATCTGTTTCTACACCATCTTGGTCAGCGACTAGTCTCCCTAGCAGGGCAAAATCCTGCGCTTAAATCCCCCTCGTGTCTCCTCGCTCTCTTCCTTGGGGACAAGAGACCTCTCCCATCATGCGCGTTTAATTGAGGGGAAACTCCGCCCCAAAAATATTTTGACCCCACCCCATTTTTAATTGGAAGAGGGGCCGCAACTAGCGAGAGTGACAACCTGTCGGGTTGTTGTCATACGGCTTGGCCACCAGAGCGTTTCCCACGCTTTTCCCCGTGGGAACGGTCAACCACTCAGCTCTCAGTCGGAGCGTCTTGTAGTCTAATCTTTGTTCGGGGTATACCGCGGCCTTCTACGACCTTGCAGACGTCGCCACAGTTACAAAAGGATTAACTGTCGGCGGCGACGTTAAAGAAGAGCACCCCAATTAGCACTTCTCGGACCCCTTTCATGCGCCGCCGTTTCTCACGGTCAGTCGGGGAGTACGGCGCCCGTTAATTGCCGTGAAGCGGTGTCGCCGAAAATAGCCGTCCGTGACAGTAATGCACGCCAGAAAACCATGTAATTTTCACTCACAGCAAATAATGAGGCAGCGAAATTGCGATAGCTACGTAAGACCGCTAAGCACACTTGCAACATATACGTGATAGTAAACCAAGTGTCAAGAAAAAATTGTCGCTTCGTACGCGTGGTCGCTTCGTTCATGCGGAAGACTAGCTTAGAGCTTTCGACAATTGCAATCACCTGCCTATAAACAACACTCGAGCGCTTATCGATATTACGCTGCTCTCTCCCACTCTGTCTCGCACAAACGCGCACGCACACACGTTCAACGCGCGCGCGTGTGAACCTACACACACACACACACACACATTAACACGCGCCGCGGATCCACCCACATGCGCACGCACACACACGCGCGCGCGCGCACGTGTGAACCTACACACACTCACATGAACACGTGCCGCGAACCCATTCACATACGCATGCACACACCCGCACACACACGCGCGCGCGCGCGCGAGCCCCCACGCACACCACGTAACATGCACACGTGCGCAGCGAACGCGCCGTGTGCATGTTACGCTGCGTAGATGCATGTTACGCTGCATGTTACGCTGTGTCGCTGCGGCACACGGCGCCGTGCGCCGTGTGCCGCAGCGAACGCAAGCACACGCGCCGTGAAACAACACGCGCGCACACACTCACACATAAAATAGCCCAGCTCACTGTGGCCAAGTACTTTCGAAAACAGTCGGCAAGGCATAACAAGGTGAAGCGCCGTGATAGCTCGCGAAAAGGCCGTAAAAGTGACAAAAGAATTCAGCACACTGGCATTCAATCTGCAGGAAATGCGAAAGGAGTTTGGGCTGCCTCATTAAATTCACGTAACCCCACCGGCTGCAGCAAAACAAACTTTTTTTAACGAAGTCTTTCAAAAAACGTACGTACCTTAACTTTGTACTGCTTGCAGGAACGAGTACAAACACATCGAGCGCATACTCAAGGTTTGTCTGCAGTGAAAACTCGACAACGAAGACTGGCGAACACCTGAAATCGCAGGCACTGTCGGTCAAATGAGCTTCGTTCAACCTTAGGCTAACGGCACCGCCTTGCGGCGTGTGTCGGAGTTAGCAAAACTACACCGCTCCCATTGCTTTCGCGACGACCGGGACGGCCGGAGCAACGGCGCGCTGCCGGCAGCCGATCGCGGAGGCCACGATTGGTCACAGACGATTTTTCGCTCACAACCAACGGGGCCGACGCCGGCGGCGGGTTTTCTGGTACACCAGCTCTTTGACGCTATCGCGTTAAAACATAGTGGCCGTACAATCTGCGTCAAATGAAACACGAACAGCGGGAAGCCTACGCGATGGTACAGTGCACACCGTCCAGTTATTACCATTGGCAAGCGCGCATCATGTGCGGCAGCACTGCGCATAAGTGCGTATCTGTCCATGGCGATGAGCGGACGGCGCGCACTACATAATCGCGAAGGTTTGCCGATGTTCGGGTTCATTTGACGCGGTTAGTACATCGACAAGGCATGGCAACGATCTCGGCAAGCCTGAACTTGGGTATTAACGTGGTCCAGAACCTGGCTATGAAAGTGTCCCACAACGTGGCCCAGCACCTTAGATCGCGTCACAGCGGTTTCAACACGCAAACTTAAATTATTTCGTATCGCAGCACTAACATAAATGCAACAGTTAACAGAAGGGTACATCCGCGTTTGTGATGTTGAGCTACCGATTCATCTGGACGTGTAGCCACACATACTGGCCCAAACCGATGCTACAATAAGCACCGGGATTTCCAGGCGAAAGGCTTTAACGTCTCACGCTCCCGCTGTAGTGAACTACTCGCGCCCGTGCCGTGAAATGATGCCAGCTGTGGCATCTTCCATCGCACTCTCTCGCCAATCACCCTATGGCACAGTGGCGCATAGCTACAGTGGCGCCGTCGTGGCTGTGGATTTTCTCCCGTACACCCTCTCATCCATCACGCGATTTGTGAGAGAGGGCAAGAAAGAAAAACAGTGCAAATCAAACAAGAAGGAAAAGGACATCGTACAAATATACACAAATAAATAAAAACGCATGGCACGGTCAGTCGAATAACCAAAGGGTTTTGCTGAACACACTTAGGAATTCACAAGGTGTCCTTATATTTTTTGATCACTTCTGATGCAGTCATGTTTTTTTTTGGAAGGCGGAAGGAGAGGGGTGATATGACCCGCGCTCCGTTCTTATCGCAGCTTTGCCGTCCCTGCTTGCTCACTATCAGCGTATCTAGAAGGGTTAAGATGCGGTCCACGCATACCGTGACTGTATGCGATCGAACGTTGCCGCGCGTAAAGCAATTCTTCGGCTATACCACGTTCTGCAAATTGAATGCGACAATCGACGGGTGTGCGTCAGTTGCGCTTAAGAACACTGTTTCACTCAAGCGAAGCGATTGACGTCAGTGAATATGGCAGAAACAGCTGAAACAGCTGTTAACGCCATCTGACCAGCATCGGCTGCATCGTGCTTGACCGCTGCCACGACGAATCGCCAGTAACTAGTCCGCCCCATCAAAAGACGCGGCGCTTGGTCTGACTCACAATGTCTTCAAACAGAAGCGACCATTGGCAACTCAACGACTACGAACGTCAGCGACATCACCAGAAGCTAATCAAGGACGATACGATTGTAGTACCCCTTCACGAGGACACCTTTCGCCGGGATTTCAAGTGCTGCATCTGTTTCGGCTTGCTGAGGAACGCCGTGGCGACGACCGAGTGCCTGCACCGCTTCTGCGAGGAGTGCATCACAAAGGCCCTGCGCAAGTGCAACAAGGAGTGCCCCATTTGCCGAACGAGGATAAGCTCGAGGCGTTCACTGCGTCGGGACCACCGCATGGACATTCTAGTCGCCTCACTTGTGCCGCATCCCGCCGAAGAGCACGTGCTCGAGACGACGCGTGCGGCTGCTTCAAAGAACCGCCAGGCTCCCAAAGGCGCAGGGCACCAAGATGAAATCCAAGTACGTGAGCGGACCGCCGTCGCAGAAAATGCTGTTGGCCGAAGCAGCTGCTGTTCAGAGACTAGCCGCGAGGTCGACCATTCACAGAAATCAATGACTGTTGGCGGGAATGAACCGGCTGAAGAGGAAGCGAGTGCTCTGTCTTTTTCACTGTCTACGTTGCCCCAGCACCGAAGCTTGTGCGGAAAGCCACGGCGGAAATCCCCTACATGGCCAGTTAACGAAGGTGGCAACGGCTTTACTTGTGAAGAGACGGGCCGTGGGTATTCCTTGCGCATCCGAGTGAATGATACTCAAGGTCCAAAATCAGGCACTTGCTCCGATGAATACGAAGTTCATGCGCACGATCTCGTGCCGACAAAAAGAGGAAATAGCCCGAACCAAAAGACCTACGGAGGCGGCGCTGTCGCGAACTCAACCGACGCTTCATGTCATGGACTCTGCGCTGCGCTTTCAGACGGCCTGGTCCTGGGTGAAGCCGAACGTGTCGTCATAGCACTGAAGCCGCACCTCGACATGTTTTTGCAATTGCCCAACGCGCCGGCTCTTACCGTTAACGTATCGGTAGAGACCATTATCCGGAACATATGCCGCTATGTCAGTGAGATTGTGTGCCTTGAAAGCCTCAGACGACACGGATCGGCCATGCACAGCCTATACGGTGTCAGTGCGACGGGTGAGTTGATCGCACTTCCTGATACGATGACTGTGAAGGATGCCTTCAAGATAGCGAAACAATCTGGCGCAAAGAACGAATTGTACTACGCACCACGCTAACTGCCGTGATTGTATGCTTGTTTTCTTTGTGTCACGAGAACTCAAAGCCGCTAATCCAACGAATGCTATGAAGATAATAAAAGTATCTTCAATTGACATGTTTTGTGAGGGAACATGTATAGTCTGATAAAGTGGCAACACTTTGTCAGCGTTCTTTGAAAATGCGATAGCGTCGTTTAATATCACAGTTCTCGCGTAAATATGCACGGACAGGAAATCGTTTTTTTTCTTCATCAACCACCGGATTTAAATTAGTGTGGACTTGGGACTGCATCATGCGGTTACGTCATGGCGTGATAATTTTTCGCATCATTCGCGTGGACTCCACAGACACCGACTGTCACTTTTATTGCGATAGCGATTATATGGGCACTCTCGGTTGTATCTTGCCACTGGTGTCGGCTTTGCCGTCATTCACCGCAAATGTGTACGCACCTATATATTTAAAAACGCAAACAACAAAGAAATAAAATAATCCAGAAAAAGTCTCCGGCACGTCGAATGGCACGTCCGACCACTTGCTTGTGGGTGGGAGACGTTAGCCACTGAGCCACGAAGTAGCACCTCCTTCGAATGGCAAGCTATTTATATCTACCCCTTACCGATGGCAATGGCTATATCAAGGGAACTATTGTGTTTTCAGCGTTACCAGCGAGATGACGCAATGAGGGCGCGTCGCCATATCGTCTCGACGGGGCGGCGTACGCTCTCATATCCCACGTGTACTTTACCCTGCGGAAAGGTGGGGGGAAGGGGGGCGCTGAAGCGTGCGCGCGCTTATCTCGCAGTTGGGAGAAGCTTACGCTTTGGACTTTCATCAGAACGATTCTGTCGTAGTAACCCGACGCGCAAAGGTCACTGCACTCGCTGCACAGCCACCGTGTGCGAAACGGACGCGCTTTTCCGACACAGCGAAGTAACAATTGAGACGCTTATTCGCGTTCATCTGTACCTGTGAGTGTTGTGTGAGTACGTTTCGTGCGTCATTTGTGCGTGAATAACAGGAAACACGTTTCGACCTGCTTGACATTCTTCGTGTGACCTTTCAATTAGTTTCTATCGCGTTCATTGCTTCGTCTTTGCGGCAAAGCTGTGACTTCTTTGCGTTTGTGATACCTTTATGGCGTTTGCATAAGTAATTCGAGTGTTGGCTTCAATTTCCTGACTGTCACAATTGTCCGTGGTATCCATCACCGACAATCTCTGAGGCCGCTTCCACGTACCCTATTGTTTTAAAGCCTATACCATATATCATAAATACAAGAAGGGAATTTCAGAAGGCCGCGGGTTCAAATCCCGGCTGTGGCGGCTGCATTTCCGATGGAGGCGGAAATGCTGTAGGCCCGTGTACTCAGATTTGGGTGCACGTTAAAGAACCCCAGGTGGCCTAAATTTCCGGAGCCCTCCACTACGGCGTCTCTCATAATCATATAGTGGTTTTGGGACGTTAAACCCCACATATCAATCAATCGAATTTCAGAAGGCTGTTTTTTTTCTTTCACACAACGGTAATGAGAATGTTCATAAAGATTATGGCTTGTTTTGTAGCATTAGGCTGGTAAGTGTTGACGTGCTAAAGCTATGCCATTTGGCATAAATAATCTTTCACAATATCCATAATCGCGGCGCGTGGTTCTGCCTAACACTGGCAAGGTTTCCACGCGCACAAATACTATATAAATGCAGATGAGTTCTGCGGAAACCCAAAAGGTGCAGGAAGGAATGGTTAACAGAAGAGAAAGCAGACAACCACCCGTTCATAGCACAAATACACTACCCTTCCGCTGTGCTTCGAGTTGTACATCAGTTCGCCCTCGCGTTGTCAATTGCTTGCTTCCTGGCTAGCTAAATTGGTCGAACGACCGCCACTGAAAGGCGCTGGTCGCAGTTTTAAGCCATGGACCAGGACGAAGTTTTCGGCTACTAAGAAGCTTTTCTTTCTGAGAAATCCGTATGGATTTCCTGGCGCCTTCGTGCCACAAACGGGTGGTTTTCCTTTTTTCCTTTCTTATATGCGCATATAAGGGAACGACTCCCACTTTAATTCAATTGGTAAGAGCATCGGGCACGCAATCCGAAGGTCGCAGGTTCAGTTCCAGTGGGCAGCAGTTAGTCTCTTCATTCACCTTGTTTTCTTCGCTTGGTACAACACATACAATGCTTGCTCCAGTTCCGTGACAGCCAGCTCCACATGGCCACGCTGTATGACTTTCGCGAGGCCCTCTTTTCTACCGCTCGCGGAGACAGGAGCGATGTCAGGGGACAGCGTGGTAGCCTTTAGACCCATGACGACGGAAATCATGAGCGTTAAGCCGCAGTGGTCATTTCTTGGTTGATTGCAAATGGAAGTAGTTGCAGGTATCATAATCCTCAGGTCTAACATTGCAAGTTGATGATATCATAATGCAACACGAGTTGTTTACATTGCTTCATGGTGTCGGCGTATTTCCCAGGTATATAGTGCCTTGCACAGTTCGCGCCTGAATTCTGAGAGCATTCTTGATAGTTTTGGCATTGTCTCTCCGGCTTGAGCACACAAATGTAAGCAGCTGAATTTATTCTGGAACAAACTCGGCTACCAGGAATAACGCCCGAATGTTCGACTGTACGTGTATAAATGCGGACGTACGTTGCCACGCACCAGATAATCTACGGCCGACTCAATGTTCGTCGTATTTAGTGTGTGTGTGGTGCTGTATACCATCAGTTTTTCAGCCTCAAGTACGGCTAAATAAAGAGTTTCTTCTTTGGCACGCTGCCTGTTGTCTTTGTCGACGTTACAGCCACGTGACAATATAACAAGCATTAGCACTTCTCCATTGTTCTATATTGCCTATTAAGTTCACAGTCTAAGTATAGTTCCTCGCAAATAATTTTTTTGTGAAGATCCAGCATGAATTTAGTTCATCGGAAGCTGGGTATTTCATACGGACGGCTTACTGTTGTCCATGCAATGGCTGATAATTGCCGCAAAGATCGGTGACTTGTTGGCTATATCTGTAAACTCGTGAAAAGCGGTAGCCATGAATATAAAGCAATAATGCTTGCAGATGTATTCTTTTTCCATAACACTGCTCGAAAGAGGCTGGATAAGACATTGCAATATTTAACTTGGGGCGTCTGTAAGATGACCATTGTGTGACATATTTGATAAACCTATCAGAAGACACCTGTCAGTGAATAACAAAGTCGAAAATCGATCGCGCACGTCATGAGTGACGTGATATGCTTGAAGGTAACTTGCACGTAACTCACTGAAAACGGCATGCTGGAGCACAAACAAGCGGAAACTAAGTGTTCGATGTGGCATTACCGTTATCAGTGCAAAGTCTGTTACCAGACCTCAGATCATTTCATGATGTTTCACACGTGCGGAACCCAATAATACTCAGTTTTCAGTTTTAATCAGGTATACCACCCCCAGATGAGGCAGGCTCTGATTTCATCAAAGCCGCCATGTTGGGGCAGCAGTACGTTAAGAATCTGCGGCCATTATGTCAAACGCGACCTATGAAAGACCCGAGACGTGCTCACTAGCTGCAGTAAATTTCACAACTGAATGCCTGACAGGCACGAAGCTGGCCACGTGCTGAAAGACGCATACGACAGAGTAATAAATAACATTTATTTGCGCCCATCGAGGTTAACGAAAGAGGATGCCTTGGCTTGTGCCCCGCCCCGCCGCGGTGGTCTAGTGGCTAAGGTACTCGGCTGCTGACCCGCAGGTCGCGGGTTCAATTCCCGGCTGCGGCGGCTGCATTTCCGATGGAGGCGGAAATGTTGTAGGCCCGTGTGCTCAGATTTGGGCGCACGTTAAAGAACCCCAGGTGGTCAAAATTTCCGTAGCCCTCCACTACGGCGTCTCTCATAATCATATGGTGGTTTTGGGACGTTAGACTCCACAAATCAATCAATCATTGACTTGTGCCCCCGTTCATCCCCCCCCTAGCCGTCAGCTGGAGTTCCTTAGGACTCGGCACGGGTCGGGGCGAGACCAATGACTTAACGATGACGACTTCACATTGCTGCACAATCATGACGGCCAGCGGAAACAAAATATGACACACAATGAAGTACACGACACGCTTGTGCTGCGTGTCTTAGTTGCGCTGGCTATCATGCTGCATGTTTCAAATATAACCCAACTTTCTTCATTTCGTCAGTTGTTCTGCAAGTGGAGGCAGTTATTCAGGTATAATGTCGGCTGTCTGGTTGATGTCTGATGCTGTTGTCTGATGGCCGCAAACCAAGAACATGAATGATAGAAGGGACACGGCCAAGTGCATAAAAGAATGTCGCATGAAAACGGCCAAAAATGCCGTGTATCACTTACTACTTAACGCGGCGGCTAAAGCTACTTCCCAATACGGTGGTCACAGCCTGACACGAATATCTACCCACGCTTCACCGCCCACCAGATCTAGAAATTGCCACTAGCTTTGTCGTCGAGAAATCGAAGCCATGGCCTCACACATTTCATAGGAAAGCATGCAATAAGATAACCCAGATACTTCGCTTATTCACAAAAATGCCGATTGCTCAATATATAAAATAGGAATAGCAATCGGCAAAGCTAGATTACGCTTTCTCGCTTAATCTGCAGGAAGCTCAGGTGGCGTTCCTCAGTAGACACGTAAAATGATTGTGCTGAGTGGTATACAGTGTGTTTTAATTTCCTAATATCGACATTATTATTATTATTATTATTATTATTATTATTATTATTATTATTATTATTATTATTATTATTATTATTATTACTGGGGAGCAACGTCCCGAAACCGCGATATGATAATGAAAAACGCCGTAGTGGAGGGCCCCGGAAATTTAGGTCACGTGGGGTGTGGCCGTCGCGGCCGGGATTCAATCTCGCGACCTTCGCGCCAGCAGCCGAGTACCTTTGCCACTAGACCAGCATGGCGGGTAATATTCTCATATTGAATCCTTTGGTCGGTGACTAGTTTCAGCAATCCAGTTCTTGCTTCTGCTTATGACTACACCTTTATGTCACGCTTAAATATACACAACCAAGGAGCCCATGCTTGACCTTGGGCCTGTTCTTTCCATGAACCCTCAGCTTAGACACATCATCCGCCATTGGCTACAATATTTGCCTTTCATCACCCTAATCGAGTCTATACGATCGGTGACGCCAGTGTTGTGCTCCATTGTTTAATTCTGAGATAAGTTATGAACGTTGATCGCGAGAAAACTGAAACGGTTCCTCTTCACCGCCCAGCACCTGTGCTTCCGTTCGTTCTAAGATCGCCACTCGATCTCCCCTTGTTCTTTTTGTCCTTAACTTGTGGCTCATACCCACTGTGGGGGATCAGCCAATAGATGAGTGGTCTAATAAAGTATTATTTGATTTTATTTGATTTTAGAGTAAAGGAACTTACAAATTGAAAACGTTACCTAAGGCCTCTCGCCAATTTATTAGTTTTCTTTCTCGCTCGCCAGCGTCTTATCTGAGCGGAGGTGTTTTGAGCACACTCTGACAATATCGATCTATTGGCCGGCGCTTAGCTATCAATCCATCGCTGCAGCTGTTGCTGCGCCAGCTGATTGTTCACTCGTTATCTGCCGGCTACAGCGGCTGATATTTGGGACGCCGTTTTCCCAGCTAGTAGGCGGCACCGCCGCCCTGCTTGCTGCGGCGCCCATTGCTGCTAAGTATCACACCCGTCAAGGTTTCGGGTTTTCATGGGCTCTCGGGAGCCCTCTGACCTCGCAACCAGCGTACCACTACGTGAGGATATACGAGTATACCTACAGGCTTCAGATTACCTGACTACCTCGGTGACAGCACCGACTTCAACGTAGAACTAGGCTGCCGTTATCACGCCTTTGAGGGTACTGCTGCTGCCAGACACTTCGATTCGCCCCACTCCGGGAGCTCGTGGAACAAAACACCGTTGAAGACAAGTCGGACGATACCAGTCATCGAGCTCGCATAATGTGTACCACACCCAAAGCAAAGGCAAGTGCGTGAGGCTCGCCCTTGCCGACGCCCGAACAACAGCACACTATAGCATGCCCAGGGATTAACGAAGAGGATGGTTGGATACCAATCCGCTCTCGCCGAAAACACCAGTGCCGACGCCAAGCTCAGGTGCCCCGCGCATTTATCAGCTCACCGTCATTTCTCTACCTCAGCAACCGTGCCGCATCATAGATGAGGAGTTCAAGTGGATAAATTGACTCGTCGCATTTCGGCTCATTTCAGACTCCCCGAGGAAGACCCACTGTCGAAGTTCAGGATTAGTTATTTAGGCCATAGCAACCAGCTCGCACTCGTCGTGGCTCAACTGGAGGTGCGCAACGTCCTTCTCGCGATAGCGTCTCTGCCACTTCTGCCACTTAATCGGCCGAAATTAGTGCCTTTTTAAGCCTAAGAAGCGGTTAATTGCAGTCAAATTGGAATACTTATTCTAAATGCTGGAGACATGACTTCTGCAAGACTCATGAACTCGCTGCAGTGCCGTGAGTGCTAAATTCTGCATGCACTCCCGCGTGATGACAAAGTCACTGCCATAGTCACATTCGAAAGTAACACATTACCCTATAAGGTAAGCTTGCGGTGATTTACGATCCGTGTTTTTTCGTATCGTGCACGAGTGGCCATTCATGAGATATGCCTCAAGATAGGGCATCACCAGTGCCCTAATATTTTGCCACTGAGACGCTCGACATGTGGTCAGCGGCAACACAAAGAGGGTATGCAATGTCCGAACACCGAAAAAAGTGACGCAGCTGTGGTTCTCACCTGGCCACAGACACAAACCGTCTAAAAAAGACGAGTAGTAGGCAATTGAACAAAGCGCACGCCGGCTGCCAAAAAGCAACTCAAAGAAGGGAACATGCAGAACCATCAGCGCCGCTATTCCGCGACACAATGCTTTCTAAGACCCCATGCTCAAACCATCACGCCAGTGTTCTTACTTGGGGCCACCAACACTCCCCGCTGCACAGTCAGAAGGCAGCCGGAGCCCCACCTTCACGGATATGGCTAAACAAGCGGACATGCAGTTAACTCGTTCTAGCGATGGTACACGACATCCCTCGATCTCAACACTGGCGTCCTGCGCGCCGCCTGCCTCAGCTGGAGGGGCGAAACATCCTGGAAAGGGCGTCGCTCAGTCGACGGGGCTTCCGTTCACCATTGACCATTCATGTCCTCCCGCACCAAAAATACTTCAAGAATTCGAGTGGTGACTAGAACACTGCATGGCTCAAATAGTAAAGTCTATCTATGAAAGCGTTAAACGGCTTATTAAACATGCCGTTGAAGAGTGCATCCGAACAACCGTGGAGCGCATCAGGCTTTCCGCCATGCTCCCTCTCAGCACAACATAAGTGACAACCGCAAGAACACTTTTGATGTGTACACCAATGAGGCCGTCGAACTCTATCGCTCCTCACGCAACAAAGCCTTACTAGAGTTAGCTTTTGAATATCATTACCTTGATCAACTGTCTTGAAGTGGAATTGCCGTTTGCTTCCTAGCGAGAGGGCTGAAGTGACCACTTGGCTCTCTAGCAAGACAGACGACATCAGTTCATTGGTGTCGTCTGTCAACACCAGTGAACAAGCCCGTCAAAAGGTCCAATGTCCCGTGTTGAAAATATTGGGCTGTGACGGCTACACCTTGATTGAAGAACTCCTTACATCTAAAGACGGAATTGTAAGTGCGACGAGGAACTACGCCCGTGCAGTTAGATACACAGCCTTGGTTCAGCACTGCTTTTAGTGTAGACGGTTGCCGGCTGGAAGGCTCCTCCAAGCGTACAGTTCTTGTCTTTTGTATTTACGTGATTCCGGGAAACACTGAGGATATAGCCAGTAAGGCACTGGTCGATCTTAGCTTCATACCGCACTCTAGGAAGATTCATCCACAAGATGCCATACTGTCGTGGGGGGACTTCAACTCTCACCATGTAGCCTGGGATTACAACAAATGCAACTCTCATGGCAGGCGCATTAGGCAGGGTGCCTAGGAGTGCGGACCTCAGAATACTCTCTAAATACACGCGAGGTTAGGGCAGGCAGTTCAACAAGCAGGCACATCACAAGACCTTACCTGGCGCACCCATTCACAGCTATTTCTGTGGGAGGTGCAGGATCATTGTATGGGAAGCGACGACAGCCCCATACTCATGCACTTTCACAAAGGCGACGTCAATACGAAGATAAAGACACGCTCCAGTACATGGTTGAGCCACAACACATAACTGGGACAAATACCCCAATTCGCTGCAGCAACAGCCTCCAGCCGAGGACATGAACTATCTGTTATCACAGCTATGCGCAGCGAAGCGGCAAGCCACCAAGAACTCGTAGATTCTTTTTGACCACCCAGAATCTGTTAGTCATATTCTCACCTTGTGGAACAGAAGGCTGCGAATTCTCACCCCAGTACAGGTGGTCTGGCCTCGCTGCGCACTTCGAAGCACGTTTGCGCTAAATACAGCGTGCTAATGAGGAATCTACAACAACGCTAGAGTCAGACCGCTGGGTGTTAATTTGTGAATCAATCAATGGGCAGACCCACACGTTAAAAAGCTGGGCCATGCTGTTTTCTCCTCTTTGTCAACGAAAGAACTGCAATAGATCTGCTCGTGTGACCTTCCGAGGAGACATAAGCCCTCAGCAGCTTGCCAAACAGACTGCTCAAGCGTGTTACGGCATACGGCTTGCCCAACAGACAATACGTACCAGAAGGATGCGAGCTCTGAAGAAACTGAGCCATTTAGTAGCACTTAGACCATGCTCAAGCGGGAGCACGCCTTGCAGCATGCTTACGCACGCAGTCCTCCAAGACCCGATGTGTGTTGCTCATTCACGCAATGTGCCTCTTGAGAACAATCTAAGGAGTTTCCCAGAGTCGGGGACACCAAAATACTGCCCTCCACATAGAAGGTCTCAGTAGTCAAGCCCATTCCGAAGCCTGGTGAACCACCGCATACCTTATCCGACCTCTATCCGATCTCTTTAACCTTGTGTGTCTTTAAAGTAATGGAGAACATGGTCAAACACGCTTGATGTTGTACCTAGGAAAACGCTACCTTTTGGCCCCTGCAATGTACCGATTCCGCTCAGGCATATCAACTCCAAGATGTACTCCTTCACCAAAAAGATGATGTCCTTGACACTACCTCATCGAAACTACAACCTTTTGATGGTATTTGATGGCGTACACAATACCATCGTGACGAAAGCACGTGCTCTTGGTATTAGTAGGAAAATGTACAATGCCACACTGAATTTCCTAGAAGAGCACAGGTATATATTTAATAAAAACTCGTTAGGATACCAGTATCATACGAATCAACCACGCAAACGTTCCCCAGGGCTCGGCGATCTCATCTACCATCTTTATTGTAGCCATGTACCAGCTACCGAGATGCCTTGTGGACGTAAAATGCCCGAAACACACGGTGTATGCCGATGATGTCACCGTGTGGATGCATCAAGGATGCGTAGGTGAGCAGCAGGATGTGTCACAGAAAGACCTCAACATATTTCACGACTGCGCAATGGAAACAGGTTTGCACGTCCCTCCAGACAAAAAAAAATAGTTGGTCGTCATTCATGGTATTTGAACCTTGTTTGTCAAGCAAGAGAAAAAGTGGTGTTTTGAACTTTATATAGGCAATCAACATATAATAATAAGTGAACCCACTATCTGAATACTAGGTTTGCGCCTAAACAAGAATCTCAAGGAAGGAAGGAAGGAAGGAAGGAAGGAAGGAAGGAAGGAAGGAAGGAAGGAAGGAAGGAAGGAAGGAAGGAAGGAAGGAAGGAAGGAAGGAAGGAAGGAAGGAAGGAAGAAGGAAGGAAGGAAGAAGAAAGAAGGAAGGAAGGAAGGAAGGAAGGCAGAGGGATGGAGGGAGGGAGGGAAGGAAGGAAGGAAGGAAGGAGGAAGGAAGGAAGGAAGGAAGGAAGGAAGGAAGGAAGGAAGGAAAAGAACGGAAGGTATGCACCAAAGAAGGTATGCACCTGAAGGTATTTACGTAAACGAGAACCCCACATATCAATAAAATTAGAGAGAGAGAAAGAGAGAAACAACTTTATTTATGTGAACAAAATCACAGAGGAATGGCAGTCAGGTCGTGTTTGGCCGCTACCTCCTCCGCTCGCTGTATGGCTGTACTTCTAAGCTTGTATCACGGAGCACACTTTTCCACGCCTCGGACGAGGGAGTGGTCAATCTACGAGGGCAAGGTCGATAGGCTTTCCGCTATAAGACGACGTAGGACTTCTGTATAGTGAGCAGGCACAAACAAAATATAACCTTCTTTCGCCGCTTCCACAGGTTCCGCAGTTGATGTGCCTGATGCCGCACTCATTTTCGAAGGTCGGAAGCAGAAATCAAATCGAAAATTACACCATGAGCACTTTGTTCCAACGGGTTATGAAGACCAGCAAACTTATCCTGCATGCTTTACGCAGAATCTCTAACTACACTCATGGAGTAAACGAACGTGAAATGAATGCAGCTGTGTGTTCACGCTTTTCTTCTCTCGCGCACCTTGTATGGACTGTCGTATCATCCGTTCCGCCGTGCGCAAATGATCAAGCTGGATTGGTTACTAAACGACACCAAATGTATCGTTACCAGCCTTCCAAGGTACACACGCTTCGATGCGGTCAAGAGGTGCCGCACGCTCGAAAACCTGACCGAGGTCGTTGATATGCACATCCATACACAGGAGACGAGGCTTCGCGCAACAAATGCCGGGCGATAAACGCTCATGCTTCTCGGGTATGACATCAGCACACGGCCATGTAAAAACGCTACTATGAAAAATTATGATATACTCTCTCATAAAAAGCCACTTCCGCTCAATATGGACCCTAATGTGCGAGTGCAGTGTCTTTACTACGCCAAGAGGCATGCTAGGAATAACAGTTTTCTCCCCAGGGCTGAACGCGACGTATGCACAGCAGCTGCACTTCCTGCAGACGGTACCGGTAACACTAGTTGGGCCCCTGCGAGGTATACGACTAGATAAATGGAACTCGGAGCCGGTCATGCATCAGCAGAAGCGTTGATAGCACTCGAGCAAAGCTAGTGGCCATCTTAGATCATTTGGAGTGGGCCCTCGAAATGTTGCCTCAAGCTGATCCCGTTCGAAATCGTACGTACACTGACTCCGAATCAGCTCATCGGGCACGCGGTAATGTTCTTAACACAGACGTCGCACTCCAGAAGATTCGACGCCAGGCGCGCTTGCTCTGCGAAAGCAGTCGCGACGTTATCATCCACTGAATCTTCGCACGTTGCAGTATTCGCGGTAACGAGAAGGCTCGCAAATTAGCGCGCGCTCATGTCTTCAACGCGCTAGCCAGAGCTTTAGACTGACCTTCCGCTCTTCTGGCTATCCCACCCGGGCTGGAAAATCCGAGGGCAGACAAGCACATTACCAAACAACGTCGTCCCGTATCTCACAGCAGTGGGTTATCCACTCTCAATACCATCGCTTCCTTCGAAGGTATTCAAATGGCGGGAGTCTGTCGTTCTTTAGAGAATTCAGACAGGAGCACTCCCTATTCCTTTCTTGCTGAGCCGTTTTCACAGGGGTGGCACACCATCTCCCTTGACAAATATCTGCTGCGCGTGCAATTGCAGGACCAATGTCAACTACTTCTGTTGGAATTAAGCTACCTGTTTACACTCCCCCCCCAACTCTTCGCGTCCAGGCCACCCTAAAACGGAGACCCTGGCCATCGCCTCCGGATCACGCAAACGAGTTCTGGTGAGCACTCTTGTTCTTCCAGAACCAAACAGCACCACCGGAAGGTGATCGGTTTCGCGACAACCGAAAAATTGAAGTCACTCGAGCGGCTCCCACTTAGCTGCAACAACAAAGTCAATAATAAAACGGAGGCAGCTCTACCCCCTCCCTCTGCTATGGTCTACCACAGTCTACCACAGCACCCTCGGCGCACACAAGGGGCAATAAACGTAATTTAATTAATTCGTGCATATTAGGCCAATGCGGTCTTCAAATGGTACCGCATTAGCAAAGTTGAAATTATGCCGTGTCCTGAAAATTATTATGTTAGCACTGACGTTCTGTACCGTTCTTGGAGTTCATTTTCGTGGCAAGTAAGGTGCTGATTGTTTTTTACAGCGAAAGATGTATATGCAAGAATAAAAGAAAAACCGTCCAGCAGTGGTAGTGGTGTCAGAGCGGTCTCCATTGGCTCTGTTATTATTTACATCATTCGCGGCGTCGTACTCAAGCACGCGTGCGTTTGGCTGTGTTGTGAGTAACGTAAATCGTCCATGCCGTTTCAGCCATGCACGGTATAGCCATGGCACCTAGATCGTGCGGGTTTCTCCGGAAACCTTTCACATGGGTATGCTACAGACAACACTAGAAGGGCGCAAACAGTGCAAACGTGAGAGCTAGAGCTCGCATTCGCCGGCCAGATGGTGCAGTCCGGGCATACGAAATTCGGGCGATCCCACGTACCTAGAAATCGTCGTTATGCGAAGCATGTGGAGCCGAGGTGACCGTGTTTAATTTTTTTTTATTGAGCGACACGTCATGAAATGACGCTAAATATATGAACAAATGTTGCATGCGCAGACATACGTTGAAGAGTTGTAGTTATTTATATAACCAGTTCTTTGCGCTTGCACGGCGATGCCAACTGGAACATGCCTACCAGCAACACTGGAAGCTGATATGAAGCGCTGATGCTTGCGAGGATGCTGGTCCTGGACACTGCTACATAAATAAAATTTCAAACGCATGGCAACTAACCACAACTGACGTTAACCGTACGGGACGGCTGCATCAAAGAAGCACATGTGTAATGTTTATAAAATTGGGTAGGTAGCACTGTAACCACTATTGACGTTTCACAAAGATTAGCGTCTATTTGAAAAATGGTTCCGAGAGCTGGCGTAGTAACTCCGAGATCTGGCTCTGTCGTGAAATGCGTCATTGCCACGCAGAATTCTGGGGTTCGCTTCAAGCGTGGACCCTGACATTTCTTCTTGTAATCGTCGGGTTGACGCTACTGATCTCGGGAATTTCTTAACGCTCGCGTGTTGAAATTGCCCATGTATGTTCTCGTCGTTCCTGGATACCAAGTGTCTATCACCTGTGACACACACCCGCATACTAGCGGCACATGCCCGTTCGGGCGTATGTGCCACTGTCAGACGGGATGGGTTTGATGACGTACGCGATGGGATTGTGACATTATTCATGTCTTCACTAGCACGTCATGTTTTTCAAACCATCTTACCCTCCCATGCAAGTTTGGGTCACGCCAGGTTAAGGGGTGACCACGAGAGCACCCAAACGTAAGCGGCTTCGCATTTAAAACAATTCCGGGAGGCCGAGTGCCGGCAGCAACTGCGCACGGATGATCCAGCAGCCTCCAAGCCACGCTAAATTGTGAACGGGAATGCCAGTGCCGGTGATGGCGGGATTCTGCGAAACCCCGCCGCTGAGTTGGCTCGCGATGCCAAACGCTTGCAACAACGTGGTGTCAACGGGATAATTGCGGGACCGCGTTCATCGGGGCGAGTTCTCACATTCGGTGGGAGTTTCTCCAGCAGCACAATGGCTTTGGTTGCGACGTCTTTGATCGCCTGTAGCTCGAAAATAGCCATTGTAATTAACGCATTGCGAAATGCATTTAATCTATCATTACACTTCATCACCGTGCTCATGTGAGTCATAATCTGTGGCGTGTAAAACACTGTGATAAACCCAAGCGAAACATGTGTCTAACCTCATTAAGAAGCACGAGCATGTAACCAATGATTGTGAAAGGCTTCAGTGCCACGTTGGGTCGAACCCACTGCTAAAAATCGAAGCTGCATGTTTCAGCAATCACTGTTTCAGCGGAGTGCTTGGGCGGTAATTTTTTTAAGGGCGAAGCTTCTTATGGTCCAGAGCAATCCCTTGTTTTTCCGGCCTACCCAGTAGCGTCTCCCTTCTCATACAATAGATGACATTGCGTGTCCTTGGCAACACCCCTAGGTTGCTTTAGTGGGCTTCGTGTAGATGACCATTCCGTACTGTTGAAGCCCCACCGTGGTAGTCTAGTTGTTAGGTACTCGGCTGCTGACCCGCAGGTTGCGGGATCGAATCCCGGTTGCGGCGGCTGCATTTCCGATGGAGGCGCCAATGTTGTAGGCCCGTGTGCCCATATTTGGGTGCACGTTAAAGAACTTCAGGTGGCCGAAAATTCTGGAGCCCTCCACTACAACGTTTCTCATAATCATATCGTGGTTTTGGGACGTCACACCCAACATATCAATCAATCAATTAGTACTATTGGAGGACGGACGGAAAGACAGACAGACAGACCGACAGACAAACAGACAGACAGACAGACAGACAGACAGACAGACAGACAGACAGACAGACAGACAGAACGACAGACAGACAGACTGACAGACAGACAGACAGACAGACAGACAGACAGACAGACAGATCGATGGATGAACGGAAGCACGGACGAACAGACAGACTCACGGACAGCCGGACGGACGCTTCGCCCCACTCATCATTCATGCCATGCATAAGCTGTGACTGTTTTATACTGGTACATCGATAACTACGATAAGCACTGGCCTCCACCGCGACCTACGAAAAGTTCTGACTTCCACAGCAGCACCGAATTTCGCATCACTCCACGAGTGGAAGAAATCGTGTAGATTGCATCGACTTATGGCATGAAAATTTCGTCAAGGCTAAAATGTGCTTTTCTTTTGTACTATTTCGCTACTTATTGCGTGATAATTTCAGTTATAAGAAAAAAACAACTAGCCTAGCAAACTTTCTTGCTGATTTACTGTACCTGCGTGGCTCCAGTAGTACCTGGAGCATGCCTAATTCCTCATGGCAGAAAGCAACCTCGAACCTGTGTTATGTTTTAGATAAGAAGCTTCTTATGGTCGAGCTCAATCTGGTGTGCGGCGTATCTACTGTTGCTGTGCATGCGTGTCCCCTCCCCCTCTCTCTTCTCTGTACTCCGTTTCACCACTTTGGTCCAGCACTACCAAAGCTACGGGGTGCTACGGGTTGGCAAGAATTGACGTTTCTTTCATGTGTTTGACGCCACATCAATACATAATATGTTCATTTTTCTTGGCAATTATATCTTGCGCATTTAGTTATTTGTGTCGGTTACCGCCGATAACCGTGTTTACAAATCAACGTGGTAGCTCCTATGCAGAAGTGACTGCCTACTTCGGTCCAGACTTGTTCTTGCTACATGTCCACTGCGTTGACAGAAGTAAACAAATGGTGAAATAAGCCATCGACTTGTTTCATCTAACTCTGAGACTAAAGCATCAGGTACGTTTTGTCGATATTAGCGAGATATGCTGCTTGCTTAGCCGCCCCTGCTAAACCTAACGCGCCTAAGCAGTGTTCGGATTGCATCGCCAGACCGAGAACGCTGCATCTCCGAATATCAGACATGCAACCTCGCACACCATGTCGTGCGCGTCGCATTCTCTTACGGTGAAAACAAAGAAGAGAGACAATGAGAGTTTCAGTGGGAGACACGAAGGAACGCGTCGACGGAGAAACAGATATAGGAGAGCCACAAACAGCGTCGCAGAAAAACAGCCACAAAGTGAAGTCATCCGCCGGAATGAGTATCTACCGATCTCCAACAGAGGAACGAATTCATGCTTCTTGAAGTTTCAGGTGTAGTTGGTTGTTTATTATTATAATGGCTTTACTGCCTTTTTAAGCTAATAAACTAGCCATAGTACCAACAATTCGTTGAGCAGATGCCGTGATACGGTGAGCAGACGACACGATGCGAATGAATGTAAGTGGATGAGGCTAAGCGCCCTTTTTATTGGCTGAGGAGCCTGTAGCTTCCACCGTGGTGAAGCGATTTTCTGAATCAGAGTATAGGCGTTATTTTCCGCAGCGTTTACCCCACCATTGGGCATTCGATATCCCTCCCCTCCTCTCCTGCACTGCCCTGTCGCCTACATTACTTAGCCACTCCGCTTCCTGTTTTTTTTTTTTACTACACGCTAAAAAATCTGACAACCGCTGTCTACTGCTGTTCCCGTGCCCACGGGTGTTGTGCGAGACTCTGTGTGAATGTTTTTCAATGGCTCACACCTTGCTTTGTTCCGGCGACATTGAGACTAACCCTGGACCCAATACCCGTGCTACAACACAACAAGAATTTCATGAGTTACCCGAAAACCCTGCCGAACAAATGAATGTCTTATTCCATATGTTGAAAGACGTGCACTCGCGTTCGTTACAGAGCTCACAGTGTCAGTCTGAGCTTGCTATTGATGTAAAAGCAATTAAAGCCGGACAAAAAAACATTCACGTTGAAATTACTGGTATCCGGAAGCGGCTTGACGAATTGGAAGAAAAATCGATCAAACTGGATACTATGACTGAAGAATTAGCAAGTGTGCAAAAAGCCGTAGAAGAACTAACCGACGAGAATAACCACGTGCAATCTAGACTAACCGAGCTAGAGGACAGGTCCAGAAGGGACAATTTAATCTTTCATGGTGTTCCAGACTCTAGAGAAACGTGGCAAGAAACCGAGGCGAAATTGACGAATTCTATTTCTGCTATTCTTGACAGTTTTTCCAGCGAGTCATTTCAAAGGGTGCACCGTTTGGGTAACCCTTCACCCATTAAGTGCCGCCCCATCGTCGCCAAGTTCACTGACTTCAAAACGAAAGAGAAAGTGCTGTCACTGCGCAATCAACTAAAAGATAAGAATATTTCAGTAAGCGAAGATTTCTCTGTGGCAACGAGGCAGGCACGTAAAAAACTTATTGACTTTGGGAAAGCTCAGGCCGGTTCTTCACCACTTAAGCTGCGTTACAACAAGTTACTACTAAATAACAAATGTTACATGTATTTTCCCGAGTGCGACAAAGTTCTAGAGGTGAAAAAACGTACCAATTATGTCAATAATGCGAGAGTTTCTTCTTCTGTGAACACGACTACATAGGGTTGCGCGAGGGGAGGTGACCACAAATCAAATCTTCAGGTATCTGTCATTTTTTCTAACGTTAGAAGTGTACTAAATAAATATAATTCTTTATCATCAGCTATTGATACATGTAGCGCAAAAATAGTTGCATTGACTGAAACTTGGCTCCATGCGCATGTCCGCGATCAAGAAATCTTTGATGACGCAAACAATTTTCACATGTACCGTTGTGATCGGACAGTGCGCAGGGGAGGCGGCGTTCTTCTGGCAGTCTCAAAAGACACTCCTTCTTCCTGTATTCATATTAACACTGAACTAGAGCTAGTCTGGGCTATAGTAACCATTGGACACCATAAGATAATATTAGGTGTATGCTATCGTTCTCCCTCTTCACCTTCAACATTTGTCGATGAACTTCACGACGCAATTAATATAGTTTGCACACGATTTCCATCACATCCCCTGTTTCTCCTCGGAGATTTTAACTTTCCTAGTATAATGTGGAACGCTTACGCACCCTACTCTTTACCGTCTTCGCCGCAACCAAATGAATTCATTAACCTATGTTCAACGTTTTCCCTGACGCAAGTAGTGGCCTTACCGACTAGGGCAACTACTAGCAGTGCTAGCATTCTTGATCTGATACTAACAAACCGACCAGACTTTGTTACCGCTATAACCTACGCACCAGGTATCAGTGACCATTCTTTACTTTCATTTTCATTTAATGCACCCTGTCCTAATAGAGATAAAAAAAGAAAAAGATACGGGACTATAAAAAAGCCAACTTTGACAAGATAAACAGTGAACTAGCAACTTTTTTAGACATATTTCTAAGCAGTTTTGATACCCGTTCAGTGCAGTGTAACTGGGATATGTTTGCAGCTGAAGTTGAACAACTAACCAATAAGTATATCCCTTGCCGTACTATCACAGCTAACGCACGTGCGCCATGGTACAACGCGTACATCAAACGCTTATCTAACCGAAAGAAACGTTTTTATCGTGCAGCAAGATGTTTACCTACTAACCACCCACGCTGGGCTGCCTACAAATCTGCATCATCCATCTACATATCTGCACTAAAATCCGCTAAAGACAACTTCCTCACTCAAGTTCTGCCGTCTATGTTACAAACAAATGCAAAAAAATTCTGGCGAGTTATTAACCCCTTATCTGACAATCATATTTCTTTGATCGATTCATCCGGTAACGAAATTAGTGAAGCCCTTTGCGCTTCTGTTCTCAACGATTCTTTTATCCAAAACTTCTCCGTAGATAGCCATAATGATTTACCTAGCGCAACCTTGCACAATTATTCACCCATGTCATCCGTGATTATCGAAACTCTTGGAGTTGTACGTCTCATTGAATCACTTAAGAACGATTCATCTCCTGGTTATGATGGTATTAACACAAAATTTTTAAAAAATACTAGCGCTTATAGTTCCATTATAGTTACTAAAATTTTTCAACAGTCACTAGATACTTCTACTATTCCTAGTCAATGGAAAATCGGAAAAGTCGTTCCACTCCATAAATCTGGTAATAAACACTCTTCGAATAATTATCGTCCCATTTCTTTAACCAGTATTTGTTGTAAAATGCTCGAGCATATAATATTTACAAACATAGTCAATTTTTTAGAATCAAATTCATTTTTCACGTCAGCACAACACGGCTTCCGTAAAACATATTCATGTGAAACACAGCTAATATCATTCACTCATCACTTACATCAGATCCTTGATAAATCATCCCATGCTGACTGTATTTTTTTAGATTTTTCAAAAGCTTTTGACAAGGTTTGCCATAGACTTCTACTTTACAAACTACATCAACTAAACCTTGACGGTAACCTACTAATGTGGATAGAATGCTTTCTCACTAACAGATCACAATTCGTTACTGCCAACTGTCATAATTCTCCGTTTCGCGAAGTTCATTCTGGCGTTCCGCAAGGGTCCGTCTTAGGTCCCTTGTTGTTTCTCATTTATATTAATGACCTGTCATCAGTTGTATCATCAAAAATTCATCTATTTGCTGACGACTGTGTTATTTTTCGAGAAATTACTACCGATAATGACATTAATATATTGCAGTCTGACCTTAACGCTATATCTAACTGGTGTGATAAATGGTTAATGGACCTAAACATTAAAAAGTGTAAAATCATGCGTGTATCAAGAAGTTGCACTACTTCACCTATTTACTATCTTAATAACATTCCTTTGGATTCTGTTAACTCTTATAAGTATCTTGGAGTTCACATAACAACTAACCTCAACTGGACAACTCATATTGAATACATCATTATCAATGCTAACCGCATGCTTGGCTATTTACGACGTAACTTTTTTAACGCTCCACATGGTTTAAAACTGCTACTTTATAAAACACTAATACGCTCTAAACTAGAATATGCTACAGCCGTGTGGGACCCTACCTATAATAACCTGGTAACTTCCCTTGAACTTGTTCAGAATAACTCCGTTCGTTTTATATTGTCCAATTATAACAGAACCGCTAGCATTTCAACCATGAAAACTTCACTTGCACTTCCTTCCTTAGCATCTCGCAGAAAAGTCTCCCGTCTAACTCTATTTCACAAGATCTACCATCATCCCATCTTGCATGCCCAACTACTACTTCGCCCACAGCACATTTCCCACCGCATTGACCACCATCACAAAGTAGGCATCCCTTCATGCAACACAAAAACTTTTTTCAATTCTTTTTTGCCTCGCACATCAAAGGAGTGGAACAGACTTCCCGGTGACATTGTTGCTATTACTGATAACAATTTGTTCCGTGATTCTTTAGCTAACATTGTGTAATAAGTTCTTTTTTTTGTGTTTTGTTGCAACAGCTAACATTGTATATTTAGGCTTGTTGTTGTATTACCTAACATGTATTATTATACAGCATATTAACAAACATTGTGCTCTTTCAAATTTATTTGTACGATTTAACCGTATTCACTGCTTTTTTTGTTAAATTCAATATTTTATTGTAAATAACCCACCCCCCTCTGTAATGCCATTTGGCCCTGAGGGTAAAATAAATAAATAAATAAATAAATAAATAAATTACCTGCAAGTGAGGGGGTTTGCAGCCTTTTTGGGGGTCAGCTGATCACATGGAGCCAATAACTACGCTAACGCACGGTTTGTCTTTCACGCCTACCACTTGTGCTCGCCGCGAGTGTTAGTTCGCTATCAATTCTGTCGTAACCAAACCCAAAGGCTTCAGCACTGGCCATATGCCGCCGAATGATACCATGGTCAAAAATTGGCGCCTGCATCTTTCCACGGGAGAAACCCGAATAAACGCGTCGCAGAGTTTCATGAGAGGTGGAGAGTATCGCGTGAATTTCGCATCTACTCGAGTCAAGCAAAGCGTCAAGCCAAGCGGAAACCAAGACGCTCTTGACCAACGCTGGTCTTGACTGAATTCCGAATGCACACTCCGCTTCCTGTTTTTTTTTTACTCTAGCGTTCTCGGAGAGTGGGCGTGTTATTCGGAGCTTTTGTGTTTGCGGGAGACGCCATGGCGTCTCGAGCAACGCTCCCCGTTTCTAAGCCTGCATGATGCGCACTTTTCGACTGTGAGACTTTTCGCCAAACAGGTGGCACCTTACAAGTCAGCAAGCGGCCGTGACCTCACCGAAGCCAAGCTTGTCGCAATGAGTTGATCTTTAGTTCATCCATCCGTGGGACTCCGATGCTCTGAGGTGGCCCTTATACGCGGCTGCTGTTACTGCGGCGTGCTTTCCGCGTCCTTTACTACGGGCCTGCATGAAGCGGGTGTCAGTGCGAAGGGTTCTCAGCCAACTCACGACTCTGTGCCAATGGAGCATTCAACCACCGTAACGCCGTCTTTCGATGAGCAGGGGTCGTCGTCAGTGACGGAGAACGCTGCCGTATGTTGCGCTTCAGTAACGAAGACACCCGAGATGCACACCACAGGGCTGACATCTGATCCAACTTTCACCAGTTCTCCTTCCGGACAATAAATGACTATTTGACCGAGGAAAGAATGGAGGACGATGCTGCCTTGAACTGTCCTGCCGACCACACCATTGACGGCGATGCAGGTGGCTGTTGGAAGACCGTCATCAAGAAGCAACGCGCCCGCCAAATGAACGCCCAAGAGAAAACCCAACAAAGCGAGAACATCCCGGGCGCCTCTCGCGCAATGTGTGCAAGTAGAATGGCAACCGGGACCTGCCTCGACTTCCTATACACGATGAAAAGATCATTCTGCGCCGTCATATAGGGCTTTGCCTAGGTAGGTGGAAGCGCCCCGGACTTGCCGGCGCTTTCTGGAGAGCTGCTGGTTTGACTATCAAAGACCGTGAAGACATCATATTCTGACCGCGACCACTGCAAAACATGCGACCACCAGCACGCCCCAGCCACATGTGGCCGACGCGTTATACAGCGCGCGGGAGCTGAGACTCGGAGAGCGTGTTTAACCCATCACAACATACTTCGCGACTCCAGACAACTCTTCTAAGGGTATTGTTCCTGGCAACGTGCCTGGTACGTCGTCATCCACGCTAATAAACGCACTTGTGGCTCCTGCAACCCAAATACTTCAAGCAAACTTGATGGATCAGACCAACATTGCGCTGGTCACTTCCAAAGGATTGAATCACCCTCGCTACGTGCGCTTCTACGGGACCGAACTGCGTGGTTACCCCCATCACCCACGACAAGTGGTTTGCAAGATTTGCCACAAGCTGGGCCATCGACGTTTGCCCTACACCAGACGTTGTCGAATCCCCGACGTGTGGCACCAACAACCACACCTAGTCATATTCGTGAACTGCGCACTGCCAAGCCTGTTACGGCCCTCACCCTACGACGGATTCAAACTGCCCTCGTCGTGAGAGGCAGGCACTCAACAAGGTATGGATGCGGAAAGCTCTCGAAAATGAACTGCGCCAACTTCGACCCTTTACTGGCCATACCGTGTCAAGCAAGACGACCAAGACCCGCCATTCACGCACCCCGACGAAGGTAGAAGAGTCGCTCTCCAAGAGCCGTTCCAAACCTCGTTGCAAGTCGCAGACCCATTCAGAGTCCCGGAGCAGCTTCAAATCACGGACCCGCTCCCAATCCCGGACCCACCTGAAGTCCCACTCCTGCTCCAAGTCCAGCTCCTGCTTCTGCTAGGAATCACGTGTTATGCCTGCGAGTCGACAGCGAACGTCCGTGCCTCTGAAAAAGGCAATCTGTGTCAAGGCCAGCCCGCCTGACGCGAACAACTCAACGGCGTCAACACACGACGGCGCCTTTCTGTCGCCCACGTGACACTCACCGTCGTCTCGTCCGCTCGTCTATCAACTCTGCGCAGAAGCAGTCGTTGGCTGAGAAACCTACGCTACCAAACGGCTGGTGACCTTCCCGGCGGAGTTCGAAGCAGTGGCGCCTTCGGGACCGTGTTGGCGTCGCCGTCTTTCGAAACAGTGGTTGCAGCGGTGAGTTTCGTAGCGCCCTTCGTAACGTCGTCGGAGGCGCGCTTCGCAACAGTGGTTGGCAGCTGCGGGATCGGCTGGCGTCAGCGACATCGATGCGGTGAGTGCCTGATGTTTTCCCCTCAGTTCACCAGACTACTCTAGCTCAGGTTGTAGTAGTTTAGAGAAGGGCTGTGTGAAGCATTGAAGTGAGCTTTGATCGTTTCAAGCCAAGTCGAAGCGCTTTGAAACCAAAGTTAATGCGGAGGGGGTAAACACGGGAGTGTGCAAAATTGATTGCGCGTCTTGCTAGTTGACTTATAGTGGGTACGGCAAGTAAATTGTTAACAGGGGCAAACAGCAAGAGGCTAGTGTGAACGATGGAGAACCTTAAAGTGAAGGAACTCATCGAAATTTGGGAGGAACTCGGCATTACTTTGGGCCGTGCGAAACGAAAACAAGCGATCCTTGAGATCATGAAGGATGAGGGAGTGTCGGCTGAAGAAGTCGATGAGGCTTGGGTGGATATCAAAGCACGCCGCGAGGAGGCTGAAAGGCGCGAACGTCACGAGCGCGAGGAGGCCGAGAGACGGGAGCGCCTCGAGTTGAAACGAATAGAACTGGCAATACTACAGTGTTCGCAGGCGCCTAGCGTAGCTTCTCTAACAGTTCAGATCAGCGGTTTTAGAATTCGGGACCAACTGCCACCGTTAGTAGTAGGCGAGGACATGGCGAAGTATCTCGTCAAGTTTGAACACGTCTGTGAGCGAAACGCTTTGGAGCGGTCTCTTTGGGCGCGGAACCTGTTAGCTCTTCTTCCCGGCGAAGTGTCCGACGCGATAACTTGCTTGTCGAGGGAAGCGTTTGAGAGCTATGACGGGTTAAGGAAGTGCTCTTGAGACGTTTTAAGTTGTCACCCGAGGCTTTCAGGCGAAGATTCCGGTATGATAAAAGGGGAATGAGTCACACGTTGACTTCGCGTTTCGTCTTAAAGCCGATTTAATTGAATGGCTCAAGGGTGAAGGTGTTTATGACGACCACAATAAAGTGGTGGAATGCGTTGCATTGGAGCAATTCTACCGCTGTATCGATGAGAATGTCAATCTTTGGCTACAGGACAAACTTGGTGAAGTACAGCTAAACAAGGCAGCAGAGTTAGCTGAGAAGTATTATACTCGCCGAAAGTTGCACAGCAGGGCAGTGCGCGTTAAAAAGGATGAAAGTAAAGAGGGCTTTTCAAAAAAACCTGATCAACGTAAACCCGCTCCATACCGTACTTTCAAGAAGGACCCGTCTCTTGCGAAGGACACTGTAGGGGAAGGGCAAGCGGAAGCAGAGAAATCGAGTGAGGTTCCTAAACAACGCACCGATACCACACGGGCGTTTGAATCACGGAAGCCGCTAATCTGCTACAACTGCAAAAAGGAAGGGCACATCGCGATAAACTGTAAGCAAAAGTTTGCTTTTGCAACAATCCGAGAATCGGAAAAGAACATGCGGTTGTTGGAGCCGTATATCCGTAGTGTGTACGGGCAAATGTGTCGAGCCCTTCGTGACTCAGCGGCAACCATGGATGTTGTCCATCCTTCATTGGTTTCTCCGGATGACTTTACAAGAGAATGCGCGTGGATCAGGCAAGTCGCCGAGGAGCAGAGTGCTTCTTTACAAATCGCTACGGTTGTTATTGAAGGCCCGTTCGGTAAGCTTCGCACCGAAGCGGCTGTGTCTGCCGCGCTTTCCGATCGTTTTCCTTAACTTTTCCCTAACAACTCAGAGCAGCTTCTCAAAGAGCAGGGTAAATCGTTCTCCACAACTTAGCCTACAGGGCCCTCACGCGATCACAAGCGCGGGAGCTTCAGCAGGAGCTTGATCTTGTTCAATGCGGTGAACTCTCAAGTGACCTTGTCGGCGGGTCGACGGAACCTCAGAGAGGAAATTTTCCACGTGAGTCATGTGAGCAGTCACGCAAGCAGCCCGTCGCCGAAGCAACCGGCGCGGTTTCCGTAGAAAGGGGCGACGACATGGCGCCATTGAAGCAGAGCGAGAGGGCTGCAACGCTCTCGCCTATAGCGGAAAGTTGGAGTGAGCTGTCGAGGGTTGATCGAGAAACGCTCATTCGAGAGCAGCGTGAGGACCTCTCGATTAAAGCGTTAATGGAAAGCGTAAACTTCGGAAAAAAGAAAAGGAATGTTTCTTTTTTTGAGAAACCAGGGCTTTTGTATCGGAGCTACACAAATACGCAAGGTCGCAAGTATGAGCAGCTCTTGGTGCCACAAAAGTATCGTCGCCAACTAATGGAACTGGAGCGTGAAAGTGCATGGGCAGGGCATCTCGGCATAAAAAAAACCAAGGCTAGAGTTTCCCTTGAGTTTTATTGGCCGAAATTCTGGAAGGATATCGAAGACATTGTGCGCTCATGCGACACTTGTCAGAGAGCGAGGAAATCCACGGACAAGTGGAAGGCACCCTTGAAGCTTGTGCCAATTATCACAGAACCTTTTCGGTGCCTAGTAATTGATATAGTCGGGTCATTGCCAGAGTCAAGGCAAGGTTGTCGGTACATCCTGACGGCTCTCTGCGTAGCCACAAAATTTCCGGAAGCGATACCCCTTAAGGAGCTCAATTCTCATGTCGTAGATGCACTGCTATCTATATTTGCACGCGTCGGATTTCCTTCTGAAATCCAATGCGGCAATGGTAGTGTCTTCACCAGCTGCCTTGCCTCTACCTTTATGAAGAAATGTGGAATAAAAGTAGTGCACAGCTCAATCCATCACCCGCAATCTAATCCGGTAGAGCGTATGCATTCCGTTCTGAAACAGATACTGAGAACTCTCTGCTACGAGCACAAATGCGACTGGGAAGCGTGTATTACTTCCGCTATGTTCGCTTAGAGATCAGCTCCTCATGAGAGCACTGGTTTTAGCCCTGCAGAGCTTGTGTATGGCAGGAGTTTGAGAACACCATTGCGAATGCTACGCGAGTCCTGGGAGGGATTCGATGAGGACCCTAATGTAGTTGCGTATGTTTTAGACCTCCTTCAGAGGCTTGGAAAAATGAAAGATCTTGTGGAAAGCCACATGAAGGCTGCACAAGTGTTGTCGAAGGAGTACTACGACAAATTGGCGAACAAGCGCACATTTGAAGTTGGTAGTCAGGTAATGCTGCTGCAGCCGTCCAAAAGGAACAAGCTTGAGGTTCATCGGGAAGGGCCCGCAAAAGTAGTATCGAAGCTTTCTGATACCGATTATGAAGTGAAATTAGGAAGGCGGCAGAACAAAATTTGCCACTGTAACTTGATGAAATCATACGTTCAACATCAAGTGGTCGTAAATCTGTGTTTGAATGCTTCTGAGAGAGAGGGAGCAGAAATTTTGAGTTCTAGTGAGGTAATGGAAAGGAAATTGGAGGTAATCTCGGAGCAGTTGAACCCAGAGCCTAGGTTAAGTGAAGTCCAGAAGAAGGAGCTGAGAAGGAATGTTCCTTTTTATGAGAAATCTGGACTCCCCTATTGTAGTTACACAGATGTGCAACGTCGCAAGTGTGAGCCGCTCTTGGTACCACATAGGTATCGTCGCCTAAAAGTGGCAGGTTACTGAGATGGAGCATGATGCTCCAAGAGCACAACTTTGACGTTCGCTACAAAAAAAAGGAAAGCTAAACGGTAATGCAGACGCATTGAGCAGTGTGTTTAGTTAGTACCTTCTCCACCTTTTGGTTTCTCACTGGCGATTGGGGGCAAAATTTTGACCTCATCACGACCTGAGCTAAGCGCTCTCGTCCAGAATGAGCTCAACGAGCCAACTTTGTGTTGTATTCTAATTCGTTACGTTGTTGTACGTGGGAAAAAAATTTAGTTGTCATTTTAAGAGCCTTGTGTCCCACATGTGCCTCTTGATGTAGAGGGAAAGAAATTCCGATGGACACGTAGCTAGGTATATGTTGTACTATACTTTGTCTGGTGTTCTGTCGGGTGACCGAGGGCACTTGCTTGTGTCGTGTGTTGTCTGTTGTCGAGCCGTTCTCGACAAGTCACAGAACCATCGACAAGTGCTGAAACCAAGGATCGTCAGAGACGAGCGAAGCTGGCCGACAAGTTGTGGTGACAAGCCAGTGGAGCTGGGATCCGTCCTCAAGAATGGGATGTGTTCCCAGAACAGAGTCTGGAGCTGCATTCTCCCCATTACCCTGGAGGCGAACCTGGAGGGACCTGGCGAACGAGCGCGCCTTACATCCGAGCCACGTGGAAGCAGCTCGTCTTTCCGGCGCATTGTCTGGCGGCGGGGGTGCTGTTATGCCTGCGAGTCGACAGCGAACGTCCGTGCCTCTGAAAAAGGCAATCTTTGTCAAGGCCAGCCCGCCTGACGCGAACAACTCAACGGCGGCAACACACGACGGCGCCTTTCTGTCGCCCACGTGCAGTGAGTCACCTCGGCAAGCGGCCCGTCGAGTAAACAACCGGCGTCTTCCTGTCTGGCGGCTGACGCAATGCCTGTCGACGTCACTCGTCCTTGGGTGCAGCCACCTGCAGCACAGCCTCTCCAGATTCGATGAGAAAGAATGACGCGGCCCAGCGAATACCCTCATTGGAGGATTCTAACCTCACGACCAGAGGCGCTTCTGGTTGGACATTTGGGTTAGACCCGCTGCATATAAAAGAAGCCCTGCGGCGCGTCGCGATCAGCAGACGTGTTTGAGAGCAGACCCATTTGAGAGCAGACCTATGTGTTAGAGAGGAGAGCTCGCCTCTTCGAGTCTCTGTCGGCCCCAGTGCCGAATTTGTAACGCCTCTGTATATATGCTGTACATAAACCTTGTTTAACTCACCGTCGTCTCGTCCGCTCGTCTATCAACTCTGCGCAGAAACAGTCGCGAGCTGAGAAACCTACGCTACCAAACGGCTGGTGACCTTTCCGGCGGAGTTCGAAGCAGTGGCGCCTTCGGTACCGTGTTGGCGTCGCCGTCTTTCGAAACAGTGGTTGCAGCGGTGAGATTCGTAGCGCCCTTCGTAACGTCGTCGGAGGCGCGCTTCGCAACACACGGCGTCCATCAGAGAAGCACTCTCCTTCCCCATTTACACAACAACCATACAAAAAGGCTTTGCAGAGCAAACCTGTTGGCAAGGAGGTACACGCCTTCTCCGAGCAGCAACGGGCCCCGGAGAGGAACACAACCAAGGTGGCTCCTCGGGAGGTAGGTCAAGCAGAGGGTCTCCCACAGCTTGCTCCGCCCCACCACGTCTCTTAAGAAATTCAGAAATTAGAAATGGTTTTATTTTGTCATCCACTCAATTACAAAAATTTGTGTATACAGAAGGAGGTCCCATAATCAGATACTGAATCGGGACCTCCTACAGTAGTGAATATAGAAAAAATTAATTGTTGCAGTAAACAGTGGTACAGAAAACAGGTAATGAAATACAACGCAGGTAAAAACGAAAAAGGAGTTCTACTTAAGAAAAACATTAGCAGAAAGCAGCAACAAAAACTGAAATGAGGCAACATAAAAAATCGAGGTAGTTCAACTCTTTTAAGTAGGTTTCAGATAATTACCATGGTGAAAGATATTAAAAATAAACTACAAGAAAAAAAACTAAACAGTGACATCTGACATCAGCAATGTAGGATGATGATGTGATGCTTTGTTAACGTTAGGTTGTGAGAAAACATGTAAGGGAGCGGGAGTAATAGAAGTCACCAGAACTATCCACATAATGGAATAGATGAGAGGAAAGTCTTCATATCGTTTTTGAATATGCCGATAGATTCCGAGGCTTTCATTTCTGAAGGTATAGTATTCCAGACATAGATTCCAGTGAAGTGGGCTGTTTGTTTGCCATAGTTAGTATAAACTATAGGTAAGATAAAATTGTGATTTTGTGCAAACCTTGTCAAGTTTGTTTTCTCTAGACTAGATGGAAGGATTATACACAAAGGAGTGAGTGAGTAAAAACTTTATTGAACATGTCCGGCGTCATTGAGCAGGGTGGGGCTACAAGCACCCCGGCCTAGGTGACGGCCTCGAGTCCTTAGACCCGGGCGGCATCCTGGGCTTGCCGGACGGCCCACAGTTGATCGGCAAGGCCGTGGCTGAGCAGAGCCGCCTCCCATCGCGCCTCGCGGTTCGAGACTGCTATGTCTACCGGGTTCGTAGGGGACTGCTGCGCGTTACCGGTACACTTCCACAGCATGTGCTGCAGCGTCGCTCTGGCTCCGCACGCTTTACACGCGTCGGACGTATAAATGCCTGGGTAGCAGAAGCGAAGGATCACCAGATTCGGGTACGAGTGTGTCTGTAGTTGTCTCCAGGCAACCTGCTGTTTCTTGTTTAGTTTGGCGTGAGGTGGTGGATATTTGCATCTGTTCAGTCTGTAGTGTTGCGTGGTGTCTCTGAAAGTGGTCATGCGATCCCCCAACGTCCATTCCCGCATCGCTGTCGAAGTGTGCGAGACATCGGGACTGTCGGCAGGCGTCGCAGCTCGGCGTGTAAGTCCTCGAGCCGCGGCGTGGGCAGTCGCGTTGCCCGCAAGCGGAGGGTCCGTGTGGGCGGGGGTCCATACGAGGAAACTGTCGTTTTTGCCGCAGATGTTGCGTTCGTGAATTAGGAGAATGCGGGCCGCTTCGCGGGAGATCCAGCCGTTGGCGTAGTTGCGTATCGCCGCCTGCGAGTCGCCTATTGTCACCTCGGCGTCCGTGGTGGCTATCGCGAGGGCTATGGCAGCTTCTTCGGCCGCCTCCGTCTCTTCCGTGCCTATCGTCGCACTCGTGACGCAAGTTTCTACATGATCTGTGATCGCGACCGCGAAGCCGCAGTGGCAGTCGTAATGGGCCGCGTCCACGTAAACTGTGTCTTTGCTATTGCCGAATTTTAATTTCTTTTCAAGGTCTTGGGCGCGCCTGTTGTGCCAACCGATGTGATGTGTCGGGTGCATGTTCTTAGGCAACGGCAGAACGACGATGCGCTCGCGAATACGTCTGGGTATCCCGACCTTGTCGCTGCGCTGCGTATGGTAGTTGATACCCAGTGTCTCGAGGATGTGTCGACCAGTTCTGGTCTTCGCCAGACGTTCGTAATGGGCGATGTTGTGTGCTTCGATTATCTCATCTAGAGTATTGTGCAACCCCAGCTCGAGAATTTTTTCCGTGCTGGTATTGGCCGGTAATCCAATTGCGCGTTTGTACGCCTTGCGGATGAGACAATCTAGTTTGGTGCGTTCAGTCACCTGCCACTTGAGGTAGGAGGCGACGTACGTTATATGGTTCATAACGAAAGCATGTACCAGGCGAATAGTATTGCTTTCCTTCATTCCGCTATGCCAATTTGTTATTCGTTTCAGATACCGGGTTGTTTCATTGACCGCGCCCTCTAGTCTGCGAACGGTTTCGCCGTTGTGGCCGTTGGCGGACAGGCGCAAGCCCAGTACCCTAATGGTGTTAACTTGTGAGATGACAGCGCCGTCTGATGTGCGTACATTCATTTCTCTATATGCGCACTCGAATGTGCAATCGGCGTTCTTGGGTTTACGGCCCCTGCGCGAGGGTCTATAAAGCAGGAGCTCCGATTTAGCGGCGGAACATTCGAGGCCAGTGTCGCGAAGGTAGTCCTGCATCACGTCGACGGCTTCCTGCAGCGTTTGCTCTATGTGGCCATCATTTCCCTCGGCAACCCAGAGGGTGATATCATCGGCGTACAAGCTATGGTGGAGGCCTTCTATCTCAGCGAGTTTTCGTGGTAATCCGACAAGCACGAGGTTAAAGAGCATGGGAGAGATTACGGAGCCCTGCGGCGTGCCCGTACAACCCATGTATATGTCTTGCGATTCTAGTTCGCCGATCGCTAATCGGGCCCGGCGGCCCGTAAGAAAACCCCGTACGTAGTGGTACGTTCTCTCGCCCAGTCCCAACGCTCGTATACTTTCAAGTATTGCAGCATGGCTAACGTTGTCGAACGCCTTTTTGAGGTCGAGCCCGAGTATCGCTTTGGTGGATCGTGTGGGATTGTCTACGATATCGTGCTTGAGTTGAAGCATAACGTCCTGCTTGGAAAGGTTACGACGGAACCCCAGCATTGTGTGTGGGAGCATGTTTCGGTCCTCGAGGTAGTTGGTAAGGTGAGCGACAACCACACTTTCCATGACCTTACCAACGCAGGACGTCAGGGATATCGGTCGAAGGTTGTCAATCTGTACTCGTTTGCCCGGTTTGGGGATGATATTCATGCGCGCCGTTTTCCACGAGTTCGGTATAGCACCCGCATTTTAGCACTCGTTCATGTAAGCCGTCAGTTGTTCTATCGACTCATTGTCCAAGTTACGTAGCGCTTTGTTGGTTATCCCGTCCGGGCCTGGCGCCAACTTTTGAGCCTGTGCAGCACCGCCCTCACCTCTGCAACGCTGAAGTCCTCGTCTAGCTCCGCGTTACCTTCACCCTCCCAGGCGTATGCCGAGTGCGCGAGGGGGCTACGTGACTGAAAGTAGCGGCTTCGCACGTCATCTAGAAAGTCCGCGTGGGTGCCTTTATAGTCGTGCAGCAACTTGTTAAGCTTATGTGCGTGTGATGTTTTCGTCTCCTCCGTATCCAAGAGGTGCCAGAGGAGATGCCACGTCTTGGCCCGTCCCAGCTGGTTCTCCATCCCATTGCAGATCTCTTCCCATTGCGTTTTGCATACCTGTAACGCGTGCTCTTCCATGTCCCTGCTTAGCCGTGCTATGCGTCTGCGCAGCGTTCGATTGTGGCATTGACGCTTCCACCTGTCTTGCAGGCTGCGCTTGGCTTCCCACATGTGTAGGAGTTTGCTGTCTACCACTTCGAGCCTGTGCATCTGGCGAAACCTCCCGCGTCGCCGTTTCTAAATCCCCCTTGGGCGTCGCAGTCCAGCTATCTATATCCTCAATAGCCGCACTGCCACGATTCTGCTCTTTCCGGACTTTGCGAAACGCGCCCCAATCCACCAGCCGGTGGTTCTTGCCCTTGGTACCTTCCCGATGAACGTGGTGGTGAGGCTCAGCGTCGACCTGGATCTCGATCACTGAGTGATCGCTACCCGGGTCCTCCTGTGTATTGTGCCATCGCGCGCTAGCCACGTTCTTGGTAAATGCGAGGTCGGGCAGCGCCCTCTTGAACGGGATCAGGCCTGTCCGCTCCTCCGGTCGTGGCCTGTGACGTCACTCAGTTTTCACCTACGGCTTCCGCCGAGTGGCTGTGCCACTCGCGCTGCTGTGCCACGCCGTTCGAGTTGGTCGGCGTTCTAAGCCTGGCGAGCCGTTGACGCGGTGTGGTGGTGTCTTTTGTTGTTACGCTGTTGTGGTGTTTCTGGCGGCCTGAGAAGAGGTGTTTGTCTGCATATGTGAAAAGCTGCGTGATGGTGTGATGTGCTTGGTCGTTAACCGAATGTTCGCCTGCTAACTGTCGTAATGGGGCGATGCTGCGTGCCGAATTGTCGCGGGAACTACGACACCGGACCAAAAGTTCGAGTGTTCTTGTTCCCCAAGGATGCCCGACGAGTGGTATGGGAGCGTGCCGTTCGTCGAGATGACGTCAATATTCGTTCTCTCCGCGATCCAAAGGTATGTATACGTTTTCATTACTCGCGGTTGAGTAATTTGTGCTTTGTTATGTTTCCGCGTGTGTTAAATGCCGCGTGTGTTCATTTCTGTGTTGAACCATTCGCTTTGGCTTTGCCGCTTTGTTGTGATGGGAATTCCGCCATGGCTATAAAGTGGCCCGCATGTTTTAAGTGATGTTTTAAGCGCTGCCTGCCGACCGCACTAGACAGTGAGAGACGTTTCAGAGGCCCAGACGTTTGTGTAAAGGATGACAAAGTGAAGGCAACTTTCAACTTGTTGTTCTCCTTGCTGGACAGCCTCAGTTCAGATGATCTTTTCCGCAGGAGAAAATAGAAACCCTTGGATTTATCAAGGAAAAGCTTGAGCTACTGCAGAAAAATGACCACTCAGTGCGGTACTCTGCTGACCTTTTGATATTCTCTAGCATTTTGTACACTATTTCCCCACATGCCTACAGATTCATTCGCAGCGCTGGCAAGGTAGCACTGCCACATCGATCTACGCTCGTGCGAATCTGTTCGCAATATAACGTGAACCCTGCAAATGAGCAGGACGGTGAAGGGCTTTTACGTTATGTGAAGAAGCGATCAAGCCTTCTTAAACCACATGAAAAGATTGTGACTCTAATGGTGGATGAAATCCACATTCAGCCATACTTTGAATACAAAGGTGGCTGGGTGACGGGGGCGGCTTCTAATTCGGAAGAAGCAGCCAAAACTGCTCATGTTTTTATGATACAGTCCTTGCTATCAGCGCACCAGGATGTCGCTAACATTCTGCCAGTGGCTAACATCGAAGCAGTTGAACTGCATGAGGCCCTGAGAAAGACAATTCTAGAGCTGGAGAAAGCAGGGCTTACTGTCATCGCAGTAATCACAGACAACAATTCGATAAACAGAAAGGTGATGTCCTTTTTTTCTAAGACGCGAACAGTTGACATTGTATACCCCCACCCAGCAGACAATTCAAGACCCCTTTTTTTATGTGGTAGATCCTGTACACCTAAAATGTGTAAGGAACAACTGGTTGAACCAAAAAAATCCTGGTACGTGCATCTTTTTCCCTGAATTTTCCAGCACTTCCTCGTTAGTTCAGGTAAACGGAGCTTCTTTCAAAGCTCTTCGGGACCTGCATGCTTCTGAGCAACACAGTGTCTCAAAGTTTGGCTATGGATTGAGCTATAAATTACTGCATCCATCCAACATTGAGCGCCAGAACGTGAAGCTTGCTTTGAAAGTTTTCAGTTCATTTGTGGTGGAGGCGCTAAAAATTCGCGGAAACGAACTCCGTTTGAACTACGCCGCGGGGACAGCGCAATTCATTGACCTAATTTTGAAGTGGTGGCATATTGTCAATGTAAAAAGCCCCTCAAAGGGCCGGCGCCTCAGAGATCCGCTTCAGGATCCAGTAAGGAGTTTGAGTGACAAGCAGATCGAATTTCTTAACAATTTCGTAGACTGGTTGGACACGTGGCGAGACATCAGGATGGATACCGGGGAATTAACCACAGAAACTCATGCAGCGCTGCGGCTTACTTGTTACTCGCTTGTCGAACTGTGCCGGTACTGTCTTAAAGAACTGAATTTCAACTATGTCTTGCTGGGTAAATTTCAGACCGACAGTTTGGAGGAAAGGTTCGGACAGTACCGTCGGCTCTCTGGAACAAATTACCACATATCAATACAGCAAGTCTTCGAGTCAGAAAAGAAGCTGAGGCTACAAGACAGTTTGGTTTTGCCCGATATGCAGGAAATACAGAAGTCATGTGCTATAACATTTGACGGAGCTCAACTGGCACAGGAGTACGGTGTTAAGATATCAGACTGTGATACAAAAAATAAGGAGTTCAATTTGGCAGTAATTACGTACATTGCAGGATTTTGTGCACACGCCGCGTTAAAGCAGCTGCCTTGTGAGTATTGTGCCATGAATATCACATCTCAGGACCGGGAAATTCAGCTTGAGAGAAATGTCCTGATTGAAAACCTCTCGAGAGGCGCTCTGAAGTTTCCCCAGCCGACTGTCATTAATGCAGTTCTACACGCCCACATTGTCTTGGAACAGCTTACCAGCAAAGAGAATGCCTCACGTTTTCATGCAACTCCTAAACAGAGGGAGGTCCTTGTGTCTATCACAAGGCACCTTTGCGAATGTGAGGATTTTGATGTCTGTATCAATGGTCATCACCCTGAAACTGTGCTGACTAATATACTTGTGGCAGCAGCAAACACCTTTCTGAAAAACTACGTTCAGATGAAGACAGATATTTTGAACACTAAAAAAAAACGCAGTCACAGCAAAGAAAGCTGCAGAAGTTTTCAAAATTAACAGGAAGTTTTTGTGCGTTCTATGTACATTGCAAATGTGAAGAACACAGCTTTTTTCTTCAAAAACTCTCATTTATTCTTTTCTCATACAGTTAAGTTATGTTACTGTAGTGTTCATAGTCTCTGCCCAACAGGGTATTTTACCGTACACGCCAATGAAAGCCCTCGCCATTCATATTGCTTACTATGGCGGTTACTGAGAAGCGTGTATCACCTGCATTCTGCCTGCACGGTTGCGCGAGGCTTTATTATCATCTTCGCCGTTTTATTGTTCTCGAGTGGTCTGCAACATATTGCTTAGTAAATCAATGATTTGTTTCTGTACTTACTGTATGCCACCTGGTTGCCTCATTTCAGTGTTTTGTATATTGCGCTGGAGTGTTTTGCATTGCAATGCTTAGTATACTAGCGATTGATAAAATTAGTTGCGAGTGTAGCAAGTGCGTGTTTCCTTTGTTCCCTTAAGAGTTTTCATTCAGAGGGCTCTGCTTCACCTATATGGCATGACGATCAATAATGAGCTCGACCAGCTTTGAACCTGATTGTTTTTTTCGTCACGCGCCATCTATCTGTATCATTGCGAGCACAGCATGTGTCTGTAATGACCAACTACATAGAACTTGCAGTATGATCAATTTCGCCGGCGTTATCGCTATTTCAAATTTTCATGCTCTTTGGGATTATTGTGCGCAACACTATTATTTATAGTCTGTACATAAGGAAACCGAAAAGCATGTACTTCTTTGACAAAGGCTGGGCCAACAGATGAAATGTTAGTAAAATGAATGTGCAAATCCAATGTCCGTCGTACTCATTTTTCTTCATTATAAACTTCCGAGGCCGACGTCATTTTGTTGTTGCCACCGCTATGTGTATAAGTGAGAACGAACGTTAAAGCGTCGTGGCTTGCTTAAAGCAGCGCTGATTACAGTGCAAAATGCAAAATAAAGCAGTCACATATGTGGAACTCCAAGCGATTGTTTGTTTCCACGGTAGGCGACGAGACGCGCCGCCCGCGTGGCTCGGTCAACACGCGTGACGTCACGGCGGCCGTGAGCAGGCCTGAACTTTTTTTTTAGGTGGCATTGGGTCGGATGAGGTGTCTGCACATACGCTGTTGACCCGGCGCGTAGGCGCGGAAGGGTCTGTGATGAGCTCGAGGCCCTCATTCTGCGCATCTTCCCAAAGGCGCTTACCTTTTGGCGTTTCGTAGCCGTACCCCCACGCCGCGTGGGGCGCGCGATGAGCAAGGGCCCGTCGGCAGCTGCCTTGCGTGCCTCTCGCAGTAACGTGCTAAAGCGGTGTCTGGCTTTGGGTCTGTTATACACGTTCAGCACAAACAGGCCGGGGCCGCGCCTTTTCGTCGAGATTAGCTCTATGAGTACAGGCGGTATGCTAACGTTCATAAGTTCGCGCTGCGCCACGGTGAGGTTGCGTCGCACTAGCGTTGCAGCGGCCGGTGGGGCTCCCGCGGTCACAGCTTCGTCTATAGATTTGTACCCCGCCAGCTTGACCGGGTCATTGGTTTCCTGCAATAGTATTACGTCCGGTCGTTGCCGGCTACGTAAGAATTGTTGGAGAAGCACCCGTTTACTCCTGTACCCCCTGCAGTTCCACTGCCAGATAGTGAACGTGTTCCGTGTGTTATGCTGTCGTGGACGTTGTGTTTGTGTGGTTTCGTGTCGAGCCATGGTGACTGTACGTGTTATGATTTGCCGTCCGGCTGATCTTGCGCCTCTTCGTCGGATAACGGCCTAAAGTCCAGTTTCTCAGTCGTTCGTACTGGGCGACCCACTGCGCCTGGAAGTCGCATTTCGATATTGTCTATGCGCGTTTGCAGCGTCGCGACCATTTTTGTGAGCTGAGATATTGCAATGCTCAACTGTTCGGTTTGTGCGGTTTGCTGAGCAATTGCGTTGTTAAGCTGCGCTGTTTGCTGCGCGTGTTGGGTCATCATCGCGTCTACCTTGTCGTCGAGTTTATCGACTCGTTCGCGGAGTTTCTCCTCGCGTTTCTGCGATTTGACGTCGAATTGTTCCGGGTCGAGTGCCTTACGTTTAGTGGGTGCGGGATGTGCGTCTTGAGCCTCCATGACTTCCTCCACACTCTCGGCTGTACTAGCAGCCACGTCGGCTGCGACGGGTTTAATTGAAGGAGGAGGAGAAGGAAAGAGAACTGTCGGGGCCTCCCCCTTCAACGTGGCAATTTCGTTTCTTAACCTTGCATTTTCATGCTGTAGTTTTTGGACTATTGATTCGAATTGATCCAATCGTTTCTGCATTAGACTTTCTGGGTCGCTGTTGCGTTTATAAGCAGAGCTGCCGCGTCTGTCTACATCTGGGTTTCTATCAATGGCAGTCTCGGTTCGCGTTAGCGGTGCGCTGGGCGCGCGTCCGGAGGCGACGTCCACCCACCTCAATTTATGGGGGTCAACCTCTCCTCCGCCTTTGACTGCAGCTGTGTGGTTGGCTCGGGCCGTCGACGTGCTGCGAGGCTTCGCTGAACGGGGTTGGGAGACGCTGCGAGAGCGGGCTCGAGAACGAGTACGGGAGCGAGTGCGGCTCCGCGCGCGGGTCTCCGTCGAGGCCGATCGTCTATAACCGCTACGTCGTCTCGGTGCGTGGCGTCGTCCGTAGCCCTCCTCCCCGTCGTTGACGGTGCTGCTACTGCTGTAGGCGGCCTCAGCCTCCTCGCGCATTCTGCGTGCCCACTGTCGGCGCTTGACTAGGTAGGGTGTCTTGTACTTAGCTTTGCACTTGCGGTCTCCGGTGAGGTGACCCTTTCCGCACAGTTGGCACACCGGCTCGCACCGATGATCGTCGGGCGGGTTGCCACATCCGCACCCACGGCACTTCTTGTCGTTCGGGTTGGGGCACACGTCGGCCTGTGTCCCAGACGACCACACTCGTAGCACATATCGATATGTTTCTTGTAAAGAGCGCACCTTATCACCATCCCGCCGTAGTTCACGTAACGAGGCGCGTAGTAGCCGTCGAAAAGGACTATCACGTTGGTCGTGTTTCCCATGCGCTTGGCATGCAGGACGTTCGGGTTGCGGTGGTTAACCAGACTTCTCACGACGTCCGCCGGCTTTTTGTCTAGCGATAAGCCTCTGATGAGGCCTTTGGACGTGTTCTCCGGAGCCGCTCTGTAGGCACTCGCTTCGAACTCGCGGTCGCCAATTCGCAGTTTGCAAATGCCTCCATATCGTCTAGCGCGATCTTCTGACGGCGTGCTTACCATAGAGAAATAAAAAAAGGTGAAGAGTGGACACTCCCGTAGACCCCAGCGGCCCAATCGACTCTAGCACACCTAGTGGTTGATGAGAGCAAGTGGCGTGCGCTTCCGGTTTCGGTTTCACTGGCGCAAATTTTGAATTACTTTGCATAACCGACGTTTGGCTATGACGAAAGTTCATGATTTCAGACCACTATTCATCGCCCAAATGGATATTTGTAGGTCGTTTTGATTTAGCGATTCACTGTTTTGTTTTGTTCAGTGGTTCGTGCGAATCGGTCGTGACGTAATTTTTATTTCGATTAAGTTATAATAAAAAGAGATGCAGGTAATGATAATTCACTACGGTTTTATTCATCGCGCTTGTGTTTTTCTTTTGGAACAAGTGATCAATGTTTATATCAGTCAAAGAAACAGAGCATCCGCAATGTTTTATTCAAAGGCAAGGTAGAGTATGAGAATATAAAAAGCACAATATGACAAAGGTAGACAACAAATGCATCTCGCCTCACAAATAAATTGTAACAAATATTGTAACAAATACACAGAGAACACAGACAACGCACACATCGCTAGAGTTGGCAGAAGCCGAGAAGCTGGTGAAGTATGACACACCGGGCCAGTGGGTAAGTAAGGATCTATGGCAAAAACACAGCGCACAATGCTGATGAAGAAGGAAGAAGTAACATATACACAGCAATGAAGTCACGAATCGCGCCTGGGGTTAACCGAAATAATGCATAGAAAAAAAAGAGCGCACAGAAACCACACGACACAATATAGCAGAAAGGCAAAGGTGCAGTGTGCTGGCTGTGCTTAAGAACAGCTAGACCAAAATGAAAAAAAGCAGACTTGATGCCTGCTTGTCCTCAGAAAGGTAGGGCTTTGCTGCTTGCTCATTACGTGAAAGACAAACTTTATGCTACAACACTGGCAGGTCTTGTGGCTCTTCTTATGCGTCGCCTTCATCAAAAACTTAAGATCCCAAGCGATTTGCGTCTGGGTGTTGCTGTGACGCTTGCGAGCTAAATTAGATTGTAGTCATCACTTATCCAGAATTGTGGACCTTAATTGGTGTTACGAGAGCGGTATTACAGGGCTAATAAATAGCAGAAGAAAACCACTATGGCTCATTATTTTTCACAAAGGCTCTACATCGTATGTTATCACTCACAAGCTATCTAAAAATGAAATGGCAGCGTCCGCAGCCCCATCAAACGCTACAAGTTTGGGTATTCTTTTGAAAATTTTTATGGGCGAGATGAGGAGGTTGATGAGAAGCTAAAATACAAAAAGCGTGATAACGTGAACTGTGCCCACTTCATACTGTGCTCCATACCCGCTCGAAGACATTTCAACAAGCGGTTTTGTTGTCGATATATTACTTGAGCTGGAGAGATAAAGCATACACAGTGACCAAGCGACCCACAGTAAAGTGTACAGTTCGCGCGCATTTGCTACAAAAATACAGACAGGATACCCAACATTCTTTTTAAGGTTATGCAAATCACTTCGAGCGAATACACAGTGTCCCTACTACTCATAGCGGGTAACCAAAACAATGTATGCAACGAAGGAGTGGTAAGTCCAGTTGAACTGAATATAAGCATATAAGACCATAATGAAGTCTGCTGTAACGAAGTAATAACATAACAAAGCTATTGCAGGATTCGGCTCCACTCGAATACTTAAGTGTAAACCCGCCACTAATTGCTAACCTTTGAACTTGTCAAGCTGTATGCCCGAGATTGTAGACTGGAACCTAACCCTATCTAAGTTTCGGTTCACAAAACGCACATGCCAACATAAACGAACCCGGCAAAACATTTTTAGAAACTTCGCGCGACACCCAGCAGAGCAGAAATGAAAATCGCCAACACTTGACAGATGGTGATACAAAACATCGCACACTTTCAGGTGATGTGCAGTGGCCTCAATTATGGCAAGAAAGTGAGATTCAAGTTGTTGTACGTATGCAAAAGCCGCTTCTGATGGCACAGTGAGATTCCCAAAAAGTTTGCTGGGGACGTGGTATGCTTTGAGCATTGTGAAATATTGATGGGTACCCTTAAGCGTCTCACTGTCGTCTTTCAGTAACTGTGGGCAACTGCAACCGTCACATGCATTCCGAAGGAAGTGTTTGATGAGAAAACCAGCTACATAATATTCAGCGGACTCATCGATAATATGGGAGTGAATGTTTGTCGCAAGTTCAGAGAGTTCGTCTAGAGCGGGAAAGTCGTCAGGCTGTGGCTGTGCACACTCCTCATTATCCACAAGAGACGCACTGGTGAGGGAGAATGGTGAGAGCTGCTCCTGGAGGAGGTCACATTCATCATCCTCGACATTTCCGTATTTTGACAGCTTGAAGAGTTTTCTTATGCAGATGTGCTTCAGGCCACAAATAAATTGTGCTACATTGGGGTTGGTGTTGCAGCCCTGTTTTTGCCTAATGTGGCCAAATATGTTCTCCAGAGGATCCTGTTGAAGCCTGCGTGTTAACAGGTATTCAAAATTGTAATTTTTGGAGAGGTCGTCCCATAGTTGACAAATTGCCTGAATTGTAATTTGCCAACCTACGATGGTTTGTGGTTGACGTCTGCCAACAAACTGCCATGATGCAATCCAGGGAAGCTGGCCTCGGAGGAAGTCAATCAGCTCTGAATCATTTTTCATGATTGCATGCCGCAGCTTTTGCGAAGTTCTTTTTTTACTCGAGCTGTTCAAGGCATCAAAAATCCTGTCCATACGATCACAAAATTGAGCTGTAGTGATGGCCGAGGCAGGCAGCACCTTCGCATACACCATTGCCGTGATAGCAATCGAAACTGATTCACTGAGGACCTGAGTTGCTCTGCTGACCTTCATATTAGAAAAAGGTTTCTGATTAACGTGCCGTTCAGTCAACTTTGGAGCCAATCGCAACCGCAACTCATGTGAGGATTGGTAAAGGCTTACAATGTGCGACCAGTTAACGATGTCATCCCCAATGTATAACTTGTGTGCTTGGACATTATTACGCGTTGTTTTAATTAAATGCGGAACATCAAAAATGTAAGATACCCGCTCACCATTAACTTCAAAAAAAGGCTTTGCTACAGTCACTTTTAGTTGGTTAGCGAGACTTATATTTGAACTGCCCTGGTCACAAATGACTGCTTTCACTGCAATATTAATGCTCCTAAGCTCCAAAATGAGTGACACCAGCAAGTTATGCATAACAGATGATGGTGTTGATGTGTGCCCTATAGTAAAAGCAACCGGTTGAACCCACTTTCTCGAAACGCCAACAAGAAGAAAAACCAGTGCTCGATCAGCGATGGTTGAAGTGCGATGAGTGCCATCATCTGTAAAACCCTGGACAACGTCTCTTGCAGCATCATAGTACAAATCCTTTTTGAGTGCTATTTCGTCGAAAACTAAAGCGCACACTCGGTCCCGTTCATTCCAAGCTTGAGTATTTGTTGCAATGGAAGAAAGGATTCCTGGAATTATGCCTGGAGTCATCTTTACATTAGCTAGCCACCTCCTTAATGAACGCCGGGAGGGCAAAGAAAAATATGGAGCCAGAAATCGGTATGCTCGCGGACCTCGGAAGTTTAAGTGAAGAGCGAATTTCTTGAACCACACGGGAAACCGCTTGCCCTTGCGTTTGGGCCTCAAGCGAACATGTGCAGAAAGAAGTTTAAAAACCTCCTCGGTGACATGCGGTCGGATAACTTCAAGGGCCTTCGAAGTCGATGACGGTGCTTGGTGAGGCTGTCTCTGCAGTCTTTTGATAGTTTTCCGCTGTGCTGCTACTTTGGCTTGCAGATGTTTAATGGTTTGCTTGTACTTCATTGATGGAGACATTGTCGCTGGCACACAGGAACGCACTGCAATAAAAAAAAATTGATGTAAAAGCGAAGAACAACTAATCCCATACAAGCACTTTCCTCGCTCTTTCAGACCCAAGGTGCACAACTTTCTGTGGTACAAAGTTTCCGATTCCACTACCTAAAAACAAACCATTCACAGTGTTGACAATGCACAAAAAAATGAAAATCACTGAGAGCCCACCCTTACATTTTGTAAGTGCACACGTAGTGTCCTTTTGAGGATAGTTTCCTCAGAATGTCCTAAACATAAAATAGCACATTAAAACTGCTGCAATAAAAGCATAGTCACCATTTTCTCTAGGGCACTCAGGCGTGGAGCTGTTGGCGGAGACGTCTTCTGGAGGGTCTTGTGAAGCTTGTTCAGTGCCTCGGACAGTGCTGTCGGAACAATCTTGCGAGCGGCCTGCGGAAGTCTCTATATCAATCCACTCTGGTGTTGAAGTGAACATACAACTTACCGGTCACACAAGTTCCTTTTGTGACAGCTGAACGACCGGTTAAGGTTTTCTCCGGCAAGACGAAATCAGCAGAAATTCTTTCACCAGCTACAAGGGAGCTGCCACCTGCAGAGGTTTGGTCAACAGTCAATTCGGGTAAAAAAAAAGAAATCGCGACACTGAACGAACCCTGTTCATCGGGGCACCTCAATGTGTGGGAGCCGCTTTTTGAAGCCTCTATCGCAGGTCCTGAAGAAATGAAATTACGACAATGTGTCACTAAGAGGCTTAAAATAACACAAACTGAAGCTCATCCGCACCTTGCAGTGCAGCTTCTGCAGCCATGTCACAGTCACTACTTGAAGCGACGCTCAGAGAACCTGCATATATGTGCAGTTGGTACAAGTTACAAAGCTCGTAGCATGGGGAAACTTAAACAGCTCTTTCAAACGCATAAATTGGTCGAACGTGGAAGAAAAGAGAAGGCACCAACTAGGAAACAAGTAATTTGTGATTTTTGGAATTATCAACAGTGGCAGCTTTCACTGATGAAAGGTATACGTACATGTGCACTCAGGCTTGAAGATAACGTGAAATAGCCCTTTAAAGTCTTTCAAAACAAGTTGCGCAGGTCCAGAGCATCAAAAAATGACAGAAATGTAAAGCTGCTGTTAGGAAGGTAATAGCCCACAATTCACAGAATTTATGACTTTCCAAGTGTTACTTCTGTAGTGAGGTTTCTCCATCGGCTACAAAGATCTTCACGGTTAACTGTCGCCACTGATTCAATACAAGTGGCTGCTATTGCACATATTTGAGTTTCAGTCAATCACTTACTTACATGGTGCAGCTGGTTGCACACTGGGAACAGCCATTCTTGTAAGCCTTGTGTGCCCTGGGTCCATGAAACTTTGAGCAGTAAAATGGTCGCTACAAACCCTGTACGTTGCGTACAATAGGCTGGCCGGCTTACTCAGGAGATCATCGCGTCCAGCATAGTGCATCCATGCTTTCATCCTGCATTGGCAATGAACTATCAGCTGAAAGGGGAAGTGCTTGAATAGTGATTTTTTATTGTTACCCTCCCTTAGCAAGTACGAACAGTAAGCCGACAGACATGCAAACCATACAAAAGCTTTAACACACCTGCCGTCCCGTGGTAAGCGGAAGAAACTCGTCCCAGGCTTCTTGTGGGTTCTGCCATTGTTGAAGCACCACGATACACAGCAGTAGCTGCCGTAGCTTGGACCGCCGGACAGCATGGCGTCAGCGCGGTCTGAAAATGTTAGTAAGTGGATGCTTCGCTGTCAAATTACGAAAAAGATATGTGCACGTCATAAGTGTACCAGCAAACCCCTTTGAATGATTAGCTAATCGATGCACAATACAAAACCAGTGATACATCTCTGACCCATAAAACTCTGACTTACAAAGATATACGTCAAGACCACGTTCAAAGATCTTCAGAAGTTTCCAGGCCGCTATCCCTTGTAATGCAATGGTATCGCGGCCTGGAAACTTTAGAACACCTTCGTGCGTACGCAGTATCAGCAGTACTTTGGGAAGAAAAATCGTAGTTGAAATTTGTGCGGTAAAGTTATATTGGAAACGTCAAAAAGATTTGTGGGCAGCTTGCACTAGTGGCACAAGGCTAGCGAAGAAACGAAGATGATGGCCACTTGGCTAGTCCAGATTTGCCTCCGGCACACCAAGAATTATTCGTGTTCCGAGCCTTCGGGAAACGCGTCGTGAAGCATGCGAGGCCCAGCGAACGATTCTCAATATTTTGCACCGAGCCACCGAGCCTATGACCTAGCTGCCCAGCTATGCTCAGCGCACAGACGCTCGCGTCCGTGGCAGACGCAGCACGCGTCGCCTCGGCTTGACGCCGTGCCGCCTTTGCTATACTGCATACGTTGCACAATGTTCCAGTCTAGCCGCCGCATAGAGCCACAAACTTTCTTTTTAGCGAACCTCCCAGTCCTTAAAAGTTTCAGAAAAAGGTTACAACTGCATGAATGAGACGCCACGTAAGAAACAAACTCGCACACACGAAGCGCAACGTGTGTGTGTGTGCATCTTTCTATGTTTGTTGCATGGTGTCTTATTCGCGCAGGCGTAACCGTTTTCTGAAAAAATGAACCAACAAGCCCAACAACATGTCATTCAACAAGCTTCGCTTGAAAACGTGCCTCACCTGTTATCTCACGCACGAAAACGCCGACGTTGACGAAAGCGACGAAAGCTTCTCGCTGTCAGTCATGCATGGGCTTGTCGCTGGGTAGATGGTGTTTATGACAGTACGGCTGAAGAAAAATAATCGCGTAAGGTGTGTTGAATAAATCGTTTTTATGTATAAAGAACATACCAAATTTGGGCGTATAATTATTAATTTGTGAAAACAATTCTGTTGCATTGATTATAACTGTTTTTTTTTTGCGCTTGCGCCCTCTGACGTGTGGTGGGAGCACTAGTTTGTTACGTAGTCGTGACGCACTTCCTGAGGCCAGGTTTTGCGGAGTGTCCGCTCTTGTTTTCTTCTTTCTCTATGTGCTTACCACAATAACGTTTTGTCGCTCATTGAGACAGACGCTGTCCTCCTCGGCTACCTCGCGCCCCACCCCTGCAGCGTTGCGTATGCAGCAGTGGACGCGGTCCTTCTGGTAGTGGGATACCTTGAAGCCATCCCGGGGTCGCACGATGATCTTGTAGTCATCCGTCGGCAGGTTGGGCATTCGGCTCGTCATGGTGATCTTTCGCACGTACTGCGTCGCTTTCTGTATAAACGCCGCCTTCTCGGTAGACGCTGGCGTTGCTTGCTGGTTCTTCGCCGGGTCGGCGTCTCCACCCGCCTTCTTTGTGTTTCCTTTGATCTCGCACCACCCTTGCTCTTTTCCGAACACCCTCGGCGATATCTCGTCCCCTTCGACTTCCACGAATTCCATTTCGGGCACCGGCGCAGCGGATGGGGCACCCGCTTGCTCCGACGATTTGTCAGGCCTACCATGCCTTGTCTACTGGCTTGACTGTCGTGCCAGCGGGGCGGTACGGGCAATCTTCGAAAAGTGACCGAAACACGGGCTCACCTGCACAAATGGTATCGGCAGAGACCGCAGGACTTTCGCAGTAACTTGGGAATACTCTGAATTCAATGGCTGGAAAGAAATCGCCGAAAACCATAGAAAATCTGCGGAGCCGATGCGACGCGCGTCCGCATACCGTAGCCGTGACCGTGACATCATCGAGAGTAATGTCAGTCCTTGTCAGCCACAAATATTTATCGAACTCTAAAACAGCCTCACTTTCTTAGCCGTACCTGAATTTAAAGCAGCTGATAGAGACAGCAACGTTTACGGAACCCGTCCAATATAGTAGTAACGTCTACAACCTTTGACGCGCTAAATATTAATGGCAAAGCTTATTACATCTACAGAAGAAAACGTGAGCAAAAGGTAGGAAACGTGCGAAGGCGTTAAAAAATGCTGTGGTTACTATACCGTTAACTGCTTTTGGGAAATGCGGTATACAATAACAGGATATTTTATCCACCTAAAAATAACAAAATTGTGAAGGCAGTGTTTTTGAAAGGAATACGCCTCAATCAAGACAGTCAATTGGTAGGTCCGGGAAAACACGCTGTCTCGTATTACAGTCTCATCCTTTCGAAATTGCACTCAGAATATATGGGCTCCATACATTGTCATGGAAGTTTTCGGTACTTCTGGAGTAGAACTAATTCCGAGCAACGATGTTATTTAGTCATCCAATTTTTTTTTTCACTTTGCTTGCTATTGAAGTCCGACACTTGTGTTCATTCATTCATTCAAATATTTTTTCACAAGACTCAAACAGACCTCTACACCTTAGTAATTGTTTCGTTTTTATTGCACATTGCTGTCACGTTCCCAAGACACGTTCACATCGTATTGGCCGACTCTAGGTCATACACGCCTAGTTCTAACGTGCGTGCAGCAGAGTAAGTAAAAAAAAATCTCGTTCACTAGCCACAGTTGTTCTCCAAAGCAGACTGACATCATAATTAGCACCTCGTGATTTCTACATTATTTTTCCGAACACCTTTCATAGGGGCCTCATGTCTTTCTAGCACCGACAGCACGTCTTGCAGTAGCTGCTGCTTAATCACGTACTTCGAAATTCAGAAAACAATTTAGGAAATCAGATACAGCAAATTGCTTGCTTGGTCGCTGTTCCAAATATTTGACTCGTAAGATATCAATTATCCAATCTACAGAGTGCACTTAAATTGTTTGCGGAAATATCTCTTTCATTCCAGCTTTTTTTTTTTCTGCTAGCATGGTTACTTTGTTTACATCTGTGTCACGGAAAAGACATACACAAGTGACGTTTACCATACTTGCGTCTTTATTAGAAACGAATGGCGAACAAATTGAATACGAATACATACAATAAAATAAAATGTTTTCTGCCACCGTAAACCTACAACTTGTGCCGCAGACACTCAGAATCGTAGTTCAGTAAAACTTGTACCTAGGCGAGTTGGTTATAATCCTCGGTAAACTGGTGTGCGCAAATGCAGGCAAACGACAACAGAAAAGAAGAGACAGGGTCAAGCGCAACCAGTTTACCGAGAATTATGAACCAAATGGACCAGGTACAAGTTGTACTGAACCACATTTCTACTACAACGTGCCCTTTCTTCAATGTACCTGAAAGATTGCCTCTGTTCCTGTCTCTACTTTTCAGTTGTCGCTCGTCTGCATTTGCGCACACCAGCTTACACGGAACGCTAAGAACCATATGAACTAAAGACATGAATGCACTGATGCTTGTCTAACAGTCTGTCAACAACACCCACAAGCCAAACGAAAGCGTTATACGGGAGAGAGAAATGGCTAGTCACATGTTCTTGTATCTAAAACGTGAACTCTGTCATACAGATTGCAGCCCTTAGTCTAAACAAAATCTGCTAACAAAAAATCGTTGATAAGTCAACCACGCATACCGAACGCAGGTCTGCATAGACATACACAACTATAGGTAACCTTAAGCTCAGATTCCCCCGGAAAGGTGTCTCTGTGTACAAGGCGGTGAAAAGGTCTCGGATAACGCTGCCATAGGAATACATAAAATAGTGGCCTGGAAACAATAGACTAGCCCTGTACACTTAGTCGCAGTCGCTGCGTTTCCACTTGGAATTCAGCCCGTGGTGTCTGGTGTGGTGGGCGGTCCGCAGTCGTCCGTTGAGAAACTTCATGGGGCATAGACCACACGGAATGGGGCGCACGCCCGTGTGCTCGCGCAGGTGCCACTCGAGCTTGAGCTTCTTCGCAAACTTGTCGCACGAATCGCAGCGGTACCAGGTGTCGAAGCGGTCGTCCACAGTCTGTTCACATTTCTTGTTCTTGATGGCTACAGGCTTTTTGCAGCCGTTGACATCACTCTCGATGGCAGCCGGCTCTGCCCTCGACTTCTTTTGCTTCTCCTGGAGCTGCCGTTCACCTGCAGCGTGTCATAAATAAAGTAGAAGGAAAGAAGAGTACATTTAGGGGCTAGTTTCTTTGTCAGACACAACATTCACGAGATCTAACAATCATGCCAAGGAAAGCATAGGGGATATTATTAGAAGCATATCAATGTAAATGGGAAGAAATAAATGTGAATGAAAAAAAAATTTACAGATCCCACGTACACTGCGAGTCGACAATATGCGAAGCACGAACGAGAACTGTTGATATGTCACTTTAAAATCAACACAACGCTACGAGGTGGAGGTAAATGATGCCGTACATGACTTCAGTGTCATGATTATGATGTTTTGGTGTGTCGTTCACCTTCTCCATTGATTCACGTCGCGTGATAATTATTAGTTATATGTAGAGCGAGCGAAACGGCCGCGAGGACGCTACGAGCGTGGTATGTTGTCATGTTCTTACATGACACGCGTGTCAGGATTACCATGCTAGCACAAGTAATATACTTCGTCATCCATGGACGTCACGTAACACGCAATTTGGTATATGTGAAGCTAGCAAAAAGGCTACGAACGCATCATGAAGGGCCCAATATACTCCATTGTAGCGTTGACGAGCGCATGCTGGGCACAGCGACGGTACGTTAGAAACTCCGAGCACACTAAAGTCTGACGCCAGGCGCGACCAGCGTCCGTCGGGGGGGGGGGGGGGGGCGCGACGACGACCAGCGCCAATTGCGACATGCTGCATTTCGGCATTTCGCGCCGATGCGTTACCCAGACAACACTGCGTCTCCCTCTTTTCGTGAAGGAAGGACGCTGGACGTGCTGAAATTCCGCATGCGTCATAGTAAGGTAGTGCGGCGTGCGCCTGCGAGTATATAGCAGGACCGGTGACTGGCGTGGCAATGCCGGCGTGACCCGATGAAAGGAACGCCGGTGAGCACGCATATCGCGTAACGTCGAAATGTATTGGCGCCTTGACTGTGGCATGTAGTCATGTTCTCACATGACACGCATCTCATGAATATCATGTTTGCACCAGTCACATACCTTTGTCCGCCATTGGCGTCACTTAATACAAAATTTGGCATATGTGAAACTTGCGAAATGGCCATGATTGTATCATGAATGTGGCATTAGTCATGTTGGTACGTGACACGCATGGCGTGGTATCATGTTTGGATGTGTCATTTACCTATGTCGTCCATTCGTGTCGCGTAATATCGTGTTTGGTACATGTGAAGCTAGCGAAACGGCCGCGAGCGCATCAGTAGCGTAGCATGTAGTCCTGTTGTTACATGACATGCATCTCATGTTTATTATGTTTGCACCAGTATCATACCTTCGTCACCCATTCACGACCCGTAATACCAAATTTGGTACGAGTGAAGCTAGCGGAATGTGTGCCAGCCCATAATGAGCATTGCGTGTAGTCATTTTGTTACATGAAACGCGTCTCGTGGTTATCAAGTTGCCACCAGTCCCATACCTTCGTCATCATACCTTCGTCGCGTACTGTAACACCAAATTTGGTATGTGACGCTAACGAAGCGGCCGTGAGCTTATAATGAGCGTGGTATGTAGTCATGTTGTTACATGACACGCATGTCATGATTTTTATGTAGAATCTGTCGCTTGTGTTCGCGATGGAATCATGCCATACTATACCAGTTTTGCAACATGCCATGTGAACGAAACCACCGCAAGAGCTTCAGAACAATGATATGTAAACTATGACATTGATGACTTCCATGTCACGATTTTCATGTTACGAACTAGTCAAATACGTTCTTTGCGCAGTCATGTTATGCCATACCAAGTTTGGTATCGATACCATTATGGAAACGGCAATGAGAGCTAAAAGTCGTAGGCGGCTAGATTAGACAGACAGACAGACAGACAGATACGCTCAAAGTCGCTAAAGTTCGCTAAGAAATGCTTCGTATTTAATATAACTTGCCGTGGGCAGGCACCATACCTGCGACCTTCGAATACCACGTCCGATCCTCGGCCAACTGAGCTAACATGGTGGCTATGCCTCCGTCCGCTTAATGGCGCATATATGTGCGTTAAACATGGGAGCGTCAGACAGCGCCGCCAGTAGCTATGACGGCGAGTGTAGAACATTCTTTATCAGCCTTTATCAGAATTTATTGCAGCAGTACCAGTAAACCAGATATCTTAAAGGGTTGAAAAAGATGGCACCTTCACAATAAGTCAATATCTGGCACAGCTCCATTGCATTCCGCTTTCATTTTCTTTCACCAAAGTTGTTTTAAATTGAAGTGTGTCAATTGTACTAGTCGATGATGTTAGACTGATTTAGTTGCGAGTCTGCAGCAGCTGTACGGACGCAGCCTCCCATTGCGCATGGCTGGCATGATGGTGGTGGTGGTAAAAACATTTAATAACCATTAAATGGTCGTGTCAGCATGGCTGCTGCGGACGCGCAACTAATTCTGTCTAATATGCTAAGCGTTTCCACGGTGATTATTCATTGCATACCCAGCTAATGAAAACTGAGAAGCACATCGTGCGGTAACCTCTACCACTTGGTTGGTGTGTTTGAACGTTTTTCATTATTTTGCCCTTTACGTATTTGGCTTCATTACTTCACGAACCCAATACCGCTCACAATATACACAATATTATAAATGATAGGTCATGAAACTTGGCAGGGACGCAAGCTTTGTATATGCTGGGCCAAGATTGCACATAGAAGTGTGGCTCAATGAAATGAAATGCAGTCTCACTACATCAAGCATCACCAAGTTACATAGAACTTCAACCTCTGCCAAAAAAAAAAAAAGTACGCACTCACTGATACGCATTTTTCTGGCACTGTGTGTTCTTTATGCTGAAACTGCCTCTCTCTTCAATGTGCATTCACTGTGATCGCAGCAGTTTACTGACAAAGCAAACAGTTTCAGAGCACACAGCGTGTACTCAGATTTGGGTGCACGTTTAAGAACCCCAGGTGGTCTAAATTTCCGGAGCCCTCCACTATGGCGTCTCTCATAATCATATGGTGGTTTTGGGACGTTAAACCCCACATATTAATCAGAGCACACAGCTTTACTACGAATTTTATTCAGGTATTAAACACCAGCTATGAGGAACAAAAGTAAACTTTATAAGAAGTAACTTTGAGCTTTTCCGTAATATCGATCCTATAAGTATAACCAATCAAAATATTCTGTACAGGAGATCTAAATACATGCCCCATCGTTGAGAACAAATGAAGACCGTGAATGTCGAAATATTTGTATTCATTTTATTTGCCAGTGGAATAGGCCACGTAAATTTATTGTGGTCCAAGCCAATTATTCGCGGCGAGAACTCTTCAGAAAGAATACTCTTTTGAAGTCTGCTATTTTGCACCGTGAATAGATGTTAATAAATGGTTCTTCAAATGCATCCCATCTCAGAGGCGTCAAGCTACAAGATCGGGAAAGAGGGAGTACGTAAAGGTAACGGGAGTCATCGCATATTCCTATCAAAAACACGTCTTCAGCCTACGAGTAGAACAAAACTTTAAACAGCCAAAATATGCGAGCTATGCAATGTGGCTGCTTCCAGATTCAGTCTTCAGAGAGATCACACAGATATTTCCACGAGCACTTATAATTAAACCGGTTCATTACAGGTGAAATAAGTGTACCATCTCCCGCTAAAGGGAACCATTTGTCGATGCGAAGCTGCGGGGAGATGGTCCGCTTGAGTGGACGATGGTGTATTGTGTTGAGAGTTCGTGCTTGCGCTAACGCTGACACTGGCGGCGGCGTTGACGTTGGCCCTCATCGCGCTGTTGTACAGGAGAGGATCGAGCGGAAGCACTCCGTCATTTTATACCGCGGAACTTCTGTGGTGTCCTCAGCGAATTATGCAGCTGACGCACCATTTGTCGTGCGCGCCGCTCCCTATGTAGTAGAGAATTCCTGCAGGAGAGAGAGGGGGAAAGAGAAGAAAGAAGAGGAGACACGCGAATGCGCAGTGGGGTGTGGACGGCACGGGAACGAGTGAGGGAGGGACGCAGTCCTCGACATAACTTGCTTCGCATCTGGAATTTGTAAACGAGGCGTGTGTGTGTGTGGGGGGGGTGTCGCAAGAAGACAAGTATACTTGTCAAAACGTCGGGTTGAACACATATACCCAGCTAACGGATTTTCATAACGAAAGCTGTTTTGAGATCACAACTCGCGTCACGCGCAGTTGTCCGCCACCGCCGCCGCAAGCGTCCGTAGCCACTTCGCGCGAAATTGAAAAAAAAAAAAAAAAAAAACACTGAGCTACGCCGGTGCGCGTGACTTGTTGGCAAACTTCCTTTAGATAGGCTTGAGGTCGGGAAAGCAATCGCTTTAGTACGACTTATAAAGTGTTTTAAAACAGTGGAAAAACAACCAGTCGCCGCACAATGCGAATAGGGTAACGAGTGGGCCGTCCGATGCTCCAACCCATTACAAAAGCCGGTTCTTGTCCCCCTGTTCTGTGGCGCATACCCCCTTCAGCCAGAATTCGTCATCGTCGTCAGCCACTGCATGGACAATTGGCACAAAATTTCTTGCAAGTGTTAAGAGGACACCGCGCTCTTCAGAAGAATGACGTAAAATAGCATACCGAATGCCGCGCTACTAACAAAAATTTTATTAATAATTCTGTAGTGAATATCAAGCCAGTGTGCGTGCAGTAGTTACCTAGTAAACGATTTGAAAAGGCTCTGAAAAAGCCACTCTTCTAGCTTTCACTGTGACTGTGCTGCACCTTCCGCGCAGGCTTGGCGTATTTTTCGTTTTCATCGCAAGCTTTCATTTTCTCCTTCCTGTTGTGTTGCGGTCTATTACAGGTAAGACAACTGCACTCCGCAAAAATGGCCTGCGTGGCTGGAATTTTTCGAGCTGATTGTCTTAGAATCTTCCAATAAGACTGCAGTGCACCACGCGTGAACGATACGAATCATTTTGCAACTAATGCGGCCTTCAAGAGTAACGGTGAAAATTTTCATGCCGCAGGAATAAAAAGCCGACACGCTTTACTGCTTACCATAATGCTCAAATGTCGACGCTGTTGTGGCCGCTATAGCTTGCGAATTCGACAGCCTTGATAGCTTGCGAATTCACTTTTCGTTTCCTGGGCACAGGTTAGCCCAAACAGATTTCGATATGGTCAAGTAGTGCTGGAGTCCTCTTCACCGTCTTGACCACATGGCAATACAGTGACGGCACATTTTTCACAGAAAACTGTTTCGTGCGCGCTAACAAAGGCAACTTCTATGACTCACTGTTCCATGACCACCAGCTCGGCCACTGGTGCTCCTCGGCGTGCTTCCTGGCGAATTTCGTGAATCTCCGGAGATCGATTTCTGTCGCCTCGTTGCTCCTCTTCAGTTCTACCGTGGAAAGCCCCGACGGTGCCTCGGGGGCTTCTCTCTTCACCACAGGGGCCATCTGGGCACTGAACAGAAACAACTAGCTTAGTATAAATTGTTCATCAGAAAACGCTAGGTTGCTGTGGTAATTACGATTAACGTTACGTTTATGCGTTTATACAATTCATTAGGAGGAGGAGGATTGAAAGAGGAAGGACAGGGAGGTTAGCCAGTTCTACAATTCGTGGGCTCACGTGAGTGCCGAGGAGACGGTACTACGGCAAACAAACATGTCTGACTGGTATCCTACCACCATTGTTAGACTGGAACCCCAGTAGGTACTGACATGGCCGTAATGACATTGCAATATGCGGGTATAGATGGCTTGCGTTGGTGTCACTGAAACCACCATTTCGGGGCACCAGCCTGTAGATGCGCAACGCTTGCGATGCCGCAAGTGCCTTATCAAAACACCCCATCCAGGTGCTTTCGTTGTTCATGCACACAGACGCTCCTACGACGTCATCGTTTTCACATTGTCGAGATTTCTTTTTCACCAAAGCCGCCATCGTGGAGTGCAAGAACACTGAAAAGCTCCGTGCATGACGTCTCGTGCAAGCCATTTACATAGCAGTTCACACACAATCGCACATATAACAAATAATAAATGAACATAAATATTGATACACATTGTCAAAGCATGTAAGTAAACGAAGAATATATCAAGCTGACAACGATGCATATTCGGAAACGGCCATTGCGCAGAATCAAAATAAACACTGATAAGCCTGTGAATCAGGATGCGGAATAAGATGTAAATAGTCTGGTTTATGCCAAGACAAAAAAAAAACAAAGAAACTACAAACAACCGAGGAAGTCGATTTTAATGCAGTACCAATGCAAGAGGAGATGTGGATTGTTCATTGACATTGCAGATGACTTCATTCCTCTACTTACAGTCTTTGGTATTGTCTAATAATATGCACTATCAGTAAGAAATGAAGTAATAAGAACAATGGCTGAACTTCTCCCTTCTGACGTTCACACCATCTCATTTCAGTCGCTGCTTTTTTTTGTAGCGATTATTACACATTTTCAGAAAAGTAGCCTAAATGAAGCTTGTTTGAGTACTGCACAACGAAATTAGTTTCTAACGAAGAAATAGATACGTTATTTTATGAACACATTCTAGAAAAAAAAACGTTACTGTAATGAGATACTTGATGTTACGCTATAACGCTGTTTATGTGGTTGGAGCTGTACTTATTCACTTAAAATTTCTTTCCCCACCCAAAAATGTAATAGCCTGTAGGAAGAGTACCAAAAATAAATGATTAGGGAGTTTTAGAATAGCGCACCGCGAGCCCTTACGGTGCGGTTGCTGCCAATGCGCATGCGTCGTAACGCGAGTCGGCGTTAGCATTCGTGGACCGCACGCAGAAAATCCCAAATTGCGTGCGGCGATCGCGGCCCGCGAAGTGCTATTGTCGAGGTTACGTGTAGTTTCCCTGCATTTGAGTTTGCGGGGATGCTGAAGTCTCTAGATTGTTCCCTCGGAGGGGCAAACGGTATCATAAAACGTCCTATCAAGTCGGATGCATGTCAAACAATTTCAATTCGTTACCGGCATAATGGTGTGCAGGGCATATATCAGTGAAACGTTCACATTAGCATTATTAAGCAGTGTAACTTAACAAAGGCATTTAGCTGCACTTGCAGCGTGAAGAAATTTAGCGCACGTTCTTTTGCCTTAAAAATACGAACGCGCAGAACACAGTGTACTGCGCAATTGAACGAGTTGGAATATTCCGGATTCCGCTACGAAGCAGGTATGCTGCAGACGGACGCCGCGTTTACAGATAGGATACAACGTTAAAAAGCCTAGGAATCATTTGTTTAGAAAACTGTCTTTAAACACGGAAAATATGATGTAGTATACTATAGGATGTAAGTAATTATGTTTAACACAATTTATATCAGCGGGAGCCAACGTCAATAGGCGCCTTTCAAATCGCGTAACGCAAAGCTTTGTGTTGCTGCTGCTGCCAATTCGCATGAGTCATAACACTAACCTTCGTTAGTGCTTGCAGTCCACTCATAAGAACTACAAAATAGCGTGCGACCCGCGAAGCCCGCAAAGTCCCTTTGCGGTGACTTCAGCGTGGGTAAGTGTTAGCTGAGGACAATTGCTATTCGATACCCCACACGGCGGAGATACACATACGCTACGCCCGCATGGCCCGCTAGCTTTGCCTAAGCTATTCGAAAACCCACTATTAAAGCAAAAAAAATCCGTAGGTGGACGTTGATAAACAACACATGCAACATACCAAGTAATCTACAAGAACGTATACCACCTGTAGGCTCTCGCGCAAAATGCCAGAAAAGCTTTGGTATTCCATACCGGCACGGCGTTACACAGAACCAAACACATCGCATTGTTGCAGTGAAGTGCAAGCAGCTCAATGCAAGCATTACTGATTTTAGTTACGTATAAAAGCGCGTACCTTTAGTAAAGAGCGTAGTCGAGAAGCCTCGGTGTCGTCAAACGTGAATGCGCTTCGGCCAAAAAGTCGCCAGAGCGAAGACCGCTGCCTCCTCTGACGGGTGGTGCGCGGCGTCTGAACAGTGGACCCGTACGGTACCAGCTGCAGTTGAAGTGGAGACGCTAGGTGCGTCGGCGTCTCGTCCAGATCACGCGCATCGATGGGTCGCGCCAGAGACGCTAGCGCGCGTTTTCTAGTGGCGCTACAATTCTCAGAAAACCATGCAAGTGCCGCGATGAGCGGGACGCGTTCGGGCGTGTCTCTTTCGTGCAATGTCTTTGTGAAAACAACGCCTCCTCTAGAAAGATGCCTGAGGAATGGCTCGCGCTCCCAGCGGAGTTCGCCTGCCGTCAGTTTTAAACAAGTTTCGCGCGGTGGCGCTCGCGACCGACACTATTATCACGGCGACGGGCGGTAGCAGCCACGGCCGGACTCGACGCTTCGAGTCCGGCCGTTTTTTATCTGCGGCCCATAGGGGCGCGTCAGTCGAGAATTGTTCGAGAGCTGCAACCGTGCACTACTCTTTCGGAGGCTATGCAAAGTGTTGCGTCGTTGCACCGTCCGCCACAGGTGACGCTAGCGACCGAGAACATTTTCAAAATGAAGAACGGAAAGGGTGTGGCAGCTGTTTTTTTTTTTTCTCATGCGGCAGGCATCTTCTAGAGGAGGCGTTGGTGAAAACAAGACATCCTTGACCATGGCGTGCCCGATTATACCAACACCTCCTGTAATACTACGTTTCATGCATCAGGTGCAACGCTGTGGAAGCTATGCGAGTAGTTTGGTCGGCCATTCGTGCTCGATGAGATAAGCATGAACGCGCTTGCACAGTGTCAGTGCCAGCTGCAAGGAAAATATGACGAGGCGAGAACAAAGATATGCTAAGTGATTCAGAAGAAAATAAACCATGAGCCCGGTCATGGCGGCAGCATTTTCGATGAAGGCGAAAATGCTTGAGGTTCATGTGCATATTCTCGCTCACAATTTAGGTGCACGTTAAAGTACCCCAAGCGGTCAAAATTCCTGGAGACTTTCGTTACGGTGTCTCTCATGATGACGTGGTGGTTTGGGAACGTTAAACTACAACAATTATAAAGAAACCGTGTCTGAAATGGAAATATCACCGTACTATTTCTTAGTGCAAATGCATTCATTGCAAGAAGTTTCGATAGTCTGCAGTGCGCGGCACCTGATGTATGAAACAAATCATACCCACAGGCTTGCTGCTGGAGCTAATCGTTAAGGTGATGACCCGACTTATATTACGAGCAAGAACGTTGACATGAGCCTGAACACCTCTCGCTGTGCTGGCGATTTGATTGATTTGTGGGAATAAACGTCCCAAAACAACCTTATGATTATGAGAGACGCCGTAGTGGAGGGATCCGGAAGTTTTGACTGTGCTGGCGAAGCTTCCGAATGTTTATTACGGCATGGTTGTATTACATCATATGGAAAGCTGAGGATCCGCGCGATATTTTAGCATAATTATTTAAAAATAACATGGCATCCTTGGTGCTCAAAAACATCTCAGCTCATGCTTTGTGGAGGTTTACCTGATTGTGCAAGAAACATAGACACACTCCTGATCTCACTAAGTCTCACTTGAAGATTCTTAATAATAAAGTAGAATACCAGCAGAGTTACTGTTACTTTATCAACTATGTAGAGAAAGCAGCGGAGCCAGTTACTGTTGTTTAGTTTAACATATTGCATTCTAACTCTTAATGTCTATTTTCACTGTATAGATCTGATGTAAACAATAAATCACCTGTAATAAATTGCCGATTTAAGGTAAACTATAAGTCTCCAATAAAACACAATAAATGCAATCAACCGTGGTATGCGGTTATACACTCTAAAGAAAGTACCTTGTCACACTGGATTGTGAGAATGTGCTCATAACAACGCACTTTTGCCTTGAACGCCACATTTTTTCACCTCCACATCCAAAGCTTAACAGACCGCAGGCGCTAACTCTACGCCTATTACAGACACACACGTACCCAAACCTTGCCAAGCTGCACGTTTATTATCCTGATTCATACCCCAGCGAATCATGTCTCTCGTGTGGACACACAGCGACACTCCCACACATGCTCTGGGAGTGTAAAGACATTCCTCTCAACTGTACTTCGAACAAGTGTGAAAGGTCCCACAGGAGCTCGCTTCTCACTGACTAGCAATGGGTCGTCCAGGGGGCCCAAGAAGCAGCCGCCAGTTACTCCCTGCCAGTCCCTACGTGGAGACGCCCTCTACGTGCTAAGCACGTCCTGCAGGACTGAAATAAAGTTTTTTCAATCCGTTACTCGTTCAATACCTCGTAAAATTCACCAGTAAAGTACCAAACAATACCCAGGGTTTGATATCCTTCTGCGAAGCCTAATGGCAATATGCTGGTCACGTAAAATATAAAATGCAGATTTGATTTTCATATGCAAAGAAGTTCGGAATGATTATATATTCGTTTCTCTTTTCGTTTCCAAAACGGTATAGTGGGATCCATTTTCTGTTTACTATTTTAGAGCTTTCTAACCACACACAAGCTCTCACTCCTTTTTCTTGCCTGGTTGCCTTCCTTCATCTGCTTGCTTGAGTTGGGCACGATGAAAAAAAGTATATATGCTTCCGTCAAGTTGCTCTCCTTACTTTTTGTTGTTGAATTTCAGCCTGACATTCCCTTGCGGCAGAAGTGTCTATACATGACTGCTTCTTTTGCAATGTTTCAAAACCTTCCTGCTAATAAATTTGTGTCTCTGGAAAGAAAATATCACAATAACTGACTGACCTAATATATCTATGCAGAGAGATGGTCTCAAAATCGATGTGAGAGTGGACAACAATTTTCAGTTTTTTTTCGTTCTGAAGATAACGATAATTTAAGGGCATTCATATGCAGCAACAGGGACTTCTTAAATAGGATGTTTCAATTGGACAAATCTGCTGTAGATTAGATATGTAAGTGAAAGCATAACACTGTTGATATTGTAGTTGGAGTTGACACGTATAGAATAAATAAGCAAGTGAAAGATCATCGCTAAATTGTTTTAAAAGGATGTAGAGTTGCAGTGCCAATATTATAAAGAACATTGGTTAAATATAGTGAATAGGTTTACATGAAGAAAAGGTACACCTAAGCTTCCCCGCTAGACTACTGCTACTGCAGTTAAGTGAATGTAGATAGTATTCGTTGAGACAAAGTTTTCCGTGCAGTTGTCTTTTGTTTGAAGAATGCGTATTACATGATACCCTGTTTAGGGGTGTTGCGGGAGCTTTAGCAGGCAGAAGCAGTTGAAGGGGAATCATTCAATCAAGCTGGCTACGCTGAGTGGCAACTTTTCAAAGCCCTTCTTCCGTTTCGAACTGGGCCATGTCTTGTCTAATTGTTACAAAATGGAGACGGACACCCCACAAGGTGGCGTGTTTAGCCTTGTGGCGTAAAAATGAGTTTCATAATTAATTATCCTAAGCGACATGTTTTTAAGCGCTATACAAATACGATGACTGAATCTGTTTTAGATCCCGAGCTGTTGATGTCTGGCAGTGTCAGGCAGTGCCAGGCAGAGCTTATAATAATAGGGGAAGCTACATGGCCGAAGTAAAGGGCTTTAGAATCAACTAATAGACGCATTAAGTATTCTCGCTCATGAACGTAAAAAGAATGATGGTTGGTACGAGAAGGTACTACAACACTTTATAGAAATATCATATTGGTTAGTAAAAACAGTATTTAGTGGTACTATTATAAACCTTTAACTGATTTTCATTCAACACAACAGATCAATCTCAGATGCACAAATATAAGAGTGCATTGAATATTGTATCACCTACGACAATAACAATATAGCAATTATCAGTTGCCCCTGTGCAAAAGCTTGTCAGCTCATGCTTCGCAGATAGGCAATTTTTAATATTTGGCACCAGATGATTTCTCTCAACATCCTTGATCCCAATGGCCATTTACACAGCTATACTTCATACCACCAAAACCTTCAGAACAGGTACTGCGCAAAGTCTCTATGGAGAATCAGATCACTGGCAACTCTATGTTCTCCGTTCATATGTACTGTTTTTCATTTGAGAAAGTCTGCCCTTAGCCATAATAATTTTTAATTCAATTCAAAGTGTTGATGTCCTCGCAAAGAGATATTCACACTGCAAACAACAATACTTTTCAGCCATAAACTGAGACTTTCCCGTTTTACTGTAACTGACATCTGGCAAGACAATGACGCTCACCCACTGCACTCACTAGGTGTCAGGCAGCTTAACGAAGAAATCATGCGGCCTCTATTCAAGAAGAACAAATGCCGTCGCTTGGCAAACTCGACAGCGATACTTTCGTAGAACTTGCTGTTCATGCAAGATTGTGTGCGTGTGAACTGATAGAAGCCAAACAGAACACACTAACAACAATTCTGTGCACACACCAAAAAACATCCTCATTGCTTAGCCTCCGGATTGTTACAAGCTACATTAGCTAAGCATTAATTTGATGCTTTTAAAGGTGGCTATATTTATAGGTCATCCAAGTTGTGGAAAGTCAGAACGTGATGAAATAGCATGAAAATTCAGTATTATCAACTTTTAGTCAGTTCTTTGCAATATTTACACATAAAAAAGACGTAGCATACTCAAAAGTTCGTTTCAACATCTTCAAAAAACTGTAACAGTAAAAAATGTTACTCTACCATATCCCCCACCAAAAATTAGGAGCCTTGTGCACGTAAGGTATTCACGAGCTATTGAAAAATAACATAACAGACGCGATCCTAAATAAGTCTGCTATGTTCCGCCATACATGAACACTTCAACATTTTATAACTCATGTTTCACAGATAGGACAGCTGTACTATTATCTATACGTCAGACTGAAGTTTTGAAGACACGTAGCATCACCCATCGATGCAGTTTTGGGCAGTGCAAAGCCCGACTCTCTTGCACAGTTGGCTGCGCAACAATGTGAAACTAGCACGTGCCAAATGACGGTCGAGCTAAATATTGGGTCCGCAGGCACATTGAACACAAAGAAAAAGAGCTACGAATTTCTATGTGCTAATATACTTCTCACCGAACTACCCTGTAAGGTTCGCTGGTTCACTCGCCAAAACGACGGCGAAAACAAGAGCAGACGCAACAAGCTCAGCGTTTTACGAAGGAAAACCTCAGTCGACACAACTTTTGCGTTGTGAATTGCCACAGATGTAAAGGACTTCAGTTATATCGATTTCCGCAGCTCTCGCGAAGCAGAACGGCGAGAGTGGTGGATACGGGCCGTTGTGTTGGGTAAGCTAATAAATTGCGTAGTCCACAGCCGGTCGCATGAGAAAGTGCGATAATGTAGGCTTCTTGTTATTGTTTTGAATTGCCTTGACGGAGAACCGTAGAGATTTTGATTGTGAAGCTCAACAGAGCCTCTGACCGCGATTCGCACCGTGGTAAATGCAGACTGGTGGCGCCCGCGATAAACATCGCTTACGCCACGGCCACTGGTAATTTGAAGTGGTTGTCACCACACAGCATCGCCACGCAGCTTTGAAGATTGTAAGTTCTGGGATTAACTAGCAAATGCGAGCGTGTACGTCATGCAGGTAAATGACAAACTGTTGGACGTGACAGCAGACGGGTTTATCTAGCCGTTGGTCTCCGCGATTGCCAGAGAGAAATCTCTCGGTTTAGCCTATCGTTATACACTGATGAAAACAGCACGCATGTATACCTATTTGCAGTATATACAAAACAGAAGACTGGCCGTCAACATAACTTTCCAAGATGCTTATTAAAAAGTGCAAATATCCTGAGACAGGACTCTTACAGCGTATCGTCTAGCCAGCACACTGACACATATGGTAACGTTACGACACAGATAAATAACGTCTTCGCGTCGCCGCCACTCCATGAAAAATGCAGTGATTTCGTTGACGCTGCACAGGCAATAAGAACAGGAGTGGTTCGTTAGGAAGCACTTCCGCATTCCGTATATTTTCTCAGGACAAGCCCATGCAAAAGCAAACGGTGGCCTTGCTTCTCCGTCAAACAAACACGTACCCGAGCCCCGTGACCGATAGCCCACTATTACCCAAGTCAGTACACGGGCAGGTGTAAATTATGTATGGAAACGAGGGAGCTACCTTACATCATGTAAGTCTGTCCAAAGGCGGTCCGAGAGGGTCGCACAATTGATAATGATGAGCAGTGGGAGACCGTGCTGCTCAGCTCAGACCCAGAGGAACAGCTGTTAGAAATTGGACGGGCAGAGGATGCCACCAAGGTCCAAGGCCTCTTGTCTGACCACTAGGCATATGATCCGCATCATCGAGGCCGATTTATTTTCAAAATAAGGCTTTTTCTACTCCTTCATACGTGGCGTTGCAAGCATCACGTGTTTGGTAAATACTGCAAAATACCACCAAATTTCTTCTATATAATCTAGATCATTTGTTTGTCTTACTTTTTGCAAACATATCTGATAGTGTGTATGGTATTTTACACTGCAACGCAAATGCTAGTATCAGGGATGTATTCCTGCCAGACAGCTATTATTGACAGCAGGCTTGCTTGTGGTATACTTTGCATGAAAACTGCGCCATCGCTGCTTTGCTTTCAAGAGCTCTGTGTTACATTGATGGCCGCAAGGCGTTTGTGACCGGGAAGGACCAGGCGTGCAACGTCACTGCTTCAGGAAAGCCCGCTACATAAACGGTGGTTAGTGTGGTGTACGAAAAAGACGCACCAAGTGCACGTTTTTTGTTGTCTTTGCACGTAGAATGTTCACGAGAGCTAATAAAAGCCTTAGGCTTGATATGTGGGGTTTAAGGCCCCCAAACCACCATGACAATCAGGAAAGCCTTAGCAGACAACTACGGAAATTTTGACCACGTGGAGTTTTTGACGTGCACCCAAGTATGAAAATACAGACTTACAACATTTGCGCCTCCAACGAAAATGCAGCGGCCGCAGACGGGGTTTTATCCCATGGCCTGCGGGTAGGCAACCGAGTACTTTAGTTACGAGACCACCACGATGGGGCAAAAGCTTGAGAAAAGAGAGACAAAAACTTACTCAAAACATAAACAGCGTCCGTTGGCTTGTTACAGGTAGCATTCTTTCTTATATAGCTGCCTAGGTATCACAACTTTAAAAGTAGTGCCGCAATTCATTAACGAAGGTTTTATTATAGTCTCAATGACGCAACTGTGTAACTGAGACATGCCATATGGCCCGATCGCAACACAAGATTTACTGGTTGATATAGGCAACGAAAACAAAAATTTTGCTACAATGAGTTAGTATAAATGTAACTAACAGGTGCATTACGAAATTACGCTATAGGGAATTGGAGTAACCCCACAGGACGCTCATCTAACCTTAATTGATACATGCTTGCCTAACCACTTCCGGTTCAAAATTTTTGTTTTGTTTCATGCTTTGATGTGAGAGTCTAAGTGCAAAGAGCAATACACTTGTTGCCCTGGAATAACATATCTTCCACATCTTTGTTTTCTGTAAAAAATTGTTGAGTACACTGTGGTGTTGCAAATGACGGCATTGTTTACTGACGTCACCATCAAAGCCCTGCTTAGCTGTTAGTACGCTTGTTCGGTGCTTTGTGGACTTCACCGGCATGTCTGTGGTCAGTGTAGGCTTAACTATAATTCCTTCAATGCCACAGTACTTCATAGGGTGATAAGTGTAAGCTAATGTGATACTCGTATCCCCTAGGAGTTATTGTTAAGCGCGCCCACTTTAAACTACAGTAAACGATACTTTGACATATTTTCAAAGAAAAAGAACGCGATTTAGATTCCCGACAAAGACGGCCATTTGCAGATGAGGGCAAAATGCAAAAAAAAAATCCTGTACTTAGGATGAGGCCGAAAATTAAAAAACCCAGTTTGTTCAAATTAGTCTACATTTCTACCTTATAAGGCATTTTTAATATAGCCACCTCACAATTAGATACCGTGATTGGCTATGTAGTCCAAACCCTGCCACCTGCTCGGTTAGCCACCATGGTTGAGCAGTGGCTAAGTTGCTCGGTTGCTGACCCAAGGGTCGAAGATTCGATCTCAACCCTGGCGATCACACTTTAATGGAGTCGGAGTGGTAGATGCACGTGTGCTCTGCGATGTCAGTGTGTCAGTGCAGGTTAAAGAACAGCGGACGACCGAAATTCACAGAGCCCTCCTTCAAGGCGTCTCTTACAATCATATCTTAGTTTTGAGCACATAAAACCTCAGATAGTGGTAGCCTGCTCGATTGTAGTCAGTGGCTCTATGCAGAAGCAGCCGAGTTTCACTAAACTCGGTATAGTCTCGAGCTCTGGCGACACCCCCTAATGAACGATCCAACTGGACGAAAAAGTCAAATCCACTTCTCAGCACGCTACGTTTCGTTGGTTATGAAGAAACCAGTCATCGCGCGAAGCACAGTCCACTAAGTTAGGTGGTGTTTTCAAAGCAGAGGCATCTGCTTTTACTTGCTTGTCGTTCTACTGAGTGCAGAAGGGCACCCAAGGAATGAATGTGTCAAAAACTTTTCGTGATGATATTTTTCAGAGGTGTGGGTGTTTAAATTTATTTTGAAGCTGTTAATGCTTGCACAAAGTCTGTTTTAGAAAAAAAACAACACGGTGACCTCTGAGATCAGTACTCACCGAACGTATTACGACATCGCGGCCGCAGCTGAATCCGAGGCCACGTGTCGGTCTGTACACTGCTCAGCCGATGCGCGTCGCCTTTGTTTTCATCACCTGCTAGCACCCTAGCACGTGCGGCCGGCTAATTAGCTATTTGGCCGCATGTAATACTTTGCTAGTTAGACCAGGACATGCTATGACCAAACTAATTACGCCGTCATGGTAAGGCCCAGGTATTTACACCACATCTTAAGACCGTGCTGATGAAGCTGTGAAAACGAAGAACCAACCTAACTAATGCATGCTACTAAACTATACTAATTAACGCTACGTTATTTAGAGCATGCTTACCTGTACTAATTGGCCATTACTGATATTATGACAATTAGTATCGTGCGAGTCAGGAATACGTTTAATTGCTTGCATACTGATAATCGCCTGGCTAATCGCGCCCGAGGTAATTGCAGTTTAATTGCATCTTGATTGAAGCCTCATCATTGAAGACAAGACTGGTCAGTGTAATAATCATTAAGCTTAGTTCAATCATCAATTAGTTCAATCAAACTTGAGATAGAGCTGAAGTGGTCTTCACTTCGAAGCCGATCACGCACATGAGTAGACGACCTACTTAAAAAGCTGCAAGAAGCTAGGTTCTTATAAGCTCCTCCGTGGCTCCAGCCTCGCACAACTAGTGTAAGCTCACCACATTATTTTGAATGCTAATGAGCTGCCGCTTAGCGTTCACCGTATGAAACGCTTGACAGTCACACTGGCACCATCACAGCCCCGAGTTGAACTACGGGTTTTTCAGAATCAACGAGTTTGCATCCTAGTTCACGCGCCAATCAGTTTGATTGCCAGGCGCCCGCGGTGGATCGGGTACGCCCACCACGCTTGCTCTTCCCGAGGAGCAGTACTCACGTTGAGCGGGACGATTTATCAATCAGCTTTATCGCGCAGACTATATACACACGCACGCAGATGTAAAAGTGATATCACCACGATGTTTGGCATTCGATTTCACCGCCCTCACGACGTTGCTAATCACAGCCGCGGTGCCACCATGATGCGAGCACCCCTAGTGCTCACGTGTTATTTTATTTATCTGCAATATTTGATAAGAGCGAAAGCAGTAGCTCAAGGGTGCGGCGTGTGCACACCTGCTGCCTTTGAGAGTGGAAATTTCCATTCTGTAGGTGGAACGAAAAAACCTGTCCGAAAGAGGACAAACGCCCACGAACATGCCTGTGGGAGGCACGTGTTAAGTTCACAAAAAGATAGCATGGCAATCTCGCTGACGTCGCTGCACTGTTAAAATATTGACTGAGTGGCGACGCTGACGTGTTCGCACACCCTGTTTCTTTGATAAGCACCGTAAATATCCCACATGTATTTCCAACGACATGAACGTTCTTGTAGAAATTTTTATCAACGCTGCTAACACGCGCTCCGCCCCGTCTTCATGCCGTGGCCACTGCAGAGCAAGCTCGGAGCAAACTCGTATGCCAAGAAGCTCGGGCCATCTTGCATCGCGCCCCAGAATTGGCTAACTGGTAACAATATACATTGATCAGAGAATTATCGTAGCATGCCATAAGTGCATTAGCGTGGCTTCCATTTCACTATCACCTAAAGAATTGCATTGCTTGATTGTGACTGCGGGTTGAAGACCCGTGACAGGTTGTGGGGCGTGTTTGAAAATACACATTCTTGAAAGTGGCACTCTGCGTGTGTATACTCTTACTTTGTGTGGTCGTCATCGTGCCATACACTTAATAATAAAAATTGTTATGATTGAACGTTCGAAAACCGCTAAACGATTATGAGAGACGCCGTGGTGGAGGGCTCCGGAAATTTCGACTACCTGGAGGTTTTTAACAAGAACCTACATCTAAGCATACAAGTCTCCAGCGATACCGCCTTCATCGAAAATGCAGTCACCGCAACCGGGATTCGATCTCGCAACGTGCTGGCCAGCAGCCTGGTCCCTTAGCCACTAGAGCAACTTATTACTCTTCAAATCTGCTAAACCAAAAATGCCTAGTCTGCCATTCTCGTCATGAAGCATGATCGGGACCCACAGCGACCGCTGCAAGAAGTGGCACTTTAAGAAAGACCTGTACCAATCTTCCAGATGTTTTTTTATTTTCTAGGCACTGCACTGTGATAAATATTGTTCATATGTCGTTTAATAGCACTCCCCTCTCATGTCCACAAAATTGCTATAATCTTTAAACCCTTACAAGGCCATATAGAAGGCCTTTAAGGGCTTAATAAAGTATGATGATAATTATTATCACGAACACACCTTACCCCTATTTCCCAATACTCTGGCACATGCGCACAATGGTATTTCGATTTTGCTTACAATGTGCGAATTACCATTGTCTTCTACTGACTACTGATTCCAAGGGCTTTGGAAATTTCGCGAAATACATAGCCCTGTTTTAAGTGAGGTTCAGTAGCCAACAACTACATTGCGCGCACGTGTGAGGCCTATCATACTTGTTCCGCAATAAAATAATAACTGTTGGGGTTCAACATCACAAAACTATTAAATGGTTGTGAGAGACGCCGCACTGGAGGACTGCGGAAATTTAGACGACCTGGGGTACGTTAATACTCTATTTTATTTCAAGGTACCTTACTGGCCCCAGGGGTGGCACAGGTGAGTAAGGGGAGTGATACACTAGACACATGTACATATACATAAGGAGTTGCCAAAAATACAGAAGAAAAGATACAATTACAATGTAATAAACAGAAAGCATTATAGATAAATATATACATGTAAAAATGACGTACACATCCAAACAGTAAGCGAAAGTTTGCGTTTATTGAGCACAAGAGCGGAACGACTATATGTCACAGCTGCAACAATCTTAAAACGAATTTCAAGTTTTACAAAATAACAACTAATACCATGCGGGATGAAGATAAAAAAAACGATACATTTCATAGTGGCAATACAAGGGGGTGAATTTACTGCGCAAAGGAAAAAAAAAGATGATAGTTGCATATATACAGACATCTGGAATTCAATTATTTCGTTTTCAAAAAATCAAAATGGCTTAGGAAAGCGTTTTTTGTGTGAGACTCAGCTATTCGAAAGAATCCCAGATCTTCATGCAGATATGGACAATATTTATCAAATTGACTGCGTGTTCCTAAAACACTCGAAGGCGTTTGACCGGGTTGCACACTGTCGCCTGACATTGAAACTATGCACCCAAATCTAAGAACAAGGACCTGAAGAATTTACGACTCAATCTAAAATGCGGCTGCCTCAGGCGGCATTCCATCCCGCGACCTATGGGTCGACGGCCGAGTGGCTTAGCCGCTAGACCGCCACGACGGGTACACTTGTTTTGTGCACTGCGATGCCAGACATACCTAAATAAGTAAGCCATATCTTCTACGCAGCTACTTATATGCAATACACTCGTGGGCCTTCCTTTTCTTTTATTCGTGAATACGTTGCAACTGGCCATCCAGTACTAAAAGTCGGTAACAGTATAATGTATTTAACCTGCCGATGGTATGGCGCTGTGTCTTCGATAAATGGCCCCAGAATTCCGAATGCAATGGCCACCATACTTTCTACAAACACGGCCTATAGACTTGTAATCAACGAAGCGTAATCCCCTGTTCTATTTGAACTTGTGAAGATTGAAGCAATGGCGTAGCCAGCTGTAGATACGCCAGGCCAGTGTGCCTCCTCGAAATTTTTTTTGCCATGCATACATAGCGCAAAACGAGCATCTGCATGTCCGGCCACTACTTGTGTGTACAATTCTGTGGCAACAATTACCACGTGGTAAATTTAAGAAAGATTGATAGATATGTGGGGTTTAACGTCCCAAAACCACCATATGATTATGAGAGACGCCGTAGTGGAGGGCTCCGGAAATTTCGACCACCTGGGGTTCTTTAACGTGCACCCAAATCTGAGCACACGGGCCTACAACATTTTCGCCTCCATCATCGGAATAAGTCTAAGAAAAAAATTTCCAATATATATATATATATATATATATATATATATATATATATATATATGTGTGTGTGTGTGTGTGTGTGTGTGTGTGTGTGTGTGTGTGTGTGTGTGTGTGTGTGTGCATGTATGTAGTATAAAATAAAAGGAGAAGCTCATTCAAAAACATGGAAACACATCCTGTCAACTGTAGAGCTGCAAGAAAGGCACGCTTATTTTAACTAAAGGAAACTCAAGTTTTTTCGCAATTTGTAACATCGAAGTCATCGCCTTGGACGTTTTAAAAACATAAACCGATGATGACATCCGGCTTTGTCTACAGATGTGCCTTAATAGCACTGGTGGGGCAGAAGAGCTTTCGAAAATATCTAGCTCACTTTCTACAGTTTTCTTCCTTCATTTGGCAAACTATATTAAAATAAATGTTCATTTGACTTTCATTAGAATAAGATTTCCTTGAACTTTAAGCACGTTTCTTTTATTCGAAAAGAACTATAGAAGGAGTGTCCTTACACTTGAAAGAAAACAACAACTTGAAAACAGGCTTTCAACTTCAACGTTGGGGGCTGGAAAATGAGGTTCCCGGAATTTGTTTGGAGTATAACGTTTGCTGCTACAATCGCAATCTTGACACTACCTATAGGATCGTCCCGAGATGTGGTACAAAGTACACAGCTCAGCATGAACGGGCCATATTTCTTACTCATGAGGCAAATATTGATCTCGAAATCAGTCTGCCGGTGACAGCCCGCGAAAGCTGCACTATGCCGTGCATGCATGTACGAATGCGCGATATCCCTAAATCTCCATTCACGCACATCCTTACATACCCCGTCGACGTCATCAACAGAACACGAGATGCGTATGCATACGCGTTCGAGATGGACGTTTTTTCGTTGCCTTTTAGCCAAACATAAATTATGTTTCCGCTGAAACTCTGCAGTCATGCTGGAGACGTTGATTTTTGTCGATAATTTAGCACGCCTATATGATGCTACCGGGGCGCTGACTGCTTTTGGGTACGAACCTATATCGTTAGTTTTGTTTGTTTCTCGACATCCACCTCTATCCACATCTATCTATCTATCTATCTATCTATCTATCTATCTATCTATCTATCTATCTATCTATCTATCTATCTATCTATCTATCTATCTATCTATCTATCTATCTATCTATCTATCTATCTATCTATCTATCTATCTATCTATCTATCTATCTATCTATCTATCTATCTAGCCGCCTACGACTTTCAGCTCTCCTGGCCGTTTCGATAACGCTATTAATACCAAACTTGCTCTGGCATTACATGACTGTATGAAGAACATATTTGGCTAGTCATTATATGAATGTCATGAATGTCATGATTTACGTATAATAGTCCTGCAGCTCTTGCGGTGGTTTCGTTCATATGGCATGTTGCAAAACTGGTATGGTATGACATGATTGTATGGCAAATACAATCAACAGACCCTAACATAAAAATCATGACATGTGTGTCATGTAACATGACTACATGCCACGCTCATGATACGCTCACTGCCGTTTCGCTAGCGTAACATATACCTAATTTGGTATTACAGTACGTGAATAGATGACGGAAGGTATGGCACTGGTGCAAACAGAATAAACATAAGATGCGTGTCATTTAACTACATGACTTCATGCTTGGCTCATGATGCGTCCCGGCCGTTTCACTAGCTTCACATGCATCAAACTCGGTATTACGTGACGCGAATGGACGACATAGGTAAATGACACATCCAAACATGATAATCACGACATTCATGTCATGTAACAACATGACTACATGCCCCACTCATGATGCGCTCGCGGCGGTTTTGCTAGCTTCACATTTGCCAAATTTGGTATTACGTGACGTCAATGGATTATGGAGGTATGTGACTGGTGCAAACATGATAATCATGAGATGCATGTCATGTGAGAACATGTCTACATGTAACATTCAAGGCGCCAATACATTTCGACGTGACGCGGTGCGCGTGCTCGTCGGCGTTCATTTCGTTGCCTCACGCCGGCGTTGCCACGCCAGGCACCGGTCCTGCTTATACCCGCAGGCGCGAGCCGCGCTGCGTTGCTTTGACGCATGCGCGTTTCAGCAAGTCCGGCGTTCCTCCGTCGCGAAAAGAGGGAGACGCAGTGTTGTCTGAGTAATGCATCAGCACGAAATGTAGCATGTCGCATTTCGTGCCGGTTGCCATCGGCGCGCACCGACGGACGCTGGTCGCGCCTTGCGTCAGACTATAGAGGGCTCGCGTTTCGCTAACATAGTGTCGCTGTGCCCAGCGTGCGCGCACGTCAACGCTACATTGTTGTATACTAGGCCCTTAATGATGCGCTCGTGGCCGTTTTGCTAGCTCCACATATACCAAATTTGGTGTTACGTGACATCAGTGGATGACAAAATATATGACTGGTGCAAACATGATGAACCTGACACGCGTGTCATGTAAGAACATGACAACATGCCACGCTCTTTGCGTGCTCGCGGCCATTTCGCTAGCTCCAGACATACTAAGTTTGCTATCACGTGACGGGAATACATCACGAAGGTGAACGACACATCCAAACATGATAATCATGTCATGGAAGTCATGTTCGGCATAATTTGCACCCATCTCGTAACGCTGTGCTCATTTTAAAGTGACATATCAACCTTTCTCATTCGTGCTTCGCATATCATTGATTCCCACTGTACGTGGGATCTGCCAATTTTTTTGTATATGGTATGAAGTATTTTTAAAGGGATATCTTGCTCCATGAAAATGCCGTTAGAGGATGAGTGATCCGAAGCACATGCTTTTGATACATCGGCTGAACTATGAAATATTTGACTTTCACTCCTCGTATCATTAGGCTGTTTTTCCTAAACAAACGCAAAATAATAATCATATGAAACGCAGGTGTCCTATGCTCATCGCGTACTAATATACGAAATAATGTTCACCCATTTGCTTTGTCGTAGCTCGGTTTCAATTCATAACGGTATTTCCTCACTGGTATTGCCTGAGCATGACAAATTTTTTAATCATGTAAGGACTTGACATTTCATTTTGACGTGACTTTCACAGCACGCTTTCATGTCGGAACGTCTTGCTGAGCTTAAACAAAGGCTCATTTGTGACTATCCCCCTAACCGGTGATTGTCACCTGTAAACTATTGGTACTTGCCAGCAGCCGGAACATTTCGGAGCGCTGCAAAGTTGGTAGAACAAAGCTTTCAGTGCGGGTAGGCACTTTGTCAACATGGTCAGGACACATCTGTAGTTCAGGTATTTATCAACGCTCGAGCTGACACGCCATAAATTTGCAGCTAGGTATAAGTGGCACCTAGCAATCGTTGATTCTCTGACCGGAAAATCATCCTTTAGATGGGCCCGATTACGTCATTGGGGTGAAGCAAGTGCCTATTCGTTGGTTTTGATGATTTCAAGAACATGCTCAAAGGCACGACGCACACTGACATAGCTTCGCGCATTTTGTGATCACTCGCTTCCCCAGCATGCCTGTGAACCTTCAAGAACCATCGAGAAAACAAGAGCAACGGTTTCATAATATATATATATATATATATATATATATATATATATATATATATATATATAGAGAGAGAGAGAGAGAGAGAGAGAGAGAGAGAAAGCACTTTATGGCTTCACTTGAAATCCCATTCATTGAGGGACGCACCTTGAAACCTTTCTACTACAGAAGATACTTAGACGATATTTTTATGATATGGAACCATGATGAGGGAAGTCTTTTCCGCTTCATAGAGGATTTTAACAAATGCCACCCGTCAATAAAATTCACGCACAAAATTTCCAAAACTAGCATTAACTTTTTGGACGTCACTGTCACGGTCGAAAATGACCGCTTGTCAACAAACCTTTACAAAAAGCCTACAGACAGTTAAATGTACCTACATTTCAACAGCAGCCACCCAAAGCATTGCAAAACGGGTATTCCATATTCTCAGGCCTACCGGTACCGAAGAATATGCACCGATATGCGGGAATTTGACAAACACGCGGAACACCTAAAGCATTCCTTATTGAAACAAAATTATCCGGAAGACATTATTGACGATTCCATACTACGTGCTCGCAACGTGAACAGAAATGATATAATTAAGGGACCAAACAGAGTATCTAAAACGACTTCCCAAACGAACCTTGTACTAACTTACTCCTCATCAGCGCCACGAATCAACAACATACTTTCCCGCCATTTCAACATAACCAGGCAAAGCAAACGACTAACTTCTATTTTCGCGAAGCCACCTCACGTGGTGTACCGCCGGGATAAAAATCTGAAGGACATTCTTGTCAGAGCAAAAACAAACACCCCCAAAATTCAATCAGGGTGCCATCCCTGCGGAAAAGCTCGATGCAAGGTATGCCCACAGATTGTCACAACACGTGAATCCAAAGCGAACTTCTCGGATTTCAAATTTTGCATAACTGAAAGCCTTAATTGTGACTCCAGTAACGTAATATACATGCTATATTGCAACATCTGCGGACAAGAATATATCGGCCAAACAGACACGCCATTTCGGCTGTGGTTCAATAATCACCGGTACCACGCCACTTCATTGCCGAAGCTACCTTTATCTAGACATCTGCGCCTGCCAAACCACAGTTTTGAAATTATCAGCGTAACGTTTTTGCAGTCCGGTTTCTCAAACAGACGCGAGCGCGAACAGCGTGAGGCATATTTTATTTTGAAATATCGTACATTAGTAGCCGGCATTAACGAGGACCCCGGAAAACTCAACTGCCTCCGAGAAGTAAGCCAGGAGAAAATTAATGACAGGAATTGATAGCTGGAGACCATGCTTTTTTCTGACTGACTCGTACGTGTACACTGTCCTTTTTTGTTTTTTTTTTCACATGCACATACAAAGTGTTTACGTTCGCCTACCACTTCATGACCATTGAAGGGAAACGGACGAAGATTAAAGGTAAATAGCCGACCGACCCATTAACGAGAAACCTTTCCTTTACGCACGCCATCCGCCGCCCGCCGAACGACCCATTACGAAGAAACCCCTTTCTTTACACACGCCGTCACGGACCCTCCCGGCACCGCGGCGACAATCTTGGGTGGCCCGACACACGTCAAGAACTGAACAGCACGTGATATGAACCGTATGTGGATGTAGACTGACAGTTGGCTTCGTTCTCAGTGTTGACAGTGGTTCTTCCTCTTTTTTACTTTCTTTCTTTTTTTCGTCGTTTCTTCTCCCCCTTTTTTGTTGTTGTTTTTCCTTTTTACAGTTCCCTCTCACTCTCACAAACGTCTTTCAAGGCGAGAGGGACCCGGCAGCAACGAAGTTTGGAAGCTCATGTCAGTATAACTCATCCCCTGATGAAGGGAGGACCCCTCCCGAAACTGTTGGGAAATAAATATATTTATCCTTGTTGACAACGCTACCGTTGTACCATATCCCATACCTTCACGAAGACTAACTGGCCCATTGAATTATTACTCCATTATATATATATATATATATATATATATATATATATATATATATATATATATATATATATATATATATATATATATATGTGTGTGTGTGTGTGTGTGTGTGTGTGTGTGTGTGTGTGTGTGTGTGTGTGTGTGTGTGTGTGTGTGTGTGTGTGTGTGTGTAAGGTCACCAGCCATTTGGTAGCGTGTGTTACTCAGTTCATTTAGTGTAGTTAGGAGTTTATGTCAAATAAAAGATTTTAAATACTCCTTGGGAAGAAGCCATCGTACCTTTGAAATTTAGAAAAAGTGGCCTCAATACTTACTGTGTGCAATGAACTTCAACCAAATTCATCGATGAAACAAAAACCGGAGCATCGTTGAGCGCAACCAACAGACAACCAGAATGACGTCACTGTTTAAGACAGCGATAACATAGATGTGGTTCAGCCGCATTCGTTAACGCGTATGCGTTATGCGTGTTATATTTGCCAGCGCAGCTCGTGCACTACCACAACGACATCGGTTGATAGTTAATGTGACGATGCTCGCTGATTCTGCATGGCTCAGAAGAACACGGCTGTGCCGTGTTCTGAACTTGAGTTTGCAGCTGCATTTGCCAGAACTAGATTACTCCAGTAGCAGTAGTGATAGAGGCTATAGTTTTTCCGAATCTCGAAGCTGCAATGCGGTCTCCGAATGAATGATTGATTTGTGGGGTTTTAACGTCCCAAAATCACCATATGATTATCAGAGACGCCATAGTGGAGGGCCCCAGAAATTTCGACCACCTGGGATTCTTTAACGTGCACCCAAATCTGAGTACATGGGCCTACAGCATTTTTACCTCCATCGAAAATGCAGCCGCCGCCGCCACCGGCATTGAATCCCGCGACCTGCGCGTCAGCAGCCGAGTACCTTAGCCACAACACCACTGCGGCGGAGCCAAGAAACATTCTCAAGCCTTATCACTGGTGCTTATTTAAGCTCTCGCATAAATATAACTGTACGAGACCTAGCATAATTTTGAAAGAAGGATCTTGAACACTCGTGCAGCCTGTAAAGCACTGCGCCGTGTGCTACTTCCAGAAAGAGAGAGAGAGAGAGAGAGAGAGAAAATGATGGAAGGAAAGACAAAGAAGTTAACGAGACGCAAGTTGGATGCGTTACCCTCCACGTGGTGAAGGAATGAAGGGGAGAGCGATAGAACAGAGGCAAGAAATGTACACATAATCACGAGCACAATCGAAGGAGCACATGTAGTCTACTAGTTGTCGCTCAGATTTGTTGTGTTGAGAGAACTGCAGTAGCACTTTCATCACTTTCTTTTCCTACCATTGCTAACATTCCATGCAGGTGAAGCCTAAGTACATCCATAAAAGGCAATAAACGCGCGAGGCTATTTTCAAGGGGCGTTGAAAGGAAGCCGCACTGGAATGCATTAGAGGCTTTGTTTATCCGCTTGAACACCATTCTTGCTTGTTATCAAGCTCAGCCGTCCGCCAGCCTAAAGCCCAAACGTTACATAACAACAAAATAGGGGATTGCCGCATACGCCCTTCAGACAGTCTGACGCCTGCCGTTTGTTAATACTGCACGTTACTTCAATACTTTAAAAATGATACAAAGTACTCCTTGTAAAAGAAAACAGTGTTCTTATGAGACACGTTGCACTGAAATAACATTAAAAAAAGGCGTTGAGCTGTAAATATACAGTTTTTCCTTCAACCTTGTGCTGTTGCTGTTGTATTACTAAAATTCTTGATCTACCAATTTCTGCAGAAACATGCAAACGTTGACGCCGTATACTGGAGCCTGACATAGAAATACGGCATGCTAGATCGTTGGGCTATAATTCCAGCACGAATGACGGCTCCTAGATAACATAAAGTAGCAGGTGAGTAGAACGGCAACCACGCACTCTGCCACTCTGAAGTAGTGTGATTCGGTCTGTACGTAAAAGCACGTCAGAAAAAGCAAACACGCCATCAGTTAACTGTTGCTGCTCAACGACTAAATGTTCGAAAATTGACATCTAGTGATTTTTTGTTGCCCGACATGTACGCTTAGTTATTCTTCATCAATGCGGGTGGAATGCAGGTGCATTTTTTATTGTTACTTGTTGGTCAATGAGACCTGCTGAGGTCTGCAGTATAGAGAAAGGTGCGTGAAACCAAACAAACTTTGAAGACGCTTGAGCCTCGCGTAGCGAAAACAAAAACGAGACACCGTAGTCGTGCCTCAATATAGCATCGCCTGCTCAATGGCTAGCCTTGCTTCGCGGCTTAGTGAACACTATCGTCATGCCACATGCAAAGAAATTTCTGTACGAATACCATCTGTCGTTTGATCTGGTCCTAGATTGCCTAGTGCAAGTACAGTGGCGCTCCGCCGCAGTGGTCTAGTGGATAAGGTGCTCGGCTGCTGACCCACAGGTCGCGGGAATCCCAGCTGCGGCGGCTGCAATTCCGATGGAGACGGAAATGTTGTAGGCCCGTGTGCTCAAATTTGGGTGCACGTTAAAGAACCCAAGGTGGTCGAAATTCCGGAGCCCTCCACTGCGGCATACTTCATCATTATATGGTGGTTTTGGGACGTTAAACCCCACATATCAATCATCAATCAAGTACAGTTTCAAAAATCGGTTTCTTTGTGAAGAACGAGTCAGCAGTTTTCGCAAATTGGTGAAACACACACTATGCATTCGTACGAGAACATGTGTTCAGTTCTCACGAATTGAAATTGTGGTGTTTTGTTTTATGGGTAAGTAAGGCACAATTATTTAGGGCTGAGCAAGGCACATACTTTCTTTCGCACCGTCCTAAGTTTGGGACATGTCGGCGAATTTTGACTCGGACACATAGATTACAGCTAACATTATCTTTAAAACCAGAATCTGTTATTTCTAGCAAATGAAAATACAAGTCAATGTGCTTAAAAATATGATGTTGCATTTCGATCTGTGAGTACTGTATATGCACCGCTGCGCACATTGGAGATCTTGATAATGACGGTTTTCTGTGCTGCTTTGTACTCGGTAGGCTTTCAAACCACGCCTTTATTCCGCAATGAACATGTTAGTGTGTTTAAAATTGTCTAGCGGTTAAGAATTTGAGATAATCTACTATGGGAAAGCATAAAGCCATCTTGGGGGCCTCATAATTGATTAGGCCGAGTTGACAAAATTATGGCGTGAACAAGTTAACGTCGACGCCTGTGCTTAGAAAAAGTGTTTAAAAATATAGGGTACTTTGTACTTTACTGTAACAGATCCTGGAAAGAACGACAGCCCAATGCGCTATGTTTAGAAAAAGTGTGTAACGATTCAGAATACGCGGTACTCTACTATATTGTAAATAAAATACTCCGAGGTGGGAGTAAAACGTTTTCTCCTCCAGCGTCCCCCCTAATTGGAACAATTTTTGCTCCGGACACCCAGAGCAAAATTTACCCGGAGTACTTTTAAACTATATTTCACACCGGCCGACTGGAGCGATTGGGGGGTGCCACCGGAGTGCTTTTTACTGGCATTTTCCTCCGGCTGGCCTGACTGATTACGTGGGAAATCCGGAGCAATTTTTGCGGGTTTTTCATTTCGGCTATCCGGAGCTTTTGTGGGGTACTTCCGGAGTATTTTACGAATGAACTTACATTGTATGGGCAGAATTTCAGTAAGGTGTACCAGTACTTTTTTAATGTGTTTGCTCCACTCTTTATTTATTCTATGGTACTCGTTTCAGGCATTAGTTAGATGAAGGCAGTCCCTGTTCTCATGCAAGCACTGCAGATGTATTGTGTATTCTTTTCCACATAGCTCTAGTGGATAAAATTCAAGAAAACACTCAAGTTTTCATGCTTTGATTCATTCCAAATAAGCTGCTAATTTCGGATGATTACTCACCATTTAGGAAAAGGATACAACAATAAGCTGTCACACATGTCCCGTTAATTAGGGAGGCGATCGCCGGGCTAATTCCAAGAGCTGAAGTATCGGCCCCCCGAACCGCCCCACGAAAGCGTGGACAATTTAGAAGTGGTCCTTTTTGGCGCGCCAGCGGACGCCGGCTGTGGCCCAAAGAACAAGTCAGAGCCGAGAGTTGATAAACAAACAAATTATATTCTCAATTATGGCAGATCGAAAACAATACACAAAAATGCACACTCCACAATAGTTGCATACAATATGTCACATATCAAACCAATCAATCAACGTACTACACAATACAATCAGCCACACTTGAAACAACGGACACGGACAACAATACGCACTACAATGCAGTCGCATGCATTGAACAACCAAGACACTTAAAGACTAAAGAGATAGAAAACCTATTCAGTCCAAAGTTCTTGGAACCAAAGTCTAGATGATACTCTTCCGAGAATCACTCACTCAAAGTCCAGCGTTGTTGTCGTTCCGCAGCCCTCGAAGTTTCTCTTCCAGGAAACCTCCCGTCTTCAATTGGCCACTCTTCAAACTTCAACTTCTTCGCCGGAACACGTCGGCTTCACACCCGCAGCTGTTGCCACGCGTCTTCGCTCGATAGCGGTAAACACACGCTCTTGCCTGTAGCTCGAGCTTCACCCCTCAGGTGGAAATCCTCTTCATCTCCGGCTTCGTCCCTATGGACCAAAACCTTCGCCGACTACACAGCGGAATCCCTACGCGCTCTGGCGCTCACTTCCGTCTCCTCCTGCTCTCTCATCTCGGCTGCTCGGTTAAATATCTTGCGCGCGACATTCCAGACGGTTCTCGTCATTTCGTCGGCGCGATACGCAGCGAAGGCTGGGAAGAGGTGCGAGGGTGTACCGGGACCGTCCCCGACAGATGAGTCAACCCGGCACACACGCCCCGTTCCTTCTGGAAAAATCGAGTGCTTGCTCGGCCGCCGTTGTGGGGTGAGGAGGTTCGTCGGCGAAGCCATGCTTCTGCGGGGAGAGCGCGCGCCCGGGGAGCCTTGGATGTTTGTTTTCTTTTTTTCTTTTTTTTTTCTTTTGACCTCGCGGCGTTTCTCCCGCCCGTTGTCGCAACAATTTGGCGGCGCGCTCATTTTTAGCGCTCGTTCTGTGACACTGCCCCCCACTTTAAGAATATTATCTCATAATATTCAAGACCACACAAACGAGCGCGAAAAGTCACCACACACTCTCACAGACTGTAACACAATCCGTCGCTCATGACACTTCACATTCACAATATATCACTCAATACGATTGGACATTACATTCAATCTCACACACATGAAATATAACCTCAGGTACATGACTACAACACTTCATCACACATTCCAAACAATACAAACGTACAAAGTTCTGTCTTTACAACGATTATACAACACTATACATCACATCATCGCACAGAACACTTTGACTCGCTCGACATACACTTGAGACACACGATAACAAGAACACAACATATGTCACTCAGCCCTGCCAGACAGATTCCGCTTCCACCTCCGCACCTATCCTGTGTACTTCGAGCAGCGCTTGCGCCCCTTTTTGCGGTGCTCGCTCGATCTCTTCTTGTGTTTCCACGTTCTTTTTCGGCGAGCCCTTTCCAACAACGATATCTGAGGCGTCGTCTCAGCCATCGTTGTCTCTTCCGACACCGTTAACGCGTCATTGCATTCGACGGGTCCTGTCTGTTTATTTACCCGCTTGCTCATGCCTCTACATTTTGCCCGGCTGGCCAACTCCGTCTCCTTTACACTGTCGGTCGGTTGAGGTCATGCCGACGTAAGTCCAGTTGCTCGGCACGTGAACTTATTCGACACGATCGACTTCTCACTCACTGTCTTTTGCGCCGCGGCTTCACCTTGGGCTCTAGTGAGATCCATCACGGGATGCTCCTCCACTGTATCTCGCGGCCGCTGTGTTGGCGAGGGCTCTATCTTCGGGTCTTCTCCCAAACATTCCGGATCATTCGGTCCTCGCGCCCCGTCAATGTTTCCAATGACAAGGTCGTAAAGGGGGGTCGTCATACATAGAGCGGTAACTTTCCCGCTGAAGTATGGGGTTTCCACCTCAATCTCTGCTTCGGGAAGCATCCGAACTGTACGGTCAATTAGGCAAACCGGTTTCGTTTTGCCTGTTAACTCACCTTCCCGTACCAAATTTCTCCGCACGATAACAGTGGAGCTACCGGTATCTCTTAACACCGTAATCCTTTTGTCCGCAACTTTTCCACGCAGCGTTGGAATTCCTTTCGTAACACCGGTTGGCTGTTTTGACATTACAGCACCCACAATAGGAATTTTCTCCCCATTCTTCAACTCTACGAATCCATCGGTGACGGCATGATTATCAGATTTCGGTGCCGCTTGCACACAGGATACCTGGTGAGTTTGACTCGCCCCGTTTCGACATGCATCTGCTTTGTGCCCAGTCTGACCACACTTAAAACATTTCGCTACCGTAGGGCTCGTAAACATCGTTCGACAGTTTTTCGCGCGATGACCCACTCGGTTACACAGAAAACATCGCGGAATGCTCTCTGGTGCACGCTTCTTTTCTTCAGGCGCCAATTTCTTCGAATCATCGGGACACTCCTTCTTTACCTTGGCCAAATTAGTTCCGCCTTGCGCTTCCAAGAATTGATCAGCTAATTCAAGCATGTCTTCAAGTGAGTCAGCCTTCCTCTCTTTCAAGTACAGTGACAGGCTTGGGTGGCAACTAGTAAGAAATTGTTCTCTAATTAGCAGCTCTCTAAGCTCATCGTACTCCTGCGCTGTCCCTGAAAGTTCAATCCATCTGTCGAAATAATGGCAGAGTCTGGCGGCATACTGCGTAGCTGTCTCACCGTCGGCTGGCTTTCCTGTCCGAAATCTGTCCCGGAATCCTTCCACAGTGAATCTAAATCGCTTCAACAAAGCAGCTTTCACATTTGCGTAGTTGGCTGCATCGGTCGGCGTCAGCCTACCGTACACACTGAGCGCTTCACCACTCAAGCAAGTACTCAAAGCAGTTGCCCATTGCTGTTCCGGCCAATTCTGGCTCCTCGCAATCGTCTCAAATCGGTGAAGGTACGCGTCAAGGTCGTCCTTCCTTTCATCAAACGCGACGAGCAGCTTGCTTGGGTTCAAGCGGAAGCCATGATCTTCCCGTTCGCTGCTTTCAACTCTAGCTGGGACGGGAGTTTCACTTCGCTGTTGCAAACGGAGCCGCTCGAGTTCCATCTCGTGCTGCCGCTGCCGTTCCCTTTCAGCCATCTCCGCTTCTCTTTCTTCCTTCAGCTGCCGCTCCCTCGCTTCTCTTTCTTCTCTCGCCCTTTCGGCTGCCAACTTCTCTCTCTCCAGCTCCAACTTCAATTGCTGCTCTCTTTCTTCCTTCAGCTGTCGCTCTTTTGCCTCTCTTTCTTCTTTCAGCTGTCGCTCCTTTGCTTCTCTTTCTTCTCTCACGCTTTCAGCGGCCAGCCTTTCTCTCTCCAACTCAGCTTCTTTTTCCGCTTTGGCTCTTTCGACCGCCAACCTCTCTCGTTCCAACTCAGCTGTTTTTTCTTCCTTGGCTCTCTCAGCTGCCAACCTTTCTCTCTCCACCGCCTCTTTCTCCTTCTGGCTTACCCATTTCCGTAGTACGGCGCCGGAAAGACCCATCTTCTCACCAAGCGCAATTAACTTTTCGAGATCCATTGTGTCTCGCAACTCGCAAATAAAACCTTGCCGCGTGCAAAAAGTATCTGCCTAAATCAGTCTATCGGAGCACTCTCCTGCACTCGTTAACGAGAACACTGAGCAACACACAAAATCGTTCCGATAGCAGTATCACCAACTCGAGGCTCTTTCTCACTACTTTGGACACACTGTGCACCAAAAGGTCCTGTTTCGCGGACGCCAGATTAATTGTCACACATGTCCCGTTAATTAGGGAAGCGATCGCCGGGCTAATTCCAATAGCCGAAGTATCGGCCCCCCGAACCGCACCACGAAAGCGTGGACAATTTAGAAGTGGTCCTTTTTGGCGCGCCAGCGGACGCCGGCTGTGGCCCAAAGAACAAGTCAGAGCCGAGAGTTGATAAACAAACAAATTATATTCTCAATTATGGCAGATCGAAAACAATACACAAAAATGCACACTCCACAATAGTTGCATACAATATGTCACATATCAAACCAATCAATCAACGTACTACACAATACAATCAGCCACACTTGAAACAACGGACACGGACAACAATACGCACTACAATGCAGTCGCATGCATTGAACAACCAAGACACTTAAAGACTAAAGAGATAGAAAACCTATTCAGTCCAAAGTTCTTGGAACCAAAGTCTAGATGATACTCTTCCGAGAATCACTCACTCAAAGTCCAGCGTTGTTGTCGTTCCGCAGCCCTCGAAGTTTCTCTTCCAGGAAACCTCCCGTCTTCAATTGGCCACTCTTCAAACTTCAACTTCTTCGCCGGAACACGTCGGCTTCACACCCGCAGCTGTTGCCACGCGTCTTCGCTCGATAGCGGTAAACACACGCTCTTGCCTGTAGCTCGAGCTTCACCCCTCAGGTGGAAATCCTCTTCATCTCCGGCTTCGTCCCTACGGACCAAAACCTTCGCCGACTACACGGCGGAATCCCTACGCGCTCTGGCGCTCATTTCCGTCTCCTCCTGCTTTCTCATCTCGGCTGCTCGGTTAAATATCTTGCGCGCGACATTCCAGACGGTTCTCGTCATTTCGTCGGCGCGATACGCAGCGAAGGCTGGGAAGAGGTGCGAGGGTGTACGGGGGCCGTCCCCGACAGATGAGTCAACCCGGCACACACGCCCCGTTCCTTCTGGAAAAATCGAGTGCTTGCTCGGCCGCCGTTGTGGGGTGAGGAGGTTTGTCGGCGAAGCCATGCTTCTGCGGGGAGAGCGCGCGCCCGGGGAGCCTTGGATGTTTGTTTTCTTTTTTCTTTTTTTTCTTTTGACCTCGCGGCGTTTCTCCCGCCCGTTGTCGCAAGAATTTGGCGGCGCGCTCATTTTTAGCGCTCGTTCTGTGACATAAGCGAACATGCAAAAAAACACTAAAAACAAAACACAATATGGCAGATCAGATGAAATCAACAGCACTCAAGTTTGAAGCGCAGCGCTTCAAACTGAACCCCATAATGCTGCAAAATAATGCACGACAAACTAAGAAAGCAAGGCCCCAGAGGAAGGCTCTTCACCATCCCCGAACGACCATCCATCAGATTCATTGATGATGCAAGGGTTGAGCTGATTGCTTTCCGCATAATTTATCAAAAATAATTATACATGACAGCTCAAATCATACGAGACTAAAACTGACCACAGACACACACACATACACACACACTGTTCACACACACACACGCACGCACACACACACGCACACGCACACACACACACACGCACGCACGCACTTACACACACACACACAGGGTGAGCGTTCAATATCAAGAAGTACATCCAATGTAATCCGGTGTGAGACAGCCGCAATATAATATAGATACACCTCTGACGCGAAAAAAGTTCAAAACTAGTCAAAGTTTTGTTTTATATATCATTCTAAACCAATAGCTCTAACTTTGCTGAAACATTCAAAAGCGATTTGTGACTAAAATAATCTCATTTCGGTACTCTGTTCGATGGCATCAGGAACGCCCCTCCCAAAGTGTCCTAATATTATCAAATAATAATCCTGATTATTACAGTCACATTTTAGTGCGTACTCATACTCATACTTCTAGCAAAGTGGGCCCTTAGAGTTTGCATGGTTGCGGCCTGTCTACAAGGAAAGCCTAGCTTTATCTCCTTTGTAAAATAATTTTTGAGACTACTCGGCATTGTTTATTTTTTTTGTTTGCACTGCGCGCTCTGTGTTGATAGTTGTCGTTGTGAACATTTTTCGAAGTAGTTATTGCATGAGTATGTATTTCTTCAACACGAACAGCTTCAAGCACAAAATAACGAAAAATTCGCTACAACGTAACAAAACAAATGAGCAATAAAAGGCACAAACATTACACCATCTAGGCCAGCTTCATTTTCACAGAAATAAGAGAAGGCCGACCAGTTTACTCAACTGAAAGGTCCGTGCACACGTTCGGAGGCCACTGAAGGTGATGCACGTGGAAGCGTCACGAAGAGCGTCCCAGGCTTGCAGAAATGTTCTTTTCCCTTTTTCTCTTCACAAGCCAGTGTCGTTGTGTTTCTCAGGTCAAAACTACGTCTCGGCACTGTTCGCTCTCCCGTCTTCCGCAAAAAAAAAAAAAACTGCAGCCTCGGCCGCGGCAGCACGACTGAAAAGAGAAAAAAAAGAATTGGCCCGAATCTACGTGTTACACTGTAAATGTCGTCGAAAGACGATAGTCTTGCGTCTGGAGAGAGTGAACAAAATGTTTGTTTGATGTTCTGCGCAAGAAAATCAGTGAATGGTATTCTGAAGGTGCTGCGTTAGAGTGCCTCGAGCGTGTAGCGGAGGCGAACAAGCGCATCTAGGATGGATGGATGGATGGATGGATATGGCTGTACCCTTTAGATCGGGTGGTGGCTAGCGCCACCAAGCCGTAATACCTAATGAACCAAAAACTATATTTATTTTTTTCCCTTAAAAAGTGAGTTTGAGGATTCGTACTTTGCAGTGAAGAGTTTAATTTTCACTCGTGCCTTGACTTTAGCCACCAATCAGATAACCTCCTTCTAGTTAAGTCTACCCGCTTAAAGTTTATTTTGCCCTCCCGGTCCCTAAACCCCAGTGCTTTGAAAAACTCTGCGCCATCATCCTGAACTAAAGGGTGAAGCCCTTTACAGAACATTATCAAGTGTTCGGCAGTTTCTTCTTCCTCTCCACACGCACTGCATACTGTGTCTACCCCTTCGTATTTGGCCCGATATGTCTTGGTTCGCAGTACTCCCGTCTTGGGCTGAAACAGTAGAGAACTACCCCGAGTATTATCATAGATCCTTTACTTGGCAATTCCCTGCTTAAAAGTTCGATAGATCTCTAGTGCGGACTTCTTAATCATGCCCATTCTCCGCATGTCAGTCTCCGTTTCCTTCACTTTCTTCTTAACCGATAGTTCTTTTTGGTTTGGCCACCTGCTGTTTTCTCAGTATTTACCAGTCAACTTCCTGGTTCGCTTCCTCCATTTTGTATCGACATTCTTCATGTACAAGTAGCTGAAAACCTTCCTAGCCCAACGCTCTTCCCCCATTTTTCTCAATCGCTTCTCAAATTTTATCTTGCTGCTAGCTTCCCTGCCTTCAAATGATGTCCATCCCATATCACCTTGTACTCCCTGATTTGGTGTATTCCCGTGAGCTCCTAAAACAAGCCTACCTATTCCACGTTGCTTAATTTCTAATCTTGCTTGAGCTTCTGATCTCATGCACAAGACCGCATTGCCGAACGTCAGCCCAGGAACCATGACCCCTTTCCATATTCCTGTCACAACATCATACCTAATGTAATTCCACAGTGCCGTATTTTTTATGACTGCTGCATTCCTGTTACCTTTAGTCGTCACGTATATTTATTTCGTGTTCCCTCAGATACTCGGTCCCATTGCTTATCCATACGCCCAGATATTTGTATTTATCTGTTATCTCTAGCGTGACTTCCTGTATTCTAAGCTCGCTACCTTCGTTGTCATTGAAAATCATGACTGCTGATTTTTCCTTACGCACGTTAGACACAAGCGCCATCTGGCAGTTATCTTCGAAAACGATGGCGCACGCGACCGCGGAGGAAGAAATGCACCAGTCTCGGCGGTGATAAGGTGTAGAACGCAAAGCGACGGGCAGGTAGCACTACCGTGTTGTCGTAGCAAAGCGTTGTAAACACCTCCTTGAGCATCGAGTTGCTCTGTCAGCGCAGCGTGGTAATTGCTACAGTCTTTAGAGTTACTTGTGTGTGCTTCTTCTAGTATAAAGGCAGATATACAAAAAATAGACGTGTTGTTATGGCGCCTCAGATATGCGCAATATTTGCGCTTTTTTAATCGACAATCGCACAACTATGAACACGCTAAACCTTGAGTAGTATTGCTGGGCGCGGTGGATGGGGTTGGCCGTTTGGTGCCGTTTGAGGTATCGTTAGGGTGGACAAACAGACAATTGTACAGACAGACAGACAGACAGACAGACAGACAGACAGACAGACAGACTACATTTTTTTGTTGAAGGTTCCCACGAAAGACTATTGTCTTTAAAAAAGTGCAGCAGCAAGGATACTAATATCTCCCTTCATCAAAACAGAAAATACGGCTAGTTTTTCGACATGGTGCCTTCTCCTTTCTCTCTTTCTTTCACTACAATGTCCCCCCGTCTTAGATTGTTGAGCCGGGCTGTCATATGATTTAACTCTACTACTCCCCCCCCCCCCTTTCACAGAAACGTCGAGCTCAGCACGACTTGTTCTGCCAAGCAGCGCCTCTTCTTTTTTGTTTTTTTTTGCAATTCTCCTCTCTAGTATCGTCAGTTTCGTTCGCTCCTCTCTTCGTTTTTCTGAAAGCACTACGTCCCGAAAAGAGTCTAGAATACTTTTTCCCCTTTCATCCTCTTCTCCAGTGCAGGGTAGCAAACCGAATGTGCGTCTGGTTAATCTTCCTGCCTTTCCTTGCATCTTCATCTCTCTTTTTCTCTCTCTCTAGAATATTATCACAGATATCATTTATCCAACCAGAATAATTTTTTCACAAGTATGAGTGCGAGTATGCGTTCTAAAAATCTGTAACATTTACTTTGTCCTACCTCAATTCACATGATTTATAAAGAATTCACACTGAATTTAGTTATACAAGTTTTATTAGTTTAGCTTACATATTCTATAAAAATAATTTTTACTCAGTGGTAGACCTTGACCTGGCGATAATAAAGCAGACAAATGTTACCGTTTATATGTACTGACCAGACCAAAAATATCTTTTAACCAGTTAGGTTTACATATAACAATTAATAACGTTTGATATTATGAACAAAAAAATATTATATTTTCTATTGTTGTATATCTAATCAGTGCTTCAAATAGCACAGCGAACATTTCATTTACCGAAGTTATTATGGCGTTAATGCTGCGCAAGTAAGGACGAGTACAAGAAAGTGAACAACTACAAGCGCTTGTGGTGTTCACTTTTCTTGCACTACATTTACGCCATAATGAATCAGTGCCAATACACTCACCTCTCCGTTTTGCTTTTCCGAAGTAATTCAAAAAAAAAGAAAACACGTAGTCTAAACAACGCATTATCCTAATTCTGCTGACTTTTCACTGATATTTTGAGAAATGAGCCAAATATTGATCACATGTTTGGTTTATCAACCCAACATTATCGAATCTTAATACTACCTGACAAGAATAACACAGGTAATTCAAGGAGAGCTCACTCACCTTTTTTTTTCGCCGCACCAGCAACCGCTGGGTCCCTCTACACTCGCAAAATCACAATGAGTCAATCGCTGCCAGGAACCGTCACACGATTACCGTTCACCCAACTCCCTTGTGTCGTTGATAACCATCATTGCTACTTGTCTCTTGTGATATCCAGAAGGTTCTCAGAACGATTTCTTTTTCTCCAACGTCACCGAACCCCTCGCACAATCCTCACTTCACCGGGCTGGTCTGCGTCATGTTGGTTTGTGGGGAACGGCATCCCTTTGGCGAGGCTGCCTACGTCACTCCTTGAACAGCCAATGAATGACAATGAGCGATGCTCCGGAGCAATCGGGGAGCATCCCGCGAGGCAGAAAGGATGTGCGGAAGCATTCCCGGAGGAACCACGAGAGCATAATCAGGGGATCGGCCCCGTTCTCTTCCGGTTTGCTTCGTCCGGCGAACACCGGAGGAAAACGGTGGAAAACGAATGCCTTTGCTCCGGAACAATCTGGTTTGAGTGAGGCCACCGGAGCAGAGCGGGCTCATGCTTCCCCGGTTCCTCCCAGCTGGGTGAATTCTTCTTTACAGTGTATGGGAGAGCATAAGCCCGTACCCAATAAAACAAGCATGCATGTTATGTGTTTATAAAAAGTTTATTTACACTATGTACAAACAACAAAGGTTTCATAACATTCCAGTAATAGGGCACATACTTCAGCACTTCTATGTATCACGACGAACATCCCTACGTTGCAAGGAAGACATCATTCTTCTAATATACATGACAATGTAGGCATACGTGTACACAAGAACTCATGCGATATCGTTATACAATGAATGGTGAAATGATACAATAGAAGCAATGAAACACAATTGGTTACTAACGAAATAATGAACAACTACTGAACGGGCACTGCATAGCACCACGTCGGTCGAAAAATGAGTTTCACCATTTTGTGTTCAACATTGACGAAAGGGCACGACTAATGCCGCAGAAACTCATGCTCCCCGAGGAAGGAAAGCTCCTCAGAGGGGAACGCGAGGATCTCTCGTCTCATTCGGCCCAGTATCGGCCACAAAGCACACTGGTGGCAGTTCGCAGCCATGACCCCGCATCAGTTTCGTTAAAGGCTGCACAGCTCCGCAACCATTAAGAGCCGAGAAGCTCCCGCGAAGAAATCGGCCGTTGGACATGAATGTTCTCACACCCTGCACCCGAAAACCAGCACAAACCGCATGCCAAAAAACACGAGAGGCCACACATTCAATTGTGACATGTTGATTTGTCTCGACCAAGCCGCAATTGGGGCAAACGGAAGTGCGAACCACCTGCCATCGCTGCAACCGGTCTTGAGTGGGAAGCAAGCCCCAGCCCAACCACCAGATGAAGACCCGGAGGTGTCCTGGCAACACTGCTGCAGTTATTGGTTTCTAAGGGCGGTTCAATTTATATTGAAGATGCTGGGGCACCAAGGGCCATGGCAGGGCGGCTATTGTGTCCACCATTTAAGATTCGGCCACATCTATCTCTGGGCAAGTAGCCTCCAACCGTCAGTGAAATGCCAGAAGGGCTCGATACAAAGATGGCAGTTCAGTTGATTAGGGACCTTGGTTAATTTGGCTAGCCGGAAGAAAGACGCGTAGTGATGGCCCCACACGGTAGCAAGCCAGTGTCTGAGCGGTCGTACCATTGTTGCTCTGTATTCGCATTAAAGTGTGAAGGCACAAGGTAGAAGCCGTGACGGAAACGTCGAGGAATGAAAAAAAAACCTCGATCTTGTGGTTGAGCTAACGCCAGACGAGATAAAAATTCTGTGCCACCAGACCAAATAAATGAACTGATGCAACTTCGTACTTTCTTGGAGATGTGGAGCGGTGGTTTTACAGAATGGCAAAGGTACCAAAATTTTCTGAGGTAAACCGTTTGAGCTCAGTATCGGCGTTACAAGAGGGGGAAGTAGAAGTGTTTGGCTTCTTTTACGTCACTTTGAAGAGTTCCTACAACAAATGACCAGATGCTCTCCTGTACACCAAATGCAGTGAAAGCAACGCCTAGTATTGTGATGCTACGAGACCACAATTAAGGCGACGGGAGGTTGATACGACCGTTGGTGTTTCCAATAATAAATACTGGCTTTTAGAAAAGTTTAACCTTGCACAGGAGATAATGCTGAAATGATGTAAAGTATGAAGAGCATGCTGCAGCGACTGTTCATTATGTACATATAGAGTAAAATTATCTGCATATGCAGTGACCTTCACATGAGTGTTACCAGGTAGGGGTAAGCCTGGAATCTGCGGGTCACGTTCAACGGCCCTTAAGAAGGGCTCTAATGTCAGAATGAATAGAACTAGGGAGAGTGGATACCTTTGACGAACCCCACGCGTTATTTGAAAAGCGTGACTCTCACGGAAATCTATGTAAAGGGTACTTTCTCAATTAGTGTACATCGCGTGAATTAGGTCGATGAACTTATCTGGAAATTCGAATGCATGTAAAACATTTATTAAGTAACCATGTTCTATGAAATCAAAAGACTTCTTCTGATCTAAGGAAACCAACAGCCCTTGCGCACATCGGCTAGTAGTGTACTGAACGTTGTCTCGCGTTCACCACGTATGAATGTGTATTTCTCGGCCCGGAACGGAACATGCTTGGTGGGGAGCTAATAATAGAGGAAGAAAAGGTCTGATTTGGCGCACGAGAATGTTGGCCAAGAGCTTGTAATCTACATTAGGCAGGGCAATAGTATGCCAATCTTCTGGTCGCGGAGACATTTAGTCTTTTTTGGTGACTGGTGTTATACGGACTCTGCGGACAGAGGTTGGAAAGCTAACATCTCAGAAACACTTGCAAATGACCCATGACATAAATGAACCGATGATAGGCCAGAACTGTACGTAAAACTCTGCAGGAAGTCCGTCAGGCCCGGGAGCCAAACCCTTGTCATTACGTCCAATGCACCCTTTATTTCATCGTCTGATGGTGGTGATAGCAAAACGTCTTCTGACATAATCGAATCATGTGGTAAGTCTTTCAACAGGGATGTGAAGAAAGGGATCCTGGGTAGCTGACACCAGCAATATACTGAGTGATTGTCTGAACGTGTTGAGTGAAAGCTTAAAGGTAACGTGTACCCGCAGTAGCTGGTGCGGTAGGGTTTAACAAGCGGGCAGACGAGCCTGGTGGACGAAGCGGAGCTCTGCGTTCATACCTGAGCACCTCAGGTTGCGCACACGGTGCACGTCTACAGCGCCAAGCTGCAGCGGAGAGAGAAGTGCGCATAGTACGTTGATATCGTTCAACAAGCTCCTCTTGCCATGCCCACATAACGAGGGAAGGACTGGGATCACGGTAGGCAATGCATATTTTTTTTGTTTAAGAATGAAGCACATTTGGACATAGAGCGCGAAGTTTTTTGCCCGGCGCACTGCAATGTTGAGGCCACTGTTATTTGAGGCGATCCCAATCAGCTACATCTGCACCAATGAGTGATGAGCGTAACACTCTGGACAATTTTTCCGTAGACTGAAAGTCCTAAAGGACGCGGCAATCGAGACGCCATGGTCTGTAAATCGCCGGTGTCCACGCTGGCAGGCGAAGAGAAAGCGTTACCGGGTGGTGGTCACTAATGTGCACTGGTGTCAGTGGCAATGGCATTACCCCAGTGTCATGAACGTAGGCAGTGAGACTAGCGGATGCATATACGAGATCAATTCTGCTGCTCGATGCTGCTCGCCGCCAAGTGTAAGCATAATTGCTACCATATACACTTTCATGTAAGTCGGTCAATGCCGATTGCTGCACTAGACACTCGAGGTCTCTGGCGTTCCTGTTTGGCCAGCCGCGACCCGGACCTCGAACGTCTGCGTGCGAGTCTAAGACGCAACTAAAGTCCCGTAAGAGTATCATATGCCGTGAATTTAAAAGAAATGCATCAAGAAAGCGAAAAAAAAGTGCTCGAGTTCAGAGACTCTGCTGGAGCTTACACACCGGCAAATCTTATACGCAACGCAAAGAATGTGCAGTCAAATGTCAGCACGCGTCCGAAGGCATCAAAATAAACATGATGACCACGCAAAAGACTTCGGTTAATATAATACCTTTGACGCCAGTTCATTGCGTACTGGCACACGAAAAGAAACAATCCACACTGAACGCGCGTTTGGAAGTGAGTAAATCAGAGAACTTAAAAAATTACTTTCCTGCACAAACAGTAAGTCACACGAGACTGAACGCGCGAAATGAAATACCTCAGCCTGTTTTTGTGGGTTGCGGAAACCCTGAACGTTAAAGGTTAGAACTTTTAATGTTACAGCAATGGCGAGAAGTGAAATTCAATATGAACACACTGAAAAGCAGAGGTACGTTTAGCAGACGCGGGAGCGGGTGCTCCGCGAGCAGCTCAGCCATTTTTTACGGCCAGGCGACCCACCAGAGACACGGGACTTCTGGAGCCGCGATGAATTCCGCAGGGGACTTTTGTCTCTGCAGGGGGCTTCCGAACGACTGCTAGATACACTGTGGCGTGTGGTGCCAGGGCTCTTGAGTGAGCATGGAACAAAGGATTCTAAACTGTCCTAGCTTTCCTCGCCGGGACTGGCGTCTTTATCGATCTGTAGTGGCGTCTCATTCGCGGTGCTGCTCGACTCCTCAATGATGGAGACCTCGTTGCCTTGGGTTGGTGTCTCCTTGATGACGCTTGATTCTGCTGCAATAGGATGAGCGGTAGATGTATAATCTTCTGTGGCGAATTCCCCAAGAGGCGCCTTGTCTGGCGAAGACTCAGCCTGTTATGAGGCCAAGATCACTGCATGTGGGGCACTAGACGAATTAATCGAACTTGGAGGAACTGCCCTGTCCGGGCTGGCCGAGGACACAGTAGCCGTCTGGTTCAACATTGTGATTTCCGCCTCTTGGTATCATTGGCCGTTGACCACAGCTAGTTATGACGAACCCTCGCCCTTGTTCTTGGAAAGCGTTCCTGGATGAAGGGATAGGAAGTCCTTGGATGACACCTCAGAGTACGACTGTCAGATGGCGCAAGCGATGGTTGCATGTGGGTCACCGCAGCGGTGGCAAGGCAGCGAACATCCCTTTTCGTCATGACCATAGACGCTGCACCATCCACAAAAGTGGGCCGTGCAGCTCAAACGGAAGTGCCCACTTTCACCACATTAGCGGCACACCCGTTGTATTCCTTTGTAGTCACAGGTAACACGATGGCCAGCGACTTTGAGGTAGTTTGGCACCGGTGACGAGGTCTTTATTTTCATACAGATGTATCACGTTCCAGTGGTCACGTTTGGACGTGACCCCATAAGTTATCTGCTGATGAGCAGCACCTTCCCATAGAGGGACAGTGCTTGTGCAAATACTTCGCCGGGTACGTGGCACGGCAGGAACTGCACGATCACTTGGGTCACTTGGGGTCCCAGGGGTACGATGGCGACGCACTCTCCTCGGATGACGAGGTGCGACACGTCCACGATTTGGGCCAGTGTGGCCTCACTGTTGACGGCAACTTGGTAGTTCCGGTCTCCAAAGGGCTGAACGCAGTACACTTCTTCGATTTCTACTACTAAAGACGTCACTTCAACGACGTCTTCGGGACTAGTCCCATCAGGAACGATAACGTCAAAAGCGAAAGCCTTCTTCGGTGTCTGGCTTGACATGATGGGCGCCCACCAGCCTAAGGATGCCCAGAACCATGCTGCTCAGCTCGTCCCCCGTTACTTTTAGCACTGCTGCAAAAACATGACGCCGACCAGCGGGCAGAATCGCGACCTTTGAGAAAACACCAGTCACCTGCCCATTTGTTTCTCGTTTTATATTGACTGATGATCTCTTGATCATGGGCTTCACGGCCAAAAGCCACTTCTTATACCGAATTTCAAACTTTTTGTCAAGTTCACCCAACGCACATGTCGTTTCGAGTTGCCAGATTTCATTGTTTCGGAATATTAGCGCTTGACCAGCTATTACTGGCGCTACTCAACACGTGAATAACGCCCGACTCCAGGCATTGGAGAAACCACTGTGGATATTGATAAAGCGAAAAGTTTATAAGTATATATATATATATATATATATATATATATATATATATATATATATATATATATATAAAGTTTCCTCTCAAACATGCGGGAGGAATCTCTATGCCGGGTTCCCTATGATCACCTTGATCTTGGCAACCGCTCTAAGAGAATTGCGGAGCGCGAAAGAAAGAAAGAAAGAAAAAAAGAACGAAACAAAGAACGAAAGAAAGAAGAAAAAAAAAGAAAGAAAGAAAGAAAGAAAGCAAAGAAAGAAAGAAAGAAAGAAAGAAAGAAAGAAAGAAAGAAAGAAAGAAAGGGAGAAACGGAAGCACGTCTCGGATGCACAATCGAAGCTTCGCTTGTCCTCATTTTCGTCGCAGGGCAAGGGCTTCCGTACATTTTTTTCTGCTCTGGGAGCTTTGAGTTAGCAACGGCTACTTGTCGCCATTATTGTTCAATGCTTATGCTCTTGTCAACTTCTAACTATTTTCAGTTGTGCAAATTTAATAATGAATTGTTTCAGCAGCCAGGATATATATCGTGGTAATGCAGAGCAGGAAAACTACATATTTTGACCACTTGCTTCGATTACTGGGCCGTAATGCACGCAATATATGTGGTGCGGGATAGCAACGGTAATGAGCGAATTCAAAACGCAGTGAAAGACAACGTTGCGCAAGCCTCGAGAAGCCAAGCAAGTACTCGTCAGCAGTCCTTTGCGTGTTGTAATTTCCGGGTTTTTCTTTAAAAAAAAAGGCGATAACGCCACATTTCCCCGTCGCACTACGAGTCACATTAGCACGACGTACGTTCCCTTCGTGACGATTGTCGTTCACGCTTAGTTTTCGGAGTTCATTTTAGCTAGCATTGAAGTCGGGCGAAATGGGGGAGGGGGGCAGGTCAGATTTCCGGTACATCATGGGGGCGCCAATAGTGAAATGCCCGGGTTATTCATTAGAGTAATTGGGACTGCAGAGCAAGTACGTGTCGGTGTGGAAATTCCGCGAGCACAGAGCGCGATTGCGTGATTAGTTTTGTCGCTGTCAGCTCGTTTTATAACACCTTCATTCAATAATTTCTAATGAACAAAGGAAAAGTTGTGTGAACTGGCCCTACGTTTATCAGTTAGAGAGATTCTTTTCTTTCACCTAGAGACTGAAGTTAATTGTACTATTTCAGATTATTAAAGGATGAATGAAACATAAGTGTTGAAAAATATGCCGAAGCAACCATACAACAACGCAGGTCAATGCCACGAAGGTTTATGAACTCATTATTATCCCCTGCTATCTGTCGTTCGAAGGGGAAGTTTATTTCATTATTTTATACGGTACATGCATTTGGACCTTCAGGAACACAACAAACTTGGTAAAGGGTTCGTAACGACATTACAACATCAAAACCACTGAATGGGAACAGCATGGGAAGGAAATATTTGATTCTCGAAAACCGAAGAAAACATATATATCAAGAGAGATTACAGTTTGGACAACGTAAGCTCTGTTCCCCCTTGATCACTAGCGGTTAAATATTTTGCTTAGCATTTTGCTTCAGTGTTATAGCAGATATGTTACAGGACCGTACCTAATTTGGCGGTAGCCGCCTGAGAGACATACTAATATATCTCTACATTTACGCTTAAACAGGGCCACTACTGCAAGCATCAAAACATGATCAGTGAAGTTTATCTTCTCAAGCAATAGTTTCATTTGCAGCACCAACTGCGCAAGACATTATATGTCCCGGAATGCTAAAAAATGCTTAACCCAAGGTAAGCCTCATAAGTGAGGCGCGACATTGGCCCGGCTATCAGTCCTTTTTCTTCTTTTGTTAAGTCCTTGATGTTGTTGTTGTTGTTGTTGTTTTCCTGTGCAAATGGTTCGTACCCAAAGAAGGGGATTGGCCGATTATAAGATGAATTTGCCCTAAACTTTCAGCATTGCGTCATTCCTACAAATTTTTTTTGTAACTTAATTTTGATTTGAAATACCGGTATCAAGTTTGCAGAAAAAAAGAAGAAAAATAGTGAGACAGCAATTTAGCAAGAAAATCGTTTAGTCGCAGTGATGTATTCTTGAACGGCGAATAAAACATCCCTGTGGCTGAAACCCAGTGTAGAGGCTCCAAATGAAAGAAGATCAGGTTGTGATAATTGCAAGCCCAGTCTTTGAAGAGGTGGTGTTAGTATGCTTTGCCTGAATAAATCGAAACGGTGACAATGTAATAAAAAATGACTGATCGTTTCCTCTTGTGATCAGTAAATGCAAATAGGGGAATTCAATATGCCTGATCTATGCAAGTAAAAATTGAGGGAGGTAATGCGGGAACGAAATTTCGTGATGACAACTTCCATCATCCTTGAATTAGTCAGTTCACTGCGCCAGGGAAATAACAAGTGTTTGTACTCTGGAGAAGCCGTCAGTGCAGGGTCAGAAAAATTTTGCCTGATTTTAAGGGTGCGAAATCGCGCCACCGTAATGTGTACTGTATGAGGGAAAATAGGAATAATTAGTGTCGAAAGGGATGCCTTCGCAAGAGAATCAGCTATTTCGTTTAACAACAAACCTTTGTGGCCTGGTGTCCAGATTAAATGAATACTTCGGAGATGACAGGGGATCAACGATTTAAAAAGTTTCACTATAGGTGAGTGACCAGATGCGGACAGAGAAGAGCACACTGATAATGAATCAGTTATGACTGCTACGACTGGAATGGAAATATTTACCTTTCGCAAAGCTCACATTATTGCCATGAATTCAGCCAGAAAGACAGGAAGAAAGTCCGGTAAGTGAAGTGAAAATGACCAATCAAGTACGGGGCAATATATTCCAACGCCTGATTTTTCATGTGATTGAAATGCGTCCGTTGCTATAATGACATTTGTTGGCAGACTACTTAAATGGTCCTGCAATAAACCATTTAAAATGCCTGTAGGTAATAGCTTAGCGTGAGTTGGGAAGATATTATGGTAAACAATTTCTGGAGAATTTTGTTGCTCAGTTAAAGGAATCAGATCACGAACGTGTACATTTAGGGGCTCAAGTAACGATTGAACAAATAATATTTGTGGTTTGGTAAGTCTGGGCCAATGCACGGAGAAGAATAGGTCAGGATTGGAAATAAAAATAATTTGTTCAGGGTTAAACGGTGCTTCATATAGTCGTAAAAAGGTCTGCACAGTAAGAATGTAAAGCGACATGATAAGGTTGGTATTCGTGCTTCAAGGTATAACACTGCATTTGCAGTATACTTTGGATCCTAAGCAGAGCCGTAAAGCCTCTCTTTTTAACAGAACCAGCGGCCGAAGTTTGTAGGCTGGCGCACCAGAAAAAAGAATGCAGCCAAACTCCAACACAGGCCGAACATACATTTTATATATAATCAAAAGTGCCTTTCTTCTCATACCTGATCTACAATTGCTCAACCTCCGCAATACGCCCATCGCGCGTACTGCTTTTGTCGCGATTTATTCAATGTGAGGGCGCCAACTTAGATGTTCATTATACATAACTCCTAGATATTTCAATGATTGTACTTGTGGGATATCTTGAAGCTTGTAATTAATAGATATGTGCACGGGATCTTTGATTGGAAAAACGAGAATAGCACATTTACCGGTATTCAGGTTCAACATCAATCCATCCAGCCAATGTTCTATTTTATTAAGATATGCTTGCAATATAGTGTAGAGACAGTGGAAGTCATGTGCCATAGCAAAAAAAGCAATGTCATCGGCATAAACATAGGTTTTCACATCTGGATGAACGGGGATGGTACTAAGCAATATGTTGAATAAAACCGGGGAAAGTACTGACCCCTGAGGTACACCTCGGGTTTGCTTGTGCTTACAGGAAGAGAAACCGCCTTGATAACAATAGAATTCTCTTCTACTTAAAAATTCCGTCACCCATGCTACTATATAAGGTGGAAGTCCATGACTCCATAACTGATTAGTCAAGATAGAATACTCTACCTATATGATTACACTATCATATGCTTTACATATGTCTAACGTTACTAAAGCCGCAAAGTGCTTTTTGTGACGGGCAATATGAATACGACTTTCCGGATCTACATGTGCATGCCATATGGAATATCCAGATCTAAAGCCAATTTGGGAAGAACTCAACAGTTGTTTCTCGTTAATAAACCTAATTATACGACCATGAAGTACCCTTTCAATAAGTTTTACTACATTAGATGTTAAGGCTATCGGTCGTATGTTGTCCAAATTATAGCCTGCCCCCTGTTTCTTAAGCAGTGGTATAATTTTCGCAATCTTCCATTCAAAAGGGTTCCATGCTCTTCTAAGGGAATAATTGACGAGACTTAACAGATCATTCAAATATTCCCTGTGAAGTATTTTTAGCATTGTATTTGTTATTCCATCGGAGCCTGGTGCTGCATTTGTCAATCTTTCCATGGCCTGATTTAATTCGGAAGTCGATATTTCTGTGTAGTCATAGATGGTTGTTGTGTAAGCCGAATTAGGAAGATGCGTTGAGAACCTGTTTTCTAATTCTTTAGCCAACTGATTCAATGATTCCTGTAGTTCCTGTGAAATGTAAACTACTGAGTCAACGTTTCCTGATGTAGGGGTCTTCTTCCTACCACGAAGGAAGTTGAATAAAGCACGTTTGTTATTTGATTTAGACAGGTATTCGAAATGTTCTTGGTCATATTGCTCTTTCGCTCGCGATACGGTGCGTTTAAATGTTGCCGCAATGAATTGATAATCCTTCCAATTTTTTGGACTCTGATTACATATAAGTGTTTTCCATGCAGCTTTTCTTTTTCTATAATCTCGTGTGCACTCATCATTCCACCATCTACTAGGTTGGGCACTTTTGGATGACGACGAAGCAATTACAAATTCTGAAGTATTCTTGGAGATTTTTAAAGCAGAACAGAGATTTCTGCCGAGGTCTTCATTTTGACCACTGGACACTGCCCTAATGTTGGAACGCAAGCAGTCTTTAATTTTTTTGTAATTGATCAATGTTTTCTCTGCCCTTTCAATAGATTTCACAGCACATGAGATTTCAAAGTATACAGGAAGATGGTCACTGTTTGAAGAGAAATCAATTGTTTTCCAAGACTTTATTGAAACACTTGGGCTGCAAAACGTGAGATCTAATACCGATCGTGTCCGTCCGCGAATAAATGTTGGCTGTCTATCATTTAGGCAGGTAAGATTTTTATTAATCATCTAATCCCACAGAAGAGTACCAGAAGGATCTGTTCGAAATCCCCATGAAACATGATGTGAGTTGAAATCACCAGTCAGAAGGAAATAATTCTTGCAATTAGCTAAGGCGGTATCTAATTGTTGAGTATTATGCAAACCCGTTGGAAGATATGCGCTTATAAGTGAAAAAGGGTGGTGCCCTGGCAGACAGAGGTCTATTGCCAAAATTTCACAGTCTGTGGACATAAGCTGAAAAGCTATGCTCGCTGTGCGGCAAAACTTATTCGAGACTAGTATAATTAGACCACCTCCTAGTGATGGACGGTCTAACCGAAATGCTCTAAAATTGTTTAAAGGATAATTCTTAACGGGGTCAAGCCAGGTTTCTTGTAATGAGATTATATCCGGATATAACTGATTAATTAAGCAAAGTAAGTCAGTAGAAGCAGAAATCAAAGACCTACACTTCCACTGTAGTACTTTCAAGGTATCTATGTTGACGAGCGAAACACTTCAGCAACGGCAGCTTCTAACAATACTCTCCTTAATAAGTGCACTGGCATTTTCACTGCCCTTTTTGTGTTTTGTGTTTGGGCAAGGAGATTTTAATGGAGATCCAGTGCGCTTTTGACGCCTGAAATCTTGGCATACGTCCATTTCATTCTGATCCTCCACGTGGGTCGACGTAGAAGGAACGGACAAAATTGGGGTTTTCTCCTCTCGGGATTGTCGCTGTGGGGCTAAATTCGGTGTCTCTTCCACTGCACAAGGTGCCGACTTGGCCATCGGTACTGCTACTGCAGAAGCCAGCTGTGTCATCTGTGAGCAAAACACTTGAGAGATGCACTCACTCACGCTCGTAACTATGTGTTCCAGCGCTTTCGACATCGCCTTTTCTACTGCAGCCTCAATAAGATTAAGAATCTTCGTCTCACCTAGTTGTTCGTGCCTCGACGCGACTCCGGCATATCCAAAGGCTCTATTCTTCACAACTGTTATTGCTTCTCGCCGCGAGCAACGACGTCTGTCCATGATTTCTAGAAGTTGCGTTTCATTAGACCTTGCGGTGCAGTTCAGATAATCGGCCGCGTGATTTCCTGCCCAGAGGCAGCACTTTTCGGTTTCGGCGTTCCACTCCTTCGATGGGTGGGTATCGCCACAGATGCGGCAACGTGAATTTGATTTACAGCCCCCTGCGCTATAACCAAAACGCCAACAGTTTGGACATTGGAGAGGACGGGAAGCGAGACGTTCGACTCTGAAAATGAGCGGCCATATTTTCAACTCGGATGGACAGGAAGTACCGGCAAAGGTAGCAATAACCGACTCAGCGGGGACTTTCTCACCGTTAACTAATCGGTTGCATTAGTACACAGCTATGACCCCAGCATCAGACAGCTTTTCCAGAGTCTCAGCGGGCGTTAATGTAGAGTCGACTCCTCGTACAATTCCCTTAGTGCACTTACCGGGACCGAAGCAAATGTCTTGCATTTTAGGATGTCAGAAACGCACGAAGGATCTGAAAATCTGCATACCAAACCACCTCTTCCGAACTGACGAACATCACTTAACAGCTGAAAGTGCGGCGTCATGGCCTGCAACCCCACCTGGATCGTCTTCGGGTTGTTGAGCCTAATAAATCCACCACTCGAGGGCACCAGCGCAACAGGGATGCTTCCAACACCACTGCGGGAAAAATATTTCAAGGGCAATTCATCATTAGGCAAAGAGGCTGACCAAGGGCTGTGCCCTTGGCCAGGTGATGAATTAGACATTAGCACTAATTCGATTGCTTAAAGAAGTAATATGTAACGTCAGCTAGTTTCAACAGGTCAAGTTCACCGAAAACTCAGCCAAACCACCGTCAGAAAGAGTCCGAAGGGACGAGCCCGGTACAGAACGAGCAGATCACCGAGCCTGCTTCCGAACGCTTGAAGCAGCGCGTCCTTTGTTAAGCCCTGTTAAGTCCTTTACTCCACCACACGAAAGATCACTTTTTTTCCCAGCTGTAGAGCTTCGACCGTAATTTTTCTGTCATGGATTAATTGATAATTGGTGTACAATGCTATTTTGTTGAAAGAGAAAAACCTTGCGGTTTTCTTGAAAAAGGCATGCGTTTTTATGTCGGTGGAAATAGTTACGCTGATTTGGCGAGACAAAGCGAATCATCACAATTTTCTCGCATGCCTTGTGAACAGCAGACACACGGTGACAAGTGTCAATATCACTCAAAGGGGCCCAACGGCACTTTTCCAAGTAGCTACTGAATGAATTCACTAAAACAGCTTATTGCCTCACAAATTCACGCCGCAATCTTACTTTCATTTTCGAGTTAACTCGATGCGTGCGAACTGCGGGGGTGCTATAGCTATGATCGCATCAGCAGCGAATAGAGTCAAAGGTGCGAACAGCAGTCGTTTCATCTTCACTACATACCTTCAGAAGTACGAATATATTCGTAATCCATGACTCCACATATAGTTATAATCTATGACTGAGCCAGGCTCTTTCAGAAGCAGATGCAGTGCTAAGCTATTTCATTTTAAGTTTGACGTAGGCCGTGATCATGCCATCGGAGAACCGCGTGAACGTATTGATCATGTCCTCAGTGACTGCGATTTTGCACACAGTGCAAGCGGCACTTAGTAACATCAATTTTACATCGGGCAATGCGTGCGCATGTCGCAAACCTCTATATGGTGGAAGTTGTTAACAGCAAACAGCTTGATTGATATGTGGGGTTTAACGTCCCAGAACCACCTTACGTGTATGAGAGACGTTATAATGGAGGCCTGCATAAATTTCGATCACCTGTTGTTCTTTAACGTGCACCGAAATCTGAGCACACGGGCCTATAGCATTTTCACGTCCAGCAAAAACGCAACCGTCGCTGCCAGGATTTGATCGCGCGACCTGCGGGTCGGCAGCCGAGTATCTTAGTCACTATATCATTAGCTTAGCCACTAAATCACCACGGCCGAGCAACAATAAACAGACTCAACCGCAGTCCCCACACTCGCATAATGCTCACTTGCTGCATTTCGATGGACTTACTATCAATTCTACGCATGTTTTGCGTCTAAAAAAACCCATGTGGCTATTAACCACAGGAAGGGAAGTCCCACTACATTGTAGAGCAGGTTCGACTGGTAAACGAAATCACGAGTGAAGTGTAACACGTAAACAGCGTGAAGGAGAAAGAAAGAAAGAAAGAAAAAAGTGAAAATGAAAGAAAGATAGAAAGAAAGAAACAAAAAAGAAAGAAAGAAAGAAACAAAGAAAGAGTGAAAGAAAGAAGAAAGAAAGAAAGAAGAAAGAAAGAAAGAAAGAAAGAAAGAAAGAAAGAAAGAAAGGCGACAGGAAGGACGCAGCAGAAGGTTTGACATCAATCCACAACGAAGCCTAGAAAACAAAAAAAATGGCCCCATACCTGCATGTTAATCTGGAAATCTCGTCGAAAAATGATAGTCTTGAGTGTGGAGAGAGTGAACAAAACATTCATTTGATGTTATGCGCAAGCAAATCGGTGAATGGTATTCCGAAGGCGCAACGTTAGAGTGCCGCGAGCGCGCAGCGGAGGCGAACGAGCGCATCAAGTCACGTTGCACGAGAGACATGAGCGCTATCTGGCAGTTTTCTTGGAAAACGAAGTGCGTGGCTCTGAGACAGGTGTGCGCGCCCGCCTCAGAGGTGATAAAGTGTAGAACGCAAGGTGACGGGTAGGTGCCACCACTGTCTCGTCTTAGCAAAGCGTTGGAAGCACTCGCCTTTTCGTGTAGGCGTTGCAAGATCAGCGAAGCGTGATAAGCACTACGGTCCATAAAATTACTTGTGTAGGCCTTTACTAATAAAAGACGCACATGCAGAATATATACGTGTTGTTAGGGTGCCCCAGACATGCACAATATTTGCTCTATAATTGACAATTGCACAAGTATGAACGCTAAATCTTGAGCAACATTGGTTGGCGCTGCGGATGGGGTCGGCCGCTTCAAGTACCCGCTGCCGTTAAGAGTGGACAAACAGACAGACGGAATACAGACAGACAGACAGACAGACAGACAGACAGACAGACAGACAGACAGACAGACAGACAGACAGACAGACAGACAGACAGACAGACAGACAGACAGACCAAAACTTTTGCGTCGAAGGCCCCCAAGAAAGGCTTTCGTCTTTAAAAAAGACTTGAAAAACGCGTGACCTATGCCTCAAAAGTAGAAGGCGATGACGTAATCAGGCACCCTGTGCAGAACACGTGCCGTTCATCTATATAAGTGGTGCCAGCCGTCTAGCCACTAAGAGAAAATGAGCAGACCACTAATCAAATCTGAAGAAAATAACTGAAGTTATAAAAACTGGGCTTGCGTGCGGGAATTTATCGAGAGAGACGATTATTACTACTGAACACATGCAAATACCAGGCGCTCTTCAGCATATGAAATCTTCGGTAATCACTGAATGTCAACTTGAGTTAGCTCTTGCGTCTTTGGGGACCGTTACGAATAACTAGGAAGAAAAATACTAAAGTAACACCACTAACTTAAAGAAACGCTTTTGAGAAAACAATTTTTTTCGTGTTTGTAATTTACTGTTTCCCAATACCAAGATGACCCTGCTTGCCGGCAGAAGGCCGACAGCGTGGCCATCTTGGTATTGCATGAAAATTCAAAGCCAAAAGCAAGAGAATATGCAAGTTTGAATAGTGAAGAGGTGAGCTGCACGAAACGTATTCGTTACGAAACGCTGGGCGTTCCAAACATGTATGCAGGAAGGACGCCAGGACACTAAAACGTCTACTAACAACTAAAAAGAAGCATAATGGCGGAAAAGCAAGAAGGCACACAAAGTTACTGGCGCATGACCACGCAATATGCGAACCTATGGGGTAGACAAGCTCTACGTGATAGCCAACTGTTAGAGTATCTGATTTCATATTTATGAGAGTTTATCAATCGTGAGCTCCCACACGCGCTATCAGTAATACCGATATTCCATGCCTCATTCATATGACGCATTTCTTTATTCATACGCCGGTGCAATAATGCGCAATCATCGAATACTGGCGTGCATTACATTCGATACAATGTAAGAAAGGAAGAAAATTTTCACATTGCTTTTTTTACATTGTCGAGAATGTAATTTCTCGCCATTATTGAATTACCGCTGTTTTGCATTCTTATAGGAATTAATAAACGTGGCTGATGATTGATGTGTGTCATACAGTGGTAGCGATACAGTGACTTCGATAACAGTGGTAGTGCGAGCGTGAGTCAACTAGTCATCGCCCTGCCGTGGTTGTCTATTGGCTAAGTTACTCGGCTGCTGACGCGCAGTTCACGGGATCAAATCCCGGCTGCGGCAGCTGCATTTCCGATGGAGGCGGAAATGTTGTAGGCCCGTGTGCTCAGATTTGGGTGCACGTTAAGGAACCCCAGGTGGTAGAAACTTCCGAAGCCCTCTACCACGACGTCTCTCATAATCATGTGGTGGTTTTAGGACGTTATACCCCACATATCATCATCATATTTATCATGATCATGTAGTCATCGACATGCATCAAAGTGAAATCAAATACCTCCACAGTTATTATTCACGTGGCCCCCACATGCACCAGATTGATAGATGATAGGCTCGCGTGTTGCATGGTCATGCGCAGGCAAATTTTTGTGCTTTCTTTATTTTTCGCCTTTGTGGGCTTATTGAGTTGTTAGTAGGTGTTCGTCGTGCTGTGACTTCCTTCCTTTGTCAATGATTGCACGCCCTGTTTTTTTGTTTCTCTTTTTAATAAGAGGATGGACATTATTACAAGACATGGACCCAAAGATATGAGAGTAAGTGCTATACTCGTTACTCGCGAAGCTGGCTATCGTTGTCGCAACATTGCTTTTGTGATAGCAAAGACACAGGCATTATTCTTAAAAAAATATTGCGACAAGTTTCTTGGGGAAACAAATCCAAACTTGAAGGCACATTTTCTTTTTTAGACACTTTATTATTGAGGACTAACAAACAAGCCGTCTTTGTCTGTCAGTTCTCCAATCCCCCGAGGTTGTTCCGTGCTAGAAACAGCAAGGAAGACTTATGCAACCCGTTCATCCCACGCAACGTGTGATGATATTCTCAGAAACGTCTGAGAGAGAAAAAAAAAACTGGCAGATGCCACGTATAGTTGGAATCAATGATATGCGAAGCACGAATGCTGAGGGTTGATATGTCACTTCAAGATCAGCACAACGTTACGAGGCGGACGGATGTAAAACACAGCAAACACAAGTAGAAATGTTATGCGCACTCACGTATCTAGATAAGATGCAAAAAATTAAGTATCCTGTTCATTGCCATCCAACGACAGCGCCAATGACGTTTTCAATACAAGCATCAGCAGCCGTGGACATGTAAATTATGCCGTATATGACTTTCATCTCATGATAATCATGCCATGATCACAAATGCGCCTGACATTTGTGTTCGTCATCCATTCACGTCACGTAATACGCAATTCGCTACATGTGAAACTAGCGCAATGGCCGCGACCACGCTATAAGTGATGCTTTACGTGACACGCATGCCGTGATTATGAGGTCTTGACATGCCATTTACCTTCGTCGTCCGTTCGCGTCATGGTGTTCCAAATTTCGTGTATGTCAAGCTAGCGAAACGGCTGCGAGCACATCATGAGCGTGTCATATTGCCACAGGCATGGAACGAGGTTTAGCCATGCCAATACGAGTATGTGCGATGGTGTGAAAAAAGAAGAGGACTGTTGGTGTGCTCGTGCTCTAACGTTTGGTTCGGCTTGACGTCCGGTGCTGCTCCTGTGAACAGACGTTGTGGTCGTTCTGTAACCACGTGACATTTTCTGGTGGAGGTGCTGGGTAGTGTTGTATGCACTGCAATCAGCAGCAAGGTCCCGACACTAGTCGCGACTTGGAAGAACCAGCTGACCTACGGCGCAGCAGGCGACAACTAGGCCTACCTCCTGAATTTGGACCATTTTCACAACTCAGCAATACTATGGCTAGTGCGGCAACGCAAACCCAAGAGACATCAATGCTGCTTCCTCAGTGGTTCTTCAACGCCCCGCGAACCCCAAAGCCATTCCACGGTGACCCTTACACGAGGACGTCAACGACTGGCTTGACGACTACAACCGTTGCGGCAGCGTCAACGAGTGGAACGAGCAGCGAAAGCTTCGGTATGTCTACTTTTATCTCGAGGACTCTGCGCGCACTTGGCTTGAAAACCATGAACCCACTACGACAAACTGCCCAGACTTTTGCAACCACTTGCGGAACACCTTCCGAAGCTCTGACCGAAAGAAGCAAGCGGAACGGCTCTTCAATTCCCGAAATCAACGTCCGAACGAGGGTGTTGCCATGTTAGTTGAGGACATGTCGCGGCTGTTCGGGCGAGCTGACTCCTCAATGACGGAAGAGAAGAAGATGCACCTCCTAATGCGGGGAGTGAAAGAGCAGCTGTTCGCTGGACTAGTGCGGAACCCTCCTAGCACTGTAGAGGATTTCCTCCGCGAAGCCACGACAATGGAGAGAATGCTAAGGTAACGTTCGTACCAATATGAGCGCCCTGGCAGTCTTTCGTCAGTGTCGTCGGCCCTGCCAACACCTGACGTCACGACTGTAAAAGACCTGACGGAGCTCGTGCGCAGTATTATGCGCGAGGAGCTTCAAAAGCTGCACGTGGTGTCGTTCCCACCCCATGTTGCTGCTCTAACGAATGTCGTTCGCGAAGAGGTCCCGCAGCTGGTGCACCCCATGACGACTCTGCGTGCAATCGATGTCCAACCAATGACGGCCCCACGTCCAGCCGAAGCTCCGCTATTAACGTACGTGGAAGCAGTACGTATTCCTGCACCGGCTGTTGGCTATCCGTCCCGTCCGTCCACCCTGCAGACGGCACCGTCATTCTACTCAGCACCACCGCAGTCTGGCAACCCACCCCTTACACAGAAATTCAGTGTATGGCGTGCTCCCGACAACCGGCCTTTATGTTATCGCTGTGGTGAACCAGGCCACGCCTACCGTGAGTGTGCATACAGGCACATGGGTTTTCCTGGCTTTCGTCCGGATGCTCGTTGACCCAGAGATGGTGAGCAGCCCCGTGTTATCGCCGAATGCTTGGCAAGCCAGCGATCCTCAACCCTTCCGCGTCGCCTATCCCGTTCGCCGTCTCCACGGCGTTCCACGTCCCTTGGCCAACAATCCACCTTTGCGGACGTTCTTGCAGGAAGATCGCCTATATCCACAAGCCCACGCCGGGGAATCTAAGTACAGTGACCTCTGGGGGTGAGGCCGCTGTTGATCGACCGTTACAAGACCCTCCCCCGATCTGCCTGCCGGCATCCGACGACATCCTTCCACCAACGTGTGCCATAGACGACAAACGTGTATCTGCTCGCATCTCTGTCCTTGCCGACAACCACCCGCTACCACTCTGGTAGATACGGGTGCCAATTATTCCGTTATAAGCGCTGACCTCGCTGCACAGCTAAGCTAACGACACCTTGGGTACATGGAAACAACCTCCGGACTGCGGGAGAAAATGTCACGTGATTACAGAACGTACAGAACGACGACAACATTTGTTCACAGGAGCAGCACTGGACGTCGAGCCGAACCAAACGTTACAGCACGAGCACACCAAGAGTCTTCTTTTTTCACACCATGGCACATACTCGTATTGGCATGGCTAAACCTCGTTCCACACCTGTGGCGATATGTAGTCATGTTTTACATGACACGCATGTCATGATTATCATGTTTGTATGTGTCCTTTACCTTCGTCGTCTATTGACGTCACGTAATGCCATCGATATTTGGTATATGTGAAGCTAGCGAAACGACCGTGAACGCATCAGGACCATGGTATGTATAGTCGGTTACAGCCTATAAAATAAATGTAAGCTCCGCCCACAGCATGACCGTCCCACCGAGGCAGAATTCGCATAAGTGTCTTAGTGTTTAACAATCGGTTATTTACGTGACGTCAGGTAGTGTTCTCGGATTTTAGACATACAACCTGACCATAGAAGCCCATGTTCATTTTGTTAGTTTTTGGTCGAAAATTTTTCCTGCTTGGCAAACTTCACGGAAAATTCTGCGAAACTTAATGTCTCAACAAAAAATGATTAACTTTTAACTCATAGTGTGCGTAGCATTTGCATTACCAGCCAAAATTTTGTTTGTGGTAAGAACAGAAATCACCAATTATTGTTATTGCACAGATGAATGACAGGCGTTCTGCTGTGCTGGGGGCGGAGCATGCATTTATTCTTAGGTTGCGACCGACTATAGTCATGTCTTACTTGACACGCCTGTCATGTCTATCGTGTTTCCACCAGTCATTTATCTTTGCCATTCATTCGCGTCACGTTATTGGAAACTTGGTGTACGTGAAGCACGCAAAACGGTCGTCAACTCATCATGAGCGTGGCATGCAGTCATGTTAACTCATTACATAACACATATTTCATAATTATCGTATTTGCAGCAGTCATATACTATCGTCAGCCATTCACATCAATGATTGATTGATTGATATGAGGGGTTTAACGTCCCAAAACCACCATATGATTTTGAGAGACGCCGTAGTGGAGAGCTCCGGAAATTTCGACCACCAGGGGTTCCTTAGCGTGCACCCAAATCTGCGCACATGGGCCTACAACAATTCCGCCTCCATCGAAAATGCAGCCGCTGCAGCCGGGATTCGATCCCGTGACCTGCGGGTCAGCAGCCGAGTACCTTGGCCACTAGACCACCGCGGCGGGGCCCATTCACATCAAGTAAGACCAAGTTTGGTCTTTGTAAAATCAGCGAAACGACCACGCGGACACCATCAGCGTACGGTGAGTAGTCATGACTTACATGACATGCATGTCATGATTTCCTTGTTAGGGCCTGCCACTTATGTTCGTCTCTCAGTCATCTCATACCATACAAATTTTGCAATATGTCTTGTGAACGAGTTCAATGCAAGAGCAGCAAGACCATGAAATGTAAATCATCACATTCATGACGTACACGTAGTGATTTTCGTGAAATGACTCACTTTTTCTCGTAATTCACTCATGGTATGCCATAGAGAATTTGGTATAAATCCCATTATCGAAACTGCCAAGAGTAGCTGAATGTCGTAGGCATATAGATAGATAGATAGATAGATAGATAGATAGATAGATAGATAGATAGATAGATAGATAGATAGATAGATAGATAGATAGATAGATAGATAGATAGATAGATAGATGGATGGATGGATGGTTAGATAGATAGATAGATAGATAGATAGATGGATGGATGGATGGTTAGATAGATGGATAGATGGATGGATGGATGGTTAGATAGATGGATGGTTAGATGGTTAGATAGATGGATGGTTAGATGGTTAGATAGATGGATGGTTAGATGGTTAGATAGATAGATGGTTAGATGGTTAGATAGATAGATAGATAGATAGATAGATAGATAGATGGATAGATAGATAGATGGATGGATAGATAGATAGATAGATGGATAGATAGATAGATGGATGGATAGATAGATATATGGATGGATAGATAGATGGATGGATGGATAGATAGATAGATAGATAGATAGATAGATAGATAGATAGATAGATAGATAGATAGATAGATAGATAGATAGATAGATAGCAGCAAATACATAGGCGTGCTGCCTAAGCCCTTGAAGTTCCGTTTAGCATGAACTGATTCGTGAAGTATAGACGTGAATGAGGTTTATAACGAAGTGCACTGTCAGTTCCGAAAGATCACAGCCAACTCCATAGAACTCAAGGAGCGAATTTGAGTGGAGCCAAGCAGGTCATCAATGTAAACGTCTGCACCACTCGTAGACTCTGCAAGTGGGTACCATCCCAACCCTAGGCTTCCTGTAAGACGGAGGTGGTGTGCACATTCCTATCATCTAATAACGGCTATTGCAGGCGAAACAAAAAAAAAGGTGAATGTCAAGAAACGAACGCAAACAACGATATAGCTTCATACCCATATAAGCAGTCAGCCCGGTAGCATAATATAGGCGTGCTAAATTATCGACAAAGATCAACGTCTCCAGCATGACTGAAGAGTTCGAGCGGAAACATAATTCATGTCTGGCTAAGAGGCAACGAAAGCACGTCCATCTCAAAGTCTATGCGTACGCATCTCGTGTTCTTTTGATGACGTCGACGGTGTATGTAAGCATGTGCGCAAATGGAGATTTAGGAATATCGCGCATTCATACATGTATGTATGAATGCGCGATATGCACGGTATAGTGCAGCTTTCGCGGGCTGTCACCGGCACACTGATTTCGAGATCAATATTTGCCTCATGAATAAGAAATATGGCCCGTTCATGCTGAGCTGTGTAGTTTTTACCGTGTCTCGGAACGAGCCTATAGGTGGTGTCAAGATTGCGATTCTAGCAGCAAACGTACTCCAAAAAACTTCCGGGCACCTCCTTTACCAGCTCCCAACGTCGAAACTGAAAACCCGTTTTCAAGTTGTTGTTTTTTTATTTTTTAAGGGTAAGGAAAGTCTTTCAAGTTTTTTTTGGATAAAATAAACGTGCTTAAAGTACAGGTAAGTCTTATTCTAGTGAGGGTCAAATGAACAATAATTGAATATGCTTTGCCAAATGAAGGAAGAAAGGTGTAGGAAGTGAGCGAGCACATTCTCAGAATTCAGTGTGACAAGGTACTTTCTCTAGTGCGTATAACCGCATACCATGGTTGAATATATTTATTGTGTTTTGTTGGTGACCTATAGTTTACATCAAATCGCCAATTTATTACAGGTGATTTATTCTCTACATCAGATCTATACAGCGAAAATAGACATTAAGATAGTATATGCTCAACTAAACAACAGTAAATGGCTCGTCTGCTTTCTATAGATAGTAAAGTAACAGATGTTCTGCTGGTATTCTGCTTATTATTGAGAACCTTCAAGTAAGACTTAGTGAGATTAGAAGTGCGACTACGTTTATTGCACAATCAGGTAAACCTTGAACAAGCATGAGCTGAGATGTTGTTGCAGCACCAAGGATGCCACGGTATCTTTAAATAATTATGCTAAAACGTCACGCCGATCCTCAGCTTTCCGTATTATGTAACACAACCATGCCGTATTAAACATTCGGAAGCTTCGCCGGAACAGTCCACATTGCCGGATCCCTCCACTTCGGCGTCTCTCATAATCATATGGTGGTTTCGGGACGTTAACACCCAAAAGTAAATCAAATCACCAGCACAGTGAGAGGCGTTCAGAAGTCGGGTCATGACCTTAATGATTAGCTCCAGCAGCATGCCTGTGCGTATGCTTTGTTTCATACATCAGGTGCAGCGCAGTGCAGACTATCAAAAAATCTTGCAATGGATGCGTTCGCACTAAGAAATAGTACGGTGATAGTTCCATTTCAGACAGTTTCTTTATTGCGGTTTAACGTTCCCAAACCACCACGTCATCATAAGAGACGCCGTAATGAAAGGCTCCAGAAATTTCGACCACGTGGCATTCTTTAACGTGCATCTAAATTGTGAACGAGAATATGCACATGAACTTCAAGCATTTTCGCACCATCGAAAATGCTGTCGCCCTGACCATGATTATGGCTTCTTTTCTTCTGGATCACGTAGCGTATTTTTGTTCTCACCTCTTGATATTTTAGTTGCAGCTGGCAATGAGGCTGTGCAAGCACGTTCGTGCTCATCGCGATTATCTCTCACGCGGGTTCATCGAGAAGAGCACAAACGGCCAACCATACTAGTCACATAGCTTCCACAGCGTTGCAGCTGATGCATGAAACGAAGTATCACGGGAGGTGTTGGTATAATCAGGGACGCCACAGTCAGGGATGCCTTGTCCTCACAAAGACATTGCACGAAAGAGACACGCCCGAACGCGTCCCGCTTATCGCGGCACTTGCATGGTTTATTAGCGCCACTAGAAGAACGCGCGCCAGCGTCTCTGGTGCGATCCATCGATGCGCGTGCACTGGACGAGACGCCGACACACCTAGCGTCTCCACTTCGACTGCCGCTGGTACGGGTCCGCTGTTCAGACGCCGCGCAACGCCCGTCAGAGGAGGCAGCAGTCTTCGCTCTGGCGACTTTTTGGCCGAAGCGCATTGAAGTTGGACGACACCGAGGCCTCTCAACTACGCTCTTTACTAAAGGTACGCACTGTTATACGTAACTAAAATCCGTAATGCTTGCATTGAGCTGCTTTTATTATTCACTGCAACATTGCGATGTGTTTGGTTCTGTGTAACGCCGTGCCGGTATGGAATACCAAACCTTTTTTGGCATTTTGCGTGGGAGCCTTCATGTAGTATACCTTCTTGTATATTACTTGGTATGTTGCATGTGTTGATTACCAACGTCAACCTACGGATTTTTTGCGTTATTAGTGTGTTTTCGACTAGCATACGCAAAGCTAGCGGGCCATGCGGGCGTAGTGTAAGCGTATCTCCACCGTGTGGGGTATCGAATAGCAATTGTCCTCCGCCAACACTTACGCACGCCGGAGTCACCGCAAAGGGACTTTGCGGGCTTCGCTGGTCACACGCTATTTTGGAGTTCTTGTGAGTGGACTGCAAGTGTTAACGATGGTTAGCGTTTTTACTCATGCACTGTGGCAGCAGCAGCAACACAAAGCTTTTCGTTACGCGAATGGAAAGGTGCCTATTGACGTTGGCTCCCGGTGATATAAATTCTGTTAAAGGTAATCACTTACATCCTATAGTATAGTACATCATATTTTCTGTGTTTGAAGACATTTTTCTAAACAAATGATTCCAAGGCTTTTTCACGTTGTATCCTATCTCTAAATGTAGCGTTCGTCTGCGGCATACCTGCTTCGTAGCGGAATTCGGAGTATTCCAAATCGTTCAACTGCGCAGTACACAGTGTTCTGCGCGTTCGTATTCTTATGGCAGAGGAACGTGCGCCAAATTTCTTTACGCTGCAAGTGCAGCTGAATGCCTTTGTTTAGTTACTTCGCTTAATAATGCTAATGTGAATGTTTCACTGATAAATGCCCTGCACACCATTATACCGGTAACGAATTGAAATTTTTCGACTTGCATCAGACTTGATAGGACGTTTTAGAATAACGTTTGTCCCTCCTAGGAAACAATCTAGAGACTTCAGAATCCCCGCAAACTGATTGATTGATTGATTGATTTTTGGGGTTTAGCGTCCCAAAACCACCATATGATTATGAGGGACGCCGTAGTGGAGGGCTCCGGAAATTTAGACCACCTGGGGTTCTTTAACGTGCACCCAAATCTGAGCACACGGGCCTACAGCATTTCCGCCTCCATCGGAAATGCAGCCGCCGCAGCCGGGATACGAACCCGCGACCTGCGGGTCAGCAGCCGAGTACCTTAGCCACTAGACCACCGCGGCGGGGCCCCGCAAACTCTAATGCAGGGGAACTACACGTAACCTCGACAACAGCCCTTTGCGGGCCTCGCGGGCTGCGATCGCCACACGCAATTTCGGATTTTCTGCGTGCGGTTCGCGAATGCGAACGCCGACTCGCGATACGACGCATGCGCAGTGGCAGCAACCGCACCGCAAGGGCTCGCAGTGCGCTATAGTGGAACTCCTTAATCATTCATTTATTTTTGATTGATTTGATTGATTTGTGGGGTTTAACGTCCCAAAACCACCATAATATTATGAGAGACACCGTAGTGGAGGGCTCCGGAAATTTCGACCACCTGGGGTTCTTTAACGTGCACCCAAATCTCAGCACATGGGTTTACAACATTTCCGCCTCCATCGGAAATGCAGCCGCCGCATTCATTTATTTTTTGTACCCTTCCTACAGGCTATTACGTTTCGGCGTAGAGGAAGAAATTTTAAGTGAATAAGTACAGCTCAAACCACATAAACATAAATAATCTATATTTTGTTAGAAGAAAAGTTCGTTATGCAGTAGTCAAACAAGCTTCGTTTAGGCTACTTTTCTAAAAATATGCAATAATCCCTACAAAAAAAAAAAGCAGTGACTGAAATGAGACGAGGTTAACGTCAGTACAAAGGAGAAGTTCAGCCTTTGTTCTTATTACTTCGTTTCTTGCTGATAGTGCATATTTTTAGACAATGGCAAGTGCATATTTTTAGACAATGACAAACGTCATGGACGCAGCTTTTCAGTGTTCTTGCACTCCACGATGGCGGCTTTGGTGAAAAAGAAATCTCGACAATGTGAAAACGATGACGTCGTAGGAGCGTCTGTGTGCATGAACAACGAAAGCACCTGGATGGGGTGTTTTGATAGCGCACTTGCGGCATCGCAAGCGTTGCGCATCTACACGCTGGCGCCCCGAAATGGTGGTTTCATTGACACCAACGCAAGCCATCTATACCCGCATATTGCAATGTCGTTACGGCCATGTTAGTACCTACTGTGGTTCCAGTCTAACAATGGTGGTAGGATACCAGTCAGACATGTTTGTTCGCCGTAGTACCGTCTCCTCGAAATTCACGTGAACCCACGAATTGTAGAACTGGCTAATCTTCCTGTCCTTCCTCTTTCAGTCCTCCTCCTCCTAATGAATTGTGTAAACGCATAAACGTAACGTTTATCGTAATTACCACAGCTACCTAGCGTTTTCTGAAGATCAATTTATACAAAGCTAGTTGTTTTTGTTCAGTGCCCAGATGGCCCCTGTGGTGAAGAGAGAAGCCCCCGAGGCACCGTCGGGGCTTTCCACGGTAGACCCGAAGAGGAGCAAAGAGGCGACCGAAAAGGATCTCCGAAAATTCATGAAATTGGTCAGCAAGCAGGTCAAGGAGCAGCACCAGTGGCCGAGCTGGTGGTCATGGAACAGTGAGTCATAGAAGTTGGCTTTGTTAGCGCGCGCGAAACAGTTTTCTGTGAAAAATGTGCCTAACTCTATTGCCATGTGGTCATGACGGTGAAGAGGACTCCAGCACTACTCGACAATATCGAAATCTGTTTGGGCTAACTTGTGCCCACGAAACGAAAAGTGAATTCGCAAGCTATCAAGGCTGTCGAATTCGCAAGCTATAGCGGCCACAACAGCGTCGACATTTGAGCATTATGGTAAGCAGTAAAGCGTGTCGGCTTTTTATTCCTGCGGCATGAAAATTTTCACCGTTACTCTTGAAGGCCGCATTAGTTGCAAAATGATTCGTATCGTTCACGCGTGGTGCACTGCAGTCTTATTGGAAGATTCTAAGACAATCAACTCGAAAAATTCCAGCCACGCAGACCGTGTTTGCGGAGTGCAGTTGTCTTACCTGTAATAGACCGCAACACAACAGGAAGGAGAAAATGAAAGCTTGCGATGAAAACGAAAAATACGCCAAGCCTGCGCGGAAGGTGCAGCACAGTCACAGTGAAAGCTAGAAGAGTGGCTTTTTCAGAGCCTTTTCAAATCGTTTACTGGGTAACTACTGCACGTACGCTGCCTTGATATTCACTACAGAATTATTAATAAAATTTTTTGTTAGTAGGGCGGCATTCGGTATGCTATTTTACGTCATTCTTCTGAAGAGCGCAGTGTCCTCTTAACACTTGCGAGAAATTTTGTGCCAATTGTTCATGCAGTGGCTGACGACGATGACGAATTATGGCTTAACTGGGTATGCGCCACCGAACAAGGGGACAAGAACAGGCTTTTGTAATGGGTTGGAGCATCGGACGGCCCACTCGTTACTCTATTCGCATTGTGCGGCGACTGGTTGTTTTTCCATTGTTTTAAAACACTTTATAAGTCGTATTAAAGCGATTGCTTTCCCGACATCAAGCCTATCTAAAGGAAGTTTGCCAACAAGTCACGCGCACCGGCGTAGCTCAGTGTTTTTTTTTTTTTTTGAATTTCGCGCGATGTGGCTACGGACGCTTGCGGCGGCGGTGGCGGACAACTGCGCGAGGCGCGAGTTGTGATCCCAAAACAGATTTCATTATGAAAATCCGTTAGCAGGGGATACGTGTTCAACCCAACGTTTTGACAAGTATACTTGTCTTCTTGTGACCCCTCCCCCCCCCCCCACACTTCGTTTAGAAATTCCAGATGCGAAGCAAGTTATGTCGAGGACTGTGTCCGTCCCTCACTCGTTCCCGTGCCGTCCACTGCGCATTCGCGTCCTCTCCTCTTCTTCCTTCTCTCTCCATCTCTCTCCTCCAGGAATTCTCTTCTTCATAGGGAGCGGCGCGCACGACAAATGGTGCGTCAGCTGCATAATTCGCTGAGGACACCACAGAAGTTCCGCGGTATAAAATGACGGAGTGCTTCTGCTGGATCCTCTCCTGTACAACAGCGCGATGAGGGCCAACGTCAACGCCGCCGCCAGTGTCAGCGTTAGCGCAAACACAAACTCTCAACACAATACACCATCGTCCACTCAAGCGGACCATCTCCCCGCAGCTTCGCATCGACAAATGGTTCCCTTTAGCGGGAGATGGTACATTTATTTCACCTGTAATGAGCCGGTTTAATCATAAGTGCTCGTGGAAATATCTGTGTGATCTCTCTGAAGACTGAATTGGGAAGCAGCCACATTGCATAGCTCGCATATTTTGGCTGTTTAAAGTTTTGTTCTACTTGTAGGCTGAAGACGTGTTTTTGATAGTAATATGCGATGACTCCCCTCCCGTCACCTTTACGTACTCCCTCTTTCCCGGTCTTGTAGCTTGACGCCTCTGAGATGGGTCGCATTTGAAGAACCATTGATTAACATCTATTCACGGTGCAAAATAGCAGACTGCAAAAGAGTGTTCTTTCTGAAGAGTTCTCGCCGCGAATGATTGGCTTGGACCACAATAAATTTAGGTGGCCTATTCCACTGGCAAATAAAATGAATACAAATATTTCGACACTCACGGTCTTCATTTGTTCTCAACGACGGGGCTGTATTTAGATCTCCTGTACAGAATATTTTGATTGGTTTTACTTGAAGGATGATTATGATGATTTGTGGGGTTTAACGTCCCAAAACCACCATTTGATTATGAGAGACGCCATAGTGGAGGGCTCCGGAAATTTAGACAACCTGGGGTTCTTAAACGTGCACCCAAATCTGAGTACATTGAAGAGAGAGGCAGTTTCAAAATAAAGAACACATAGTGCCGGAAAAATGCGTATCAGTGAGTGCGTACTTTTTTTTGGCACAGGTTGAAGTTCTATGTAACTTGGTGATGCTTGATGTAGCGAGACTGCATTTCATTTCATTAAGCCACACTTCTATGTGCAATCTTGGCCCAGCAAATACAAAGCTTGCGTTCCTGCCAAGTTTCAGGGCCTTTCATTTATAATATTGTGTGTATAGTGAGCGGTAGTGGGTTCGTAAAGTGATGGAGCCAAATACTTAAAGGGCAAAATAATGAAAAACGTTCAAACACACCAACCAAGTGGTAGAGGTTACCGCACGATGTGCTTCTCAGTTTTCATTAGCTGGGCATGCAATGAATAATCACCGTGAAAACGCTTAGCATGTTAGACGGAATTAGTTGCGCGTCCGCAGCAGCCATGCGGACACGGCCTGCCAGCCATGCGCAATGGGAGGCTGCGTCCGTACAGCTGCTGCAGACTCGCAACTAAATCAGTCTAACATCATCGACTGGTACAAAGGACGCACTTTAATTTAAAACAACTTTGGTGAAAGAAAATGAAAGCGGAATGCAATTGAGCTGTGCCAGATATTGACTTATTGTGAAGGTGCCATCTTTTTCAACCCTTTAAGATATCTGGTTTACTGGTACTGCTGCAATAAATTCTGATAAAGGCTGATAAAGAGTGTTCTACACTCGCCGTCATAGCTACTGGCGGCGCTGTCTGACGCTCCCATGTTTAACGCACATATATGCGCCATTAAGCGGACGGAGAGATAGCCACCGTGTTAGCTCAGTTGGCAGAAGATCGGACGTGGTATTGGAACGTCGCAGGTATGGTGCCTGCCCACGGCAAGTTATATTAAATACGAAGCATTTCTTAGCGAACTTCAGTGACTTTGAGCGTATCTATCTATCTATCTATCTATCTATCTATCTATCTATCTATCTATCTATCTATCTATCTATCTATCTATCTATCTATCTATCTATCTATCTATCTATCTATCTATCTATCTATCTATCTATCTATCTATCTATCTATCTATCTATCTATCTATCTATCTATCTATCTATCTATCTATCTATCTATCTATCTATCTATCTAATCTAGCCGCCTACGACTTTTAGCTCTCATTGCCGTTTCCATAATGGTATCGATACCAAACATGGTATGGCATAACATGACTGCGCGAAGAACGTATTTGACTAATTCGTAACATGAAAATCGTGACATGGATGTCATCATTGTCATAGTTTACATATCATTGTTCTGAAGCTCTTGCGGTGGTTTCGTTCACATGGCATGTTGCAAAACTGGTATAGTATGGCATGATTCCATCGCGAACACAAGCGACAGACCCTACATGAAAATCATGACATGCGTGTCATGTGACAACATGACTACATGCCACGCTCATGATAAGCTCACGGCCGCTTCGCTAGCGTCACATATACCAAATTTGGTATTACTGTACGTGAATGTAGGACGAAGGTATGGGACTGGTGGCAACTTGATAACCACGAGATGCGTTTCATGTAACAAAATGACTACACGCAACGCTCATTATGGGCTGGCACACATTCCGCTAGCTTCACTCATGCCAAATTTGGTATTACGGGACGTGAATGGGTGACAAAGGTATGATACTGGTGCAAACATAATAAACACGAGATGCATGTCATGTAACAACAGGACTACATGCTACGCTACTGATGCGCTCGCGGCCGTTTCGCTAGCTTCACATGTACTAAACTCGATATTACGCGAAGCGAATGGACGACATAGGTAAATGACACATCCAAACATGATACCACCACTTGCGTGTCACGTAACGTGACTAATGCCACATTTATGATACAATCATGGCCATTTCGCAAGTTTCACATATGCCAAATTTTGTATTAAGTGATGCCAATGGCGGACAAAGGTATGTTACTGGTGCAAACATGATATTCATCGGATGCGTGCCATGTGAGAACATGACTACATGCCACAGTCAAGGCGCCAATACATTTCGACGTTACGCGGTGTGCGTGCTCACCGGCGTTCGTTTCATCGGGTCACGCCGGCGTTGCCACGCCAGTCACCGGTCCTGCCATATACTCGCAGGCGCACGCCGCACTACCTTACTATGACGCATGCGAAATTTCAGCACGTCCAGCGTCCTTCCGCCACGAAAAGAGGGAGACGCAGTGTTGTCTGGGTAACGCATCGGCGCGAAATGCCGAAATGCAGCATGTCGCAATTGGCGCTGGTCGTCGCCGCCCCCCCCCCCCCCCCCCCGACGGACGCTAGTCGCGCCTGGCATCAGACTTTAGTGTGCTCGCATTTTGCTAACGTACCGTCGCTGAGCCCAGCATGCACGCGCGTCGACGCTATAATGGAGTATATTGGGCCCTTCATAATGCGTTCGTGGCCTTTTTGCTAGCTTCACATATACCAAATTGCGTGTTACGTGACGTCATTGGATGACGAAGTATATGACTTGTGCTATCATGATAATCCTGACACGCGTGTCATGTGAGAACATGACAACATACCACGCTCGTAGCGTCCTCGCGGCCGTTTCGCTCGCTCTACATATAACTAAATAATTATCACGCGAGGTGAATCAATGAAGAAGGTGAACGACACACCCAAACATCATAATCATGACACTGAAGTCATGCACGGCATCATTTACCTCCACCTCGTAGCGTTGTGTTGATTTTAAAGTGACATATCAACAGTTCTCGTTCGTGCTTCGCATATTGTCGACTCACAGTGTACGTGGGATCTGTAAATTTTTTTTGTCCACATTTATTTCTTCCCATTTACATTGATATTCTTCTAATAATATCCACTATGCTTTCCTTGGCATGATTGTTAGATCTCGCGAACGTTGTGTCTGACCAAGAAACTAGCCCCTAAATGTGCTCTTCTTTCCTTCTACTTTATTAACGACACGCTGCAGGTGAACGGCAGCTCCAGGAGAAGCAAAAGAGGCCGAGGACAGAGCCGGCCGCCATCGAGAGTGATGTCAACGGCTGCCAAAAGCCTGTAGCCGTCAAGAAAGAGAAACCTGTGCAGACTGTGGACGACCGCTTTGACACCTGGTACCGCTGCGATTCGTGCGACAAGTTGTTTGCGAAGAAGCTCGAGCTGGAGTGGCACCTGCGCGAGCACACGGGCGTGCGCCCCATTCCGTGTGGTCTATGCCCCATGAAGTTTCTCAACGGACGACTGCGGACCGCCCACCACACCAGACACCACGGGCTGAATTCCAAGTGGAAACGCAGCGACTGCGACTAAGTGTACAGGGCTAGTCTATTGTTTCCAGGTCACTATTTTAGGTATTTCTATGGCAGCGTTATCCGAGACCTTTTCTCCGCCTTGTACACAGAGACTGACTGACCTTTCCGGGGGCATCTGAGCTTAAGGTTACCTAGTTGCGTATGTCTACGCAGACCTGTGTTCGGTACGCGAGGTTGACTTATCAACGATTTTTTGTTAGCAGATTTTGTTTAGACTAAGGGCTGCAATCTGTATGACAGAGTTCACGTTTTAGATACAAGAACATGTGACTAGCCATTTCTCTCTCCCGTATAACGCTTTCGTTTGGCTTGTGGGTGTTGTTGACAGACTGTTAGACAAGCATCAGTGCATTCATGTCTTTAGTTCATATGGTTCTTAGCGTTCCGTGTAAGCTGGTGTGCGCAAATGCAGACGAGCGACAACTGAAAAGTAGAGACAGGAACAGAGGCAATCTTTCAGGTACATTGAAGAAAGGGCACGTTGTAGTAGAAATGTGGTTCAGTACAACTTGTACCTGGTCCATTTGGTTCATAATTCTGGGTAAACTGGTTGCGCTTGACCCTGTCTCTTCTTTTCTGTTGTCGTTTGCCTGCATTTGCGCACACCAGTTTACCGAGGATTATAACCAACTCGCCTAGTTACAAGTTTTACTGAACCACGATTCTGAGTGTCTCCGGCGCAAGTTCTAGGTTTACGGTGGCAGAAAACATTTTATTTTATTGTATGTATTCGTATTCAATTTGTTCGCCATTCGTTTCTAATAAGACGCAAGTATAGTAAACGTCACTTGTTTATGCCCTTTCTGTGACACAGACGTAAACAAACTAACCAGGCTAGCAGAAAAAAAAAAGCTGGAATGAAAGAGATATTTCCGCAAACATTTTAAGTGCACTCTGTAGAATGGATAATTGATATCTTAGAGTCAAATATTTGGAACAGCGACCAACCAAGCAAGCACTTTGCTGTATCTGATTTCCTAAATTTTTTCTGAATTTCTAAATACGTGATTAAGCAGCAGCTACTGCAAGACGTGCTGTCGGTGCTAGAAAGACATGAGGCCCCTATGAAAGGTGTTCGGAAAAATAATGTAGAAATCACGAGGTGCTAATTATGATGTCAGTCTGCTTTGGAGAACAACTGTGGCTAGTGAACGAGATTTTTTTTTACTTACTCTGCTGCACGCACGTTAGAACTAGGCGTGTATGACCTAGAGTCGGCCAATACGATGTGAACGTGTCTTGGGAACGTGACAGCAACCTGCAATAAAAACGAAACAATTACTAAGGTGTAGACGTCTGTTTGAGTCTTGTGACAAAATATTTGAATTAATGAATGAACTCAAGTGTCGGACTTCAATAGCAAGCAAGGCGAAAAAAAAAATTGGATGACTAAATAACATCGTTGCACGGAATTAGTTCTACTCCAGAAGTACCGAAAATTTCCATGACAATGTATGGAGCCCACATATTCTGAGTGCAATTTCGAAAAGATGAGACTGTAATACCAGACAGCGTGTTTTCCCGGACCTACCAATTGACTGTCTTGATTGAGGCGTATTCCTTTCAAAAACACTGCCTTCACAATTTTGTTATTTTTAGGTGGCTAAAATATCCTGTTATGGTATACCGCATTTCCCAAAAAGCCGTTAACGTTATAGTAACCACAGCATTTTTAACGCCTTCGCACGTTTCCTACCTTTTACGCACGTTTTCTGCTGTAGATGTAATAAGCTCTGTCATTATTATTTAGGGCGTCAAAGGTTGTAGACGTTACTACTGTATTGGACGGGTTCCGTAAACGTTGCTGTCTCTATCAGCTGCTTTAAAATCAGGTAAGGCTAAGAAAGTGAGGATGTTTTAGAGTTCGATAAATATTTGTGGCTGACAAGGACTGACATTACTCTCGATGATGTCACGGTCACGGCCACGGTGTGCGGACGCGCGTCGCATCGGCTCCGCAGATTTTCTATGGTTTTCGGCGATTTCTTTCCAGCCATTCAGTTCAGAGTATTCCCAAGTGACTGCGAAAGTCCTGCGGTCTCTCCCGATACCATTTGTGCAGGTGAGCCCGTGTTTCGGTCACTTTTCGAAGATTGCCCGTACCGCCACGCTGGCACGACAGTCAAGCCAGTAGACAAGGCACGGTAGGCCTGACAAGTCGTCGGAGCAAGCGGGTCCGCTACACAAAGGAGGCTGATTTTTTATTTGCTTGAAAAATAGTATGCCTAGATTATATTTGAAAGTGTTCTCGACTGTTAGGATGTTCTTGGCATGCAGGAGTTCTTTAGCATCACTGCGATAATGTCTGTGGGTAAGAATTCTAATAGAGTGATTTTGCATAGTTTGAAGGGAGACCAGATGACTGCTGTCGGTGTTGCCCCAAGATGTGATACAGTAATTAAAGTGAGAATGAATAAAAACGTAGTACAATGAAAGTAATGTGGGTTTGGAAAATATATCACGGGATTTAATTAGAACACGTATGCCGTAAGCCATTTTTTCGCACGTAAGCAACATGCTAATGAAATTTCAAATGATGGTCCAGTCTAATTCCCTAGAACGTCGCCTCATCGTCTGCTTCAATTGCGAATTGATTTAGTAATATTGGCGGGATATAATTATGCTCACGTTGGCGAGAGTGGAAAACAACGAATTTCGTTTCGGTGGGATTTATTTGTAATTTATTATGGATACACCGCGCAGCGAAGCCTGAAAGGTTATGATTTAGTTTCTGTGTCAGAGATTGGAGGCATTTATCAGTGTTCACAATTGTTGTGTCGTCTGCATACAGTAAGCATTCTGAGCTGGCAAGGCAAGATGGCAAATCATTTATGTAAGTAATGAAAAGAAGTGGGCCGAGAATAGAACCTTGAGGTACTCCTATATTTGTTACTTACGATATAGAATTATGACCTGACAGACTGACAACTTGGCTTCTATTCAGTAGGTAGTTTTTTTATTAATGATAATGCAGGACTAGTTACGCCTATTGCTTCAAACTTCGAGCAATTTTTCGAATATTTTGCTAAGAAATGGTATTATGCAAATGGGTCGATAGTTGGATATCAGTGTACGGTCACCTTTCTTAAAAACGGGGACGACTCTGCCACTTTTCAATTCTACAGGAAAGATGCCAGTTTTGAAAGCTAGGTTGATGATGGATACCAAAATATCAGAAACATCATGAGCAATCATTTTTACGTGGGTTGGATGAATACCATCAGGGCCAGCACTTGTTGTGTTCAGGTGACGAATGACATCGTGTACTTCATAAGATGTGGTAGGAAATAGGAAGAAAGATTGTGACATACGAGAAAGGGGAAGATGATAGCATTGGGAATGACATCAGAGTTAAAAAAGTAGTTACTGAAGGCCTCCGCAATTTCTAACGGAGTATCATACGTAACGTTTTTATACTGAATAGTAGTGATGCTAGAAAGCCTTTCGTTCCTATTCAGAAATGAGTGGACGATTTCCCACTTTTTCTTACCATTTGAAGCAGCAACTTCAATTTTTCGTTCATAATAAATCTTTTTTTTGCATTTTTCAGACGCAATGTAAGGGCATTGCAGATTTTTTTGTAACGCGCGAGTAATTTTAAATTAAAAGGCTGCCATTTTGTTTTTTTATAAAGGTTCTCTTTGGCTCTCAGCTCCTTCAGTAATTTTTCAGTAACCCAAGGGTTTTGAGGACTGGCGTATGTTTTTTTTTACATTTGCGAACCTCAGTATGACGCTGAATGTGTTACATTAATATGGATGAAAACTCTGAAAATGCAATTCGTGGATCATCCAAGGGTATTGCTGACGACCAATCAGTGTTCATAATATCATCCGTGAACGATTCTTTGTCTAGAACACACCTGGTGTTAGATATGCTAGTCGGTGAAGAGCTACAGTTGAAGCGCAGAAAAATCGAGTAATGGTCAGTGATGTCGCCATTAAGAACCCCTGCATCCGGCGCTTGCGATAAAATAGAAAGTGCATGATCAATCAAGGTACTTGCGCCATTCATGCAGCGTGTGGGAAGGGATATTAAACATTCATAGCCAAAACTCTGATAAACACTGGAGTAATTAAAAGAAATAGAAGAAGATAGGTCAAGTATATCAATGTTGAAATCACCCATAATCACTACATTTGTATGACTAAGAGATAGTGTGTATAATACTTTGTGGAGGGCTTCACAGAAATTTATGACCGATGAGGATGGGGATCAATAAATTCATCCAAAGATGAAGCTCTTGCTGTCTAGCTTAAGAAAATTGTGGTTAAGTTGTACCAAAACATTATCGCAGCCAGTTACATTTAACTCAATGTCATGTCGTTGTATGTAGTGTATGTTCGATTTCATATAAACGGCCACACCTCCATGATTGCTGCTAGGCCTATGTGAGTATTCAGACTTGTATGAGGGGAGACCAAACAAATTTTTATCATCATCGCTAAGCCAGGTTTCAGAGATACCGATAAGTGAAAACGGATTGTCAAAAACAGAGAGAAGAAGCTGTATGTCATCGAAGTGTTTACGGATGCTTCTTGCGTTGATATGAATCACAGAGCGGGAGACTGGTGAAAGGAAGCAATTGAGATGATCTGTTGAGAAATAAGTAGCCATAATTGAATGGACCTAACTGCAACACAGGAAGAAATTGAAATTCAACATGGTTCGCTAGCAGATTTTGGGCATGTTGGCTTCGCAGGTGATGCGTAGCACCTTGCTCTCCGTTGTCCTTCTGGCTTTGATTTGACAGTTATCTGTCCACAAGAATTTCCAGTTGTTCGCCTTCTTTAAACCCAGTGCCTTAGAAAAGAGTGCCTTGTTTTCCGGGGTGAGGTGATCGTTAATGTAGACAGGGTTGTTGGCGGCTCCGGACAGTCCAATGTCACTTATGCATAGTTTGGACTTCCGAGCCTTGCTGACAAATTCAGCCTTTTTCGTCCGAGAGCAGAAGCGAGCAAGCAGGTTCTTTGCGCCAGCTTTCACTGTTGAAACACGGTGAACCATGTCGAAATCACTGGGTGCCAGTTTACAATTAATCTTATCACCTATAGTCTGCACGATCGTCGCGCAGTCTTCCCCTTCTGTCGCCGGAATGCCCTTCTCGACGTTGTTAATCCGTGCATGTTTTTCCATTTGCGTCACTTTACGGGATAGTTCTGCATTTTGTGCTTTTAGCGCCTTGTTTTCTGCAATCAAACAGACATTATCTTTCTGCAAGCTTTCCACGATGTCATTCATGTGCTCAGCGCTGGTTGCCAACTCGCTCAATTGTTGTTTATTTTTTCATTTCAGAGAAGTTCACACCAGCTAGCTGTGCTTTGACGATAAACTTGTTAAAGATAGCGTCAACAAAATTATCAGGACATTTGTTGAGTATTGCTTCAAGCTCGATAACTTTTTTGTTCAGCTCAGCAACAGTAGGCATTGCGCAGAATTCAGCAAAGCAGTACAGATATGCGCAAAAGGACAAGTCACAGAAAGTGATGGTCTTAACAATATGGCAGCAACGACAGTGTAACGACAGAGCAAACGGCAAAAAACCTGTTAATTGTACTAACTTGCGCAGTAAAGAATCGCGCGTAAGGCCAGGAACGATGTGTTTGTTGCACTGTCGTCACTGCCAATGATGCCTATCCGCGAGATCCGGTTTCTTTATATGGTGGTGCCAGCCGATGCGAAGCCGTCCAGCTGATTCCCAGAGTAACTTTCCCTGCTGTGCAAAGACAGAAGGATGACCGCAGCTCCACACGTGTCGTCAATGACAGTGCAGCAAGGAGGAGAAGGAGGAATAAATGAGGAAGGACAGGGAGGTTAGCCAGTTCTCAGACCGGCTGGCTACCCTGTACTGCGGAAGGGGGTAAGGAAGATAAAGGAAGAGAGAAAAGAGACGTTGTAAAAAAAGAAGAGAGAGAAGGTCATCAGACGATCCACGACGCTGTTTACAGTCTGTCTCTAAGACCACTTGCCCGCAGAAAGCGCAACAACGCTCTCAATGCCTTGCGTGCAGAGGACGGTCTCGGCCACACAGTGCAGCAAGCATGCTTCCACGATAAAGCGGCTGGCGATCACTGAATGCTCTTCCTCTGGTACTCTCGCGGAAATAGCGCGTCTACGTCGAGACATGGAGGTGCGTTACGAACGCGTGCAAATGGATGCGTTGGTAGCAGAAATGGGTGCCAGTACGCAGGCTGTACTCAACAGAATAGAACGCCGCATGGAAATCATTCAAGTTGAGATGATGGAGCGCATCCAGTTATGTATACAACGCGCGCTCGCACACACCACCACCATGCCAACTACCGAGACTAAACTTGACCAAATCTCTCGTTCGTCAACAGCTAATGCGAGTGAACGGCACTCACACCCTTACCCACGCCCTTCCGTTTCCTCCCGCGATGAAGATAGCATCACGTGACACGCCATGACTAGTGGTGTGGGCAGTGGAACTGCAGGAGATTTCGCCAAAAGCGGAATTTCCTGCAGCTGTATGTGGCCACATCCACTGACATTCCCAATGTTATCCATCTTACAAGAACCAAATTGCCCGCCTTTCTTATCAGTACAACACCCTTCTGGGGGCCTCTCCTCTAGTGGGAGCTCTAGTTTCGAAACATGTCACATGTCATGGGCATACCAATAGTAGTTACATCCCTCAACATCTCATCGAGAAGCCGCAGCTAAAGTCACAAGGCGTCGTTCACTTCGACGTCGGTCTTCGAGGACGCCCGCTACCTCCTCGACACGTTTGCGTGATCCCTCATCAGTACCACCTCCTTTGCCTCCCAGACCACATGCCGTGGGAAAGGCTGTAAAGGACAAAGCCAGTGAGCATACCCTAACTGCGACAGAGTGGCCTGCACTTCAAAGGGAAGCAGCATCAAGCGAACCGAAGGAGTTTCATGACGGCCAGTCCGCACTCCCGGTTCGAGATCTTTCCAACCAAGACAGGCAAGTGACTGCAATCGTCCCGGTCCCCGCAGTGGCGCCTGCGCAAGTAGGCGTTTGGTGTGTAGCGACACCACGGACCCGAGCTAACGGGGGAGTTTCTACTCCCTCCCACGCCTAGCCGTGCGTGGCCTTGCCGTGTCCGGGGAAAAGGGGATCCTGGGGGTTGAGCCAACGCTGGGTGATTGGACCTTTAAGGCCCCCCGGCAGAGGCAACACACCCCTTTGGCCCCGGCTTCACGTAGACGGCACCTCTGGGCTGACCCACCCAGGGGAAATCGGCAGTCGCCTTTTCCTATCTCTCTCTTCCTACATCTTCGTCTTTATCTCTCACTATTTATCTATCCTGTCTTCTACTCTCTTCTGCTTACTTCCAAACTTCCTGGCGGCTAGGGTTAACCCTGTGCAAATAGCCTACCTTGGTCTAGGCGCATTGGGGTATAGTAGCGTTGTACGGCTGGCGCCTGCAGGTTTTAGCATCCGCAAACTTGTAGCGTCCCCTCGTTGGGCTCCGTGGTGGGTGGCCGCCAACGCTTCTGAAGAAAATTAAACTGGAATGCATAGAGCGTTTCCCTTGTTAAATGATCGTACTGCCTTAAAGCGCGTACGCACCGAAGACTTTGGCTTTTTCAATCGATCAAATGAAAACTTTCCCCATTTTCATGTCATACATAGTGAGATAAGCAGCAAGCAAGCGAGAACTGTATCCCCCTTTGTAGTAGCCAGATGTCTCACAGAAACTTTAGGAGCTGGTAACAAAGTTACCAAAATAGCCAGCGGAGACCTCCTTCTTGAAGTTCAAGAAAAAGAGCAGTTTGAGAAGCTACAGAATCTTTCAACTTTTGGTGACACTCCCATCACTGTAACGCCACACAGATCCATGAACACTACCCGTGGAGTAGTATCTGATGCTGACTTGCTCGGCTTGACTGAAGAGGAACTTCTGGAGGGGTGGAAGAGTCAGAATGTGACCAATGTACAAAGGATCACCATTAGAAGAGACAACAAGGTAACACCAACAAAACACCTAATACTCACGTTCGCTTCCAGTAATCTCCCAGAAAGTATTCAAACAGGGTACACAAAGACGTCGATCAGACCATACATACCTAACCCACGTCGTTGTTTTAAATGCCAGAAGTATGGCCACGGCTCGCAAATCTGTCGTGGTCACCAAACTTGTGCACAATGTGGAGTGTCAGGCCACAATTCTGACAATTGCGAAGAACCATCACACTGTATGAACTGTGGTGGAAATCATGCCGCATACTCACAGTCTTGCTCATTTTGGAAAAAAGAAAAGGAAATCATCACATTGAAAATTAAAGAAAATATCACATTCAAGGAAGCAAGACGAAGAGTGTCGCCATTTTATGGCGCTACATATGCTGATGCGGCGCGTCAGGGGGCAACGCCGCACCAGCCCTCGCCACTCCTTCGGCCAGCGCAGAGCGAGCCGATGGCTGTGGCACCTGCCCCCAAGGCGGTAGTAGTTCAGTCTACTCCGCCTCCTCGCGAATTGAGGCCGGAGACTCCAGGGTCCTCTGGTCTCAAGGCCTCCCCTCACCAGGCGAAGCCTAAAATCCGAACCACCAGCTCGCATGTGCGGGCACCCAGTGTCTCTGAGGAGGCAATGGATACAACGGTACCCTTGGTACCAAAAGAACGGGGCGCCTCCGTGGAGCGCGCCAAGAAAAATAAAAAACCAATAACGGGGCCGGACAACCGTCCTGCCACCTGAATTAACGAGCTCACTCTAACACAGGATACTCTTTGTACACACAGCAGCATCACTCTTGTTTAAATATGCAGACAGAAATATTACAGTGGAACATCCGAGGCCTTCTTTGAAACCTCGATGACTTACAAGAACTCCTCCATGAACACAATCCAAGAGTGCTGTGTGTACAAGAGACACACTTAAAACGAACTAACACAAACTTTTTACGTAACTACATAATCTTCCGAAAGGATAGAGATGATGTCATGCTACCATCCGGTGGTGTAGCGGTTATAGTAAGTCAAGGTATAGCATGCACACAATTACCCCTTCAAAGTTCCCTCGAGGCGGTGGCTGTCCGAGCAGTTATTCTAAACAAACTTGTCACTGTCTGCTCTTTGTACATACCTCCACACCACCGTCTCGAAAAACTTCAGTTCCAGTCTTTAATAGACGAATTACCTGAACCTTATCTGGTCCATGTGGACCTGAACGCACGTAATGGTCTGTGGGGTGACTCTCGCTGTGATGCACGAGGTCGTCTAATCGAACAGTTCCTCTTTTCATCAGGTGCTTGTCTGTTGAATAGAAAACAGGCAACATATTATAACCTTGCAAACAATACTTACTCCTCCATAGACCTCAGTATCGCATCTCCTTCACTTGTACCATTACTTCAGTGGAAAGTCATAAATAACCCATACGGAAGTGACCATTTTCCTTTGGTTTTGAGTACACCAATACTACATGAATGTCCTCCACATGTTCCCAAATGACTGATAAACAACGCTGACTGGGAACAATTTCAAAAGCTTACTCACCTAAATTGGACTGACATATGCGGATTAGGCATAGATGAAGCTGTGCAGTACTTCACGGCCTTTCTTACTGACGCAGCAGCCAAGTGCATTCCACAAACATCTAAACTTCCCGGCAAACGACACGTCCCGTGGTGGAACACTGAGTGTCAGAATGCGCGAAAGGAACAGAACAGGGCATGGAGGTTGCTGCGGAACTCCCCGACAGCGGGAAACCTTGAGATCTTTAAGAAAATAAAATCTCGAGGCAGGAGAACGCGCCGGCAGGCCAGAAGAGAAAGTTGGCACAAGTTTTTATCAGAGATAAATTCATATACACAAGAGGCCAGAGTCTGGAACATGGTCGGTAGGATAGCAGGAAAACAAGTACACACACTTCCACTCGTAAACACTCAGGGTGATACCTTGGAAGACCAGGCAAACTTCCTCGGTGCACACTTTGAACGGGTATCCAGCTTGTCCCACTATACTGACACTTTCCAAAAATACAGAACAAGAATAGAAAAGCAGAAACTAGAACACAAATCCACTAGATAGGAGGCATATAACCAAGCTTTCAGTCTAGCTGAGCTCCGAACATCTCTAAACTCCTGCAGTACTTCTGCCCCAGGTTCTGACCGTGTGGTGTATGAAATGTTAAAAAACCTACCAGCCGAAACACGAAAAACCTTACTTTGTTTGTACAATGCTATCTGGTTTTCTGGCACTATCGCTACCTCTTGGAAAGAGGCTATTATTATTCCCATTTTGAAAGAGGGCAAGGACCCTTCTTTAGCTTCAAGTTATAGGCCTATTGCACTTACAAGCTGCTTGTCCAAATTCTTTGAAAAAATGATAAACTGCCGACTTGTACATATCCTTGAAACAAACAATTTTCTCGACCCATATCAGTGCGGGTTTCGAGAAAGCAGATCCACCACAGACCACCTTTTTCGTATCTAGGCACAGATCAGAGACGCCTTCGTCCATAAACAATATTTTCTCTCTGTGTTCCTCGATATCGAAAAGGCTTATGATACAACATGGCGTTTTGGAATTCTAAGAGATCTGTCCCACCTTGGTGTGCGCGGAAGAATGTTTCATATAATCGAAAGTTACCTGTCAAACCGGACATTCTGTGTCCGTGTGGGCAGTGTTCTCTCCCAAACATTTGTCCAGGAAACAGGCGTGCCACAAGGTGGTGTGCTTAGTTGCACACTTTTTATTATCAAAATGAATTCTTTGTACTTGTCCATCCCCCACAGTATGTTCTATTGTACATATGTCGACGACGTTCAGCTTGGCTTCAAGTCATGCAACTTGGCAATGTGTGAGCGGCAGGTTCAGTTGGGCTTAAACAAGGTCTCCAAATGGGCAGAAGAAAACGGATTTCGACTTAACCCACAAAAAAGCATGTGTGTCTTGTTTTCTCAAAAGAGAGGCATGCACTCTGAACCGGACATTCGACTGAACGGGCAACGTCTGTCCGTCAAAGCCGAACATAAATTCTTAGGCTTAATTTTGGACAACAGGCTGACCTTCGTTCCGCACATCAAGAATTTAAAAATAAAATGTTTAAAAGCCATGAATGTTATAAAAGTGCTGTCACGTACTACTTGTGGTAGTGATAGGCAATGCCTCATAAATCTGTATGGAAGCCTCATTCGCACCCGCTTAGATTATGGGGCCGTTGTTTATCAGTCTGCAACTCAAAGTGCTTTAAAGATGCTGGAACCCGTGCACCATTTGGGCATCCGCCTTTCTACGGGTGCTTTTCGCACCAGCCCCGTAGAAAGCCTTTATGTTGAGTCAAATGAGTGGTCGCTTCATCTGCAGAGAACTTATATGTCTTCTGTTTATTTCCTTAAGGTGAAAGCAGATAAAAAGCACCCCTCATACTCTATTATTAATGATTTGTTGAGCTCATTTCTGTTTCAAAACAGGCCTTCGATGAGGCAGCCCTTCTCAGTTCGCCTGAAAAGTCTAGCCGAGGAAACTGGAGTCTCAATAGAACACAGTTTAATGGCTCCTGTAACATATCCGCCACCGTGGCAATGGCAGACTATAGACTGCGATGTGTCCTTTCTAGAAGTTACAAAACATGCGCCTATTACCCATATCCCAACATTCTTCCTGGAACTTCAACACAAATACACACGTCCTGAGTTCTTTACAGATGCTTCCAAGTCCAACTCCTCTGTGTCCTACGCTGCTGTCGGCCCATCCTTTTCGGATGCTCGCCCTCTACATCCAAGCACAAGTATCTTCACAGCAGAAGCTTACGCGATACTTGTGGCAGCTAAACACATCAAACAACTACAAATACAAAAAGCAGTAATTTATACAGACTCCCTCAGTGTGGTAACGGCTCTGCACAGTCCTAAAAAACAAAAAAAAACCCGGTCCTTGTCTCACTTTACTCCATTTTGTGCACACTCTACACACTAAAACAACATGTTGTAGTGTGCTGGGTGCCAGGGCACCGTGAGATCCAAGGCAATGTGAGGGCGGATCAGCTTGCTGCATCCGTCCACAGAAGCACTGCCCCTACACCCACATTAATCCCGGCCCTTGATCTTAAGCCGTCTCTCAAACGAAACATCAGGGACTACTGGCAGAGCAAGTGGGATACACACACACACAATACAAACTACACATTATTAAGCCACACCTTGGTCATTGGCTGCCAGTATCAAAATCGCGTCATACAGAGTTTATACTAACGAGACTCAGGATAGGACACATATACATGACACACACATATCTTTTGTCTGGTGGCGATCCACCATTGTGTGACAGATGTGGTGAACCATTAACCGTCCTTCACGTGTTAATTCAGTGTAAACACTTAGAAACTATAAGAAAACAGCATTTTCCATTACCCTACCGACAACATATACCTTTACACCCTGCAATGTTCGTTGGTAGGGAACCGCTTTTTAGTCACAAATCATTGTTAGCGTTTTTAAAAGAAATTCGTAATTTTCATATCATATACCCGGGCATCCCGTAGCATGACCTCTCCAGGGAGGTTTTTGCTGCGGTGGCTACACAGGAAAGCACTTGCCTCACGGCCCTTGCACGCAAGGGTATGAACCAGTGAGGCACTTGTGCTAATGCCATACATATACACCATCGTTTTTTATTATCACCAACTTTTGTTATCTATTCACACCACACACACCTTTCACGGCATGGTCATGATTTTATTACTTGTATGTTTTTACCCGCCTTACCGCGAGGAATTTTATGGCCCTTATACAGCCGCTAATCACAATCATTGTCCACATTCCTTGTCGCATGAACTGGCGCTCTTTGGCCATCAAATGGCCCTTGCGCCAAAAAACACCATATATCATCATCAATCGTCCCGGTTCGAGATCTTTCCAACCAAGACAGGCAAGTGACTGCAATCGTGTAATCATTAATTGCCACGATTCGCACGCTACTGAGCAGCATACAATCTCCATCTGCTAAGAGTGCACTGCAAATACTGGATTCACTGAATCCAGTTCTTGCTAACTTCGTATAAGCACAATGGCTCAACAAAATCTCATCTTCTGCACTGAAGTTAAAAGTGCGTCGATTTTTCAGTGGAATGCCAGAGGCATGAAGTCCCGTATCTCGGACTTTCGCCAATTTGTTCGGGCCAATCAATTCTCTATTCTTGTCATATGTGAACCAAACGTATCAACGCCATATAGATTGTCCGGTTATGAAGCTGTTTGTTCAGCCGCTTGCGAAGAACGAAGCAAAGTAATTGTTTACATTCGCACAGACTTGACTTATCTTTCGCACCCAATAAGTTCAAATGACGACAATCAGTACGTGTGTCTCGTGTAAAGAAGAATGCAGTTTCGTTCACGCTTATTGGTGGATATATATCTCCGTCATCGCGATTTGACTGCGACAGAATAAAAGACACCCTATTGAGAACCGATGGGCCTTGGATCATCACCGGTGACTTCAACGCCCATAACATGCTTTGGGGGAGCACTAGGATGAATGCCAGGGGCCGGAACATTGTTACATTTGCTTCCGATTACGACCTTTCCATCATGAACGATGGTACCCCCACATATCTGCGGGGTCTCACGTATGGCAGTTGTCTTGACCTGACATTGGTGTCACGGTGCTTCTCTCACAAAGTTAAGTGGTTTTGCGATATTGAGACTCATGGGAGTGATCACATACCCACCTACGTGACGATCGACGGATCATAAAAATTTCTCTTCCAGTGTTGCAATTGGCACTGACTGGTCGATGTTTGCATCGCGTGTTGAGAACGCTTGCCAAGAAGGCCTCGCCTGCAGCCTGGAAAATACCATAGCGGAAGCTATGCAAGCGTTCAAATGTAAATTACCATTTTCGTCTAAATTAACACAGTTTGACATCGAACTGTAAAAATTACGAGCTATACGAAGGCGTGCTGAACGATGATACAGACGCACAAGATCAATTTACGATCTGAGGGAAGCAAGGCGGCTCCAGAAAAAGATTCAACGACGCATTTACAAACTGGAGAGCGAACGCTGGAAAGCATTCTGCGAACCTCTAGACCCTCATAAATCGCTGTCATATATCTGGAGAACAGTTTGTGGTCTTCGCTCCTCTCCGCAACAACGGCACCCTTTTAAAGCTTTGGCACTCCAGAGTAGCATTGAAGCAAGCAACACTGCTATTATTACACGAGTTGTACTTAGACCGAACGCAGATATACACCGATGGGTCCGTCTCGTCCAGCAGCTCATCAGGTGCCGCTGTAATTCCGGCTGCAGAAATGACAATCAAGTTTAAGTTGTCGCATATGACTACATCTACGGCATCAGGGCTTGCTGCTATAAGGGCTGCTTTACAATATCTTGTTCAAGAACATCCAGGAAAATGGGTCATATTCTGTGATTCGAAGGCAGCGCTTCAGAGTTTGCAGTCTGCCATGCGTAGGAGGAGTCATGACCAACTGGTACAAGAAATAAGACATTGCCATCGTGAAGCTCTAGCACGAAAGCATGATACTATATATCAATGGCTGCCTGGACATATCGGTATTACCGGAAATCAATTAGCCGATGATGCAGCCCGCTCAGCCCATGAATAAACCCGTGTAGTCCCGATTCCTCTATCAAGGAAGGATGCAGCAAGACAACTTTACCTGCTGGCTCGAGATCTCACACGCACGTTCTGGTCGTCTACCAGCTTCCAAAGGTGTCAATTTTATGAACTGGATCCTTCGCTCAAGCTAAAGCTACCATCACAACTTTCCCGCTCCGATGCGACACTGTTATGGCGCCTTTGGTTGGGTGTTGCATTTACAAAGGTGTACGTACTCCTTTCGCATTGGTATGGCAGACACTCCTACATGCGACTACTGCGGAGCTGAAGAGACCATCGAACACGTCCTGTGCAGCTGCGCTTGCTACGACACACAGCGATGCCAGCTCCGGATGGTTTTGAATCGACTTGACCCCGGACCATTTTGTGTGCAGAAGATACTAGGACCTTGGGCATATGCCTCAGTTGCGCAGAAAGCAACTAAAGCACTGCTGCTTTACCTTAAATCAACAAATCTGAGCGATCACCTGTAGACTGTGTGTGCTCCCCGAGTGTGCTCGTGATTGTGTGTACCTTCTTACCTTCTCATCTTTCTGCAACCTCTTTTCTCCCCTTTATCCCTTCGCCAGTGAAGGGTAGCAAACCGGATGTGCGTCTGGTTAACCTCCCTGCCTTTCCTTGCATCTTTATATCTCTCTCTCTCCCTCAACAAATAATCGAAATAATTACGCAGGGCTCATGCAGCGAAAGCATGTTTTTTACTTTGTAAAGTTTCATCTGTTCGCGTACGCATTGCTTCCACCACCTTCTCACGGAATTTGGGAGTTTTGTACGGGTTCATGTGGTATGCGGGGGTTCGAACTCTCAACGTAAAGTTTGTGGTTACGTCAAGCTGCAGGCCAAAGGGACACGCTTGTGGATCAATACCTTTGTGGCATAAGGTACACTCTACTCACTGACCCAGAGCGCCCCACTCGTATTGGCGACAATATATCAAGGGACACCTACCCTGATCTCACTTTTGTGCGCAATACAGGCCCGGTGGTAGCACGTGGTCCTCTAGTGGAGCACCTTGGCAGCGATCACTATAGTGTGGTGACCATTCTACCACTTAATAGTGCCCGAAAGACCGGGCGGCGTTTACACATTACAGACAGGGTAAAATTCAGGGAACGTCACCAGTACCCGCCCTAGATGCAAGGCTACGAGTGAATACTTGACTCTCGTTACTCAAGATATAGAGGCCACCACGCGCACATTCTGTACTACCACCAAAACACCAGGCATTGACCCTCATTTGCTTTATCTTTGGGACGCGCGGAGAAGATTGACACGGTGGTGGAAACACCAATGTCTCAAGCGTAAACTGAGAAAAAAATAGATCAAATTACGCTGGAATTTCAAGAATATGCAGCGACTCTCAGGAAAAATAACTGTCGAGGATTCTGCAACCGGCTTTTAGGAACAGTAGGCACCACAAAAACATGGTTGATTTTTCGATCCGTCGCAGACCCCACTACCACGAAGACAAAAAGATTTCAACAGTTACACATCCTAATGCACGAGTATGAGGACGACCCCTCGAGACTTCTCAGGGAGCTCGAAAAACATTTCATTCAAACAGGCCCAACACCGCATCACCCTGACTATCCACCAGTTGGTGAGACAAATGAATTGTTCCATGCACATATTACGGTTGAGGAAGTAAGTGTAGTGTTACACGATATAAACTGTAATACGGCACCGGGAGCAGACCACACTCGGTTCACCACACACTCCGCTCCCTAAGTGAAGCGGATATCACCCACCTCACCAGTATATTCAATGGGTACTGGCGCCAATTTCCCGGCTTGATTCCCAAGCCGGGAAAACCAGTTCAGGTTCAAAACCTACGTCAAATATCCATAACCTCTTGCATTGGCAAGCTGATGGAGCATGTACTCTTGCTCCGTCTGCAGCCCTTTTAAGAACTGCAATTCTTCTTCGCGCATTGTCGATTCGGATACCGAGCTCATATATCAGCTAAAGATGTACTGTTACAGCTACGGGAGGAAGTCCTAGGGCCTTCTTCTCGCGCCCAAACGAGAGCACTCATTGCTTTATATCAGAAGGGCGCCTTCGATCATGTTGAACATGACCTCATCCTTCGCACTCTAGCCGAGTCGCATTGTGGAACTCGGTTGTATAACTACATCCGCTTATTTTTTCTTGATCGTACGGCCACTGAGGAACTGAGACCACCCCGCCACGCTGGTCTAGTGGCTAAGGTACTCGGCTGCTGACCCGCAGGTCACGGGATCAAATCCCAGCTTTGGCGGCTGCATTTCCGATGGAGGCGGAAATGTTGTAGGCCCGTGTGCTCAGATTTGGGTGCACGTTTAAGAACCCCAGGTGGTCGAAATGTCTGGAGCCCTCCACTACGGCGTCTCTCATAATCATATGGTGGTTTTGGGACGTTAAACCCCACATATCGATCGAACAACTGAGACCGCATCGGTCCGATATGATCCACCTTACAGGACGTGGGATACGACAGGGCTCTGTTCTTTCATCTACACTATTCAATATCGCACTGGCAGGGCTTCTCCGCTTGCTCGACCAGATCACCGATGTCGTCCATGCTATTTATGCGGATGACATTACTATCTGGTGGACTAATGTTCTGATGAAGCCATCTAGGGCCGACTGCACAAATTAGTGGATACTGTCGTTCAGTACCCTAAAAAAGGCGGCTTGCAATGTGCTCCTCAAAAATTGGAGCTCATATTCATTCGCTCCCGAAGCAGTAGCCCTCCTCCCCAAATTATTGAGCACGTGGACGGCGTACCCATACCACATGTCAGTCGTGCCCATATCTTTGAACTACATATTCAAGCGGATGGCAAAGCTAACTACACCGTTGGGTCTTCTATTTCGACATGTTGACCAAATACTGTCCATGATCCGGCGGGTTTTAATAGGTGCTCCGGGCATAAAGAAGAGAATCTGCTTCGCTTGGTGGAGGCCTGCGTAATCGGCTGGCTGACATTATCACTTGCCCTTCAAGTGGTTGACCCAATCGCAACCACGCATAGACGCCATGATCCACAAAGCGACAAAGCTGGCCCACGGCGTTCCAAACTACACTTCCATACGTCTTCTTCTTAAGTTGGGGACCACAACACACTAGGCGAACTGCTTGAGGCAGATTGGGTAAGTTATTGCCTACGCCTCCTACTCACCCCTACTGGCCGCAGTCTCCTCCCACGCCTCGGATAGCCCATTCCACCACTTGAGATTGAAACCCGTCCCACGCCCTTATCGGCTGCGATACTGAAAATACTAACTGTTCATCCCTTACCACGTAACATGCACCCACAGCATGACAAGGGCCGACGCGAATCCCCCGTACCAAAGCTCAGCCGAATGCTCGAAAACATCCCGGAATCGCATGCTCTTTAAACGGACCAAGCCCGAACTCGCGAAGGTTTACTTCGGTAGTGTTAGATGGCACCGATTCCCTGCAGGACTCGGCTTCAATGCGTGAGACGCATGCCACTCACGGCGAAATTCTTAGGGTCGCTCTGGTGACACGATACGCCATCCGTGTTCGCAGTGAGGCGTACATATTGACAGACTCGCAACAGGCATGTTGGGCCTTCCTACCAGGACATAGCATCCCAAAAACGCCCATCAAATTCTCAATCAAATCCCGCTAACTGAGTAAAACAGTACTTTCGCATTGACTTACTCTGGACTCTTGGTCATGCCTCTCTGCCGGGCAATGAACGTGCGCACGCTGTTGCCCGCGAAATGTCTCTCTAGACAGCCCGGCAAGGCGAGGCGACCATTTAGGAGTGGGGGGATCCTCTTCTCAATGACGACATCATTCGTCACTATATAAGAACGTCCGTCGCAGAGCGCCTCACGGCCATCTTTCTCGCGAGAGGAGGCAGTAGCGTTACGGCAGCTACAAACTAAAACATTCCCCAATCTGGTATCTCTTCATAAACTCTACGCACAGTGCTTGCACATCGTTGCCGCGGCTGTGGAAACTCGCCCACGACCTTCCATGTCTCGATCGAGAGCACTGGGACGATGCTTTCTGCGTTGTACCTCCCGAGGTCCTCCGAGATGATATGCGGGCTGGACTCGTCGCTGTAGTCGTCCTAGAGACCCCGGATTAGTGGGTTCCTCCCGCGCCCTCCTTCTCCGTGCCTTAATGAATGAAGACGTTTTCTCTCTCTCTCCGCTGCCTATATACACACCGCCCGCGTTCGAGGGAGATGAGGCGAGGCACGAGAGACAAGCTGGACATGCGCAATGGGGGTGTGGACAGCGCCGACGCTGATGTTCTGATTGATTGATTATGTTGATTGACATGTGGGGTTCAACCTCCCAAAACCACCACATGATTACGAGAGACGTCGTAGTGGAGGGCTCCAAAAATTTCGACCATCTGGGTTTCTCTAACGTGCACCCAAATCTGAGCACACGGGCCTACAGCTATTCCGCCTCCTTCGAAAATGCAGCCGCCGCTGCCAGGATTCGTTCCCGCGACCTGCGGGTCAGCAGCAGCCGAGTATTTTAGCCAAGCCACCTCAGAAGGGCAATGCCGAAGTGCGACATCGTGCGAAGAATAAGTGCTCCGAACTTAATGATATGCACCCTTGCTCTAAACTTGGGTGGGAGATGGTAAGTAGTGTGGCTGATGACCTTTTCTTGGCAATGCAGGAAAAGCTAGGACGGTGGAGCTTCTGCACCTGTAGTACGTACACGCAAAGTAAAAAGATTGATCAAAATTTCAAGAGAAGTCGCTGGAAGTGATCATAACGCCTGTTTCGTGGCTTTAGTACGCAGCTGCACAAGTACTCTACGGTACTATTTTACCGAAGAAATACTTACGGCTTGTAACTATACTCGCAGACTTGTCTATTCACGAAACAAACACTATTTAGAAAATATTTATTTGCCCTATAAAAGCCACTGGTGTAAACACGCAGGATCAATTCTCGTTTTTAGCGTAGCACATTTCTAGCAGTTCACCAGGTCTCTTCACTCTTCTCTCGACGTCCTTCAACGTCATCGTGTAAGGCAGTAGAATTAAATCACCCATCATGGTGACCGCATATAAGCAGTACTTAGGAGAGCACCGGGCGTGATCACCAGCGCCATCCAGAGATAGGCGCTTCTTCAGGTACGCACTGGTATGACTGACTGTGGCCTGTTCTGGTACGCTCAAGTAAAATGTCGGGGACCTGGGGTCTTCGCGAAGCATGTCTACGTGTGGCTTCAGAGTCATCGATACTAGTTTGTGTTTGATGTAGGTCCGGAGAGGTGCATCAGATAGTGCCGTGCAGGATCTACGGTTTGATGTCCCTGCACAGTTTGCGAGCCCATCGTCTCCATTGTTACCATCGGCGGGTGGCACACTTAACCCAGAACCACTGTCAGCATCAGTTGCTGGCCGAGATAACGCGGCATCAAAGTCCTCAACTTCAGCAGGGGCGCAGCAGATGGAAGTCTTTTCATCCCGCGGCAACTCAGAGCGTCGTAAGTTAGACGAACTGCTGCCACTTTCTGAAGCGACGCTGTCATTCGTACTAACTGGTGACTCGGAACACTCGTTCTGGGGCTGCTGTTTCTGCAGTCTCTTGCTCTGTGCCAATGTCGAAGACGAACATGGAAGGTCTTCTTCCTTTTTGAGAGAAACTGCGTGACGCACCGTCGAAGCTGCAATTTTCGTGAACACCGTGGTAATTTCCTCACCGTTCGTCTCCTTACCAAAGTCAGTTTGATCATCAGGCTCTTCAGTGACGATCATTGGCTCACTCACTTGGCTTTTTATATCACCTTCAAAGTCTCCGTCAAGTTGAGTGCCCAGTGAGACTGGGACCGACGATGGCTTCCACTCAAATTCATTGGAGACCTTAGAGGTGAGTCTGGCAATTAAACTGTCTAGGCTGTAGTCTCGCCGCAGCGATCGCTTTGAGGTGACTTTGGTCTGGCAAACGGGGCACTCCTTGTTGCCCTTGAGTGCCGTTGTGATGCACTTCTTGCAGAATTGGTGGAGGCACTCCACAGTCGCGACAGTGTGCCTGAGCGTGTCCAGACAGATGGGGCACCGGAGATCCCGCCAGAAGCTGTCTTCTTGAAGTGGCACTTTCGTATCGTCTGCTACGACTTCCTCGGGTGATTGCTGGAGTTCGTAAGCGTTCCGTTTCCAGTCGTCGCTCTCGTTCGTCGATAACATTGTGAATCAATGTGAGCAGCACGTTCAATTCACTTGTGTTGCAGCGTCTTCGTTGCCTCGCGGATATTAGTGGTGCTCGTGATCGAGATGGTGCACCGGGCGCTGGCGAGGTGGAAGGTGGAGGTGGTAAGCTCTCGCAATTTTCGCCAGGGACTTGGACGATGCGGCGTATTCACGTCTACATCAAAGTGCTCCGTCTTCAAAGTAGCGTTCCAGCCCGCTCGTGTTGCTTTTAACTAGAAAGCAAATCAAGTGCAATTATTAACATCACCAGACGTGCGCCAACTTTTATTTATGTTTTATTGTAATACACCATGTTTTATTATACATGTTTATGCGCCACCTTTCGTTTGTTTTAGTGCAATATACATATTTGTATGCCGCATGGGGAAAAAATTACACCTATATGTATAAAAATTTTACTTTTAGGTAGGTCATTACTTCAGTTCAATGAAATTTGTTGTAAAATAAGCTACCCCTCCTAGTAATTTTTTCCCATCTACAAGCCATATTTGACCAGAAAATGAGATCGAGTACTTTTGTAGCCGCAAAATACTCAACGCCTTACACACAAGAAGGCTGGTTATCTTCACATCACTGGCATGTAAGCCTTCGCCAACACAAAAGCTCTGTATGTCATTGTGATCGAAGCTTATGAATACGTTCGCGCAGACAAAGTAATATCATGCACGCAATTGTAACCGAAGAAAAAATAGCAAGGTCATATAAATTTTGTTTATTGCTGTTTAGAGTGACGTCAGTGTATTTTGACAAAACAGCACTAATAAAGTCTTTTGTCATGTATGTAGTACAAGCATTTTCCCTAGCAGGGCTAAATCATCTGATCAGTATTATTATTAACTTGCCATTGAGAAGAAAAACAAGGCGTGATAACACATTTCTGCAAGGTTACGTGCCCTGAGTTGACATGTACCTTCATTCATCAGGTTTAATGTGCTTTTGCCTTTTTAAAAGCTGTCTTCTTTCAAAAACATTTACTATTTCTCTACCCATCACTGTTTCGTGAACCTTCGGAAAAGAGATAGGAACATTACCATCTTCAATGCCTCTTTTTTTTTAAAGTTTCTCTGTCTAAACTGTTTCGTTTTTTTACTTTAGATTAGTTCTTCTACGACGCAAGCTTTCATATAGGGTAAAATTCAGGCGCGTGATATTTCATATCAGCGTATTCAAATTTACTTTTCCATCGCCCGTTAGTGCATTTCACAAAATCCCAAATATTAAACATGTCGACCGATCAGGTGATGTTATAGTGAATGTTTTAGCGAGGGGTGCTTGATAAGTATGCTGTTCACGTTAGCCTGTCTATGATGACGAGCGTTTATTATGAAGTTCCTATATTGCATTTCAATACCTATGGAAGGCTCTAGCCACGTCGCGAACTCTTGTTCTTGTTAACCAAATGCCCATGGTGCATACCCACTGAGTGGGATCGGCCTAGAATTGAATGGTTTTATGAAATAACTTGCAGCTTTAGAAAATTGGAGCCTATATAATGGAATGATTAAAAATTGCCTGGGAACCTATGGTGCTTGATTCAATGCAAATGGCTATTTCATATAAAAAGAAAAAGAGAGACTTTCTATAAATTCGAGCAATAAACTGATTCTTAAACACACATAAAATTGTCGAGACGTTAGGATAATAACACTGATCAATCGGTCAACCGATTAGTTTAAACATTATTGTGCCAGCAGCCGCGCATACCTTCACACTGGAGAACCGACAAATAGAGGCTCCAAAAGACAAAATTACAGGCACAGACATATCCTTAGCAATATCACTTAGATGTAATTCTAAACGGGTTTTTTGTATTGCAGTAGACCGCCTGCAGGTCACAAATGAATGATCTTGTGTTACCAGTCCACCACTAAACGTGCACAACGGTGAAGGTGCCTTGCCAGGCCCGTGTTTGTAGAAATTTAGATTCGGTACCCAGCAGCACAGCCTCGTGATAGCTACTTCTGTTTCATGAGTCCTCGGCAGCAGCGCTTGTTCTTCTCGTCTTCGCTCACTCATCTGAATGCTGATATGTATGACATTCCGCCGCTAGTGACTCTTTTTACCACTTCTAGTAAATTTCATGTTGGTATCTTCACATGCCCAGTCACCTTGCTGCCTTCAGAATACGACCATAGCTGCTCCGTTGCGTGCGGTCTGAAATGGATTGCAAGCGTTGTGTGGGCTGCGTTTTTTCCGGCGACCCTGCTTCATTGACCGCATCCACGTATGCATTACAGGACGAATCAAAAGCTATGGGTGCATCTTCTCTCTCACGCTCGGCATCTGAACTAAGCCTTGTAGTGAAATGATCGTTTTCGGGTCAGTCGCTTCCTGGCCGAGAATAAAAGGGGGATTCTTGAACGACGTTTGCGATCCCCATGAATCTTTCCTTCATATTGTCACAAGAGTGAGAATAACCGAAATAGAAAAGGAAGCAAAAAAACGTAATGACAACGCTCACTGGCGGTCCTTAGGCCAAGATGGCAGCACACGAACAACAACTACGCGAGCGTTGTTTCACTCGTCGTCTTCATTGCCTCAATAGAGCATTCGTGCTTGTTCGTCAAGGCTTGTAAACTATATCACCCGCTGCTGGGAGCGCCATTTTAGCGCTTAGGAAAGAAAACAATTGTAGTCGAAGTGTTACTTCAGACGGGATACGTGCACAATGTCACCTGAGGCAACCGACAATGACGATATACTGAACAATGGGGCGATTTCATACGTGACCCCAGAAAGCTGGCACAAGACCACAAGGCAGGAGCTTGGATGACAAGCCAACTTGGCGGCAAGGTGTCTTAAATCAGGACCAAGAATCCCGGAGAGCAGGAGACTGCCCGGTGATGGCTGTCGTAGTGGGACTTTTAAGGCAACTGCGAGGCATAAAAGCTATCCCGAGTGATCTGGTTAGCCGTTTGAGCTCGAGCAGTTGCATCGCTGGCGTACTCTGGGGGAGTGTACGTAGCTGACGGTACAAGAGTTTCAAAAGGTAAAGTGGGATGGTGGCCATACAAGAGATAGAAGGGGGCAAACCAGCGGTGTCGTGACAGGATTAGCTGTAGGCGAACGTCACCCAAGCAAGAGTTTCATCCCAATCTCAGTGGTCCGCGGAAACGTACATATATAGTGGACAGCGCACAATGGAGGAGCTCAGTGAGACCATTAGTTTGTGGGTGGTAGGCAGTGGTAAGCTTATGACGCATGGAACATGAGCTAAAAATACCGTCAATCACTCTTCAGATGTTGGTCAGCAGTTGACATGGAGGTTCATGGTGCAGAACGACGTCGTGCAGCAGAAAGTCTGCGGCGTTTGTAGCGCAGCTTGTCGTTCGTGATCGCGTGATAGCATACCATGTGATGCAGTCAGTAGCGACGGCAATGCACTTATTCTCCGTCACCGATGTAGGAAACGGAGATGGAGGCCTACGAAATGGAGGCCGACATGATAGGACGAGTCGGCAGGAATGGCTATAGGTCGAAGTGGACCGGGCGACGACAACGAAGACCGGTGATGGCGTCGGCCTGGCTTACAAGATACAACATAGCGGCGCACAGAGCGGTAAAGCACGCGCCGAGGGGTTGACGCTGTACGCGATCATACGTGCGGGTTGCTCCGAGATGTCAGGCGATTGGGGCTCGTGATTATGTTCAAAAAAGTAGAGCGCATTGTTGCAGAAACAACTCGTAGGAGCTCTGAGCCTTCGGAACTTACGTTACGCGTGTAGAGAATGCCATAACCGAGCACGAACAAGTGGAGGGGAGGGTTGGAGCCATGATAACGCAGACCACGTGTACTGCAGTTCAGCATCTCTGAGCTGCTCACAAATTATGTTAGTGACGTCAGATATGGCGCGAACGTAGGCATCGGAATCATGCGCTGACAACCCATGGGGGTCTACAGGATTACAAGATAGTCAGCATTCGAGTGCATTCGGCCAGACTTGTAAGTAACGTGAAAGCTGTATTTTTGAAGCTTCAAAGCCTAACGACGAAATCGTCCAGCAGGATCTTTGAGGGACGACAACCAGCGCAGAGCATGGTCGTCCGTGATTACGGAAAATGGGTAGCTAACTAAGTAAGGTCGGAATCGTCTGACTGCCCAAACAAGTGCGAGGCACTCACGCTCAGAGATCGACAACTTGCATTCGAATGAGTAAAAGAGGCGACTCATGGGTGATGACGTGATTTTGTCCTTGGTGCCACTGGGCGAGATTTGCGCCAATGCCATGTCCGCTGGCATTGATGCGAACTTCAATGGCTGCTGACGGGTCAAAATAAATTAAGTAGGGAGATAATCTAAGCGAAGCAGCAAGTTTGCGAAATGCGCCCACCGTGGTGGTCTAGTGGCTAAGGTACTCGGCTGCTGACCCGCAGGTCGCGGGTTTGAATCCCGGCTGAAGCGGCTGCATTTCCAATGGAGGCGGAAATGTTGTAGGCCCGTGTGCTCAGATTTGGCTGCGCGTTAAAGAACCCCAGGTGGTCAAAATTTCTGGAGTCCTCCACTACGGCGTCTCTCATAATCATATGGTGGTTTTGAAATGGTAAACCCCACATATCAAGTTTACGAAATGCATCAGTTTCTTGGGGATCCCAAGAAAGAGGCATATCCTTCTACAAGAGTGTCACAAATGCTGTTTTTCCTGATCTTTGTCATCCACAGAAATCTGCTATTATACTGACCTCAAGTCGATAGAGGAGAACTAGACAGACCTATGTAGGCAGTCCAAAGCATCGTCAATCCATGGCAAGAGGTAGATGTCCTTGCGTGTGTCCTTGTTTAAGTGACGGTAGTCTACGCAGAATGCCAGCTGCTGTCCTTTTTTACGAGCACGACTGGCGATGCCCACGAACCACGGTGTAGTTTAATGACGTCTTTCGTGAGCGTTTTATCAACTTCATACTGCATTACTTGTCTCTCAAAATAATACACGCGATAAGAACACCATCGGACAGCGATGGCGTCGCTAGTGTTGATATTGTGATCGACATTTGATGTCTGACCTAAAATTCTGTTGTCAATATTAAATGCCACGGAAGGATTCTAGTAGGCAAATGATATTGGCTCTTCCGGCTAAACAAGGTCAGGTGCGATCATCTTGCCAATGTCGCCATTAGCTGATCGCTGTGAAAATGATGAAACAGGGGAAAATGGCGCATCTGTGTTCGGCGCAGAAACACAATGTTCAGCGAGAGAAGAGACGTAAGCCATAGTCATGCCATCCGGGATAACGCGCGCACTAGTTGAAGTTCAGTATAAATAGATATGCTCGATTATTCGTGACCGTTAGAACCACGTGAGGAACGCCAACATTTCGGGCCAACAAATGTCAACGGTTTGAGTGAAGACATAGCCACCGTCCGGAATAGGAGGATAAGAGCTCAAGGTCGCATTCTTGATGGCTTCAGGCGAACGCACTCAACAGAACACAAACCTGGTTGAAGTGCTGCTGGAGCGTCATAGCAACATGACAGGTCGAACTGAAGTAAGCCGTTTCCACAGTCAATAAGGACAGAGTAGGCGAATAGAAAACCCGTGCCGAGGATGAGGTCATTGCAGCACTTTTCGAGCATGGCAAATAATACAGTTGTGGAGTGATCAGCAGCATTAAAACGCGCAGAGAACATCACAAGCAGGGAAACATTCGACCGTTGGTGACCTGAATGAGTGGCATAGGGGGCGGCGTTAAAACTTTCTTCAGGCGGTGACGAAGCTCTGAATTTATCACTGATATGTGAGTCATTGTGTTCGCAAGAGCAATAACTATTGCGTCCATTTCATCCATAAGGTTGTGTCAAGTCTGCAGTGTGGTCAGAGCATTTAGCAGGTGAAATGTCGATTCAGCATTACCTCCGGGAGTAGCATCGTCTAGCTTTTTCGAGAATGGCGGGATGTCGGCGATGCATGGATGGGGAAATTGGGGTGAGCGAGACGACGAGCGACAAGATAGTGGGGAGCGGGACTTAATGACCATACGGTGATGGCGAGCGACGATACGGCATGGGGTGAAGCGTCATCACTGGTGGACTGAGGTGACTCATAGTGAGGTTGGAATTCACCATCGTTTGTCTCTGGGCGATGCTTGGACCCATAGGATAACCGACGCCAATACCATTTGCTGTTGCAGTATCGGGCTACGTGGCCAATACGATGGCAGTTCAAGCACATGGGCTGGTTTTCAGCAGTCCTCCACTCGGCAGGATTGCGGGGAAGTGCCAGAAGCATTTTGCCGTCGCCAACCTAGTTCAATCGGTTGGGAAGAAGCGGTGGTGCACACGCAGCCTAGGTCAATATTAGGAAGCTCTTGATGGACGATGACATGTGCAAGCTGTGCCATTCGCGAGCTGTAATCACAGGAACGAGAGGACATGGAAACAGGAAAGACAGCATCGAGTTCACGTCGCACTACCTTTGTTACGTGCTCCGCAGTAAGCAGTTGCTGTGGTAGAGGGGCACCTTCGCAAAACCACGTTGCTGCCGTGTTAGTAAGCCGGGTGAATTTGTGGGAAATACGTTGGCTTTGGGCGGCCTCTAAACGCTAGCACTCATGGATGATGACATCTATCGTGTCATGGTTCTTGACAATCAGGAGGTTGAATGCATCATGCGCTATTCCTTTCAAGATATGCGCCACTTTGTCAGACTCATGCATGCTTTCATCCGCTTTGCAGCAAAAGGCAAACACGCCTTGTTCATAAGAACAGGCAGGATTCCATCGATGTGTCAGAACGAGAGGCCAGCTCTTTCTTGGCCGCTATCTTTAGGCCAGTTGATTTGCCGATGAAGGCAGACATATTTGCACACATGGCAGCTGCTAAATTCTACTTAGTGGTTCTCGAACCACACTTTGCCTATTCTTTTCAGGAGGAAGATGTCCGCTAAGACGAGCGTGACGTCCCAGCGATAATTCTTAATGGTGCGTTCATAGATTGGCAACCATTCGCGATGTTGACATTATCTGTGCCCCAGAACGTGCCAGGGTCTTTCAGTTGCGGGAACACAACCGTCGTCGTTGCAGTTGCCGCTGCAGGGGCCGAACCGTCTGCCATCGTGGGTCGAATCATGAGTCGGCCTCTATGAAGCTTCGTCATACCGCTGGTACCCAGCGCTTCCACCAAAATGTCGCAGAAGTGATAATAACCGAAATAGGAAAAAGATGAAAAATGTATTTACCAAGTTGTTGTTGTTGTTGTTCTCCTATTGTAAGTGGCGCATACCCACTGTGGAGGATTGGCCAAGTATCGAGTGGTTTCAAAATTTACTGTTCATATTTTGAATGATGAAGCTTTAACAGAAATATTACCGATAGCCTAGGAAAGTGTGTTGCTTAATGTAATGCATGCAAATATTTACATAAACGAATTTATTCTTAAAACAGAGCAATGATATGGTTTAATACGTATATAATTGTGTGGACCTGTTAGGATAATGAAACTGGTTAATTAGGCAACCTATTAGTTTCATAAATATAGTCCCGGATGGCCGCGCATACTGTCGCATTAGAGAAACCAGAAATGGGAGCTCCAAAAGACAAAATGACAGGCAGAGATAAGTCCGTACTAATACCACGTAAAGGTATTTCTAATAGGGTTTTCGTAATGTGTTAAACCGCCTGCAGGTCAAAAAGAAATGGTCTATTGTTTCCAGTTCATAACAGAATGCACACAGTGGCGAAGGTGCCTGAGCAGACCTGTGTTTATAGAAATTTAGATTTGGTATCCGGCAACGCAGCCTTGTGATAGCTACTTCTTGTTTTCGAGTACGGCAAAAGTCTCTTCGCCAGGGATATAATAAATGGCGATATTCTGTAGAGTTTGTTAGTGCTGAACCTTTAAAGACTTGCATAAGCGTACGTCTGTGGAATCGAGCAGCAGTCACATAAGCGGATGATGGACATAGTGGTAAAATTGTTTCGCTGATTGACGACTTAGCTAAGGAATCGGCTATTTCATTTAGAAACAAACCTTTATGTCCAGGCACCCAAACTAATCGTACTTTTCTCAAATGCGCAGGTACTAGAGCACGGAACGCCTTTGTTACTTGATTATCAGCACCAACAGAAAGTGCCGCACAGAGAGATAGGGAATTTGTTATTATGACTGCTGATGTAATTGCTGTATCTAACTTGCGTAAGGCGAGCACCACTGCCAGAAACTCCGCCACAAAAACGGGTATGAAATCGGGTAGTCGAAGGGAATAAATACAATTTAAAATCGGGCTGAAAATACCAACCCCTGATTTTTTGTCGTATTGCGATGCGTCTGTAGCAATAATAACGTTCGTTGTAATACGGCGCAGGTGATCTTGTAGTAAACCATCCAAAATATTATGGGGAAGTAATTTGGCATTATTAGGAAAAATGTCGTCGAATTGAATTTCCACCGGGGCTAAATTATCACGACTCGGCATGATGTCGCTTATACGTACGTTTAGAGGCTCCAGTAAATTTTGCACAAATATAATTTCTGACGTGTGAAATCGCGGCCATCTAGCAGAAAAAAATGATTCCGGGGTAGAAATAAAGGCTGTTTCTGAATGTCGTAATGGTGATTCATAAATTCTTAAGAATGTCTGAACAGTCAGAAGGCGAATTCTACAAGATAGCGGAGGGACCTTCGATTCGAGATACAACACATTGTTGGCAACTGTTTTGGGAAGGCCAAGGCATAAGCGCAAAGCTTCTTTTTCCAGAAGAATTAGAGGCCGCAACTTGTAAGCTGGAACTCCAGAGAAAAGTACACATCCAAATTCCAAAATGGGACGAACGTACATGCGATATATCATTACCAATGTGTCTCTTCTCATACCTATGCGGTAGTTGCTTAGCCTACGTAATATGCCAATGGCCCGCACTCCTTTTCTGGCGATATATTTGATATGAGGTCGCCAGTTAAGCGACGTGTGATAAATTACTCCAAGGTATTTAACAGATTCCAGCTGTGGTATGTCCTCATGGTGGTAAGACAGAGAGATGTTCACAGGGTATTGTGGCGGGAAAACAAGGAGGGCACATTTACTCGGATTAAGTAAAAAGCTGTTGCCATCGAGCCAGCTCTCCAATATATTAAGGTAAGTCTGCAGCCGTTCATATAAGGTCTGAATGTTATCTGCCATTGCAAAAAATGCGATATCGTCTGCATAAACATAAGTTGTTATATCCTGTTTACGTGGAATGGTGCTCATTAGTAAATTAAATGGCACCGGGTAAAGCACCGAGCCTTGCGGTACTCCTCTCGTTTGGGTATGAGTAGATGATGAAAACCTATCTTTAAAACAGTAAAATTTTCTGTCTGCAAAAAAATTGTGAACCCACGCTACTATGTATGATGGAAAATCAAGGTATTCTAATCGATCTATCAAAATAGAGTGCTCCACGGTATCATATGCTTTAGCGATGTCTAAGGTAACTAAGGCTGCATATTTTTTATGTAGCCGAGCTAATTGAAGCCGACTCTCTAAATCAACGTGGGCATCCCAAATCGAACAACCAGCCCTGAACCCAATTTGACAGGGACTTAGAATTGACCTCATGGTAATAATTTCATTAATTCGTATATTGATGATTCTCTCAACTAATTTCACTAAGAGTGATGTCAGTGCGACCGGCCTTATGTTATCCAACGTGTATGCATCATTTTCATTTTTTAGCAACAATACAATTTTGGAAAGTTTCCATTCTGGAGGTATCCATGCGTTCCCTAACGAATAATTCACTAGTTCTAGCAAAATATTAGGCGATTGCTGGAGTAAACATTTCAACATAGAGTTCGTAATCCCATCTGCTCCGGGAGCCGTCCTCGGTAAGCATAATACTGTCTGACTCAATTCAGCTAAAGGAACTTCTGGAAATTCATGCAAGTTTACCAGAACGGACTGAATAGCCAAAAAATTAGCAGTGAAGCGGCGTTCTAAACCTTGCGCTATGTCTTCTAGAGAGGTGTTCATTTCTTCCGGCGTCAAGACACATGACTGCAACGTTAAAGGTTCTGGCAGTACTTTTCTTGTCCGAAGATAAGCGAACAAAGCACGCTTATTTTTAGATTTCAAAAGATAATAAAATTGTCTACTGTCGTATTCTTCTTTCGCGTGGTTCACTGTACGGTTAAATACGCCAGCAAGGATTGATAGTCCTTCCAGTTTGTTGGGCTCTGATTAAGAAGAAGTTTTTTCCAAGCGGCTTCTATAATCGCGCGTACACTCATTATTCCACCAACGAGAGGAGGATCGTTTATTAGATGGAATAGAAAATTCGGAATTTTTTCTAGATCCCTCCAGCATTGAACCAATCGTAGATGCAATCTCCTTAGTACTGGCATTTCCAAGCTTGGAAATGGCAGAACGAAGGCAGGTTTGAAATTTGCTATGGTTGATGTATGTGCGTTTTGGCTGATCTAAAGTTATTGTTGGACAAGTAATGTCAAAAACTACAGAAAGATGGTCGCTGTTAGTTGCCGAATTCAGAACAGCCCATGAGAAAACCTTGATTGCATTGGAGCAAAACGTTAAATCCAATACTGAGCTAGTTTGACCTCGGACAAATGTTACATGACCTTTATTCAGACAGGAGAGGTTGTGATCAATAGTCCATTCCCACAGTCGCCTACCACAAGAATCTGTCCTTATACCCCAAGACAAATGATGTGAAATAAAGTCTCCTGTGAGTACAACTTCCTTTCTACACGCTACCAAAACGCTATCAAGATAACGCGTACTTTGCACACCTGAGGGGAAGTAACAATTTACAATTGAAAAAGAATGGTATCCGGGGAGACAAAAGTCTAATGCTAATATTTCACAATCCAAGTCTAACATTCTGAAAGAAATTTTCGCCCTATGGCATAATTTACTTGATACAAGGATCATTAAACCACCACCACGTGATGGGCGATCTAATCAAAAAGAACGAAAACCTGCCAGATGAAAATTTTTATCTGGTGTGAGCCAAGTTTTTTGGAGAATTATAATATCAAGATTAAAATTATTGCAAAAGTAATGTAGGTCGGTTGAGGCTGAGAATATAGAACGGCAGTTCCACTGTAGTACCCTCAACTGACCTATGGTGTTGAGCGCACCACAGAGGCGCATGTCACGCCCTTCTTAGCATCTTCACGCGAAATAGCTGATTCATTCCGTTCAGATTTGAACTTGAGATTGGTGAAGATAGGGGATCTGGTACGTTTATTAGTTCGTATATCTAGTTCCATATCTGTAGCAGTACTTGTGCTCGGTTGAGGCGAATGTCGGTCCAAGTGCACCTGTGTTCCTGACTGCTTAGCCTTGCCTGCAGATGCAGAAAGTTCGTCCAACACTACATTGCGTAGCTATGTGGCATCGCTGGTAATGTCTAATACTGCTGGTTCTATACTAATCTTCACTGTTTGTCCAATCTGACTTGAAAGAATTTGCACCAAACAGTCGGAAAGGTTAGATATGAGTTTATCCATTGCCTTACTGACTGCTTTTTCCACAGCAGTTTCAATAGCCTGCGATAGGTTGGAGTCCATACTGGAAATTCAGCACCCTGTCATACCAGAGTATTCAAAAGCCCTGTCTCTAACTATGTCAATGGCTTCCCTTCGAGAACAGCGGCAGCAGTCAATAACTTCAAGGATTTGAACCTCCCGGTAACGAGCGGAACAGTCAGAGTTGTCGGCGCAGTGACTGCCCCCACAGAGACAACACTTTTCCGCTGTTGCAGTACACTTGCTTGAAGGATGGCTCTCTCCGCGGGTGATACAACGAACGTTAGATTTACATCCTCCCGCACTGTGGCCAAATCTCCAGCAGTTCTTGCATTGAATCGGACGAGAAGCGAGGGGTTCTACTCGGAAGATCAGTGGCCATAATTTTATTTCTGACGGGCATTTTGTGCCAACAATTGTCGCGATGACAGATTCGATTGGTACCCTCTCGTTGTCGGCTAGGCGATTACACCGGTAAATTGAAATTACGCCTGCTCCAGAGAGCCTGTCTATAGGTCTCTGCTGGACTCAGCTTGGAGTCGACTCCCCGTTCAAGGCCTTTGGTACATGCAAGATGAGGTGGAATTAAGCACTCACCGGGGTAGCAGCAAAGGAGGTGCATTTAAGAAGATCCTGCACGCAGGTCTGATCTGGTGACCTACACACGATACCTCCTCGCCCAAATGGGCGCACATCTGTGATGGTCTGGAAATGATTTGAAGTTGTTTTAAGTTCATTTTGAACCGCCTGAGCGTTTGTAAGTCTGATGAAGCCTCCATTTGTAGGTACCAGTGCCACGGGAATACTCTCGATACCACTGCGGAAAAAGGAGTCTAGCGGTAATTCATTAGATGGCAGGGACGCTGACCAGGCGGATCGCGCCTGGCCAGGGGAAGTAGTCGACATGAGCGCTAGAGATACGGTTAGACTCAGAAACAGATAAACTATAAAATTGCACTCTAAGACAGAAAGTTAAAACCACTCAATCCTCAGCCAAGAACACCCCAGTAGTTTGAGCACGGGCTAGCCAGGCTCCGAAGCTTACGTGGCCGATGCGATCGAAGTTCCGGTGAGTTCCGAAGTTCACGGCGACTCCTTCAGCCAAGATGGCAGCACACGAACAACAGCACGAGCGCTATTGCAGTCTTCATCTTCATCACCTGAATTGAGAATCGCTGCTTCTTCGTCACGGTTTGTAGTAATATGATTCACATAACACTTGTGCCTCCCGTCATCTTGTGTAGTGGTTACAATTTACATTACGCCGCATTTTTCAACAGCCTCAGAAAGTTGCAAAGAAGGTTTTTAAGAAAATGCTTAACTCGCGCCTTGCTGCTTTCCACGGAGAGCGTAGAAGGGCCGGAGCATAGGAGAGGAGAGAGAGAGGATGAGGGGATACGCATGCACAGTGTAGGTGTGGAGGGCGCCCTGCTGAGGAAGCGTTTCGTTGCCTTCGCCGGCGACCGCGAATACAGAGGGAGAGAGTAGGAGAAGAGAGAGTTGGAGGAGACACGCATGTGCAATAAGAGTGGTCACGCCACACACCAAATCGAACTCCGTCGTAAGCTGCTTCGTATCTAATATGAAGCATAGAATGGGCTTGGAACATGGGCACTCTCTGTAACAGCCCTGCATTACTCTACCAAGAGAGCCGCTGTGATTTTCTCTTTTACTTCAGAGTCATTACTGTGCTTGGAATTATTTCGCGAAAAGATGCAATACAGGTTGCTAGTCAGAAAAGAACGACGTTAGCACATGTAATATAGCGGGGTAGAAGAGTGAAATAACAAGGCATCAGGCAATGCCAATCACGTAACTGAGTCACTGAATGCTTCCGATCCATTAAAAATGTTCAGACATTTTTTTTCATCGTTTTGAATCACATCGTGCTACATTGGAGTGATTTCACAGGTTTCACACTTCTCCAAGAATGAAGAATAACTGCATATTGAATGCTTTCCTACTTCACAAAAATTGCGATGATTTATAGCGTAGTGGGTACCTCGCAAGTGAAATTTCTACCAGTTGCCAAGTAAGCTTATAACGCCTAGTTCACACTGAAGCATTCGCTTTCTACAGCGACCAAAATTCTCCTGCCACTGAAACACAGCGTCGTTCGCACTGTACGTGCCCCGCGCCGCCGAATATGCCATCTACCACAGGGTGAACGCGGAATGGGTGCGCTGTCACCCGGTTGTTGTCATAGTTCGCTAATGCCGCTAAGCCATCTGGTGGTCTAGTCTTCGATGATTCTTGTACGCAGGAAGCAAGAAGAAACAGTACTGCTTACTTTGCTGGCAAGTGGCTGTCTTGTAATGAATGAAGAGCAGAAAAAACCACCAACGCCAGTGGCATTGGTGGGTTTGTTTTGCTCTGCAAGACCACCACAAGCTCGGTCACGCCAACAGCAAGCTCGGTCAACTCTTTCACGGAATAGGAACGTGGAGTAGGCACGGAGTAGGTTAAACTCCCGTTGGTTACAACATTCAGTTACGTGCACCGCGGCATAACAAGTGAGTAGGACTTGGCCGCCATTTTTCAGTATTCTTTGACTAGCGCTCCTATTGGTCCGCGGCGACCGATTCGGCGGCAGACGCCGCAAAAATCGGTCTGCGAGCGATCAGCGCTGAGAGGGTCCTTTCGGCGGATCTCGCCGCTGCCGAACCGGATTCGGAGCACTTTCGGTGGCCGGAATGCTCAGTTTGAACGCGGCCTAAGGCCCCCTGATCTGTTTCCTCAGGACCTCAATAGGGAGTTTTCGAATAGGGGCCCCAGAAGTTTGAAGACCCAAAGCCCTTTGCGTAGGCACGCTTCGGGTCAAGCAGGACCGAAGCGTTTTCGAATAGGGTCTGCAGCGCGTTCGATACTCAACCAAGTCTTATCATGTCACTTCAGTGGGCGCCATCACGTTCGTATGATGCAAAGCATTTGGGGCAGGCATTGAGGCGGTCGGCCACTTACGCATGCGCGGCAAAAAAGGATCACACGCTTCCACTGCCAAACTTCTCACACCCTTTCTTAACGACATGCCTGCAAGAAGAACGGGCGCCTATATATGGCAGGAATTCTTAAACAAAGAACAGACACATTCAGGAAAACAATTTTATTTGGCAGAAAAAAGTCACAGCTTTACCGCAGAGCCGAAGCAATGAACGCGATAGCAACAATAGGAAGGTCCCACGCCTAATGGCAAGCAGATCGAAATGGGCCCTGTGTTTCTCACGCAGGAATTACACACGAAACGTACTCACAGGTACAGAGGAACGCAAACAAGCGTCTCGGTTGTTACTTCGCTGTGTCAGAAAAGCGCGCTCTTTTCGGAAACGGATACTGTGCAACAGTTGCAGTGACCTTTGTGCGCCCGGTAACTACAACAGAATCGTTTTGGTGAAAACCCAAGACCAACCAAGATGTACCATTCTCTCCCCGCCCCACGAGATAAACGTGCGCGTCTGAGCGTCCATTCCTCCTCTCCGCAGGGCAACGTACACGCGAAAGATGAGAGGGCACGGCTCCCAGTTGTGACGATGTGGCGACGCGTGCTCATTGCGCCATCTTGCTGGTAATGCTAAAAACACAATAGTACCCCCCTCCCGAGATGCCCGTTACCAGTGGTAAATGGTAGATATAAATTGGTTGGCGTTTGAAAGTTGCGGGACGTGCTCCTCGGTAGCCCAGTGATTAACGCCACACACTCACGTTTCATAGGTCCCAAGATCGCCTCCGCACGCCGGAGTCTTCGTGGTTTTTTTTCCTTTCTTGCGTTTATATATTGTAGCGATGCTGACGCCGACAGGTTAAAAAAACAAGCGTCTTTATTAGGGCGAACTTGTGCCAACGATTCTAGAAACTGTGGTCGTCAAGTTAGAGTAGCCGAGTGGCACAGATCCGACTATCTTCCTCTTCCTCGTTGTTGGAGCGTACGAACGCGTGGCGCATGCCAGCCGAGCCGGGTTTTGCTGGTGCTGGTGCCACGATGATTGTGGTGGGCTGCTTGAATGTGGCGAACCTGTCGCAGCATTGCCCCCCTCCTCAGACGCATCGTCCCGATGCTTAAGACAGTGAAAAGATACACGCGCACTCTCACTCGTTTTTCGACGAACTGTCATGATAGGGCTTCATGCGGACTACGTGTACCACTTCCGTGGGATTGCGGCGTCTTGAACTCACGTGTCCAGCGAATCTGACTTCATAAGTGACGTTGCTGATACGGTTGAGTACTTCATAAGGGCCGAAGTATCGGCAAAGAAGTTTTTCAGAGAGTCTGCGCCGGCGCACTGGTATCTATATCCACACTTTGTCACCGGGATGATAAAGTGCGTCACTGCGTCGCTTGTTGTAGCGACTAGAATTGACGTGCTGTTGGTGGCGTATTCGGTATCTTGCCATTTGCCGTGCTTCTTCGGCTCTTTGCAAGAAGTCATCTAAGTCAGGTGGATAGCTGCTTCCGTCCTGTAGTGGTAACATGGCATCCAGCGGGGTGGTCACTCTTCGGCCGAATACTAGTTCGAAAGAGGCAACGTGGGTTGTTTCTTGAACGGCTGTATTATATGCGAATGTTGCGTAGGGTAATATTTCCTCCCACGGTTTATGTTCTACATCGACATACATTGATAGCATGTCTGACAGAGTTCTGTTGAGGCGTTCGGTTAAGCCATTTGACTGAGGGTGATACGCCCTTGTTCTTCTGTGATCGGTATTTGTCATGTGCATCAGGCATTGCATTAGGTGTGCAGTAAATGTGGTACCCCGATCCGTAATAACGACGATGGGCGCACCATGTCTGAGCACTATGTTGTTCACAAAGAACTTGGCGACTTCGGCAGCAGTCGCACTGTACAGAGAGTCATTTTCAGCATAACGGGTGAGATAGTCTGTGGCTACGACTATCCATTTCTTGCCTGCACACAATGTCGGCAAAGGTCCTAGGAAGTCCATGCCGACTTGTTGGAATGGGGCACCTGGAGGGTCTATTGGCTGGAGAAGGCCGGCTGGTTTTACGGTTGGAGTTTTGCGCCGCTGACATTGACGACAAGTTTTCACGTAGCGCTGCACTGATGCGAGCAACTTAGGCCAATAGTATTTCAGGCGAACCCTGGCGAATGTTCGGCTCACACCCATGTGTCCGAATGTTACCTCGTCGTGGCATGCGTGCAGAATTTCCTCTCGCATGGCTGTGGGCATGACTAGTAAAAACGTTTCACCATTAGGTTCGAACTTCCTTCTGTAAAAGACACTTCCTCGAAGGCAGAACGCGGAGAGCCCTCTGGAAAATATGCGAGGGACTTGAACGTCGAGACCCTGCAGGTGTTGTATAAGTGCCAGCAAATCCGGGTCATCTCGTTAGAGTTGAGCGATTTTGAATGTGTCAACAACGCCTAGAAACGGGAAGTCTTCCTCTTCAGGTACACTTGGATCGACGGGAGAGCGTGACAGGCAGTCGGCATCGCTGTGTTTCCTTCCAGATTTGTACACGACTGTAATATCATACTCCTGTAGCCTAAGGCTCCATCTTGCTAGTCGACCTGACGGGTCCTTGAGATTTGCCAGCCAGCATAGAGCATGGTGGTCACTGACAGCTCTGAACGGTCTACCATAAAGGTAGGGTCGAAACTTGTTTATGGCCCAGATGACTGCGAGGCACTCTTTTTCAGTTGCAGAGTAGTTTGCCTGAGCTTTTGATAGTTTGCGGCTGGCATAGGCTAATACTTTCTCTTGACCATTTTGCCACTGGACAAGGATGGCGCCGAGGCCGACATTGCTGGCATCAATATGGACTTCAGTGTCGGCTGCCTCATCAAAATGGGCAAGTATTGGTGAACCCTGTAGCCGTTTCCTTAATTCGTCAAAAGCTTTCTGTTGTTCGCTTTCCCATGTGAAGGGCACGTCGTCTTTTGTCAGTTTTGTGAGAGGTTCCGCAATTTTTTAGAAGTTTTCCACAAATCGTCTATAGTAGGCACATAAACCCAAAAATTGACGCACTGACTTTTTGTCTCTGGTTGTAGCGAACCTCTGAACAGCGGCTGTCGTTTCGGTATCAGGATGAACACCATCGGAACTAATGACATGTCCAAGGAATCGCAGCTCTTCGAAGCCGAAGTGGCATTTTTCGGGTTTGATTGTCAATTTCGCTAACCGGATGGCTTCCAATACTGTGCGTAGTCGCTCTAGATGTTTGTCAAATGTTGCAGAGAATACCACCACGTCATCGAAATACACTAGGCATGACTGCCATTTCAATCCGTCGAGGACAGTGTCCATCATTCGCTGGAACGTCGCTGGTGCGGAACAGAGGCCGAATGGAAGCGCTTTGAATTCGTAGAGGCCATCTGGTGTTACGAATGCCGTTTTTTCACGGCCCCGCTCGTCGACCTCTATTTGCCAATATCCGCTTTTCAGATCTAAGGAGGAGAAAAACTTTGCGGATCGCAACCGATCTAGTGTATCGTCAATGCGTGGCAAGGGGTAGACATCTCGTTTAGTTACACTGTTCAGTTTTCTGTAGTCGACGCAGAATCTAAGTGTGCTGTTTTTCTTCTTAACGAGCACTACGGGGGACGCCCATGGACTATTCGAAGGCTGGATGACATCCTCAGAAAGCATCTCCTCCACTTGCTTCTCGATAATTTCCCGTTCTTTCTGTGACACCTGATATGGATGCTGGCATATAGGCCTCGTGTCGTCTTGCGTTATAATTCTGTGTTTCGTGATTGACGTGCGCTGCACCTTCGAGGTACTTGAAAAGCAATCAGAGGATTCTTTTACCAAGGCGTAAATCTGTTTCTTCTGACTGTCCGGAAGGCTCTGATTGACGGTCACGGATGTGTCGATGTTGCAGGCCACTGGTCGTGTGGTTGATGTCGTTAAGCTGCATAGTTCAGTCGCCATACAGAAGTCGTGTAAATAGGCAATAGCCGTGCCTGAGCGATGTGTTGAAGCTCATTGGAGAAATTTGTGAGTGGGACATCTGCACGGCCATTCGTCAAGTGAACAAGACCCCTAGCTACGCAGACACCTTTGTTCAAAAACAGCCCTACATTTGTATCCGCTATGCCTTCGCGGTTGTACAATGCATCATTTTCTACGAGCACCATTATACTGCAGCGTTGCGGCACAGTTACGTCATCATGAACAACGCGTAGAGCAGTTAGGCGTCGTTCCTCAGATTTCTCCACAGGTATAGCTCGTTCAGTCGAAAACGACACGCTGGACCTACGCAGGTTAATTACGGCGCCATTAGCTCGCAAAAAATCCATTCCTATAATGAGTTCCCTTGAACATTCTGGCAGCACAATGAAATCGGCCACATAAATAAAGCCCCGTATTTCAAGTCTTGCAGTGCATCTGCCAAGGGGCGTAATAATCTGACCGCCTGCCATGCGTATCTGCGATCCACTCCACTGTGTCACAACTTTGTTTAGCTTTTTCACCATCTTGTGACTTATCACTGAATAATCAGCACCGGTGTCGACTAAGGCATTCAGCTCCCATGCTTCCATTCTCAACCGCAAATCTGAAGTAACGTTTTCGTTGCTGCACCCGTCTACCGAAAATACACCGTCATCACCCTCAAACCAAATTGGAGGATCTTCGTAACTGACGTTATCAGCGACCTCACCTCCACAGGTCGCTTGCTTCAGTTTTCCGGGTGTGGACTTGGAGAGCGATGACCAGGCTGCCTTGAAGGTGCACGTAGGCTGGATGACCGGTAGCGCATAAGCGATGGTGACCGTGACCGGTGTTGGCGTAGAGGTGGCGAGTTCTGGCGCGTGGACAAGTACTCCTCAATCTCCGCTGGTCGTTCGCCGTTTCGGGGGCACGGTGTATACGACGGGAAGCCTCTTAATCCAGCCTGTCGGTAAGGACAGAATCTGTACAGATGACCCGCTTCCCCACAATGAAAACACAGAGGCCTGCGCTCGTGATCACGCCAGACGTCACTTTTCCTGGGCCTACGCTTCACATAGTGATGTGTGCTACGTGCTCCTGGGGGCAGATAGGTAGCTGTTGGTTCCCGTGGACGAGGTGCGCTGCGTGCCGCAGGTGGGAGAGGAGTCATCGCCATCGGAACTTCTGCATTGCTGTGTACCGTGGGTTGTCTGACAACCTCAGAATATGTTCGGATAGGTCGAACCGGCTGCAGCTCACGCTCTGGCTCTCGTATCACCTGCCTGAGTTCGTCACGAACAACGTCCGTAACAGAGAGTGCAGTTGAAGTCTGAGGCATATGCAGTCTGCTCAGTTCTTCTCTGATAACTGATCTAATTAGCTCGCGCAGGGCTTCAACGTAATTTCGCACGCCTTCGTAGAATACCTGTGCAGATGCGCAGTTAAGATTCCGGTTGTACTGCCGAGCCCGCTGTTCGAGTGTTTTTTCGATGGCCGTCGCTTTGAGTAAAACTCAGCAACTTTGCTCGGAGGGTTGCGGACGAGAACGGCGAACAGCTCTTGCTTCACTCCGCGCATTAGATGGCGCACCTTCTTATCCTCAGCCATGTTGTAAATCGCACGCTTGAACAGGCGGACCATGTCCTCAATGTACATAGCAGCACTCTCGTTCGTGAGCTGGTTCCTCGATTGAAGAGCTGCCTCCGCCTTTTCATTCCGGTCTATGTTCGCGAAAGTAGCCACCGCTTGTCGTCGAAATACCTCCCAGGTAGACAACGAGGTTTTATGGTTCTCAAACCATGTCTTTGCAAAGTCTTCCAGGGCGAAGTATACGCGACAGAGCTTCTCTCTTTCGTCCCATCCATTCAAGCTCGCTACTCTCTAGAACAGGTCCAACCAATCTTCAACATCCTCATACGAGTCGCCGTGGAAAACTGGCGGCTGGTGCGGTTGGCTAATGAACACTTGTGGCGGTGTTACCTGGCTAGTCATAGTGGTGGCATCCATCGTTTGAATTCCCCTTGGTGTGAAGTGAAGAGGACCGAAATCAGGTGAGGCACCTCAAAGACGGCGACTTGCCCTCCGGTGTACAGGAGTCACTTCCACGGGGCCGATACGCTGGTCGTCGGGGCTGCGCTGTCTTGAGCTCGCGGGGCTTCGATTCATACCCAGCACCTCCACCAGAAATGTAGCGATGCTGACGCCGACAGGTTACAAAAACAAGCGTCTTTATTAGGGCGAACTTGTGCCCACGATTCTAGAAACTGTGGTCGTCAAGTTCGAGTAGCCGAGTGGCACAGATCCGACTATCTTCCTCTTCCTCGTTGTTGGAGCGTATGAACGCGTGGCGCATGCCAGCCGAGCCGGGTCTTGCTGGTGCTCGTGCCACGATGATTGTGGCAGGCTGCTTGAATGTGGCGAACCTGTCGCAGCAATATATATATATATATATATATATATATATATATATATATATATTATAATGTACTAGACAAAGAACAAGAGACAACACCCGATAGTGGGCCAGCTGTTCCTATTCTGCCTATTCTTCCTCTATTTTCCCTTAGCTGCCCACGCGATGAAGCGCCAGCGTCTTTTTTGGTCATGACACTCGGCCATGACTGCGCGCGCGCGGAGCTGACGGCAAAGTTTTTGGTGGGCAGGCTTGGCTGCATCGTGGTGGTCAGCCCAGACCACAATGCAACATGGTGTGACGGTCTGGGGGAAGTGTCTCTGGTGGACGGCACTGGCTGCCGCGAGCTGGTCGCTCTTTTGCACGCCGCGATGTCTTTTGAAAAAGTGCTGTGGACTCAGGCGGCCGGCACTGGCTGCCCCGCTGTGGCCGACGCTCTCGGCCGCGATTTGGTCGCGGTATCTGCCAAAGGTAGATCTGGAGATCGATATACTGGCTGCGTCTCGGAGGTCAGCCTTGGCCACGCTGACTGGGTGCCAGAGTCTTCCACAAGTCTATCGGTAGGTCGAGACTGGCTGCTGTCTGCATCTTGAACGCCAACTTTCTCCTCATGATCTTGGTCACTGACACCAGCAGTGGTTACCTTGGGCTCTACCGGCGCCATCACCGTAGGCGGTTCAAGCATAGGCGATGCTGGTGTCTCCACTTGCCTCAGTAAAGGTGATATTAGGGCGGGATTCTCTAACTGAGCTGTATGAGGACTGGTATTAGCCTCCTCCACTGACATGATGGCATCGCGTACCGGTGCGGGTACTGAGAGCAGCAATGGCGTGTCGTACTTGCGTCTGACGTCATTCGTAAAACACGCGGAGGAGCTTTCTGCCGCGCGGCTGGAGGGCTCCGAGGAACCTTCGAGGTATTGCTCCACTTCAGCTCGGTGTGCGAATGGGGTTGCGTCGGTGAAGGGCAGTGCAGCACAGTCGAGATGATTCTCTGCGGCTGTTTCGTTGAAGCAACGCCCTTCAAGAGGTGCGAGCAACACCCTTCAAGAGGCCCTTCGGTGTGCTTGCCTCAAGGTCGTATGAGGCAGCTACATCCAACAATACGCTAATGTCACACAATGCTGGCAACATTGTAGGAGCTCGCTCGGCGATCAACGCTGTCAGTTTGCTAGTCTCGGCACGGATTGTGCGATGGTACGCCGCAGCTCCACGGCATTGTCCCGCGAAGCTTCTGAACCGGTTTGCGTCTGTGAAGTACGTGGTTCGAGTAGTACTCACGGTGGTGACACGCACGTCCAAGGAAGCATGAACAGCGTTTCTTGGTGGCTCATGTGTTGGAAGAGTACCGGACAGGGAATGCAGGCCGTGGGAAGCTTGACCAGCATTCCTAAAGGACAGGAGCCCGTGCGTATTACGGCCGCGTAGTGGTAGCATAGTGTCCATTGGGTGATGCCCTGGTACCACAGAGGAGGCATGGACACCGTCCACTGATGGTCCAATGTGCAGCTGAAGTGGCGGCCGGGTTGTTGACTCCATTGCCAAAGAAGCGTGAACGGTGTTCCTGGATGGAGAAGCCCGCACTGCCGACGAACCACGAAGACACGTACCGGTGGCTTCCCGCAGAGGGTTCACTTGTTGGCTTGCGCTGGTGTCCTTGTGAAATGGTACCGGTAACGTGTACTGCAGCCGCCGATGAGGGCTTGACGCCGTCCCCGAACGGTGGTGGCAGTGGCGGCAGGTGAACAGCTACCGAGGAGGTCTTGACGCCGTCCTCAAGCGGCACTTATCACGGCTGTCCTTGTCTTCTCTTGTCTTGTCTCCTAGGAGATCTTGGCTCATACCCACATGGGGGATTGGCCACACTGTACCTCATAATAGATCAATTTTTACAACGCTTGCTAAAAATAATAAAGAGAAATTAGATAGGAACAATAATAATGATCCTTTGAAGAAACGTAAAAAATTGCAGAAGAATGCGATAAACCAGAATATATAAAACAAATTAACAAGAATGAGGAAGGGGGAGAAAGAATTGGATATATCTGGCAGTACCACTAGCAGCGTATCCTTCCGGTTGCCTGAATGAATTTATGTAGCGCTGACAGAATAGCACTGTGGCCCACACCCAACTGAGTGGCTCTAAACGATAATAGGGTGGATGTATTGACTGGCGATCCGAGCATTCCAATCGGTCTTTCAAGAATTATTCGGTGCAGTGAGGCGAAGCGGTGGCATGTGAGAAGAAAGTGATCTATTGTTTCCGGTTCATTGCAAACTACACATAGGTTAGTTAATGAAAATCCTGATTTGTTGAGATAAAAATTTAACAGAGGAACTCTACAGCGAAAGCTTGTGAGGGTCACCTCACATTGACGGGCAAGGCATTTTGCGGTGTTCCATGTGAATTGCAAGTGCCGAAATTCTTCAGATTGTAGAAGCAGTGTTTCGTTCATTTTCAAGATTAACAGGCGTTTGAATCGTTCGGCAGTAATAAAAGGAAACTGTGAAGCTGCTAGCACCACCGGGAAATTTAAAGAGGCCGAAGCGAGCGAATCAGCTATTTCATTTGGTTCAATTCCAGCATGCCCGGGGACCCAAATAAACCGAACTTCTGATAGGCTATGCGGTACGAGAGATCAAAATATCCTGAGAAGAGGAGACTTCTGTGCGGACATTAGATGTGTACATACAGACAAAGCATCCGAAATAATGATAGCTTTTGATTGCAGATAATTTAGTTTTCGAAGAGCCAATGTAATAGCCAGGAATTATGCGAGATAAATTGGTGTGAAGTAAGGTAATTGGAGTGCAAAAGACGAATTAGGCTGATGAGAAAAAATACCTACTCCAGCCTTCTGAAGATTTTGCGTTGCGTCCGTCGAAATCACTACGTATTTAGGAAAATGACTGAGATGGTCTTGAAGGAGGCCCTCCAGAACATGCTTTGGAAGTAACTTGGCATTTTTCGGAAAAATATCACCGAAAATTAAGTCAACTGGCACCGAGCATTGGGTTCGGGGAGTTAAATTCCGGAGGGAAACGCGAAGATTTGATAACAGAGACTCGACGAAAATGACTTGGGGTCTTTGATAACGAAACCACGGGCGCTGAAAGAAAGAAACTGGATGTTTGATGAAAATTGTCTGTGAACAGAAGAGGGGCGCATCGTAAAGATTTAAAATGTTTGCACAGTAAGCTGTCGAAATCTAGCATCAAGTGGAATGATTCTAGCTTCCAAATAAAGCACGCTATTCGCAACACACCTAGGTAGCCCCAGACACAGCCGCAGAGCTTGCCTTTCTAGCAATATAAGAGGTCTTAATTTGTACTCAGCACTTCCAGAAAAAAGAACGCAGCCAAACTCCAGAATTGGGCGTACGTACAGTTTGTATATCATAAGTAACGTATCCCTGCGCATCCCTGAATTCTTATTGCGAAACCGGCGGAGCAATCTTACGGCGCTTTCTGCTTTACGGGTGTTTGATTCTATTTGTTGCTGCCAATTTAAATTGTCCACGTAAACAATACCAAGATATTTTAGCGCTGTTACTTGTGGAATCGGATCATTTCGATAATGCAGTGAAAGAAATACGGGAACGGATAGAGGGAATACAAGCAGAGCACATTTGCTAACATTAAGTGAAAAGACAGCCCGCCAAGCCATACCTCTAGCTCACTCAAATATGACTGTAAGATTTGATACAAACTATTCATATCTCGGGATGACGAGAAAAAAGCAATATCATCGGCGTAGACGTAAAGAGGAACATTTTTATGAACGGTAATAGATGATAATATTATATTAAATAAAAGAGGTGACAGGACTGATCCTTGCGGAACACCTCTTATTTGCTTATATGAGGCAGAAGTAATTCCCTCGTGGCAACAAAAGAATTGTCTCTCAAAGAGAAACTCCTGAACCCAAGATATGTGCTTGGGAACCTCACAGTCCACTAATCTTGAAATTAATGTACTGTATTCCACACTAGCGTAAGTTTTTGCGATATCTAACGTGACTAATGCAGAAAGCTCACCAGATACTTTTGCAAGGCGAATTCGGCTTTCCAAATCAACATGAGCCGACCATATAGAGCACCCCTGTCTAAATCCTACTTGCCTTGGTGAATGGATGTCCTGACGAGCGATGAATTCACTGAGCCTTCTGTGAAGAATTTTTTCAATTATTTAAACTAGGTTTGAAGCAAGCGAAATTGGCCGAATGTTATCCAGGACATATCCGAGGCTTGAATTTTTTCGCAGCAACACAACTTTAGCAATTTTCCACGCGCTTGGAATCCATGTGTGCTTTAAGGAGCAGTTAACAATATTCAAAAGCTCCTCGTGATGGGAATTAAATATCAATTTAATCATAGAGTTTTTAATCTGATCTGGACCGGGAGCTGCTTGCTTTACAGTTAGTATTACATCTGCCAGTTCAGCCATAGTGACTTCCCGAAAGTCCGAGGTTGCGCTTTTGAATGTCACAGGTCTCAAGCATGACGAAGCGAAACGCGCTTCAAGTCCTTTCGCGATGCCCTCTAACAAATCTGTTGTCTCATTAGGAGACAGCACTACTGAATGCGAATATGCTGGTACCTTCGTCGATTTTTTGTTCCGTAGAAACTTGTACAGAGCAGATCTTTTATCAGGTTTTGATGAACGCGAATGTAAGTCAGAATTGTGTTTATCTTTAGCTATTGCAACTGTACGTTTAAACAGCGCTGCGTGGAATTTATAGTCAACCCAATTTTTCGGAGTATGGTTGTGGCGTAAACGGTTCCAAGCAGCCTTACGTCGCCTATACGCAAGCGTACAATCTTCATCTTCATTCCACCAAGCTGAATTTGACGGTGTGCTGCCGTACTTAACAGAAAACTCTGCCGGCTGGACAGAGTCACTTAGACAAGCTACGACTGAAGCAGCTCGTTGCTGTCCGACGCGTCCTCTCAATGACGAGAGCGCGTCATTGAGAGGACGCGCTCTTGTTCTCCTTTGTGTTGTCTTTTGACAACACAACTTGCAAACATTGCACTGTTTTGCGATGGTTTACCAAGCGGCATTTGAGGTCAGATTTTAGGTCATCTATGTACGATATAAAAAAGGCTCGCCTGTAGTGCTCTTCCGCCAAACCACAATCGTGGTTAACGCGGTAACTGTGTTACTAATACCACCCGTCGAATCTTGCACTTCACCCTGAACTCCGCCGTTTTGACACAGAGAAAATATTTTGTGGAATCTGCCTCCACGTGAGTTTCTATCACTTCCAGCTTAGTCAGCAGCAAGTCAACCTGCTCAAAGGCGACGCTTGTGTCAATATACAAACCTTCCAGATACACAGGCAAGTGCTGCGTGAGGCCCAGGAATATCTCACTTACAGCAAGGCACAAAAAGTTAAACGAAGAGATTAGCTGATGGAAGCAATGAGCGATGGACGCTGCTGCTGTCACGCAAGGTGACATGAACTCGTTAAGTAAGCCAACTATCTCGGAAAGCGCTTCGCCAAACAATGCAACTGAGTAGTGATGTTCCGCCCACCTTGTTTCACAATATCGGCGCAGCCGATCGAACGACATGATAGACGGGTCTAGAGTTTTTTTATGTCTGCTATCTTTTTGGGTGACACCCGAAAAAAGTGCACAATTAACTAATTGCGCCAAATGCCCGTCGCAGGTCTCGGACAGCCGAGTTGTCACTCGAACAAAGATTGAGGGAGTGCGACGAGCGGTGCCCGTACCATTCATCTCATTCATGCGTATTCGCGTGTGGTCGTTGCGACTTTCCATGGGGAAGTCGTTCAGGATGAGCACCTGCACCCCTCGAGGTCAACTACATATACACTCCTTCCTGCGCCTTAACATGAGGTCGGACTTTCATCCTCGCCGCTAAGTCCTCGAGCCTTCCTATTGGCGGGAGCAGGGGACACCGAGTGTCTCAGGGGGTTCCGATGACTGGCTATATAAGCTGAACACTGTTGTTCATTACTCTCTTCCTCTAGTTCTTCTCTACCCCCATGAGATGTGAACAAACATCCATCTGTCCTGGCAGAGTGGATTTCCTCACAACAAAGTATGGGTGCGGTGACTAGGGCCATATACCAGTCGAGAACGGCCGGACCCGGTCTCGACAAACTGGAGGCAGCAGTGGAATTTTCCTAACCCCCGAGCCTCATTACCGCTTCAGATCGGGAGAACTCGAGAAATCGAAGTGGGACCGTCTGATTCCTCAGACGAATCTGTGAGAAGGATGTGGCTCTTTCCCCACAGCTTTCTCTGTACTACGCAGTGTTGCACGGAACGGCGTTGCAAGAAACGACGATCCGGAAACTAGTTTCTTTTGGGAGGAACGGAGGAACGTCGCCGTTTCCTTCATAATCGGTGGAACTGTAACGGTAACGCGCTACATCTACGACGGAACGGCCGGATGAACGGCGTTCTTTTTCTGAATGTTCCATGGCTATCAACAGGCATTCCAGAAGGCACCTTAGTAAACCAGGATGCGCCTTAGTAAAAGGCCTCACGCAGTCAGCCATGCACCCTGTTCTGCAGCACATGATGCAGAACAGGGTGCATGGCTGACTGCGTGAGGCCTTTTACTAAGGTGCATCCTGGTTTTCACCTGAAGGAGCCTACCAGAGGCGCAGGAGAGCGTGTGACGCTGAGACCTACCACGTGAGGAAGAGATCGTTGATCTTGTACAGAAGAGCTGCTTTGGTCAAAGTTCGTCGTCTGTCGTAGAAAGAAAATTATCTTCATTAACCAGGACACGCTGTCTTCACCACCTTCCTCTTTCGCTTCGCTCTCAGAACACCGTTTCACTGAGTCGCCCATGCAGTGTGGGATGCAATAATTATAAAGGCCGAGACGTGGTCTCTAAAAAGTTCAACTCTGAGCGTTTATAACAATTGTTGTTACATGCACATAACCTGCTATCGGTAATGTCAAATTTGTATATTATATCTAGCCTGATGTGAGGTTTAATTTGCTTACATTCTTTCGCTTCGAGATGAAGAGATGATATATTTTTATATCAAACATGTCGAATATAACAATAACGTAATGACACGTTCCACTTTTCTAAATGTAACTAGAATGAGTTCTTTTTGGCTTAGATGAACTTGTAACGGGAACTCATTCTTTAATTTGGAATAAACGAGGAATGTGCTCTCGTTTCTGATGAAGAACGTGTACTACTACACGAATCATGGAGAAGCTTCCCGGCCCGGGCCCACTAGCTTGGGGCTGCGGCGGCACGGAGGATCAGTCAGTGAGGCGTCAGTTAGTGAAGACTGTTGCTCAATTGATAGCGTAGTTCGCTGTACCAGAAAAGACGTGTGTGATGGTGTGTGGTCAGCCGGACTGTTGAAAAGTATCAATAGATGCCGCCAAGGGGGTGGTGGCAAGTTTCAAAGACGGTCGCCGCAGAGGTATGTGATCACCTTCTACTACGAAGGATAATGAACCAGCAGCGCTGCTGTCTAGGTAGAGTGAATCGCGAATCCAGTAATTGTGATAGGAGCTTCGCACAGGCCAGCGTAACAAGGCCCACATATGAGGTGGAGCTCGTGGTGAACATTCGATTTGTTTTCATAATAAATACGACGTCTAAATCACTGCTTGTTCATTCTGAAGCGAATGATTGGCACATTGTTGTCTTTGTAAATAATAGATACAGGAAGTGCGAGCGAAGTGACCTTGCTTCGTGGTTGAACCGAACCAACACATGTTTAAGCTACGATAACTTTCCTCGTTTACCCGTGTCAACATGATCGTGCGCATTCAACGAGCGCCGATACGGTAGAACGAAAGCTTGAAAACAAGAAGCGACGCATTAAGTCGCACCAATGTCTGAGCGGCTCATCTGTCCCAAGGCGCATCGGTGATCCATTGCTTCCGTCGCTCTTTCTTAAAAGGACTTGTGGTAAATGAGTAAAACCGTTCTGTGGCTCAGTTTTAGTAGGTGTTGAGCACCCCATCCCAGTGCAATTATTAGACATCTCTAGAATTTTCAGCTACAACACATACGACCAACGTTGCTATTTTCTAACGGAAAAAGAAAACGCGAGCAACCCAGCACTACACGTATAAAACGACGTAAATAACAACGGTGGTCGTCTGCTTACTTTCCTTAGAGTGATGAGCAAGTTCACCAACTATGGCGCTTCCGTCGGTGCGCAAAAGACGAATAACTGGACAGCCGTATAAACACTCACCCGCCAGGCGGGTGTCCCAAACGTACAAATAGTTTACGCTGTTTACTCTTTTCGCAACGCGGGCGCCTGCCCGAAGACACAGGCAGCGGACAAAAAGGTCGTGGCATTCACTTAGACGCGAGTGGGGTCGAATGGGTGAATGGGTGGTCGAAGCCATCGCATTCCGTACTGAATTCCCATTTCCAAGATCTCCATGTATAAAGTGCCTTTGGCGGTGTCCCTCGGTACACGGCCTTTGGCAATATGTCTGAAGCATCTGGTCGTAGGCTTGTGAGTCACTCAAATGTCCTCTTTCATATACGGCAAAGGTTTTTCTGACACCCCGGACATACAAGTGAGTGGTGCTTCTATTAAGTTGATTCACGGTCCGGACGCGGAATTTCTCGGCGGGCGTTGCCGTGCTTTCAGAGTAAAGGTTATTTGGTATAGCTTATCGTAGTTGCTTCCTTGAATAGCGTTTGCTTTTGTTTTTTTTAAATGCGTACGCCACTATACTTGTACTTGGGCATCTATACTATGGCGTTACTAGCCGACTGGAATAATATTGAGGGAAGCGGGGGGAGGGGGGGGGGGCTGAGCTTTCCCTTGCCTACGCGCCTGTCTTCGGATCACTGTGTAAGATACAAAAGTTGTAAATTGTCTGTATCTAACACTCTGCTTCGGGTAAACGTGCAGTGCCTCACAGACAAAGGTCGAGAAACGGACGACATAAACACTTGCTCTTAACCGAATAACTTATTTCGGCTAAAACAAAATGTGTTTATGTCACGTGGTGCCACGCTTCATGTGTACCCGAGGATGATTCACTGGATGCCACATATGTCATTTCTGGCTAAAAGCCACATAACACTTCGAATGCTGCAGGTGTACAGCTTCCTGCGCAATTTGCTTTCGTCGTACTAACACAAGTCAGTGCGTCTCACGGCTTCAGCTGACAGGGGTGTGCAGGTGCCGGTATGGTTAACGTGATGAATCGACCACTGTGCTCCACGCATGAGTATTTGACAGACCAGATGTAGCAGGCAGACGAGGTAGAATCAATGGAGTGCACACATTTACTACAAATGTTAATATAAAGTGGTGTACCAAGTAAGCAAGCGCAAGTACCCTGGCAGAGCTTGCTCTACATTGGCTGGCAGAAAGCACAAATGCTAAAGTCGTGAATTTTCATATTTTATAGCGGCACAAACAACGGTGGGAAATCAGTATTCATTCAATGCCCATCACATCACTACGCCTATTTGGCGGGAAGATTGCAATCTCGCAAAACCTAAAGTAAAGGTATTCCTAATTTGTGTAATAAGGGAGCCGTATATTTTCTCAGTTTCCAAAATATGCACTTTATATAATGCACTTGCTACAAACACCGACTTAAGCCTTCGAGCATATCGTGAAACTGCAGCGAATGCATGAAGTAATTCAGCAGCGCATGCTTCACTTTGTACCGTAACGTTGTACCGAGTTACGGGCCGCGGTGGCCGCATTTTCGATGAAGACGAGAATGCTTGAGGCCCACGTGCTTAGATTTAGGTTCACGTTGAATAACCCCGGGTGGTCGAAATTTCCGGAGCCCTCCACTACGGCGTCAAATCATAAGCTTGTTTTGGGATGTTGAACGTGAAGAATTTTAATGTTGTTTTCGCTTCAAGACAACGTTTTGTGCCGCCACAGCTTACAGCCTCCGAACGTTCGCTCGTCGTCCCACGTCATCTGCGCAAGGACATCTTGCAACAATTTCGCAATGCTCTAACTTCTGGACATTTAGGTGTCTCCGGAACCTAAGAAAGCGTCCGTCGACGGGTATTCTGGAAAGGCTTTTACCGTTCCGTTCGCCTCTGCGTTGCAGCGTGTGACCTGTGCCAGCGCCGGAAGAAGCCAACGTCTCTCCGTGCTTGTCACCTTCAACCTATTGAAGTCCCAGCCGAGCCGTTCCATTGGGTTGGGTTGGATTTGTTAGGTCTCTTTCCAACATCGGCAACGGGAAACAAATGAATAGCAGTAGTTATACGGATTATGCCACTCGGTATGCAACTACTCGAGCGCTATACCGACCAGCTGCGCGACGGACGTCGCTGATTCCCTTCTCTACGACATCATATATCAGCATGGCGCTCCTTCTCAATATGGTTGATTGGGCGAGTTGGGGATACATGATTGTTTTGAAATGAGAGCGCACTACTTAGATGCGGACAGAAAGACAGTAGTACGCTCTCATTCCAAAACAATCACGCTCCTTCTCACCTAATCACGGACCATGGCCACTGCTTCCTGTCTCGTGTGGTTGAAGACCTCCTTAGATGATGTGTTACGCGGCAAAACTTTACAACTTCTTACCATCCTCAGACTAATGGACTTACAAAACACCTCAACGGCACACTGACAGACATACTTGCAATGTACGTTACTGGCGGCCACACCGATTGGGACACTGCCCTCCCGTTCATAACCTTCGCCTATACAACTCGTCGCGTCATGAAACTGCCGCTACTAAACACTTTACCTTCTCTTTGGCCGTGATGCCGTACTACCTTCCGATACCCTGCTTGCGCAGGACCTTCCGTTCACCACTTCGTACGCGCAAGATGCCATCTCCCGTGCTCTGATCGCAGGTACAGTATAGCCCGCGCAAGGTTCTCATCGTCCCAGAGACCACGAAAGTCGCTCTACGACCACCTACATAAGGATGTAGATTTTCATCCGGGCTCTCTATAGTGCTACTGTAGCTCACATCCCGTCGTGTCGGCCTCTGCGAAAAACTTTGATTGCGATACGTTAGGCCTTACCGAGTTTTGCACCAGGTGACACCTGTCATTTATGAAATTTCCCCTACTACGAATCCGGCTGTTACATTCAAAACTGACACTGTGCATGTGTTGTGTCTCGCCTGAAGCCCTATCACAGTTACACGTCAGTCTAATATCACCAGGCACTGGGACAGTGCTTTGCCGCCCGTGTGATATGATGGTTATAGAAAGTATACCTCCGGCATGGGCGCCGAAATGACACAAAGGAATGAAAACAACGATGTTGTTGTGGGGCTGTGTCTGGGCTGCCCTGTTGTCCCGCATCCTTGTGCGCTGTGTGCAGTGTTAGCCCAACCGGTGTTAACTTATTAAACACTCCCCGTTACAATATTGTGTTAGTACCGAGGTACGCTACCGTAAAAATACATGGTTCAGTGGTCTGAGACCTCTTGATGCACCCTGCACCTGACAATATAAAATGTAACCACGACATTGTAACTACGAGCATAACAAAAGCAGGGTTGTTAGCTGTGGCACGCTGATTCTATGAAGTGGTCAGTAAGCAGCGTGCATTATGTACAACGTGTTGCTCAAGATTTGGACAAAGACCCCACAGAAGTCTACTGGTTTTCTATCTCGTTTTTTTTTTCTTTTTCCTCGTGTAGGTTAACCAAGCGGTGCGTCAAACGGCCTGAACTTGCCTGTTTCGATTTCCTTCCGGAATTCCAATGAGTGTAGCATCTCATTCAGTAACACCTTTTGTGTGGACAGATATTTATAACTATAATAGTTGTTATGCTTCAAAGTCCCGAAAGCACGACATGATTATGAGAGACGCCATCGCGGAGGGCTCTGGAAAATTCGATAACCTGGGGTTTTTTTAACACGCACCTAAATATAGGTACACGAGCCTCTACAATTTCGCTTCCATTGAAAATGCGGCCGCCGCGAGCGGGCATGCGATCTCGCGACCTGCGGGTCAGAAGGCGAATGCCTTAGCCACTAGGTTACCGTGGCCAGTGCAAATATTCACTTAAATCTGTCATAATGATGGCAGTTACTCCGAAGACCATTTCGTCGAAGTGAGCCGCCACTCTGCTCAGTTCGGACGTCGGCATCCAAACGTCCAGCAAGCCAGCGAGGCAGCGTTGAAGAAAGGCCTTGACGTTCCGCCGTGGAAGACTTAAGCCTGGGTCGCGTTATACCTTGCCCGATGTTTAATAAAGTTGTATGCATCTACCCATCAACTTAGCTACCATGTTTTCCTTCGTTTGGTGTCTATCAGAATGAGCGAATGCACTTGTGCATTCATTCATTCTGTGCAGTAAAATGCTCTTTCGTCAAATATTGCAGAAATTCAATGTAATGGTCATTTCTACCACGTTTTGTCTGCAGAAATAAATGACGATTTGTTCTAGTGATGTATTTACCCCCACCCCTGCTGTAGTGCCTGCAAAGGCGATGCAGGTACTGAATAAATAAATAAATAACTAAGTGGACATCTGCCAGTTCGTGATTCAAGATCAATGTTTACTGCGTGCCAGATCATTAGCCCACTTATAAATATACTGTACCTACGAAGTTCAGATAATCGGGCGAAAAGGAGTGAGCTTAAAAAATGACGAAGAAGAAAACAAAACGCTTACGTACGTTCTGAAAGGAAGAAAATACGAACTAAATAATATTTTGATGAGAAAGTTACAATTTAAAAAACATGTTATAAAATTACCTAGGTTTGAAAGGTATAAAATCTACATTTTAATGGAGTCGCCCGAGGCACAAGCGGCGCATTTCACATGAGTACCGATGGTAAATGGTCACGATGGTTTGTGTATGCGGATAATGAACAACATGGTCGGTGCTCAAAAATACCCTTTTCTACTTTTTAGGCTAAACGCAGTATGTATCGTATTGAGCGCCATCCGATATTTTCAATTGAAAACACAGTATGATGACATCAGCAATGGGCTTGCGCTAGGGATCCGTCCGCCTAACGTCAGCAAGACTTATAGCAAAGTGTCAGTCGGCATACCACAGTTAAGAAACCTGAATTCTTATACTCGCAGTTACTGAGTCTGTCAAACGTCCTCAGGCCACTATACCATGCATTTTTTCGGTAGCCTACCACAGTGCCAAGTCTCAGTACCAGCTTCCTTATGCGCTGCTGCACTCATTCTTGACTTCAGTTATTGCGGTTTGACTGTGTGCTTAATATTGCAAGCTAAAGTAGGTGCTTTGAGCAAGTACATTACACGAGGTGCATATAGTGCAAGTTGAGAACATGTGACTTCTTTAATACACAAATTAGCAGTACTTTTACTTCAAGCTTAACAACATTGCCATCATTGCACCAAATAGGCGTTGTGATGAGACGGATAATTAACCTAATACAGATAGTGAGCTTCAGCCTCGGTTCGTGCTGCTTTAAAAAAACATGGCTATGCGTGAATTGAGCATTCCGGATTTATTGAAACTGATTTATTTTGGAATGATTGCTTTATAAAAAAAAGTGTGTATGCCATTTTGCTGTCGCCATCGTCTGATATACCTTGTTGCGAAATTCACATGCGCAGGGTATAGCGGTTGGTTCATTGCGACAAGTGTAACTGCACCTGTATTCACTTGACTGTTTTCCCGTGGACACATATATCATCTGAACGTAAGGGACGCACGAAATTTTGTTTAAATGGGGTGAACAACATACCTAGGAAGTGCGACACTAGTACCATTTCGATTGTTCTGTGGAGTTTTAGGACAACGTATTGTATCAGCTGAAGCCAGAATAAGGCAACACCAGTGATACCTACAGTGTTCTGATACATGCAGCTTGGTCTCTCAGTTGTTACCTTGAGTTCTAGGACACTCATAGTCATAGCCACGAGCAACGCTAATACAGACAGGTTTATATGTGCAGATATAGTGTACAGGTATAGCGTCCTAGCCAGCAAACAGACATCGCTGTTTCCTGACAAGGCCTACATCTCGACTCGTTAACAAGGTAAGCACAGCAGTGAGGTCAGTGAAAAACTTTCAGGGCTGCACAACTTAAAAGCATCGCTGTGAACAAGTCATGGAAGACTCACCCATTCCAAGCAGGCTTTCGTACAAGAAGTACAAAATTTGTAAACAGTGTCATACTTGTATCTTGACGTAGTAAAATTATGATAGATTTACCTAATGAAGATGTTCAATAGCTTAGCAGCGAGACTTCAGATGATGACCTTGTAGTATAAACCATGTTTGGACTATCTATATATATGCGTTGAAAAACAACGGACGAACGTGCGAAAACCTTTAATACTTTCTACGTTTCGGCAGGATGGCCTGCCTTCTTCAGGGAATACAGGGCACTGTAGGCCCTCCTGCCGAAACGTAGGATGTATTAAAGATTTTCGCACATTCGTTTTTCAACGCATACAAAGCACTGGATCCGCAGAAGGAATTCTTGATATATATATATATATATATATATATATATATATATATATAATATATATATATATATATATATATATATATATATAGGTATGGGATATGACACAACGGGAGTGTTGTCAACAAGGATATATTTATTTCCCAACAGTTTTGGCGGGAGGGGTCCTCTCTTCGTCAGGGGATGAGTTATACTAACATAGACGTTCAAACTTTGTTGCTGTGCCGCGTATATATATATATATATATATATATATATATATATATATATATATATATATATATATATATATATATATATATAAAATAAGGAAAAGAAGTGTATACCTATGGGCTCGTTTTTCCGTGTTTTAACACATTATTAATGAGATATAACAGACAGTAATGCCAAGGAATGTACAGGGGAAGTTATTAAAACCAATAGAATGTAAATAAGAAGAAAGAAAAGTGGATGAAAAATTACCAACTGTGAGCAGGAATCGAACCTACGACCTTCGAATTACGCGTTCGATATATATATCGCCTCCTGTGCCCGATATTATATCGCCTCCTGTGCCCGCCTCCTGTGCCCTTACATGTGCCTACGTATGCCGAAGTCGTGTCACGGCCTCCTCCACCTACTCCACCTGTAACTACGGACGTCGTATACGACCATTTGGCCGCGATGGCAGCCAAGGCACCACCACAACCACACTTTCCTGCCTGGCGCCCTACGCGCCCCGTCTGTTACTACTGTGGCATAAGAGGACCATATCTCCCGCTTTTGCCGTCGGCGCCAGCAAGATGAACGACGAGGTTATTCTTCGTACGAGAGTGACCGGGCTGCGAGGTCTGACCCCTACGTTCCAGGAACCTACATTCCCTCGTCACGACGTTCGCCTTCGCCTCCTTTGTCCCACGGTGAACCTCGTTCTTCCCGCTCACCCCCGCCGTCGTTCACCATCGCCCTTCCGCCGTACTACTTCGCCTTTACGTTCTGCCCGGATGCCCCTCGACAGCCACTCGGAAAACTAGCAGCTGCAGTTTTTGGAGGAGAAACTGCCTGTCGTCGAAGTGTCCCAATTCCTCCTGCGCGCCCTGCAAATTTACTAACTGTTTGTGTAGAAGGCATTTCGGTTGACGCACTCGTGGACACTGGAGCAGCCATTTCGGTCATTGATCGCGAACTATGTCATCGTCTACGAAAAGTGCAAACTCCATATGTTGGTCCGGTGTTATGTGGTGCTAATGAAAATAGAATTTACCCTATTGGACAATGCACTGTTCGTGTTCTGATCGACGGAATTCGTCACCATATACAATTGGCTGTGCTTTCTTCATGTGCTCATCCGATTATATTGGGCTGGGACTCCTGTCAGCCGCTTCCGCTGTCATTTCGTGTGGTCCGCCCGTTATTCGCATTACGGACACTGAAAATTCTAGTGCTTACGATTTTTCGTCGCCTCACCTTGTTGCAGCTGCAGACTTTGTACTGCCCCCAGCCCAAGAAACGTATCCTCACCATTAGATCCAGCGATACCATTGACGGTGACGCAGTGGTTGTCCCCGATCAGCGCTGCATTTTCCGAGGAATCGCCATCGCATGTTGTCTAGTGCGGTTTTCGCGTGGTCATGCCAGTATCACCGCCTACAACACGACAACAGAGCCACAACTACTGCCAGAGGGGTCCACTGTTGCCAGCCTTATCGACATAGCACCGGTATGTGTCGTCACTGTATCGTCTCCGCCGTCAGTCGCTAAGTGTACGCCACCAGGAGGCTCATCTAATGCGCTTAAAGCCACTTTGAGTCCATATCTCACTCCAACGCAAACTAATGACTTAATGGCCCTTTTAACAAAACACAAGACTTGTTTTGACGTTTGTTCGGACGGCTTAGGTCAAACTACGGTGACCTCTCATCACATCGCCACAGACGGTTCTCGTATTATCCGCCGTCGCCCTTACCGCGTGTCGTCTTCAGAACGCAAGGTCATCGAGGAACAAGTCAATGACATGCTCGCACGCAACGTTATCAGGCCTTCCACAAGCCCTTGGTCTTCTCCTGTTGTCCTAGTTAAGAAAAGGGACGGATCAGTGCGATTTTGCGTTGATTACAGGGCACTAAACAAAATTACGCGCAAGGATGTATATCCTATGCCTCGAATTGACGATGCACTTGACACCTTACAGGGTGCAGAATATTTCTCAAGTCTCGACCTACGATCTGGGTATTGGCAGATCCCGATGCATGAGTCTGATAAAGAGAAGACAGCGTTTGCTACTCCTGATGGTCTCTTCGAATTCAATGTGATGCCTTTTGGGCTCTGCAATGCCCCAGCCAATTTGAGCGGATGATCGATACGGTGCTGCGTGGCCTAAAATGGAAGACCTGTCTTTGTTACCTGGACGACATCGTCATCTTTTCATCCAGCTTCTCGCAACACCTAGAACGTCTAGACGAGGTGCTCACATGTCTAGCCAAAGCCGGTCTCCAGCTAATACCAAGAAGTGTCGGTTTGCGAGCCGCAGCATCAAAGTGTTAGGCCACGTTGTCAGCAAGCTTGGCATCGAACCTGATCCCGACAAAGTGGCCGCTGGTGCTGCACTTTCCTAAGCCCACCACGCTCAAAGACCTTCGCAGCTTCCTCGGCTTAGCCTCTTACTTCCGCCGTTTTGTCCGTGATTTTGCCACTATCGCGGCTCCTCTTCACAAACTCCTGACCACAAGTGCATCATTTCTTTGGACAGATGACTGTGAAGCTGCTTTCCAGACCCTGAAGCGATGCCTCACGTCAGGGCCAGTTCTTCGCCATTTTGATCCCACAGCCCCTACTATATTACACACTGACGCAAGTGGGCACGGAATCGGCGCTGTCCTGCTGCAGCGTGACCAGGCTTCACAAGAGCAAGTCGTGGCTTACGCGAGCCGTACTCTCTCCCCAGCGGAACGCAATTACAGCATCACTGAACAGGAATGTCTCGCTATCGTATGGTCCGTGCAAAAATTTCGCCCCTATTTGTATGGCCGCCGCTTCACGATCGTCACGGATCATCATGCGCTCTGTTGGTTGTCATCATTAAAAAACTTGTCAGGACGCCTCGGTCGTTGGGTGCTCCGACTGCAGGAGTATGACTACAGTGTCACATACCGGTCGGGTCGCAAACACCAAGATGCCGACGCTTTGTCACGCTGTCCGCTGTTGCAAAATCATGACGCATCTACCTGCTGCGCAGCACCTCCCAGCCAAGAGACCAAGCAGATGACCAGTCTTAGTCCCATCGAGCCCACTGCACCGGATGACTTCCTTCAATCCGCAGACCTCACCTCGCTCCAACGTGCAGACACATACTGCCGTACAATCATCGATCGGCTCACCGGCTCATCTCGTGCTCCCAACAGCCGCTTGCGACGACAACTCACGCGTTTCAAACTTCATGACGGAACGCTACTTCGACAAACTTACCATCCTCTCGGTAGCCGATGGGTCCCGGTCATACCTCGCTCACTTCGACTCCAAGTCTTAGAAGCCTTTCATGACGACCCGACGGCTGGCCACTTGGGTTTTCATAAAACCTACGATCGCATTAAGACTCGCTGCTTCTGGCCTGGCCTCTCCACTAGTGTTTCCAGGTACGTCACTTCCTGTTCATCATGTCAGCACCGAAAACGTTCGACATCTCTTCCGCCGGCCCTCTACAACCTCTCCCGTGCCCATCCGCTCCCTTCGAGTTCGTCGGCATAGACTTATACGGACCCCTTCCGCTTACCGCCGCCGGTCACCGCTGGATGTTACTGCCGTAGACCATCTTACTCGCTACGCTGAGACGGCAGCTCTTCCTACTGGAGCTGCCAGCGAAGTAGCCGACTTTGTTCTGCGTGCCATTATCCTGCGCCACGGCGCCCCTCGTGTTCTCCTGAGTGACCGTGGCAAGACATTTCTTTCTCGTGTGCTCGCTGAAGTTTTACAGGCCTCTGACACAATCCATAAGACCACCTCGGCATATCATCCGCAAACAAATGGTCTTACTGAGCGTTTTCATAGAACTTTGTCAGACATGATCTCTATGTATGTCCAACCCGATCACAAGAACTGGGACACAATACTACCTTTCGTCACGTTTGCCTATAACACTGCCCTACAACGCACTACAAGTTACAGCCCGTTTTTTCTTGTGTATGGCCGTGCACCATCTTTTGTTCTAGACACCAGCTTTTTGTCCACGCCTTCTGTCCCATCTGCGTCCCTTCCGGAAGAATTCGCTGCCCGTGTCAACCACTGCCGCACAATCGCCCGCGCCAACACCTCTACCATCAGGCCCAGCGAAAGTTCGTTGTGATGCGACACGTCGAGTGTGTCATGCTACCCAGGCGACGAAGTGCTCCTCTGGACACCTGTTCGCACACCCGGCCTCTGTGAACAATTCATTCACAGATACCTGGGTCCTTACACCGTGCTTGAACGAACATCGGCCGTTAAATTATCGCGTCGCTCCGGTTACTTCGGCTTCTGATCGCCGTCGTCGCGGGACCGAGATCGTCCATGTGTCTCGCCTGAAACCTTACATCCGGCGCTCATACACTTACTAAATGAACGTCTTGCAGACCGCTTTCGTGTAGGGGGGAAATAGTGTGAGCGCTGATTGTGTTGCTCATCATTTCACTTTCACCTGCGCATACAAGCACCGTGATCATCATCATCGTAGCCGCTCGCTGCTTGTTCGGTTGCTGGCTCGCGCGTCTGGGTTGACAATAAAACGGTCGCTCCTTCGTACCCGACGTCGTCTCACAATATATATATATATATCCTGTTTCTTTATGTACAACAACCTCGGAAGAGAACAGCGCTTCAAAATAGGTAATAATGCAGTTGAAGATGTCAAAAACTACATCTACATATTTACGACAGGTAATAACCGAGGAGCCAAACCACGAGATTTAAGTAACTAGAAGAATGAGAATGGGGTGGAGGCCATTTGCAGCCACTCTCAATCATGACTGGTAGATTGCCACTATCCCTCAAGAGGAAGGCATATAACAGCTGCACTTTGCTTGGTACTTAGCTACGGAGCGGAAATTTGGGGACTTACAAAGAGGTTCAGCTTAAACTGAGGACGACGCAGCGAGCAATGGAAAGGAAAATAGTAGGTGTAACCTTAACTAACCAGAAGAGAACAGAGTGGATTAGGAAACAAATCGGGGTTAAGGACATCATAGTTGAAATCAAGAAGAGTAAATGGACATGGGCCAGGCATTTTGCACGTAGACAGGATAACCGCTAGTCATTAAGGGTAACTAACTGGATTCTTAGAAAAGGCAAGTGGGTAAGGGAAGACAGAAGGTTAGGTGAGCAGATGAGATTAAGAATTTTGCGGGTATAAATTGGCAGCAGCAAGCACAGGATCGAGTTGACTGGGCGAACATCGGAGAGGTTTTTGTCCTGCAGTGGACGTAGTCAGGATGATGATGATGATGATGATGATGATGATGATGATGATGATGATGACGATGATGATGATGATGATGATGTAATTCTTGTCTTTTTACTCGAAAGAATTGAGCCGCCGGGGGAGACGCACAGAAAGACTGCCAAGATGGCTGACTCAATAACAACTATAGCCAGTGCACGAGCTGCCCCAGAAGATCTTTCATTCTAGCGGGCAACTCGTTGCTCATCGTACTTAGTCGGCAAGTGGCATTATTCCCCCTGTTACGTTTATAAATGGGTTTATTACGCTGTGGCCGTACTGGGAGGATTGAAAGGGTCGTGCCACCGGAGGCCTATCTCGCTAGCCGAACGTCCTCTTCTCTAATCGGCCTGTTCCCCGCTACCGAGACGCTCATACCCAAATCACATATCCAGTAACATTTCCTTCGCGCAGACGAAGCTCACCGGGCGAGTTAAAGAGTCTCTTTGGAATATAGCACTTCAAACGTGCTATGTGGACAAGTTCAGTCTTTGCAGACCGTCTTGAAGACGTGCTACGCGGTAAGTTAAACCACTTATACGTTCAAGAACAACATAAGGTCGCGCATAGTGTGCAAGCATTTTTTCCCACAACCCACGTTTTCTATTTGGCGTTCACAACAACACGACGTCTCCACAATTATACGTCACGTGTCGACGTCGACGGTCAAAACGTGTCTTCAAGCGATCTTGCGAAGCGAGGGTGCGCAGGTAAGCAAGACGTCGGACTTCTGCTCGGCAGACGATCTCGGATATACCTGAATCATGGTGGTCCAAAAACGGGAAGACGGTATCTAGGGTATGACGAGGTGGCCGAGCAAACAGAAGAAAAAACGGGCTGTGGCTGGTAGTCTCATGCTGTGCGGTGTTAAATGCGTAAGTGTTGAAAGGTAGTACGCCATCCCAGTTCTTGTGATCTGCTGCAACATACATAGAAAGCATGTTCGTGAGAGTCCTGTTAGTTCGTTCCGTCAGGCCATTTGTTTGGGGATGATATGGCGTAGAGTGCCGAAAGCTTGGAGCGCATAGACGAAGCATCTCTTCCATCACGTCTTGCAGTGAATTGTCACCCACGATCACTGATAACAATTTTAGGAGGTACATGTCGTAGAACCACAAACGCAGCATGAATAAACACACGTCAGCTACAGTTGCCGATGGTATAGCAGCTGTCTCGCAGTACCGTGTTAAGTGGTCGGTACATACGACTATCCAGCGATTACCACTAAAAGACCTCGAAAAGTGACCTAGAAGGTCAATCCCAACTTGCTCGAATGGAGTTCTAGGGTGTGGGATAGCATATAGTTGCCCTGGAGGAGCACTGGTAGGGCACTTGCGACGTTGGCATCATTGCAACTAGAGACGTACTGTTCCGTCGTCTGGCGCATTTTTGGCCAGTAAAATCTTTCTTGAAGCCGGCAATGAGTTTTCGCTGTGCCTAGATGGCCGGACGTTGGGTCATCATGCATGGCCTGCAAGACGTAAACGCGAAGGCTCTTCGGAATCACTGGAAGATATCGTAAGCTGGTCGTAGCATAGTTCTTTTTGTAGACAAGCCTGTCGCGCATGCAGAAGCGAGTCGCCGATGGTCTTGACTCGGTAGGAAGGAGCTCCTGTATGGTGCGGTATCTTTGCTGCTCTATCTTAAAAACATGGTATCAGGAAGCGGCAGGTCCAATGTAGTGATGTAGGTGTCCAAGTTGCCCACGTCGCAGTCCGTCTATGGGAGTGGTAGTCGCGAAAGACAATCTGCATCAGCGTGACGACGACCACTTTTATAGGAAACCGTAAAGTCGTATTCCTGCAGACGGAGTGCCCAATGCGCCACTCAACCAGATATGTCACGCAGATTGACCAACCAGCAGAGCGAATGATGATCTGTCATGATGGTAAAGGGGCATACGTACAGGTAGGACCGGAAGCGCTGCACTGTGGAGACTACTGCGAGGCATTCTTGCTCTGTGATGGTGTAGTTACGCTCGGACGTGCTTAGCGAGCGACTTGCATACGCAACGACATGTTCTTTGGTATCCAAGCGTTGAACCAGCACGGCCCCAACACCGACACCACTAGCGTCCGTGTGAACTTCTGTGGGAGCCAGAGGATCAAAGTGTCGAAAAATCGGATGGGATGTCAGAAGGAACTTCAACTCAGAAAAGCGGACGCACATTCGGGAGTCCATTCAAATTGTGCGCCTTTCTGAAGCAGGCACGTGAGTGGATGCGCGATATTGGCAAATACAGGGATGAATCGACAGAAGTATGAGCAGAGACCCAAAAAGCTGCGAAGTTTTTTCACTGAGCGAGGTTGCTTGAACGCCTCCACTGCAGCCGTTTTTTGCGGGCTCTGGCCGTATGCCTTCTTTGTTCACCAAGTGTCCAAGAACGAGTGTTTGGCGTTCTCCCAAAACAACTTTTCTTTGAGTTGAGCACTAAGCGTGATTTGCTTAGGCAGTTCCGCATGAGGTCGAGCCGTGTGTTGCGCTCACAAAAAGTGCGCCCAAAAATTAGACATCGTCCAGATAACACATGCATACTTCCCACTTCAAACCACGCAGAATGTTGCCCATGAAGCGCTCAAAAATTGCAGGTGCATTGCATAGTCTGAATGGCATCACATTGAATTCAAAAAGTCTATCTGCATTTTTTTAGTTCTTCGGCGAAACGATCCCACGTTGTTAATGAATCTTCATGGTTTTCGTACCACATCAAGGTGGTTTCTATGAGAAACAGCGCGACAGTCCCCAGTTGTTCGGTGGGACCCCAGCCATTGTACCGGCTCACCTTTTTGTAGTGTATCAGCCACGCATCCACATCTTCCCCTTCTCTTCCCTTGAACGGGCGGGGTTCCATATAGCGATACCGAGGTGCAGCCAGCACTGACCTTTGCATGATTGAGAAGCCGTGACCTTCGCTCTCGGCCATGACGGTTGTTGTTGGTGGCAGACCAGCAAGATGACGGCTCCGACGAAGTTCAGACAGCTATGACTCCGTGGTTCGTCGACGTGCTTTACCCAGCACTCCACCACTCTGTTACGTTTAAAAATGGGTTTATTACGCTGTGGCGTACTGGGAGGCTTAAAGGGGTCGCGCACCGGAGGCCTATTGTTTGTTTGTTTGTTGTTTGTTTGTATCCTTTAATCCATGGCTCGTACCCACTCTGGGGGATTGGCCAAAAGAACAAATAGTCTCATATGAACGATAACTCCATTGTTGCTTACAACGAAAAAAGGGGGGGAGTTTTATAGTTAAGACAGTATGTTGTAAAAAAAAGAAATAAACTAAAGCTTTAGATAGTGAGAGAAAAATCAATAACAAAGTAGATACTAATAGCTACAACTTGATTTTGGGAGCCGACCAGACAGCTGGTTTTGCCAAACCCGATTAATTTGGTATGTCACGGATTTATCCAGAATAGAAAATACTTTTCGACCCGTGTTTTTTAGTATTTGTTAACGAGGGCTTTATGTTGAAAAACGTTTAGAGTCTTGAATAAAATTACACACCGCATCGAATGCATCTCTATGGCAATTTCCCCAAACAGAGGCACCAAAACTTAGAACCTATCTCGCTAGTCGAACGTCCTCTTCTCTAATCTGCCTGTTCCCCGCTACCCAGAGGCTCATACCCAAATCACATTTGCAGTAACATCCCCTCTGAAAAAAAAATGGGCATCGCTGTGATCCTCTGAAAGTGCAAAGGCAAGTCGGGGGCAAACCAGTAGACAATACGCGCATGCACATAAAGAAAGCCATTAGGCTCATACGCAGTCGCACTACATTGTGAAGCCCGGCTTCAGTCGCACACAATCTCCGAGGAGTGCTTTCAACGCCGCGGCGAGAAGACCCCGTCAGGAACTGCCTCGTAGTTCACATCGGTCACGCGTCGCCACACTTTGTACGATTCAAAACAGCGAATGGGCAGTTTTTCTGATAATTCCTGGCATCCGACTGGGGTCGACACCCAAACTTCATTGCCTGCATGGTAGTCAACTTGTCGATGGCGAGCGTTGTAGCGGCATGCGTCTGTACCTGCTGGTGCGTGATGTGTAGGCGTACTAACTGGCGTGCTTCTTCGGCGTACTGGGTAAGCTGCAAAGCGTCAGGCGTGATCGAAGTGTCGCAATTGTGTGAACCTCACGTCCATAGACAAGACGGAAAGGCGTGAACCACGTAGGTTTCTGGACGGCAGTATTGTACGCGAATGTGAGGTACGGTAGCACCTGGTCTCTCGTCTTATACTGGACTTCTACGTACATGGATAGCACGTCAGCGATGATTTTGTTAAGTCGCTCGGCCAAGCCGTTCGTCCCCAAATGATATGCCGTGGTCTTGTGATGGCTCGTGCAGCTTGAATACGCCATGAATGAGCTGGGCCGTGAATGCTGTTTCTCTGTCTGTGATTACGCACGACGGGGCGCCATGTCGAAGAACGATCTGGTCCATAAAAATTGGGCAACACTGGAAGCCACAGCGCGTTGTAGTGCCTTTGTTTCTGTATACTTCGCCGAATAGTCCGTGGCTGCTACGATCTACTTGTTGCCGGCAGATGACCGGGGAAAGGGCCCCAGTAAATTCATTCCTATTTGATCGAATGGCCTTCTAGGTGATTCGATTGGTTCAAGAAGCCCCACGGGCTTCAGTGGCAGAGATTTCCGGCGTTGACATTCCTGGCAGCTTTTCACGTATCGCTTAACAGACGCGGAATGCTTGGGCCAGTGGCAGGGATTTCCGGCGTTGACATTCCCGGCAGCTTTTCACGTATCGCTTAACAGATGCGGAATGCTTGGGCCAGTAGTAGGCTTGTCAAACTCGAGCGAGAGTTCGAGAGGAGCCTAAGGGACCAGTCGTGGGCTCATCGTGGTAGGCGAGAAGAATGTCATCACGCTTGTCAGTTGGCACGATTAGAAGATAGGTTCTCTCATTGCCATTGGAGTTCTTCGTATACAGGACCCACCTCGCCGGCAGAACGACGACACACTTTGAGAAATACATTGACGTATGGAAGACTTAAGTCCTTCAAGGTTTTCGATAACTGCGTGAATTTCGTCGTCCGCGTGCTGTCATGTAATGAGATACGTTGTATTAGGGACCCCAAGGAAACCATCGTCATCCTCGGTGTCATGGCCACAAACTTCGACAGGGGCACGAGACAATGAATTGACATCATCGTGCCTGCGCCCCGATTTTTAAGTGAACGTGAAATCTAATTCCTGCAGACAAAAAACTCCATCGTGCCAGTCACCCACACGGGTCCCGTAAGTTTGCTAACCAGCACAAAGAATGATAGTCGGTCACTACCTTGTAGTGGCGTTCATAACGGTAAGGCCTAAATTTCATCGTGGTCCATACTACAGCAAGGCACTCTTTCACTGACGTGTAGTAGTTGACCTCGGCGCGGAAAACAGTGGGACTAGCGTACGCTATTACTCGCTCTATGCCCTCTGAGATTCGCCCTGACTCCCGCAACGTGTAGACTCACGTTGCTGGCGTCAGTGTGAATCTCAGTATCATCGTCTTGGTCAAAGTAACCGAAGACTGGCGGTGTGTGCAAATGCTCCCGTAGTTCAGAAAAGGCTGCGTCTCATTTTTTCTCCCTAACGAATGATACGTCTTCGGGAGTGAGTCGAGCGAGTGGGTCAGCAATCCTAGAAAAAATAGCTATAAAGCGGCAATAGTACACGTAGAGCCCTAGAAAGTGACGTACTGCCTTTTTATCACGCGGAACAGGAAATGAGGCCACGTCAGTGCTTTTGTCAAGGTCTGGTCGAACACGATCCGTACTTACAACATGACCTAGAAGCTTTAGTTCTTTATAACCCAAGTGACATTTTTTCCCGCTTCAGCGTCAGGTTAGAAGAGCGGAGCGCTTCTATCGCAGTATGCAGACGCTTTAGGTGCTCCTGAAACGTCAGAAAACACGACATCATCAAAATAAACTAGGCATGTGTGCCACTTTAGACCGGTAAGGACAGTGTCCATGACTCTCTGGCATGTCGCAGGTGTGGAACAGATGCCGAAGAGAAGCACCTTGAATTCATATAGGCCATCGGGTGTAACAAAGGCGGTTTTTTCACAATCTCGTTCATCTACTTCGATCTGCTAGTAGCCATTTTTCAAGTCCATCGATGAAAAATACTTGGCCCGCTGCAGTCTGCCTAAGGAACCATCGATGCGGGGAAGCGGTAGAAGTCTTTTTTAGTCACGCTGTCAAGTTTTCTGTAGTCTACGCAGAAGCACAGTGACCCATTTTTTTTCTTTACGAGAACGACCAGAGATGACCAGGGGATTTCGGAAGGTTGGATAACGCCATCTTGCAACATCTCTTCGACTTTAGCATTTATCACGTCACGTTACTTTGCCGAAACGCGGTAGCGTTGTTGTTTGTGGATGAAGCGTCGGTAAATGTAATTATTCCGTGTTTGGTGATTGGTGTCTGACGAACCTTCGAGTTCGATGCGAAGCACTCTTTAAATTTATATAGCAGTTCACGTAGCTCAGTTTGTTGTTGTTCCGACAAGGTCGAATTGACATCAACTTTGGCAGTAACGAAGTAACGTTGCTTGGTGTCAGTCGAGGCCTGTCGTCGGCTGATGTAGATGCGAAACATTCAGAAATGTCTGCGACAGGCTAAGCGAAAGCAATGGCGGCGTGACGAAACAGGTGCCAGTACTCGTTACTGAAACTAGTCACAAGTAGGGCAGAGTGTCCGTCATGAAGCGCAACGAGGCTGCATGCAACGCAGACACCTGGCGTGAACAAAAGCGCCAAGTTGCCTTTGGAGACAACCTCATCATCCCGTAACTTGTCGGACACCACATCAACTAGGACACTGGAACGCGGAGGCAACGTGATACTGTCGACAGAAACGCGAAACGCGCTTTCACGGCTGTCGTAGGATTTGTCGGTAGGTCCAGTTGTCGAAAACGTCTCGATACGCTCCGGAAGATTGATAGCAGCGCCGTGCTTCCGCTAAAAGTAGACTCCCAGGATTAGGTCTCACGAACAGTCGCGAAGTACGAGGCAACTGGCGAGAAACGTACTTTCCCGAATGCTCGCCCTGATAGTGCACATGATGATGGCGGGGACTACAATATATATATTTTAGATGCGAAGAAGTCGTTTTACTCATGTTTGTAACACCGTATACGTTCACGCATCCTTACGTACGCGCCGCAAAGCGTTCCCCTCGCCACAGGTGTTGGAGCGGTGCCAAGTGGGTTATGCTGCAGCTGCGCGTTGACGTCACGTTTCCCTCGCATGTGCGCGCTGACGGCACCATCTTCCTCCCCGCAGCACGCTCGCCGCAGCGCCCGCAGCCAGCGCCTCCTAGAATTTGCAAGGCCTCTTCACTCCCTTCGTTTCCTTGTCTGACGTCAGCACACCTAGCCCGACGAACTGGTGGGCATGGAAGGACCGGTTGGGGAATGCAGGCTCAGTGACTCCCTTCGTTAGGGCAAGCCTGTTAGAACCTGTTTGGACCTGGCACAGCGAGGTGCTACGCTGCACAAGAATTTTGAAATAGTGCTGGTGGACGTTATTTGGAGATTTGTGCAAGTCTTGGCCCTGGCTGTGTTATTTGGAGTCCAAGCAGTGAAGTTTGTTTGCGTGGAATTACCAGGAAGTTCACAGGATGGGCCGCTTCTGCGTGCCAAACTGTCGTGGAAATTATGACGGTGGACCGAAGGTCCGCTTGTTCTCCTTCCCTAGAGACGACCGCAAGATAAAATGGAAACGCGCTTTACGTCACGAAGACGTCCACATCGACACTCTGCTTGATCCGAAGGTAAGAATTCAAAAATTTTAATGATAAAACTTCACATAAAGCAAATTCTGTGTCACAGATCTGTGCTAGTGCAGTGTATTATGGAGCAGCATCACTCTAGATCTCAATCTTTACTAATTATAACGTTCTAGAAGGTAATTCAGGCAGAAAAACATATAAAATGTTGCTAAAATATTTTAAAACATTCTCACAGCCAGACTGGCTGTGAACACACGACTGATCCATCCGAGGTAGAGGACATCATTGCTTCTTCACTGCGTGACACAACCAAACAGGTTAACCTACCGATGCAGAGATCAGCAGTTGACTCCCAATACAAGGCCCTTCGTGCAATCCGTCGCCGTGCCGAACGACGATACAGACGAACGAAGTCACCTTCAGACCTTTCCGCCTGTCGTCGAGCTCAACGACATGTTCTTCGGCATCTTGACAAGATTGACAGGCAACGTTGGAGAAATTTCTGTGGATCTCTGGACCCCAGGCAACCTCTATCTAAGATCTGGCGGGTGGTACGAAGTTTGCAGACAACTCTCCAACAACATGAACCATTTCAAGCTGTTGCTCTACATCAGGGACGGACAGAAGTTGAGATAGCCAGTGACTACTGTAGCCTCATCGTGGACACCACTGATGATCTTGCCACTAATGAGCTTCTTACTACCATTGTGCCTCCATCGTCTGACGAGCGCCTTGATGTACGTTTTACAATACATGAGCTTGACGCTGCGATTTCTGCCTCCCGCCGATCATCGGCACCAGGACCTGACGGAATAACGTATGCTGCACTCAACCATCTTGATACAGAAGCACGACATATCCTGTTATCTCATTATAACACCTCATGGGAGTCAGGAGAAGTCCCAGCTAACTGGAAATGCAGTCGCATTATTGCACTGCTCAAGCCGGGAAAGTGTCCTTATGCACTTTCTTCCTACAGACCAATCGCGTTAGCCAGCTGCGTCGGAAAAGTGATGGAAAGAATGGTACTGGCACAATTAGAGTGGCTTCTAGAGAGCAACAACTCCTTTCCTGCATTTATGAACGGCTTCAGAAGAGGCCGATCTGCCATTGATGGTGTGGTCGACTTGATCACCAGCGTTGAAGAGGAAAGAAGCCGACGCAGACTAGTGGCGGCGGTCTTCTTAGACATTAAGGGTGCCTAGGATAATGTGCTGCATTATGCGATCCTTGACGCACTGGAAGATTTCGACATCGGTGGACGACTGTACGCTTGGATTTTCAGCTACCTTAGGGACCGCACCATTTACATGACGACAAGTAACGGAGACACCGATCGATATAAGGTTCATCGTGGTGTTCCCCAAGGAGGAGTTCTCAGCCCGATCCTATTCAATGTCACAATGATCGGCCTAGCAGCAGCACTTCCCAGCACGGTGAAGATCACTGCATACGCTGATGACATATGCATATGGGCATCCGGAACTACTCGTCCGCAATTGGGAGCTCGACTACAGCGTGCAGTGACGATCACATACAAATATCTACGACGTCAGGGGCTCACTCTTTCAATCGATAAATGCGCAGTGCTTGCGTTCACGCGCAAGCATATGTCGCAATACCCGATATTTATTAATGGGACAGTGATACCTGCTGTAACGCACCCCAAGTTCCTTGGGGTTGTCGTACACAGAGATCTATCGTGGACGAGGCATGTCGCCGTACTTAAATTTAAATTGAAGAGCTTTGCTCTCATTCTTCGCCACGTAGCAGGAGCAAGATGGGGCCCATCAGAATCATCGCTACTTCAATTATACAATGCTCTATTTGTGGGATACATTCGATACAGCAGGCCGGTGCTTTCCAATATGGGACCTAGTTGTGTGAAGACACTCGAGAGTGTTCAAGCTCAATGCTTACGAAGATGCTTGGGTCTACCACGCTGCACTTCAACAAATGGGACAATCGCAGAGGCTCGGGCTTGTCCCATCAGTGTATACATGCTCTGCGAGCCACTTAGAGTTCACCTACGATTGCTGAGCAGACACAGACAGCACCCACTGTCAGTACTACCCACCACTCACCCAGATTGCAGTTTCTCAAAAGTAATATTGCGGCATGAAAATATTATACCACCAAGGTTTTCTCCGCCAAATGCCCCTGCAGTGCCACCATGGGTTCTGCCTAAACCACCTATCTCTTTTACGATACCTGGAATTACGAAGAAGTCGCTCATTTCTTCTGTTGGCCTCAGACAACTAACCCTATATCACATTTATACAACGTACAGTGATTCTCTGCACGTGTACACCGACGGATCCACCACGCTAAACACCTCCGCCGCAGCCTTTGTCATCCCAGACATGGATATCGCTCGTCGATTCAAAGTGGACCATAAAACCACATCAACTGCCGCAGAGCTTGTCGCTATCCGAGAGGCAATAAGGTTTATTTCCGGAGAGCGACCTCGAGCCTGGACGATTTTCTGTGATGCCAAACCCGCTTTGCAAACCATTAATTGCATCATGAAGCAAGGTCCATATTACTGCTTGGCAATAGAAATCACAGAACTTATTCAGGTTGCTTCAACAAATGGCCATCTTATAACTTTCCAGTGGATTCCCGCTCATTGCGGCGTGGTGGGAAACGAAGAGGCAGACGCTCAAGCTAAAAATGCCTTAAGCAGTGCCCCTGAAGTACGCATTGCGTTTTCACGAGCTGACACGAACGCCCTGCTTCGCTGCGTGATGCGCAGCTACACACTTCAGTACTGGACCAAACCGGAACGGCGACACCAGCGACTTCACAAATGGGACCCGGAAATGAGGTTCCGCATGCCTCCTAAATTGAAACGGCAACTCACAAGTATGATCCACCGCATTCGTCTTGGTGTAGCGTACACTAGACGTTACGCGCATATCATCGGTCGCAGTGACACCGGTCCTAATTGTGAACACTGTGATGTGCCAGAAACACTTGAGCACATATTTTGTGTCTGCCCAGCATACGCACGTGAACGACAAACACTGATTTCTTCTACTGAACAATATCGCAGTAGGTCATTAACTGATGAGACCATGTTGGGCCCTTGGCCAGACACCAACAGTGCAACTGCGGTCACAAGAGCAGTTATTACCTTTTTAGAAACAACTGGACTATGTGCGTGGCTCTAAAATGTGTCTCCGCTAGAAAGAACACTACATACTCACCTCTCTATCTCACCATCGTCATCCATTAATCTTTCTTTTCCCCTTTCCCTTCCCCCAGTGTAGAGTAGCAGGCTAGAGCAAACTATCGCTCAGGCCGACCTCTCTGCCTTTCTGTAAATAAACATACTTCCTTCCTTCCTTAAAACATTCTTTTTGCTTCTGCATATCGCATGTCTGCGAACTTCATTTCAAAGCAGAGTATTTGAGGACTAACACCACTTACACGGATAGCAATGGAAAGACTATAGAAGTTCCGATGAGCCTTACTCGACTAACCGAAGATGCAGTGCCGACGATATTTCCAACAGCCCCGCTTACTATCCGACTGTGCTCCCGTTCGCAAGGAGCCTGACGCAAAACGGAAGCGCCGTGATGCAGACCAGCTACAAAAGGGCATTCAGATGTTGCTTGTTTCGCACGAAGATGAGGAACGCAAGAATAGAGTGGCATCTTTTGAGGAGCTCGTGTCACAACTCTCACAACTTAAGTTGTCCGACAATTGGATAGTGAGCAGCACGGAAGCTGCTGTTATGTTCCTGCATATTCAGAGTAACACACAACTTCCAGAGGTTGAACGTGCTGTGGTTGTTTCCGACGAGTTGCACATTTCTGCATACTGGAAAAAGATGAAGCTCAACATTGCTGATGTTCCCATTCCTGAAAAACTAGAGGACATTCGGAGCTTGCAGACTACTCTTGAAAATATGTGTTTGATGCATGGGTGTGTGCGTGTGTGAGATTAACTTTTCGAAATACTCTTGAAAGCGTGGGGCATTTCAATGCTCAAGACGTCTGCGAAAAAGAAAAAAAATTGAAAGCCTGCTTCCACATTATTTTTCTATTCTTGATGACCTCTCTAATGGTGACCTCCTACCAGAAGAGAAATTAAAAGCGTTCGAGTTTCTGAAGGAACAGTTGCGCCTTCTACTTAAAGAGCGAGGATTCTTCAGATCTTCTTATACTAGCTAGCATTTTTCATACGATCTCTCCTCACGCATACAAATTCGTTCGCAACACTGAAAAATTAATGTTACCTCATCCTTCCACAATATTAAGGCTGTGCAGCAAGTACAATGCAAGTCCTGCTAAAGAACAAAGCGATGAAGGCTTTTTGCAGTACATTACAAAAAAGGTGAGCCTTCTAAAGCCGCAAGAAAAAGTCGTAGCATATTCTGGCACACTTCTAACGCTACGGCTTTCGGGCACAATAATCAAAGCTTCTTTTAGCATGTCTTAGTTTGACATAACTTCCCTCAAATTTATATCTGCACGCTTATTAGCAAAGTACATATATGTGATTAGCACTCTGCGACTTGTGTGAGGCAACCCCACACACATCTATTGCATGGAAGCACGTAGAGCCTGGACGGCTAGCAGACAAACTTTTTCGCGAGACGGGGCCCACTCGGGCAAGGCGCGTGACGTCACGGAGGAAGTGCGCAGGCATTAACCTGTTCTTGGTGGCTTTGCCGCAGCTCCCTGCTCCTCCACCCGCTCCCAACACATCTCTCTCACAAGTGGAAATGCTATGCGCACTCACGTATCTTGATAAAATGTAAGTATGTCGTTTAAAGTCACGTAACTACGGCACCACTAACGTTTGCAATACCATCACCAGCAGTGGTAGGCTGATATGTTGTATATCAAGCAAGCGCACCATGAGCGCGACATGTAAATGCTGCCATCGATCTATGCATGTCGTGATTCGCATGTTAGGACATGTAATTCAAGTTCGCAATACAGTGACAACAATCGACGCCTGCTAAGGTGTATCGCAAGCTAGCATACCGGCTGAAGGTGCACCAATAACGTAGCTTTATGTTGTGCTGTAAATGACTTCTGTGTCATGAATATCATGTTTGCGCTTGGCATTTGTGTTTGTCCCTCATTCCCGTCGTGTAATTTCGTATATGTGAAGCTTGCGAAACGGCCACTAGCGTGCTATGACGGTGCGTGTAGATCTGTTTTACATGACACGCACACTCTTAGAAACAAGGTTTGTAACCAGCTAGTAAACGAGGTTGTTTACTTGTTTCTTGAATATTTTACTACTTTCGCGCCATACTTTTACTAGCCAGCAGCTAGTACAGCTTGTAACTGTAGCCGTTACTAACCAGGAAACCTTTCTTAGTGTTTTAACTAAGCAACTATTAAGTCACCTACGTTGCATATCTTTCGTAGATGTCGCAGTACATTTTGCCGTAATTGTGACATCGTAAACAAAATTTAGGCAAGCTTTATTTTATTGACAACCTTTGGAGTAAAAGTTTTGTGCTACGTAATGACACCACATAAGCAAACGGAATGGGCTATGATGATGTGTAGAAAACAACAATTATCTTATAAATTCTGCAACTGCTTACTAGTACGCGGCGTGCGATCCCAAAGCAGGGGTATATACAATCTTAAAGCTGCTGCTACAGCCAAAATCTGGTTTGTCCAAGTCTTGAAGATTCACTTCTGCACGCGTTTGCGTGCGTGTTCTCGCTTGTGACCAGTTCATTTGAGTTCTCATACTCTTATGAGCATATAATCATTGGATTATGAGGACTCATATGAGCATTACATATGCTCTGATAATGAGCATTATCATATGTAGATCAAATGTGAATCTGATTGGATCATGTGGTCAGTCCTCTATAAGCACGTTTCCGTGAAGCACACTTACCACAGTAAAGTTAATGACGTAGTTAGGAGCCACTAATCAATTTGTGAAGATCTTGTCAATCTGTTTTCTTATCCTATACTTATGTAATAAGATCATTTCAATATCGCAACGCACGCGAACATTTATCAAAATAGGCGTAAACGTTTATTTACGGGGGTTAGTAACAATTTAGTAGTGGACTAACCACTCAATCACCACTATTCAGTTACTAAATAGGTAGTAAATTTCACTAACCTGTATTTTACTAACTTCACTTTTTAAGAAGCTAGTGCTTTATGGGACAAGGAATGGTTAATATTTTGTTAGTGAATATAGCGGCCTTTATTTTTAAGAATGCATGTCATGATTATCACGTTTGGACGTGTTTCTACCTACGTCGTCTATTCACGTCACGTAATACCGAATTTGCTATATAGAAAGCTAGAGAAAACGCCGCGAGCGCGCTTCGTGCGTAGCATGTGGTCATGTTCCACATGACACGCATATCCTTCTTAACATGCTTTAGACGTGTCATTTGGCTTCGTCATTCATTCATGTCATGTAATACCGAATTCGGTATATGCAAGCTAGTGAAACGGCTTCAAATGCATCATGAGATGATATGTAGTCGTGTTCTTACATGACACGCATGTCTTGATTCTAATATTAGCAATATTCAGATACCTTCCTCATTCATTTACGTCACGTAATACCGAAGTTAATTGATATGAGGGGTTTAACGTACCAAAACTGCCATATGGTTCACTTATGAGAGATGCCGTAGTGGAGGGCTCCGGAAATTTCGACCACCACCCCGCGGGGGCGTCTGCGTAAGCAGGCGTTTGGTGTGTAGCGACACCACGGACCCGGGCTAACGGGGGAGTTTCGACTCCCTTCCACGCCTAGCCGTGCGTGGCTTTACCGTGTCTGGGGAAAATGGGATCCTGGGGATTCAGCTGACGCCGGGTGATTGGACCTTCAAGGCCCCCTGGCAGAGGCAACACACCCTTTTGGCCCCGGCTTCACGTAGACGGCACCCTTGGGCTGACCCACCCAGGGGAAATGGGCAGTCGCCTTTTCCTATCTCTGTACATACATCTTCGTCTTTATCTCTCACTTTTTATCTGTCCTGTCATCTACTCTTTTCCGTTTACTTCCAAATTTTCTGGTGGCGAGGGTTAACCCTGTGTAGTTACCCAACCTTGGGTAGTTATATTCAGTTATAGCGGCGATGCATAGCTGGCGTCTGCAAGTGCTCACTATTCAACCTTCTAGCGTCCCCTTGTTGGGCTCGGTGGTGGGTGGCCACCATCACCGCTGAACTGTACACAATCTGTATGGCCAACTTTTCCCCCTTCTTCCTGATGGCCGCCCGAAAAGGTAGTGCACCGAAGAACCATTTCTTTTTTCCAAACCAATGCAGCCCTTCCCCAAGTTTCATGTCGTGCATAGCCAAAAAGAGAACAAAACAGCCCGATCGATCTCACCTTTTCTTGTCTCGAAAACACTCACTGAAGCAGTCGGCCCAGGATACCGTGTAACAAAGTTGGGAAGCAGCGACCTCCTTTTGGAGGTTCGCTACAAGCTCCAATACGACAACTTACTTTAACTGATAGCATTTGGGGATGTCTCAGTCTCAGTGGGCCCACACAGGTCAATGAATACAGTGCGCGGTGTGGTCTCTGATGACCTGCTTGGACTGTCCGAAAGTGAATTATTGGAAAGCTGGCAAGACCAGAATGTAGTCAAGGTCCAAAGAATAATTATACGAAGAGACAAAAAGGAAACACCCACGAAACACATATTTATTACCTTTGGTACCAGTGACTTACCTGATTCAATGGAAACTGGCTACTGCAAGCTCCGTGTCAGGCCCTATGTGCCAAACCCTCGCAGATGTTTCAAGTGCCAGCGCTTTGGACATGGGTCACAAAGTTGCAGATGGTGCATTACTTGCGCAAATTGTGCATCTAACGAGCACGCATCAGATACTCGTACTTCAAACACATCATGCTGTGCCAATTGTGAAGGAGACCATGCTGCCTACTCGAGATTGTGTACTATCTTGAAGAAAGAAAAGCAAATCCTTAAGATTAAAGTGAAGTTCAGTCTGTCCTTTCAAGAAGCACGTAAACGGTTCTTTGTCCATCAGTTCAGTTCCTCCTTCGCCAATGTGACGCACAGGGGCACCGCACCACATCTTTCTGTGCCCGCAAAAGTCACACAGAGTGAGACTGCGGGCGCGCCGCAGGCACCCCCGGCTGGAGCAGCCAGTACTGTTCCGCCACCTAACAAAGCGGGCCAGCAGACTCCCCCGTCTGCCGAACCTCGGACCACTGTAAGCGCAGTTAGGTCCGAATGTTTTGTGAATCCACCACCACACCAGAGGCGATGGATACAAGTACGACTCCTCCGGTGCCCGAGACGCCGAAAAAGAGGCGCAGCTCTTTGGAGCACACAAAAAGAGAAAAACTACAAATTACAGGGCCTCCTAAGGACCCTGAAACGTAAGGCAACACCTTTGTACACACAGCACCACACAGAATAAAATGACACAAATATTACAGTAGAACGTCAGAAAACGGCTCAAAAACCTCTGCGATATTCAAGAACTTTTACATAAATATACACCAAAAGTGCTGTGTGTACAAGAGACACACTTGAAACCAAAACACATAAATTTTCTACGTCATTACGCTATGTTTCGAAAGGATCGGAATGATGCAGTCGCGTCATCCGGTCTTGTTGCCATTGTTGTAGATCCAGGAACTGCCTGTACACATTTACCACTTCGGACGTCTCTTGAGGCTGTAGCCGTCCGAGCCATTATCTTGAATAAACTGGACACAGTTCACTCTAATTATATACTTCCTCAGCATTAACTTAGTCAACAAGAATTCCAGGCATTAATTAATGAACTTCCAGAACCGTACCTTCTCCTTGGAGATTTTAACGCACATAGCAGTCTGTGGGGTGACTCGCGCTGCGATGCATGAGGTCGTCTGATTGAACAGTTTTCTTCTCTGGCGCGTGTCTCCTCAACAGGAAAGAGGCAACATATTATAGCCTCGCTAACCATAACTACTCGTCAATTGACCTAAGCATTGTATCTCCATCGCTTCTTCCACTACTTCACTAGAAAGTCAATAATAATCCTTTTGGAAGTGACCACTATCCTGTAGTTCTGAGCTCAGCAGTACCAAATGAAAGTCCTCCAGAGGCTCCCAAATGGCTGATAAAAAAGGCCGATAGAGACCAGTTTTACGAGGCTGCTAGCTTAAGTTGGACTGACATATGCGGTTCTAGCTTAGATGGAGCTGTACAATACTTTACTGCTTTTGTTATTGAAGCTGAAGCTATGTGCATTCCGCAAACATCTGGGCTAGCCAGAAAACGGCGAGTCCCCTGGTGGAACAGTGAATGCCGAAATGCTCGCAAACAACAAAACAAAGCATGGATACTGCTTCGAAACTCACCGACCGCTGAAAATTTTATCAATTTTAAAGACATCAAGTCCCAAGCCAGGAGAACGCGTCGACAAGCCAGGAGGGAGAGCTGGCAGAGGTTTTTATCAGGAATCAATACATATACACATGAAGCAAGAGTCTGGAGAATGGTCAGTAGGGTAGTAGGAAGAGAACCACATCCTCTTCTTCTAGTAAGCACACAAGGCAATGGTTCGGAAGAACAAGCGAACTCCCTTGGTGCACACTTTGAACAGGTCTCCAGCTCGTCCCATTGCAGTCCTACGTTTCAACGATACAAAGCAACAAGAAAAAAAACAGAAAATAGAACGCAAATCCACAAACAATGAGGCATAGAATGAACCTTTTGTCATAGCGGAGTTACAAGCATCATTAAACTGCTGTAACAAAACCGCCCCAGGCTCTGACCGTATATTATACGAAATGCTCAAACGTCTGCCTCCTGAAACCCAAAAACCTCTTCTTTCTTTGTATAATGCTGTTTGGTTTTCCGGTGAGATACCTTCCACCTGGAAAAAAGCAATCATTATTCCGGTTCTTAAGCAGGGCAAGGACTTATCTTTAGCATCAAGCTACAGGCCCATAGCATTGACAAGTTGTCTATGCAAGGTTTTTGAAAGTATGCTGAACAGACGATTGATGCATTTCCTTTAAACAAATAGCCTGCTTGACCTATACCAGCGTGAATTCCGATAAGTCCACTAATGACCACCTTGTCCGTATCGAGTCACAAATTCGTGATGCTTTCATTCATAAACAATTCTTTTTGTCAGTGTTCCTCGATATAGAGAAGGCCTACGACACTACGCGGCGCTTTGGCATACTCCGAGACCTGTCACACCTAGGTGTGCGGGACAGAATCTTGAAAATAATCGAAAGCTACTTGTCTAATCAGACATTCCATGTTCGAGGGGGCACTGTGTTGTCCCATACATTTGTTCAAGAAACAGGAGTGCCGCAAGGAGGGACATGGAGTTGTACACTTTCTACAGTGAAAATGAACTCCTTGCTCCTCATTATCTCACGAAATATGTTTTACTGTACATATATTGACGACGTGCAGGTCGTCTTTAAGTCCTGTAACCTCTCAGTGGGTGAACGTCAGGCTCAACTAAGTTTGAACAAGGTCTCTCAATGGGCAGATGAGAATGGTTTTAAACTGAACGCGCAAAAGAGTACCTGCATCTTGTTCGGCCAAAAGAGGGGCGTTCATCCTGATCCCGAGATAGACCTGCATGGTCAACGTCTCTCTGTAAAGACACAGCATAAACTTCTGGGCCTAATATTAGATGCTAACCTTCATCCCTCACATCAAATATTTAAAAGACAGGTGTTTAAAATTCATGAATATTTTGAAAGTGTTATCGCGAACTACGTGGGGCAGAGACAGGAAATGTTTAATGAATTTATGTAAAAGCCTCGTACGCACGCGCCTAGATTACGGTGCTATAATTTATCAGTCTGCGACACCATCAGCCTTAGAGATTTTCAACCCTGTCCACCATCTAGCCATTCGCCTCTCTATGGGTGCTTTTCGAACAAACCCCGTAGCGAGTCTGTAAGCTGAATCAAATGAATGGTCGCTCCACCTGCAGAGATGTTACCTGTCTTTTAAATACTATTTCAAGGTTAACGCTGATTAGGAACATCCCGCTCGCTCCACAATTAATGATCTGTCCTACTGCACCTCGTTCAATAACCGTCCTTCGCTGAGACAGCCATACTCACTACGTGTCAGGAGACTCGCTGAGGAAACAGCTGTGCCTCTTTTAGAACAACGTTTGATGGCTCCAGCAGTATATCTGCCACCATAGAAGTGGCAAGTCATAGACTGTGATCTATCTTTCATGGAAGTCACTAAACATGCACCTTCTGTACATATCCGCACGCACTTCCTCTAACTCCAACACAAGTACACCTGCCCAAAATTTTTCACAGATGCTTTGAAGTCTCACACTGGTGTGTCCTATGCAGCTGTTCACCCATTTTTCTCCAACTTCGGTATTCTGCACTCCGAAACAAGCATCTTCACAGCAGAGGCTCACGTGGTATTTGTGGCTGTCAAGCATATTAAGATGCTGCAACTACAATGCGCGGTAATATACACAGATTCGCTGAGCGTAGTGGTCGCTTTGAAAACTCTGCGAAAACATAAACATCCTGTTTTGTGTCCTTGTACTGTCTGTTATGCATGATGTACGCTCGTAAATGGCATGTTGTAGTCTTCTGGGTGCCAGGTTACCGCGAAATTGCTAAAAACGCGTTAGCAGATCAGCTGGCCGCATCTGCCCAAGACAACACTGGCGCCAATACATCTGTAGCTGTCCCTGCGCTTGATCTGAAACCATTTGTACGACGGGAGCTCAGGGTGTGTTGGCAGCGCCTATGGGATCGGCAGACAGAAAACAAACTGCATGTTGTCAAACCGAGGCTTGGTAATTGGCCAACAGTACAGATCACACTACACACAAGTCACACTTACAAGACTACAGATAGGACACATACACCCGACACATTCATACCTTTTGTCTGGTGGCGTTGCACCATTGCATGAGAGATGTGGAGAACCACTCACGGTTCTCCACATTCCTGTCCAGTGCAGTGATTTAGAATCTCTCAGAAAAAAGCACTCTTTATATCCCTTCCGACAACAGATATGCTTGCACCCATCAATGTTCACCGGTAGAGAACCCATTTTTCCTCAGAAATCATTGCCATTTTTAACAGATGTACTTACTTTTATTGTCATATACCCAGGCGCTTTGTGGCATGATCTCTGAAGAGAGGTCGCTGCCGCGGTGGCTGCATCTCCGTCGCTGTACCACTATCACGACGTCTCGTCATTTAGTATTATTGCACATATTTCACGTCAATGTCATGGTTTTAATGCTTCTATATTTTTACCCACGTTAGCGCGAGGAATTTTAAGGCCCTTTTACAGCAATGCATTATATCATTATTCATATATCTAGGCTTTTGAAATGGCGCTCTTTGGCCATCATTTGGCCTTTGCTCTATTAAAAACCACTCATCATCATCATCATCATCATCATCATCAATTTAGACCATCAGGGGATCTTTAACGTGAACCCAAATATAAGTACACGGGCCTACAGCATTTCCGGTCCATCGAAAATGCAGCAGCTGCAGCCGGGATTTGATCCCGCGACCTGCGTGTCAGCAGCCTGATTACCTTAACTACTAGGCTAGCGCGGCTAGGTGTAATACTAAATGTGAAGTTAGCGAAACGACCGTGAGCACACCATGAGTGTGGTGTTTTGTAATCATGACACACATGACATGCATGTCGTGATTTCCGTTAGGGCCTGTCACTTATGTTTATGTCATACCATACCAGTTTTCCAATATATCATGTGAACGAAACTACCACAAGAGCAGCAAGGCCATAAAATGTAGATCATTACATTCATGACATACACGTCGTGATTTTCATATCATGACTAGTCACTTATGCTCGTCATACAGCCATGTTATGACATACCAAATTTGGTATCTATACTATTATTGAAATGGCCAGGAGAGCTAAAACTTCAAGGTGGCTAGATAGATAGATAGATAGATAGATAGATAGATAGATAGATAGATAGATAGATAGATAGATAGATAGATAGATAGATAGATAGATAGATAGATAGATAGATAGATAGATAGATAGATAGATAGATAGATAGATAGATAGATAGATAGATAGATAGATAGATGGATGGATGGATGGATGGATGGATGGATGGATGGATGGATGGATGGATGGATGGATGGATGGATGGATGGATGGATGGATGGATGGATGGATGGATGGACGGATGGACGGACGGACGGGCGGACGGATGGACGGACGGATGGACGGATGGATGGACGGACGGTTGGACGGACGGATGGATGGATGGATGGATGGATGGATGGATGGATGGATGGATGGATGGATGGATGGATGGATGGACGTACGGACGGACGGACGGATGGATGGAGTATACGAGCCTTATGCCGGTGCCTGTCGAGTTAGCACACGCGACCACTCCATTATAAATAATGTTCGCAGTTCCTGCTTAATCACCGCAGTCACCACGCACAACCTCCCCACGCGTCCTTTCATGTTTCTTCCCCGACGAAGGATGGACGTGGTGGTTCCTCTCCCTATCAGTAACAGTCGAAGGCAGGCATCGTATGGGTCTGATTTCATACTCGTCCTATGTGTGACCGAGGTGGCAAGCTCGTTTCATCTCCGCTTCAGCCGTGTCTTTCACCCGCACGAGCACGCTTTTACTCGCTTATGAAATATCCGATGGCAGTTGCGGTATTATCAATTTAGACTTTATACGGAATATGAAAACGGTGTCACAAAGCCCGCGAAATATCCGTTCAATTGCAATTGCATAAAGAGATATTTCGGTTTCCCTCACGGAAGCCCCAGCAAAGGCATCTGCGAGATCAGGTGTCTGGTGCGTAGCGTCACCATGGACCCGAGCTAACAAGGGGGGGGGGGGGGGTCGACTCCCTCTCACGCCTAGCCGTGCATGGCTTTGCCGTGTCTGGGGAAAATGGGATCCTGGGGGTTGAGCGGACGCCGGGTGATTTGACCTTGAAGGCCCGCCGGTGGAGGCAACACACCCCTTTGGCCCCGGCTTCACGTAGACGACACCCCTGGGCTTACCAACCCACGGGAAATCGGCAGTTGCCTTTTCCTGTCTCTCTCTTCTTACATCTTCGTCTTTTTCTCCTCTTCAAATCTGTCCTGTCTTCTACTCTTTTCTATTTACTTCATTGTTTCCTGGCGGCTAGGGTTAACCTTGTGTGGCTATCCTACCTAGGGTAAACCATATTCGGTTATAGCAATGGCGTACTACTGGCGTAGGGCAGACCTGTTGACATGATCTGCCGCGTCCCCTTGTTGGGCTCCGTGGTGGGTGGTAGGCGCCGCTGCCGAAGAAGCCATTTTTCGTGGGACCTCATAACCCTCCTGTAACCAATCGTGCCCCGAAAAGGGTACGCACCGATGCATCATCTTAGTTTTCCCCCCAAAACATTAAAATTTTCCCAAGATACCATGTTCTTCACTGTGAAGAAATATCAACTAAAGCCAGAGCAATATCACCTTTTCTCGTAAAGAAGTGTTTAAAAGACACCATTGGGACCGGCTATAAAGCCACAAAGATGGAAGGTGGGGACATTTTCCACGAATTAAAAGAAAACGAGCAGTACAACAAACTTTCACACCTCGTAGCGTTTGGCAATACCCCTGTATCAGTCACTACACATCGTACTCTGAACACTTGAAGGGCGTAGTATCCGACCAAGACCTTATGGCACTAAGCGAAGAGGAACTTCTTGACGGATGAAAGCACCAAGGCATACCACATGTGCAGCGCATAAAAATCAGACACAACAATACTGAAGCCGCAACAAAGCACTTACTACTTACTTTCAATTCAAGCATTCTACCCCAGACACTCTAAACCAGCTACGTAAAACTTCGTGTGCGTTCATACGTTCCTAACCCGAGACATTGCTTTAAATGCCAGCGATTCGGACACGGATCTCAGACCTGCCGAGGTCAGCTTACTTGTGGTAAATGCGGCATAACTGCTCATGGTACTGATGAGTGCGAATATGATGAGGTTCACTGTGCAAACTGCAAAGGCAGCTAGCCGCCTACTCCAGAGCATGCCCAGCCTGAAAAAGAGAGCAATAAATTATCACCATAAAACTTAACGAAAGTATAACGTTCCGTGAAACACGACAGCGAGTCTCACCTTCTTTCGCACTAGGAACGTCTTTCGCTGAAGTGGTGCAACGAGGGGAACGAGGGGTGGCACCACAATGACCCTTGGCGGCTACCTGGACCACGCCTAGCGTGCCCAGGTCAAAGCGGCCTGCCCCTCTGGTGGGAGCAGCCAGCGCTGCCCCGCCCACAGCCAACCAGTCCACACCGGTGGCCTCTACAAGCCCTGGCAGAAGCCAGAGCAATGAGGAGACTAAGGAGACCCCAACATCCTCCTTCCCGGTGGAGGCGAAGACTTCGTCGAGTGAGGCAAAGTCTAAGCGACACACAAATCGCTCCTTGGAGCGGGTGTCGAGTGCCTCACAAGAGGCTATGGACACCACTTCTAGCCGAACGACGCCAGTAGCGCCAAAGAAGCGGCGACCTCTTGTCGACCACTTCAAAAAAGACAAACCACCAATTACAGGGCCCTACAAAGGCCCTGTAAAATGAAATCTTAATCTTGTCTACGCACAGCACTTTTTTTTAAATTCATAATGGATAAAATCATTCTGTTGAATGTTAGAGGGCTACTCAGAAATCTAGATGATGTTCGAGAACTTCACAGTAAGTTCAACCCAAAAGTGTTGTGTGCAAGAAACACACCTAACTCCTAAATACAGGAAATGTCTCCACCAATGCATCACTTTCCGGAAGAATCGTGAAGATGCGGCCGTATCATCTGGTAGAGTGGCCATTATAGCTGATAGAAGTGTGTCGTGCCAGCAGATGAAGCTTCGGACAGCTTCTGAGGCAGTGGTCATTCGAGCTGTATTTTTTAACAAACCCATCACCTTATGCTCTCTGTATATACACCTCACCATCAGCTTAAGAGGCGCGACTAGAAATCAAAAATATATGAACTCCCAGAACCCTTTTTTTATTTTAGGTGACTTTAACGCACACAGTGCCCTGTGGATTGATTCTTGCTGTGACACTCGAGGACGTCTCATTGAACAGCTTCTTTATTCGTCTAGGTTATGTCTCTTAAATGCAAAGGAGCCTACGTATTTTAGCCTCGCAAAAAATTCATACTCCTCCATAGATCTTAGCATTTGATCCCCATCACTTTTAGCCGATTGTAAATGGAATGTTCTTAAAAACTCTTATGCGAGTGACCATTTATCGATCATCCTGAGCGTGCCAAACAAAGGCCAACTCTCTTAGCAGGTTCCGAGGTGGAAGCTTGACTGAGCTGATTGGGAACGGTACCGAATTCTTACCCACATGACATGGACTGAGTTGTCTTCTCTGACCATAGATGACGTTGTCGCGTATTTCACAACTTTTATTCTTGATGCCGCATCTAAGTGCATTATTCAAACAAGCGAAATCAGTCTTAAACGGCGAGTCCCATGGTGGAATGATCCCTGTAGGAAAGCTCGGATCATTCAGAACAAAGCGTGGGCATTGCTCCGTGATTTTTCACCAGCAGAAAGCCTGGAAAATTTTAAGCAGGTCAAATCGCAGGCAATGAGAACACGCAGACAAGCCAGACGAGAGAGCTGGTAAAAAATCATTACGAACGTTATCTCATACACAAATGAAAGAAAAGTGTGAAACAAAATCCAGAAAATTAAAGGCCAACAAACATATTCTCTCCCATTAGTAAATACACTCGGAGAAAGCTTGGAGGACCAAGCCAACTTTCTTGGTGCACATTTTAAAAATATATCGAGCTCCTCACACTACTCTGACGCATTCCAATAATACAAAGCACAGTTGGAACGACAAAACCTAGAAAGAAAATCTTAAAAAATTTGGCTTAAAGTGAGCCATTCAGCTTAGCAGAATCGCAAAGAGCACTGAACTGTTGCAACACTTGTCCAGGTCCTGAAACCATAATGCATGAGATGCTGAAGCAACTACCCTCCGAAACACAAACAACTCTTCTTTCCCTTTACAATCTTATCTGGTTTTCTGGTGTGATCCCCTCTTCTTGGAAGGAAGCTGGGATAATTCCGATTTTGAAACAAGGTAATGATCCGTCGTCTGCATCAAATTACAGCCCATAGGAATAACCAGTTGCATCTGCAAAGTTTTCGAAGAAATGATTAATTGTCACCTATTCTACTTCCTAGAATCAAATAAACTGCTAGACCCACGCCAGTGCGGGTTTAGAGAAGGTCGATCCACCACCGATGATCTCGTACGGATTGAGACATGCATACGTGCAGCCTTTGCACATAACCAGTTTTTTCTATCTGTGTTTCTCGACATGAAAAAGGCCTATGACATGGCGTGGAGGTTTAAGATATTGAGAGACCTCTCGCATATCGGTATACGTGGTAATATGTTCAATACTATCGAAAGTTACTTGTCTGATTGCATATTCTGAGTTCGAGTGGGCAATGTCTTGTCCTGAACATCTGTACAGGAAACCGGAGCACCACAGGGTGGGGTACTGAGCTGCACGCTCTTTATTATAAAAATGAACTCTCGACTTGGACGCGGCCAGCGGTTTCCGCGGGTCCCCGATAAGGGTTCACGCGAAAGCTCCTCAGGATCTAATAAAGTTCTTTGTCTGTCTGTCTGTCTCTGTCAGTACATCCCCCATAACACATTTTTTTCCACATATGTTGATGACATCCAGATAGCTTTTCAATCGTGTTTCCTCGGCATCTGTGAGCGACAGGTCCAGCTTGCTATAAACAAAGTGTCCGAATGGGCTGATGAAGGTAGGTTCAAAGTCAACCCACAAAAAAGCACATGTGCCCTGTTCATACGGAAAGGAGGCTTACACCCTGATCCTCAGATTGTCATGAAAGGCGAATGTCTGCCCGTAAGCACAGAACATAGGTTCGTAGGTATAATCTTGGATGAAAAATTACATTCATATCACAAATCAGACACCTGAAAAATAAATGCATGAAAGCAATGAATATCCTGAAGTTACTGTCACACAAATTTTGAGGGCAGCGACAGAAAGTGCCTCATGAATCTGTAGAAAAGCCTAGTATGTTCACGCCTTGACTTGGGAGCAATAGGATGCCACTTGGCCGCAAGCACGAAGATGCTGATTCATTATCCGGTGCTCCTGTCGAAGTTTGTGGCCACGACACCGAGGATGACGATGGTTTTCTTGGGGCCCTTACTACAACAGATCTGATTACGCGACAGCGTGCGGACAAAGGAATTCGCGCAGTTATCGAAAACCTTGAAGGACGCAACTCGTCCATACCTCGATGTATTTCTCGAAGTCTGTCGTCGTTCTGTCGGCGAGATGGGGTCCTGTATGAGAAAAACTTTAACGGCAATGAGGTAACCTGTCTTCTAGTCGTGCCAATTGACATGCGTGACGACATTCTTCTTGCCTGCCACGATGAGTCCCCATCTGGTCACTTAGGTTCCTCTCGAACTCTCGCTCAAGTTCGACCAGCATACTACTGGCCTAAGCTTTCTGAATCAGTTAAGCGATACGTGAAAAGCTGCCGGGAATGTAAACGCCGCATATCCCCGCCACTAAAGCCCGCGGGGCTTCTTCAACCATTAGAACCACTCAGACCACCATTTGATCAAATAGGAATGACCCTTTCCTATTTAATAAAATTTAAAAATAGGCCCTTTCCGCTATCATCTGCCGGCAACAATTGGATCGTAGTAGCCACCGACTATTTGACGAAGTACGCCGAAACAAAGGCACTACAAGGCGCTACTGCTTCCGACGTCGCCCAATTCTTTATGGACCAGATTGTTCTTCAACATGGCGCCCCGTCGTGCGTAATCACAGACAGAGGAACAGGATTCACGGCCCAGCTCATTCATGACGTATTCAAGCTCAGCTACACGACCCATCGCAAGACCACGGCATATCAACCGCAGAGCAACGGCTTGACAGAGCGACTCAACAAGACCATCGCTGACATGTTATCTATGTACGTAGATGTCCAGCATAAGACCTGGGACCAGGTGCTACCGTACGTCACATTCGCGTACAATACTGCCGTCCAGAAAACTACGCGATTCACGCCTTTCCGTCTTGTCTATGGACGTGAGGTCCAGACCATGCTGTATGCGATGCGTCCACACAATGGCGATGCTTTGATCACTCCTGATGCTGAGCAGCTTACCCAGTACGCCGAAGAAGCACGCCAGTTAGCACGCCTACACATTACGCACCAGCAGAGTACAGACTCATGCCACCACAACGCTCGCCATCGACAAGTTGAATACCATCCAGGCGATCAAGTTTGGGTGTGGACTCTAGTCCGATGCCATGGATTGTCAGAAAAACTGCTCAGTCCCTACTTCGGACCATACAAAGTCTTGTGACGCGTGAGCGATGCGAACTACGAGGTAGTCCCTGACGGCGCCTTCTCGACACGACGGCGAAGTCACTCCTCAGAGATCGTCCACGTGGTGCGCCTGAAGCCGTACTTCACGCGGTAGTGCGACTGCGCATGAACCATATCGCTGTTTTTGTGTATGCGCGTATTTTCTGTTGGTTCGCCCCGACTTGGCCTTTGTACTTTCCGAGCATCAAAGTGAAGCCTTTTTTTCTCAGAGGGGGAATAATGCCACTTTGCCGCTAGTTACGGCGAGCGCAAGCCATGGCTGCCCGCGAGAATGGAAGACTATGTTCTGGAGCAGCGCGTGCTCTGGCTAGTTGTTTATTATTGAAGCAGCCATTTTGCCCGTTTTCGGTGCGTCTCCCTGCCGGCTCAGTTCTTCCTAGTTGAAGACCTTTTGTAGCACGTGACAATATCATTCAGCCTCGCCCAGCACATTGAAGATTCTGGGTACTGTACATCATCTGGGCATCCGCCTCTCTACAGGTGCCTATTTAACAAGCCCTGTAGAGAGCCTTTACGCTGAGTAGAATGAGGCGTCACTCCCTGCAGAGGTTCTACATGTCTTTTATCTATCATGTGAAAGTGAACGGCGATAAGGAACACCCTACGCATTCCGTAATTATTGATTTGTCTAGTTTTGCACTTTTTGGAAACCGCCCCTCAATGAGGCAGCCTTACTCACTCCGCGTGAGGGGCCTAGCCGAGATAACAGTTGTGGCGCTTTTTGAACAGTGTCTCATGGCTCCTGCTGCACACTTACCGCCGTGGCAGTGGCAGGTGATAGAATGTGATGTATCCGTCGCGGAAGTGACGAAGCATGCACCTATTTCGCATATACACACATACTTCATGGAACTTAAACACAAATACGCTTGCCCTGAATTTTTCACAGATGCCTCCAAGTCTCTCACTTCTGTGCCCTATGCAGCTGTAGGGCCATCCTTTTCAGCTTCCGGTATTCTGCATCCACAAACAAGCATTTTCACCACAAAATCTCATGCGCTATCTGTGGCTGCCAAACATATTAAGGAATTAAATCTAGAACGCGAGGTTATATACACGGACTCTTTGAGTGTTGTAACAGCTTTGAAAACAATTAAAAAACATTAAATATCCTGTGCTTGTATCACTATACTCGCTTTTATGCACGATCTACGCACTCAAACGGCATGTTGTGGTGTGCTGGGTGCCAGGGCACCGCGAGTTTGCTGGAAACGTGGCCGCAGACCAGCTAGCTGTATCCACGCACGACAACGCTGCCACCTACCTATCATTGACTGTCCCTGCACTTGACATGAAGCAGTTCCTGAAACAAAGCCTCAAAGCACATCGGCCGCGCCTATAGGATAGGCAGACTGGAAATAAGCTGCATATTATCAAACCCAATCATGAAAATTGGCCACCAATATCTAAATCACGCTAAGGACAAGTAACACTTACCAGGCTACAAATAGGGCACACACACAGCACACATTCATGTCTTCTGTCTGGTGGTGAAGAACCTAGCTGTGACAAATGTGGTGAACCACTTACAGTTCTCCACATTTTTGTCCAGTGCAGCGAGTTGGATGGTATAAAAAAAACATTTTTACTGCCCTATCGACAGCAGCTTCCAGTGCACCCTTCTATTTTTATCGGTAGCGATGCACTGTTCAAACTAAACTCATTGTTGGCATTTTTATAAAAAGTACATGGTTTTAACACTATATTTTGAGGTGACCCGTAGCACGGTCTTCGTCCGAAGGTTGCTGTTGCGGTGCCCGCATAGACAGCACCCTGCCTCGCGGCTCTTGTGTTCAAGGGTACTGATGAGGCAAATGTGCTAAATAACATGTCAGTCCTAAAGTTTTCCTTATTCTTTTACTATGAGTATTGTCATTAGTCTTTAGTTAGTTATTTCACCTCACTCACATGGTTTTAATATATTAGGTTTTCTCCGCCTCAAGGCGAGCAATTTTAGGCCCTTATACAGCCCTGTAGCATCATCTTAGTTGATATACTTTACATGTCATTGTTACATTGCAAATCATTGCCACTCTTCCATCTTTCCCATGGCGCTCTTTGGCCAATACATAGCCCTTGCGCCGTTAAAACCTACATATCATCCTCACGGAAGCATTCTTGAGGTGGTCATTGGAACTGAATCGTCTTCTACAGTGAAAGTTGCATATGACGTGGCGAAAGGAAGAACCATTCACCACGTGAAACGATAACGGTATCCATTGGCTACTTCGTCAGTTACGTCGTTTTATTCGTCGCACCCTAGCATGTGCGTTATTAAGAACGTCGTCAGTGACGTCGTACATCTCTTTGCAGCAGTGCCGCCTAGCCCGCGTGCAGTACTTTACAATTATAACTGCCACATTGGGAGGGCGTGGATCGTATGAACGCCCGAACAGCAGAACGACTTTTCAAGAACAGAGCCGACAGCTGATCTGATCCATAAGATAATTCATGTTCACCAAGCTAATGCATCAATTTGTGCTCAAGAACAGGTCCAGGTGCTGAATCGCAAACAGCAACTGCGCCCCGAGGACCCTGTAACCATATGAGACGTATGCAAGTGACAGTGGCGAGCCGAGGAAGTGGTGTTACAGGCACAGCAGCCTTGGCGTGGCACTAATGTAAATGCGTTTTTGTTATTCCTTTGATGGCAGAGGTCTTTGCGTTTTATTGTACCAATTCTGAACCAGAGGAGTTCCATTAAAAACTTCGACTTCATATAGTTGTTTGTTCTAAAGAAAGTTTTCGGGTCCAAGGGAAAAGCTACATCAGTCTGTATTATGCATGAACTCAAGGTCACGTTAGAGTAGCCACTAGTGAATTGTGCTTGTACTGACGTGATGTACTTCATTTACGTGTGTTTGTAGCTGCGTATATATAATTATTTTGTTGTTTTATATTTATGATCAAGTGAACTGTTCTTAATTGGAACATTCCACCTGGTCATTTATCACAGGAATTTGTGAAATTCCGCCGACTCAGCAAGTACATCGCACCCGCTAGACCAACAACCACCAGACATTACCGTGAGTTAAATATGTCTACTTTTGTCATCGCACGTTGGCGTTTAAATGTAGTTTTTTGTTCATTCTATAGAATTGTGGCATGCTCTACCTGGGTATGTTCGATCTTCATCACTTGATGACTTCTTATTGTATATTACTAATCAATGATGTTCAGCGAATTTCGTTATGTTCCTATACGTGTTATGATTCCCCACTCCTGTGTGGCTCTTTCGTGCATTGTATTAACCAACTCCTGCGATAGCGCTTTAGGGCTGCAGTATGTTCAAATAAATTAATTACATCCGCAGACCGAATGAGAGAAAACTCAGGTTTTCAATACAGAGTACGAAAACACAAATATTTTATATATGACGTGCATGTCTTAGCAGCACTGTCAAAGATAACTGCCAGTTTGTTTAAGCTTTTCGTTAAAATTTCAGTGCGTAAACAAAGAGTAATTCAAAAGCGTCAAAGTCTCCTACGCTAAAGTAATAAATTTTATATGCCATGCACTTTCATACTTTACCGTAGACGCTTCTGCAGCAAACCACCTGCATTTAGCGTTGTGCGATGAGTGCATCACCACACGTTTCGCGCTTGCCATGACCCTGACCTGCAGAAAGTTCTTTTCGAAAAAAAAATATAATGCCACGGGACACGTGTCGAGCAGGGAACGCTACGCGACAGCGCACTCAGTCCTGTGCTTTTATGTTCGTCATCCTGTGTCATATTGTTTCTTCATGTTCTGAAGCAATAACTGTCCATTATAAACACGCTATTTCTGCAGCCTTCTAATCGTCACAATGTTAGTACGCTCGCCCTCTAACGCCCTTTCATATACATACAATATAAGCATGTATACCAATATTTATAAAAAAACTGGGGGACCCTTAAGCTCCAGAGTTGATCGTGATAGCAAAATCCGGCTCCTAGTGCGCCCTTCAACTGCTATAAGTGCATACTTATTAATATGTTTTGTTACATACACACACGCACGCACACACACAGTATATTATACCAGCGCGCGCGCGCGAATGGTACATACAGGTTTTTCATATCAAGTAAGAGTCACATGACTTTGAAGATACATGCCGCGCGCTTGCCATCTTGGAAGTCATAAAGAGTCTGACAATGTCTCACAGATGGCACCACATTATCTATCGTTTGCTGTTTGCTTGATCAAGGCCTCTGAAAAGTGACGATATGTTTTCCGCTACATGGACATAGTTTTCCATATTCAGAGCTGTTTCAATGTTCCTGTGTGTTTTTTAGTGGCGATGGCTGCACTATCCCGGCCTTTTTCGACGTAGTTTGAGGCCACCCGAATGCGCCTACAAATCGCCGAATGGGCTCATTTTCGTCGTAACACCTGTCGAACAAAATGAGTTAAAAGGACCTTAAAATACTTTTTCAAGTAACCATAATATGAATTCATAGAAGAGCTTATTGTCCCACAAATTCAACGCCGCAAACATTTTAAGAATCTGTCCAGTGCGAGTGGAGTTGCAAAGGTTAGTCGCATGCTGCAATTGCACTCTCTCTTCTCTCGTCCCGACGAAAGCGCTGGAAGCTAAGCAGGGAGGGGTGGCAGGGCAAAAATCTACGTCACTCGCACCTCGTGACTTTGAGTACTTCTTTCTGTTTTCTGTTTTTTTTTTTCTTCGAATGCGCGACCTTTTCCGTGTGATCACGCGCGCTCGTGGGAACAAGTAGCGACCTCCCGCGCCAATCTCTGTAACGAGCTTTTTCGCCCACGGACAATTTCTCGCTCACAACCAACGGGGCCGACGTCGACGGCGGAATTTCTGTGACACGAGCTCTCTAACGCTATTGCGTTCATATAGCGCACTTCAGTCAGCATGCAATGCGCAGTTGGTGACAAAATGCCAGCTGTGCCCCGACCGGGCAACCGTCATGCAAAGAAGAGTGCTGCTAGCACAGTTGCCGTATGTTCATGCTTGCGGCTCTGTTACTAGAACCTTACAAACTTTTGGGTTCATTGCCCTACTGAGTGTCTGCAAAACTACACCGCAATGAACAACCACAAGAGCAGCTGAATTTAGTCATGCTTCGGGGAGAGGCCGTCTTCAGGTGATATTATTTTTTTAAATATTTTAAGTGCTGGTGTTTCTTTACAGCTATTTTCAATCGCTAATTGTGATACCCTGTGAAAGTTTAGCGATAAATAATTATGCATGTTCTTACAACACGGCTACTACAAACCCCGTGCTTCCAGAACGCGTAACAATGATCGCCGTTTTTCGTGCGTATTCTGTGGGAACGTTCCATGTTCTTGGTACATATTGATACGGGGTATCACTACCAGGAAAAACAAGGGAAGCGCGGATAGAGAAGGAAGACGACGTGGCCTCCACTGCGATTCCCCTGAGTGGGTACGAGCCATGGCGGTGGAGATCATCATCATTATATTGCGATCGCGGACTGAGGGCCCATTAAACCCCCCCCCCCCCATTAAGTTACCTTACCTTGTGTAACAATTTGGTGGAAGGTGCTGCGTAGGGCGAACCTAAAGACGGGAGCTTCACTACCAGGACTTCGTCGCAGCAGCCGCCTCGTCGGACTTCCACCTTCGCCGATCGTAATGGCTCAAGAGCAGCCATTCAACGCTTCGAGGCCAACTCCGATGGGTTCCGTGCCGTACTACAGAGTGCCACCAAACTTCGGCGGGACCTCAGGAGAATACGTCGACGTGTGGCTCAAGAACTACAAGCGGGTGAGCAGAAGCAATGGCTGGGACTCGAATGAACAGCTCAATCATGTTGTATTCTCGTTAACTGACACCGCCCTCATGTGGTACGAGAACCACGAGGACATGTCCACGACTTGGGAACGTTTTGTTGAAGAAGTGCAGAAGTGCTTCGGTGATTCGGACGCAAAGAAGAAACGCGCAGAGCAGACATTGTCTCAGAGGGCACAGCTTCCAACAGAAACATGTACGACATACATTGAAGAAATATTGAAGCTGTGCAAGATCGTGAATGGGAGGATGTCTGAAGAAGACAAGGTTGGACACGTTCTCAAGGGTATAGCCGAAGACGTGTACAATTTCTTAATTGGGAAAGACTGCTTGAACTCCGTGTCCGACGTGATGAAGCACTGTCGTACCTTTGAATCCCTCAAGATGCGACGAATTTCTCCGAAATTCGGCCGCTTGTCCAACGTCCCCACTGTGGCTAGTGTTGAAACAGTGCCGCCTAACGACCTTGCTTTGACCATACGGCAGAATGTCAGAGAAGAGCTGCTTCGATGTCAGCAGACCTATCATCGCCCCAGCGATTTTCAGGATGTGTACGTAAGCGAACCAGAACGTGTGCGGACTCCTGTTTCTCTTCGACCATGGCAACCATCGATCAACGCAGCAGACGCTTATGCATATCAAGGCACACGGCAGGCTGGATTTCCCCGTCAACCACCTCCCAACTACGAACGAAGTTTTTGCCCGCCTGAAGCCGTTTACTCGAAGGATGCAAGAATGACTCGCCCAGAGGGCTTCGTCTGAGACGGGAGGAATGATACAGGGTATCACTACCAGGAAAAACAAAGGAAGCGCGGATAGAGAAGGAAGACGACGTTGCCTCCACTACGATTCCCCTGAGTGGGTACGAGCCATGGCGGTGGAGATCATCATCATTATACTGCGATCGCTAACTGAGGGCCCATTAAAAACCCCCCATTAAGTTACCTTACCTTGTGTAACAATATGTAATTTTCTGCTACATAATGCTGAACTCACCCTCTCTCCCAAAGTATTTATCTATGAATAGAGCTGTGGACTGAGAGTTTTATCAGTAAACTGTTCTAATATGAACCGGGTAACATCTTCTGAGTCTTTGCCTGTGCAGTAAGTCATTGTATTCGTTAGCAGAAAAAAATGCTTGTAGCATCTGAAACACCGATGACAAAACTTACATGCCTCGGAAGCCATCAGCCACAAGATGAAATATGAGGCAATCCTTGGTACAAGCCATCGTGATTACCGTTCTAAGGATGAACGATCGCAGCGCCGGGGTTCGTTCACGCATTATATTATAGTAAACTCAGTATAATATGAATTTTATTGAATAGCTGCAGATTAGCACTTACTCCTGTGTACTAAGCTGTTTATTTGTTCAGGTATATTTGTCTGGCTCCCGTCTACGAACTTGTGGCAAACACGCATGAAGGAAATCCTCGTTCTATAAAACTTCCCACAATATTAACTAGTTTTTGAATGAATGAAACTCTCGCGTTGCGATCGTTCAATATTAGGGGAATGATGGGTAGTAGCCATACTTGCTAGTATTCATGCTTGCGGGCTTTGAACGTATTTGTGGCTTTGTTTAAGGCTGCTTTTCGTTTTGAATGAAAGAATAGAAAGTGCCAACTTCGTAGGTTGATTTGAGCTGGCGCACCTAAACAGGTTAAGGTGGTGAAGTGACACTGCCGAACATTTGATAAACTTTGTCTCGCTGCGAAACGCATGTATGCCACATGGAGCCAAACGGGGCTGGAAGAGCGAAGCTTAGACAACTCAGTTTACTGCCCATCATTCCCATGCTGCTTGAAGCGTCATGAATTGCAGCTGTCATGGACACTATAGCGCCAGTGTTCTATTTATTGTAGCATTTTTGATGGAGGCGAAAATGCTGTAGGCCCTTGTGCTCAGATTTGGAGATTTGGGAGAAGCCCAGGTGGTCGAAATTTCCGCAGTCCTCCACTACGGCGTCTCTCATAATCACATGGTTGTTTCGGGCCGTTAAGCTCCACATATCAGTCCATCTATTGTATTTTATTGCGACAGCAGTTATATGGACACTCTCGGCTGGATTTCGCCGCCGGCGCGGCGTCATGAACGGTATATGTATACGTATCTAATATATGAAAACGCAAGGAAGAAAAAGATCCAGAAAAAAAGACTCCGGCGCACGTAATCAAACGTGGAACCTCCACGTCGTGAATGTGAGGCGTTAACCACTGAGCCACCAAGGGCTACCTCCTTCATCGCTCAAACCGCAGGCTAGTTATATCTACCACTTACTGCTGTTGGCAGGCATCTCGGGAGGTGGGAACTATTGTATTTTCAGCATTATCAGGAAGATGGCGCAATGAGCGCGCGGCGCCTCTCATCTCTCACGGGTACTTTGGCCCGCGGAGGGGAGAGGACTGTACGATCTTTCGCGCGCCCTTATCTCCCGATGGGGAAGACCATACGTCTTGGCTAGCGTTGGGCTTGTACTGGAACGATTGTGTTGTAGTTACGGGGCGTGCAAAGGTCGTTGCAATCGTTGCACAGCCTCCGTTTGCGAAAAGGGCACGCTTTTCAGGAACAGTGAAGTAACAATTTAGACGGTTCTTCGCGCTCATCTGAACGTGTGAGTACGTTTTGTGCTTCATTTGTGTGTGAGAATTGCAGGCCACATTTCGATCTGCTTGCCATTCTGCACGTGACCTTCTAATTTGTTGCTATTACGTTCATTGCTTTGCCTTTGCGGCAAAGCTGTGACTTTTTCTTACGTGTTTCTGATCGAGAGCTTGCCAGATAATATTGTAAGAAAGCAGTCTGCGGAGAGTCTGCAGACTGCATTCTATAAAGGAAACAAGTATCATTACTGTCTGTTCATACTCGCAATCATACAATGGTTTTGGTGTGTAAGTGATTGTCATATTACTTACAAAATTATTTGTAAAATCTATAAACGTACCGTGATGCCTCGCTACGTGTCAGCAGGTGTCAAGATGCCTCGCCGATCTTGACACGGGTCCGTGTCCGTGGCATCCGTGCATTCCGGTGATACCTTTCTCGCCTATTAATTTTTAGCTGCCACTTCGATTGGCCACACCGATTACTACCTTGACTTTCAGACGCATTTTATTGTTTTTGAAGACAACTGCACACAGCTTGTTGATTTGCTATTCTCGATATCTTGCACACAGATAGCTTGGATAACTGGACCAAAAGCATCGAGCTCCACGGTGCAAGTGGGTCGCCCACGATGCGGTTCCATCCGGCTGATTACGCAGTTTTCTGGCAAGTCAGACCTTTGCATGACTACAGTACCGACTTCGGGCATGTCCGGATTTCAGAACGCAGTTTTTTACAACTTGTATATCGACAGCTATGCTAGAAACCATGATAAATACAGAGTTTTGACCAATCCTACGATGAAAATGGTTCTTGGCCAGCCAGTTCAAGTACCATGTCGGCATTAAAAGACGGCGTATACGTCGTGATTACCTCCTTGGCATCCGTGCATTCCGGTGATACCTTTCTCGCCTATTAATTTTTAGCTGCCACTTCGATTGGCCACACCGATTACTACCTTGACATTCAGACGCATTTTATTGTTTTTGAAGACAACTGCACACAGCTTGTTGATTTGCTATTCCCGATATCTTGCACACAGATAGCTTGGATAACTGGACCAAAAGCATCGAGCTCCACGGTGCAAGTGGGTCGCCCACGATGCGGTTCCATCCGGCTGATTACGCAGTTTTCTGCCTTCTTACGGGACTCAGTTTCGCATTCGGCCTCTACTACTCTGTGAAAAGGGCAGACCGAAAGCGCTCTACTTCCGTCCACACTGCAGCACAGCGCCAGGAAGTCTTCCTTGGCGGCCGCAGCCTTCCAGCATGGTCACTGTCTCTGTCGTTGTTGGCGTCGCTGGCGACAGGTATTGGCGTGGTCAGCCTGTCGGCCCATCAGTACGCCTATGGCCAGCACTTTGTCTGGGACATTGTCACCTTGGTGTTTACCACGCCTTTCATCGTGTATATATTCCTGCCAGTCCTTTACTACCTCAAGGTCACGTCGGTGTTCCAGGTATGTAGATAGCCTCACGTATACATAACGATGCACTACATATATCCACTTTTTGCCCTTGTGCAACACAACTCGTGGACTCCGAGTGGCGCCCTGCCAAAGGATGCATGCGATTCATGAAGTTTGTTTCCAATACATTCATTTATATTAGCTCTTTCAGGAAATTTGTTCGAAATTCTTAAAAATCAGAAAATTTTGATATTTGTTCGATGCCTTCAAAGTTACTTCTTGTGTAGCAGCAGTAATTCATGATCACTAAGGACAACACTTTGGACAATAATTAAAAGCCAACTTGATTAACCTTGTCGTTAGTGGATCTCGGCGGTTACGTCCAGCTGGAGAATGGAAGTTCTGCATGCGAAGAACCCATGGCAGCTTGGAGATCCTAAAAAGTGGCCAGTTTTAAACACTGGCGTGATAAAATTCAACGGCGAAAGCCAAACCAAAATACCGATGAGCGCAACACTAACAGCGACTTCCTTCTTGTCGTTTTCAAGATAGCCAGAACAGATTGTGATGCACTTATTTCACTAACATTACCACAAGTCCACTCAGCGAATTCAGTGGACGGCTAATATATTGATGCTGACATATTCTGGACAACTTAGAAGAATGTGACCACTGCTCTCTTGCATGTTTCGGTGTCGGCTTCACCACGGATCTTGGTTGAGTTTCATTGCTTCGCACCTATTACTACAAGTCACTTTACTGAAATATTAGAGCTGCAGCAGGTCTTCCCATGAAGAACTTCAATTCTCTTTTTGCACATAACTGCCTCTTCATACTAATTGAAAGTAGAGCTGTGATGTTCATCACAAGCAGAGCTGTGATGTTCAGAGTTTATCCAACTTGCTATGTAGACAAAAACAAACAATATTCAGCCGGCACAACCACGTCACGCCAAGTTAAGCATAGCAGTGCCTAGTTCAGGTGAATTGATCACAGACTGCTGTAATAAAACCTAGTTTAGCATTGTAGAACTTATTAACCGGAATTATTCAAGTGAATCGAATCTCAAATATTTCGGATTGGGTCGAGGTGAGATTTTGATATTGCTTGTCATGCCGAGCTCCACGAGTTGTGCAGAGCTAATCCTGTTCAAGACTAAAACGGAGCCGAAATTGCCGGAATTATGCTCAATGTGAATTCAGTGTGAATTTTAATTAAGCAAACATTGACTCGTGGTGGTGGTTTTTAAACCCAAGCTTTGAGTATGTAAATTGCGGGAATTACGCTAATTAGGCTATAAATATGTCAATGCTACTTGCATGCAATCTAATCAACAGCAAGCTTTGTATATGCAAATTATATCAATATGCTAATTAGGCAAATGAAGCTTCTTGGTGCTGTGATTGCATAGCGATACTCTATCGAACCCAATCGATGCAATCTGTTCACGTGAACACTTCGAGCATCGACGTGTAGATTGGACGTGTGCCTAGCTAAGCTAGAACCAGCCTAGTGCCGATCAGCTCTGCTCTTCACCAGCCTTGCGCGATGCAGTGTAAGCTGCAAAATTTTTTGTTTGTACGTTATCCGTGGGAACTTTGTGTCTCTGGTACGTACAGAACCGCTTGAGTGACTCAGTCATGAAGTGGCTTTGTGACGTAATCGCAAGGTTGCAATTTTTGTACTTGAATAAGCTGCAGGCTCAATCGGCCCTTACAGGAGTGGTCACAAAATAAACATTAAAAATCACAATCATAAACAGAAACGAATGGCTTGCACTTCAGTAACAAATCATTCTACGGTAGTACAATTCACAACACTATCAGGCAACAAAACTATCAGGTAACTATCAGCTGTTACCTGATAGTTCGTGTGTCTGAGTGAGACTGAAGGGTATAAAGCGAGCGAAGTATTAACGATTTTTGGTATAGCTACAGGCAGACGGTAGGCTCGAAATGTGGTTTGAAATGTTATGACAATGAATGTAATGAAGAAAGATAAAACTTGAAACAAAGCGTACCCCTTAAAATGTCCATGTGTGAAACTCGGCACCACTACATTGGAGGCATAATTGGTGGCTGGGGACTTTTCGCATGGCACTTGGTAAAGGTGGTAAGAAGTGTAGAGTACCTGTTGCTTGCCCAGGAGTGGTTTTCGGCACGTTTTGACTACATATATATGTTGCTTTAATGTACCCAGCGCGAACACAACGCGGACACCCAGAAAGATGGGACAAACCACAGCGCTTATTCACAACTGAACCGAGCCTTGAGTGAGTTGGTATTCCATTGTGGATGACATGTTGCGCAAAAAAAACAAAACAAATACAGACAAGAATGAAGATAGCACAGACAGGCGCAGTGTCTGTCTGTGCTCCCTTCCTTCTTGTCTTTTTTTCTGCTGAATCTCACCCACAAAGTTTATTGGAAGCAGTTCTACAAAAAAGCAATGCTGCCAATTTCCCATCTATGTGACTACTTGAACGCACTATGTTTCTTGGTACGTTGAAGGACTATCACCAAAAGGCTCAGCTTTTAATTCTTCAGCCCTCATGTTTTGGCTGCTTCCGTGTCAACACTCTGCTCAAAAGAACAGTCTACCTGCAGTTTTGTCGCCGAGAAATAGTCAACCATATGCGCCCCGTACCTTGCCTTCATAACGAGACGATCTTTAAGAGCCTTTGTAGTGAAAAGATGGTAATCAATTACTTTCTACAGTTAAAGCCTACTTGTATACGAAAAAAACAAGGGTGATATGTCTATGACATGTCTATAGACCTTTTTCACGGAGAGGACGACTTCCTCTTTTCTGAGCTGTTGCACGAGAGTACGAAAGCCAACGTCACAGCCTCGGCAGTGCATTTCTTGGGGGGTCACGTACGCTAACAACAGCCCAGAGGACTACGGCGGCACCCATAACGCCTTGAGTGAAAAGGTCAATAAACACACTAGAGAGAACTCTGGCGCTAGTGTATAAGAGAGCTACAACGCAGGGCGCTTCAGCCAACATAGGGATGATGATTAGTACACATATTTGTCTAATCTTAATACTTTCGGCTCCAGTCGGCGTCGTGTGGCTTAAAGATACTTTGTCACGAGACTACAATCAGCAAATGCTCCGCAGTTCCACTTCATCACCTCTATTTTTTTAGGCTTACCAATTCTAAACTTCTCACAAAGTTCACAACGGTCTTTTATTTCATTCAAAACAATACCAAAACAGCACAATAAACAAAGCCACGAATTCGTTCGAAGCCCGCAAGCACAAAGTCTAAACAAATTTGTGTAGTACCCATCATTTCCAAAATGGCTGAATGATCCCCGCACCAGAGTCTGCTGTAGGTAATTTTAGGAAACTCTATTCTTTTTGCTACATTTCACCGATTCATTCAGCGCTCCCATCCATGAATAACCGTCGCAAGCTTTCACTCAGCCTCGTACATCTCATACTATTTCGCATTCATACTGGGTAAAACTTCACGTCTTAGATGCTGCACATTGTTATAACCTTAAGAACAATCCCGAAAATTCATTCTCTGCCATGTTTTCTTTTTTCTTCTTATCCTTGTACACTTTTCACCAACCAGTACCTGAGGATGCGTTTCGGAAATGCAGTGGGAATTTCAGCATGTTTCATCTACTTCTTTTTCAGTGTAAGTATCGCCCTGGTCATAAGGTACTGCTTTAAGTATATATGTGCGTATGCTATGCATATTTTCTTCTTATTTGCACAAATATTCCACATTGCATCTTTCAAACATGTTCCAGCTGTGAATTAATTGATAGGGTTTAACCATAGGCGTGCACTCTGGGAGGGGGGGGGCAGGGTTGCGAAAGGAGGGGTGCAAAGCAAGGCCCATACATTCACATATTAAGGAGGAGGGCCAAAGGGGGTGCGAAGTCAGTCCCATGCATTTACGGGCGCAAAGTGAATCCCGTACATTGACATCGCAGGGAAAGGAGAGCGCAGCAAAGAACCTTCCCCTTCTCCCCCCCCTAAAAGGAAACCCTGCGCAAGCCTATCGATTTAACATCCCAAAAGTTCTAGCTATGAAATCGGTTAGGATGCAATGGCGGGCTTGTTGGTTTACAAAGCTAAGAAGCTTCACCAGCGCTGCTGAATACTGACAAAGAAGAATGCATCCGCACATGAAATTCTAGTCCCCTTATTTTTCGGAATAAAAGAAAGCTTTGACATCGAAACACTTTGTTGCTTTCCCTACTCTGTCTTCTCTTATAATATGTACAGCCATACATATTGTAATAACGAGAAGTAAGAGACAACGTCCATACGCTGGGCCAGTTGTTCTTCTTTGTCCCCTCTAGCATTCGTTCCTTCGTCTTCCCCTAGCCGAGTATAATATCCCGGACCAGAGCCCCAGCGGCGCTGTCATCCTTACACTCGGCCATGACTGCGACGTAGCATGACCAGCTGCCGAAACCGTCTCTGGTAGGTGGCACGGAGTGGGCTATGGTGGTCTATCTTGCATTCGCCGCGAGTTGTCTGGCCGAGCTGCAGAACTTTCTAGGGGGCTGCCCTGGCTTTGGCGGGATGGTCGCTGCAGGTCCCCGTTGCACAGTGACTTTCCTTGCCTCGCTGCCAAACATTGTGGGAAGGGGGGGGAGGTGGCTACATTGGCTGTGTGGCGGCGGTTGACCTCGGCCGCGCAGCGACTTACTTCGGAAGTCGTTCAGTGATGGCTCCAGTGGGCGCCACTGGCTATGTCGATACGGTAGTTGCACACCTTGCAGCAGACTACGCTTTCGCTGTTTCGGGCTTAGGTGTAAGCCGTGCTTGCCCATGTTAAAGTACTGGGCAGGCACATACTTGCCAAACGAAGCACGCTTGTGAGTTTTTTACAGGCTGCAAGATCCTGCCTCCGTGGTTTGGCGCTGAGGCCTCAGGACTGTAGTCTGACTCTCGTATTCTATGGCCACAAAAAATAAAGCCGCTCTCTGGTGACTCCATGTCACGTTAATACGAATTAACGCCAGCAGTACTGGACCCCTCGCGGCGGATGCCAGCGTTGCACAAAGGCACCATCTTGCTGCTTCGTACGAGTTGATCACCGTTTGGCCGATCAGCGCCGTGTTCGCCCTTGACGGATGCTGCCTCCAGGGGTACCGTACGCCACTACAATGGTGCTCGGGTGCACTGCCCATCATCGTCAGCAGAAGCGCGCGCCAGACTGGCAGATTCCGGCAAACGGGCAGAGACAGATCTTGAATAAATGTGCTCTCGACGGCCATGGACTTCTTGAGTTCAGTACCAGCACAATCGGCCAATGACTGCCGTGCAGTCAGCAGATGTGCCTCCTGCTGGTGAATGAGGATGCCGTTGTTGCTGGACATTTGTGGTTGAGATGTTTCAACATTGGAATCAGGGGAGTAAATGTTCGGAGTCAGAACGCAGAGCTTTACTACACCGCCATCTATAATGATCTGAACTTTACCACACAGGATGTAGTCTGCACCCAAACTCATGCCCACGTGCAATCCCTCGAGAACGAAAACGGCAGCCAAGAACTTGCTCTCAGCTTTAGTTTGTATGTGCAAGTCCAGCGCACCGACAGGCACAGCGCTCCCTCCGAGACCAAGCAAGGGTGCCTCGGACCAAGGCTGGAGGGTGACTGGGGCATGCTGTCGATGCAATGCAGTACGTGAAGCTCCTCCTTGTACGACTGTCATGAGCTCGCCGATTCCCTCAACGCGGACTTCTATCGCAGGAAGTGGCCACGTTGGGTATTGGGCAGCTCGATGTCGTGCATGTGTTGGTGTCACGTTGTTGATGCAGTTACCGAACATCGGTATGAGAACGTTTTTCTGGACTGGCATTGGACTGAAATGGATTCTGAACGTCCTGTCGTTGAGCTGCGATGTTTAGCTGCAGCCTCGGGGATAAGCCCCTCCTTAGCTTCATCCTCAGTAGTCTGGTTGGGCACGTATGGGCCATCGTAGATCCAGCCGAAAACGGCGATGAGCCTTGCACTCCATTCCAACCAGGTCAGTTGCTTTATACCCTAGTAATAATGCCACACTTTAGCACACCACAAAGGCAGGCGATAATTACCTTTTATTTATAATTTTTAGGCCAGGCATGCTGAGAGCCGAAGGTTTTGATAGTCGTCATCCACATACCAACGTCACCTTGAAAGCCTAGAAACTCCGGTACTCCCGAGAGAGTGGTATATTGTGCAGTGGCCGGCCAGACCATGGAGCACAACGACGAGAAGTGGTCGATTTGGTGTGACAGTCACGTGAGAGTACAGAAGAGCTCTGCGCAGCTGTCGAGTGAGGTACCTGATGTACAATAAATCACGTCCGCGCAGTATGCGGTGGTCGTAGCACTCACTGAGGGAATGTGCATGAACAAGGGAGCACGGACAGCGTACCTTGACGGCTCAGACGACAGTGGAAGCCTTGTTGTGCCTTGGGAAGCGTGAACCACGTTCCTAGGAAGGAGCCCGTGCGCATTGGCGTGATGTAGCACGCCGCTGGTCAACTAGTTCCTTGGGGTCATTGTGGCCGCCTGGACGCCATCCACTGATGGTGGAATGAATACTTGCAGCGGTTGGTTGACTTGTGGGTTCCATTAACAAGAAAGCATGGCAGCGTTCCTCAGGAGGAAGCGTTACCTCAAGGAGGCAGCTGAGGTTTGCCAAAGCCTTTTGACGGCTGCGTCATTGTAATAACGAGAAGTAAGAGACAACGCCCATACGCAGGGCGAGCTGTTCTTCTGTCCTTCGTCCTCTTCTAGAGGAGCATGCACCCGTGCCAGAGCCCCAACGACGCTGTCATCCTCACAATATTTATATAGAGCCTTCAAGCGTCTATAACTAACTCGGCTGCCGCCACAGTGGTTTACTATGCTCGTACTTTGTGCAGCAACCCTTTCTAGGCGTCATTTCCGTCTCGGCAGAAATGATGCTTAACAAGGGTTAAGTAACGAGAGCTCCCGTTACTATGTCTCATAGCCTGGCAAAAATGTACAATGCCAGAAACAAGGCACGGGCGTGAAAGCCAGGAAAACAAGTTCAAAAATTTTGGCAATGACACTCGATTTCTGTCACACAATCCAGAAAAATCGGTGCCTTATGCAACGGTTTTCGTGTGTATCCCTCGTGATTTCTCGTAATTTTTTTATTAATTTCCTTTCAATATCTGTAATTACGTTATTGGTAGAATAGGGATGCACGTGAAAGGACATGTACCAGCCATTGTCACATCTGCCCCTCCTACACTGCGTTTAGGCCTTAATCGCGCTCGAGCCGCCCGTGCCAGTTTCAATGTACCACTAGCGCTTAGTCCGTGACTGATGCACTTACGCCATCTATGGGTGTGCCTAGGAACCAGAACATTACATGCGACGTGGCCATTCGTCTGTCGTCGGGCCGAGCACTAGAACTGCTCCGCTGTTAAAGTAACACTTCAGGGGACGCTTAGAACTTTCTGAGAATGTAAAGGCATACATGGACGTTCTTTTTATGCGCTGTGGCAGCTTGAGCAAATGTGCTTAATTCTCTGATGCATGGCCACTATCAATAGAGGAGCATGTACAGATTTGGCATTTTACAACAGGCAATGTGTGAAAGCAACACCGAATCCTCCATTTCACTTCACAAATCATGATGTAATGCATCTTAGTGTGGACACCGAGCGCCCATGTACAGATTTGGCATTCTACAACAGGCAATGTGTGAAAGCAACACCGAATCCTTCATTTCACTTCACAAATCATGATGTAATGCATCTTAGTGTGGACACCGAGCGCCCACTTAGGGTTGCTGTAGATAGTGTATCTATAGCGGTGCGAATCAAGGGGAATGTGATACGTCGTTATTAGTGAAAAATATGTGCCGTGGGTATTAAAGTGCGTACCTAGAGTGTTGATTTTTAAGTAGTGCGAATAAAAGATTCAGTTAAGGGGTACAGTTGGCGTGAGCTGTGTTCGTGACTACCTGATGAAGGTTGTTTTGCAGGTTGAATAAAATAGTGCATCATCGAAGCCTCAGTAAATTGCAAGTTATTAAAGGCGGAAGTGATTTCAGAGCCTAAACACACTTCAATGCAAGTGGTCATAGTACAGTCTGTATTCCATACCCCATTGGTACTAGGTAAAATATACCATTCCCGAAAGCACTACAGACGTTTACATAACGGTTTTTAGCAGTCAACAAAACGTATAGGATCGTCAATGGCAATTTCTTCGGAGCATGACAGAGTTTAACCATTACTTTGTAATGCGTGGAAGAAATGCTTTCATATGTTTGACGGGGCATCAGCACTAAGTTTGGCATACTCTTCAAGAGCATATCAGCGAAGCGTTCATCATAATGCTCGTCGTATCAGCAACCTCAGATCGGGAGAAGGTGAAAGTATGTTTTCGCTTTTACATTCTTAGAATGAGCTAAACACGCCGAACTGTTTCACTAGAGAGATCACCCACATATATTTTGTCAGTCCAAAGTACTTTCGGTTATGCCTCGGGCCAGCTGCGGTTTATTAATGGCGAAAAATTCACATGCAGAACGAAATTCAGTGCCATAGAGGGAATTTCTTGCTAAGACAAATTAATGCCTCGTTATTTACATAGAGGTTCACCCTATTCGTGTGGCATATATGTTCTTGTTTGCGGACGACTCCGCTTTTATTGGACCTGTAGTGAGTGCAGAGACTTTCCTATTATCTGTGGACTTACGCGTTAGAAATTTTCGGTTATGTAGGGCGGCAGACTAATTTTTGTTTCGCCTGATCATATAGATTTTCATTCTAAAACGAATGCAGCGTTCCGTGAGAAGTTTTCATAGCCCATAAAAAATCACAGATTGAGAAAGACGAGCATTTAAAAGAACACCAATACAACGTGAACGAATAAAAGGCTGGGTTCCTCGATGCACACTGCTGGCACTGCAGTAATTCAGGTGCAAGTGGCGTGCATGCCCATTTTTCAGGAATGTTCAATTATTAGAAACAGCAGAAGATAGCTAACCCACGAAATTATCGAGGCTGAATCGATTGATATGCTGGCAGATTAGAGTATCTCGAAACCGTTGATTGCACTTCCTTCTAAGGAGTTAGTAACCTCTCTACGCAAAGATAGCTCAATTTGAAGAGCGCTTCAAATGACCATGGTTGGAAAGCGATGTTGCATATACAAGCGTTTCCCTGGTTTCAAAACAAACATTGTTGCAAGTTAGCGCCTGCGTATGTAGAGTTTTTCTCAGTCTGTGTTTTTTCGTGGGATATCAAAACTTCAATAGTACACCAATACGCCCTAAACTCTACGTGGCTAAGCTTTGTCTGATATGCGGAAATTCAAGAAGCCACCTTCCGATTTTAAATTCAAGCCAGTGTGGTACCTCCAGAAGTTTTAAACCTTCGGTCTCTATTCTGAGTTAGGTATATACTCGTCATAATGCTTTCAGTGCACGCTGAACACCTGGATGAAAAACGGCGGTCTTATCTTATCAGGTCACCTAACTCATTGGGCATGCGATACTGTACGTCGCTTAAAGGCCACACTGTTCACGAAAGTCGTTGACTCGAAAGACTGCTCTTGGCAATGCTAGCACTACTTAGCGATGTACGTACCATGTTTGTTTCCAGAGTCTTAACCTAGAAAAATGTTTTTTGAAATCCCTTTTGAAATGTAGATTGCACGTTTGTGGTGTAAGCTGGCATAATCTCAGGCCGGCGAAACATTTATTTTGTCATTGCACATAAAAATCACATTGCCTTCTCGCTTCTTTTTCAGCTGACACTGGGTGCTGTGAGCATCTACAGTGCTGCAGTCGGAATGTCAACAAGTATGTCTCCTAACATTTCCTAATTGTGATTTACTAAGTATGCACCAATTCTTGGGTGCACAAATTATTCGCAGAGCAACACTGCTATCTAAGCCTAAACGGACTCCACACTCCCGAATACCAACGGCTATAGGAAGATGTGACTGTTCCATAAAGAGCGGCAGTTTTGCTAGAACAAGTGCTGCGTTTCAGACCTGATTATTGTTTTGTCAGTAATCAGATGACCATCCCTTCGATGCAACACTTGTCGTTTTTAGTATAACTCACGTTACCCAAGAAACAATTATAGCTATATAGCTTCGATGACTTACGATACACCATCTGCGGGGCGCCTTCGATAAGGCATGCCCACCCAACACAGCCATTTCCATAAACCATAAAGATGAAGTGTCTTGGCCGCTGTAATATTACCTGGGAATTCTCGCTTTATATTTCTAAAATTTTTCCACTAGTGTGCTAAAGTTTTCAACCACCTAAGCTTTGAGTACGTTTTTTGCTTTTTATAAGTTCACGGCCTTTTCTGCATTCGGTTTTGTTTGTGTATTCACTGTCAAGCTGTGTATAATTTAGCCTTTCTGTGAAAAAATGAAAAATCTTTCACCAGGGAGTCGCTGGAGACAAGCTTTCGAAAAGTGGTTTTGTCTTTTTTCTTCTTCAAGGCAGCTTGCTGAGACCATATGTAAAATGCCAATACCACTCGTAGAAACATTGTCCCTTGTGGGTCTTCAACCTTGCCCCTTCCTGCGAACCTGTTTCTTAATCAGCTTTTCCACGATCTCCGAGTCACGGGAATTCTCGTACTTAATAGCATTGGAGCCGGCATTACAGGGAGTACCAACTAGTTGATAAAATTATTAAACTTAACAACAAACATTCGAAGTATAAAGAACAACCTACAGCAAGTAAAACATGTGCGAAGTTAGCAGTGAGTAATTTTTATGGAAGCTCAATTTGTTTCTGAACAGATCTTGTTTCCTATAGTTGCTGCTTTTTTGGTAAATGAAGTGTGCTGTTGCTACAGGCACATGCGATAAGAGTTAACCGATCTTTGTAGGATGCTAATTTCTAGCTGTTTTCACTTTATGGAAACAATTCTTACACACCCCAACCATACCTCTACATAAACCACATAGAACAAATCTCGAAACATACGAAGAAGCTTTTCATTAATTCATGTAGAAAACGAAGGCCTTCCAACAGAATGTATCCTGAGCATCACATATTGATAACGCCATAGCAATAAAACAGCATCGTGTTTCAGGTTTCTCTTCTAAATGAGATGTCTAAATGAGTTGTCACTGCTAAACTCGAGCACCTTAACAAGTGTAAAGCAACCATAAGAAAAGGACAGGACACGTTTACAGGAAGGACGCTAGCTTTCAACTGAAAGTTTCCTGACCCAAAACAATGGCAATGAGCATGCATGCGCAAAACGCGTGCAGATGGTGCAGCTAACACAGATGAGTGCAATGTCACTTCACATAAGCTTTCGTTCTTGGCGCGCAATGACAGTGTATGTGTTGACACATCTATCTTGCTCTAAGCTGATGGAGAAAGCCTAATAAATTTCATGAGCCGGCTTAGCAGGAAAGCTTCGCAAAACAAAAGGACCATTAAATTCCGGCATGCCAGAACCCCTGTGGCTGTGATCTATCAAATGTACAACTACCGTCAAACAATTGACAGCTTCGTTATCGGATAGGTACATTACGCTTACGTGTGGAATGTGCTACGTGTCTGCTATATCTGGAACGTGCGACGTTGGACACTTTGAAGATCACTGCAGCAGGTGTTATTGCATGCCTGACTTCAAGGGCACACATGTCTTGCGTGCCTTGTGTGCCAAGGCAAAGGCTTACCTGATGCAGCATTGCAGTTACCTGACTTAGCAGCACCGTATGCACTCTTTGGGGGTTCTGCGCACGTATGTTCATGGCCATTGTTTTGCACCTGTAAACATTGCGTTCATCTCTTGCGCCTGCCCCGCGCATGTCCTGCAGTGCCCCTTCATTCTGTTATCGCTGATGGGCGCTCGTTGCGATGTATAAGTTCAGTTACTAACGACTAGTCGCAACCTTTCCGTCTATTGCCATTACTACTGCACATTATGCATGTTCTAGAACGGAAACGTTGCAAGCTAAGTCTTAATAAAACTCACAGAAAAGTATGTCGAAGGCGTTGAAGATGCCTGCTTCAAACTGTTAATTTATTTTTTGTGGGGGTCTAACGTCCCAAAACACCATATGATTATGAGACGCTGTAGTGGAGGGCTCCAGAAATTCGCAGCACTTGGGGTTCTTTAACGTACACCCAAATCTTAGTACACGGGCCTCAAGCGTTCTCGTCTCCATCGAAAATGTGCCCCGCCGTTAAACCCCACATGTCAATCAATCAATCCATCGAAAATAGGGTCGCCGTGGCCGGGATTCAATCCCGTGACCTGCGGGTCATCAGCCGAGCACCTTAGCCACTAGCCCACCATGGCGGATTACGCTTCAAACTTTTGCATCATTTGCAGCAGTTTCTTCACGCCTTCGTTTCGTCGTCCCGTTTGAAATAAAAGTGCGAGGGGGTATCGTATTATTAAGCATTTCCGGTGGTACAAATGGAATTGTGAATACGACCCTTGACGAAAACTTTTCTTTCTATTCAATAAAACGTTTCAGTTTGAAAAGTAAAGTACATAAGTTCTTATAGCCCACATGTAAGCAATAGTGTAAGTGCTATTTCCAACTCCGTTTTTTCACAAGTGATAGGCGTACCCCTCTTCGTGTGCAACGTGGTCATCGGCGTACTCGGAACTACCTACACAGCACTGGTAAGCACCAAAAGCTTGACTCTTTCATGCATCGCGTCATTATACAACTAGTTCCAAAGCCATGATAGACATACTTACAAGTGTTTTCCTCTCTTTCTGGAAAACTTTATGATAAAAAGAATTCATTTCTTTTTTTGTCGGAGTACGTGAACAGATGGTGTGCTTGATACATGTGTGGGCGCAGCACCCTATTATTATATTGCCGCGTAGCCTCCGACTCAATTTCATTACGCTCGGCGTGACATGGCATGCATGCTGCATCGCCTTCCGATAAGCCACAGTGTCATGGCAGCACCACGACAGATATGCGCCGTCGGTGGTGGCTATAAAACAAGCTGCCGAGATTGCAAATGCATTCCTTTGCTATTTAGGCGTTCATAGCGTCGGTATTTTCGAACGCTGTTGCTACCAACCAAATAAACAGTCGTGTTTACATGTCTGGATTCATCCTTTCCCCGACTCGGCATTCCCACGTCTGGTGACCCGGAAAACAAGCAGTAACGCACCGCTATGGCCGAGAAAGAGGCACTACAAGAACTGTGTAAACTACTACAGAGAAAGCTATGCACCGAGCACGGGTTTTTCTAAAAACAAATCTGGCAGCTCTGGTAATGGCTGCACCAACTTGAACATTCCGTGCAGCAGCACTCTGGCGACGACTCCTCAACACTCACCCTGCCTCCGCTGAGAATGTCAGAACCTGTAGAATTGGCATCTGGAGGGTCGCTATAAAGCTTCCGCCATTTTGGGTGGACTAGCCCGATGTATAGTTCACCAAAGTTGATGCCCGACTCCACCTGGCACGCCCCACACAATAACGAACGCATCAACTAGGCCCAGGATGTCCTTGCCAACCAACCAACGACCAACCTCAAGAGCACACTATTACGGCATCTCTCAGACTTTCTCAGACGACCAGAAGGAGTGACAACTTCGGTCAGCCGAACTTGCCGAGTGCAAGCCTCCGCAGTTTCTACCCCAGATTTCTCAGTTCGGCGTCACATGGCCATATGCTGCATTGCATTCCGATAAGTCACAGGGTCACCGCAGCATCACCACATATGTGCGACGCCAACGGTGGCTGGTAAAACAGGCTGCCGAGATGCAAGTGCCTTCATTCGCTACCCACACACGCGTGGCGTAGCAGCGTCGGTATGCTCACCCGCCACTGGTACTAACAGTTATGTTCTCATGTTGACATTCGCCGTTCTAGCATGTCCACGGAGTGAATAATGAGTGGGCCGAAGCGTCCTACATTCGTCCGTATGTCTGTCTGGCTGTCCGTTCGTCAACTCACTCCTATCACACTTTCTCCAATGTTTCTCCGTCCCGTTTTTAGCGCTGTTCCCTTCAGTAATATGTACCAACTAGCCCTTCAAGAAACCCGTCTGCAATTTATCACACTAAAGCACGCATCGGATGGACGGGTAAAAAGACGCTTCGCCCCACTCATCATCATTCACTTTATGAATATGCTGTGGATTCTCTATCAGCGTCATCTATCCTCTTTAATTGCCAACTATACGAAAACTACTATGCCTTCCAATGATATTGTCACGAGGGTGCGAGAATGAATGAAATCAATATATGTACAAAATATACAGGGAGAGTCAGAGGCAGCTGCAGCCAAGATGGGGGTACAACAGCAACAACAACATGAGCGTGGTCGCTTTCATCTTCTTCGTCGTCTACATGATGCTTTCTCGTTGCCGATGTCGTGTAACATATAACCCCCCGCCACCGGCAGCGCCATCTAGGCGCCTAAAGGAGAGTAGGATCGTATGCGGAGATGTATGGTTTCAGACGGGTCACGTGGACGACGTCACTGGCGGGTGCGGACGACGACGACTGACTGTCCAACGAAGCGATCTCGTATGTGACCTCGGTAAGCCGGCGTAAAACCTTGTAAGGTCCCGAGAAGCGAGACAGGAGCTCCGAAGAGAGGGCAACGTGGCGGCATGGTGTCCAGAGGAGGACCAATGAACCTGGAGAGTAGGAAACTACTCTGTGATTGCTTTCGTAGCGGGCCTTCTGAGAGAGATGCGAGCCGAGAAGACGTTCCCGTTCGATTTGGCGGGTCACTTCAGCCCGAGCAGTAGCATCCCGGGAGTACTCTGTAGCAATTTGCGTAGTTGATGAGAGAAGAGTCTCGAAGGGTAACGCTGGATGGAGGCCAAACAATAAATAGAAGGGGGAGAAGCCAGTGGTGTCGTGGCGCGACGAATTGTGTGTGAATGTCACATAAGGCAAAGTACAATCCCAATCAATGTCATCTTCGGAAACATACATGGAGAGCATTGTTGTCAAGGTTCGATTTAGGTGCTCGGTAAGACCATTTGTTTGCGGGTGGTCGGCCGTAGTGAGCTTGTGCCACGTCGAACACAAGCGAAGGATGTCACTTACTACTTTTGAAAGAAATGAGTGACCACGATCAGTCAGCAGCTGTCGAGGAGCGCCATGGGGAAGAATTACGTCATGAAGCAAGAAGTCCGTGACGTCAGCGGCACAGCTTGTCGGTAGCGCCCGTGTGATAGCGTATCTTGTGGCGTAATCAGTCGCTACGGCAATCCACTTATTTCCAGTGAGAGAAGTAGGAAACTGTCCAACGAGAACAAGACCGAAGCGGTAGAAGGGGATGGTGGGTATGTCTACTGGTTGGAGTGGATCAGCTGGTGGCAAGGTGGAATGTTTGGAGCGCTGGCAGGACTCACAAGCAGCAACGTATCGGCGCACAGAACAGTAAAGGCCTGGCCAGAAGAATCTGCGCCGCCAAGGGCATATACACACAGCGTTATCTAGCGAGCAATTTTAAAGCTAATTAGAAGTGGCTACTACAACATACTACGAGGGAACGACACACACCCTAAGGAACTTCACCACTAAAAATGCAGGTGGAACTAAACAGATAACATGAGGGTAAGTGTCAGTCCTGTATTAACAAGCACGGGTCGTCTGAGTGTCAACATTTACGATATGGTTGCCTCAACTTCACTTCGTAGTAAGATAAGTTACTGGTTTGCAGAATCTGGGCACCCATACCTCGTATGAACAACTAAAGACCAGCTTAGCTCATACACGTAAACCTCATTTTTCAGCAGTTTGAAATTTCTATCATTGATGATGTTTGTCGGTCAGTAGTATTTTTTGTTTGCTACTGATAGGTTTAGAATTGTGCAATGAAATGTATGACTTTCACTACAAAACCCTGGCGATATGTATTAGAGGCATACTTATTATTTCAAGTCGCCTTTATTGATGAGCATACACGAAAAAAAAGTTGCAAGGGAGGCACTGGTCGGGCGCCATCATAGCACTAGCTGTGGGATTTCATTATGGCGCCATGCTGTTATGTTTAACGATCGCAAGCAATCATAATGACTTCAAGTGACAGTTTACCAGAAGGTTATCCCACACGCTAAAACTTCATACGCAAGACTTTTTAGCTATGATTTGTCTTCCAGCATCAAATGGCAATTGTACGACCTGTTTACTTCGTGATGGCAAATTGTATTAATAATACTATCTATTCGAAACCACAGGGTGGTCTTCGAGGTGTCGTTTGGGCCGACTGCATTCAGGGAATTGTGCTCTTCGCATCGCCATTCATTATCATTGCGAAAATAATGTACGACTCGGTAAACTTGGATCGACCTCTGAGGCCTCTGAGTGACTTTGACAGCAAGGAGCGCTTGTTTAAGTGAGTACCCAAATAAACATTCTACACTGCTCCGTGTGAATGCAAATGTGAGTAGTGAGTAAACCTTCAAATGCTCACTTCAGGCCCTGAAATTAACTATGGTATACCATGCGTGAATTCCTGAGCACCGAGGCCCGGCATTAAAACCCGCTACGGTGTGCTTGCGGTTATAATGCTCACCCGAAGATCCCGGGGTTGAATCCCAGGTGCAGCAGTCGCATTTTTGATAGAGGCAAAAAATGCGTCAGGCCCATGCACACTTACATATAGGTGCGTGTTGATAACCCCACTTGGTCTAAATTTCCTGAGCCCTTCACTGTAGCATGCCTCAATCATTTCGTGTTTTGGAACTTTTAGTCTTAACACTTATATGAATCACAATATTTAAAATTCTAGCGTGTCATATGTACGCAATTTCTCTTTGCAAACATCTGCTTACCACCGCCGTCGTGCGCACCCAGATTTGGTGAGTTTGGGGTGGAGGCTCCTTTCGATTTTGAGCCAAGTTATTCATGGGGAAGTGATACATTGACTCAGTTAATTTAATAAGGGTAGCAAACGCGGATTGCACTAAGACACACCCGGCTGCAAACAGTTACAGGGTGTGGGTTTCACTGCAAATGCAAATTTCTGCCACAAGGCAACTTATTATAGAACACTCTGTTGGTCGAAAAAAATACTGCAGGCTAAAACATTTATTTGGAGGCTATGTACAAAGTAAAATCTTCAATATAGCTTTCTCAAAGATTTCACGTACTGAAAACGTTTGCCTGACGGCATATACACCATAAACTGTCCTCATTAATCATGTGCCATTCCATTGTTTGGTTCCCCCACTGCGCAACCAGTTTTGAAGCGGATGCCAGTTGCGACGAAACAGTGTGGGCCCATGCGGTGGCCACTGTTCGTTTCCACCTGGTTCGTGAAGGCATGGACCAAATGGTCGCCCAAAGATTCCTGGCTGCGAGAAGCATCAGAAGTGCTCGCAGGTTGGACAACCCTTTCACCTGCTGATTTCACCACTTATTGTACTAAGGGTCGTTTCTTTGACGATCGCAGCATCATCTGAAAGACCTTTGTCTTGATTCGATGCTTTGATTACTGAAGTCCCTATTGTCACATCAAATTCACAGTATACGTGTGGTCATGCACATCGGCACGTTGTCTTGTATGTTGGCAGGGTTGTGTGGGCCGGAAACACCCTGGTGGCATTCTTCATACTGACCATATCTCTGACAAGCTTGGCCCTCACCTACTGGTATCGAGACTGCGATCCTATGTTGGCTGGCACTATCACGCGCTACGATCAGGTGAGCCACACTGAGAGCGTCTGTTTCTTGTCAATATTCTGTCCCACTATGAACAGCGCGTTTACGTACATGATAATTAATTCGTAAACGTGCTGGTGTACGTCAGCGTAGAGATGCAGGTTTACATACCTTCTAGTTTTGTTTTTTCTTATTAGGGGCTAAGCTCCTTAGGGTCGAGCTATATCCACCATCGTTCCTTCGGTGACGATCACGTTGATGAAGAACGCTGATCACCGCCGTTGGACAAGACGCACGCAAACGGAGCAAGCGTTTAAAAGCATCACTCAAGTTAGACGGAGGATGTGGCCATCGCATTGACGGTATCCCATTCTAACTGACAACTAATAGACACAGACTCTCGAAGAGCATGTGAGAGCTATCTGGCAGTGTAAATCTCTCGGTTGGCTAATGGACTTTTAAAATTGAGCATCAGGCACCGCGATACTACCCCGAAACGTATTATATGAACTCCTGGACATTACGGTCTCCAGGGTAATGAGGCTGCACATGCAATGGCCCGCGTGATTATTTCCCGGGAAGCTCCCCGTCGCCCTAATGGACCTGAACGTCCCACACCTTTAACACGGTTTTGAGAAATCAAAGAATACTACATTACGCAATGCCGCTTGTGTCCCACACCAGTGAAAGGACTATCGAAAACAGAAGAGCACGTCCTGTGGCGCCTACAGACAAACACGCCATTCTGTCCAGCCATACTCAAATATTATGACCCCAAAATAAGTACGCAGTGCCACTACTGTGGGCAAGTGGCCAACACTTACCACATTCTCTAGGCCTACCAAATGAACCCAAAATTGACCACGATTTACAAACCCACCAATGAGGACTAGGAGGTGACCCAACTCCACACTAGAAGAACACAGTAGAAACTATACACTAGAATAACAGCAAACTCTGGTCCAGAAGGGCTCGGGTGGCGGTTTCGACTAATGACGTCCCGGACTCGGGATGTCGACCAGCTTGGTGGGAATAAGGGCCATATGGCACTGCCAGCTTCAATAAAGGTCTTTTCCTCTTCCCCCTCTCTAAAAGCATTGTGGAAGCTTGACATTATATATCGGTCACCAAAGCCTTAGTAAAGTCATAGTGTCCTTTTATATGTCATTATAAAGTTTTATCAAACAGCATGCTCAAAACGCAGTGCCTGATTCAAACATTTAGTTCCAGTAGCGGTTGAAGGGCCAGTAAACAGGCTCCGACTTTTTTTTTACACCCCCCATACAAGCTCAGTCTTTCGTAGATTAGACCACAATGACAACGTTTTCTGAACATTACAGCGCTGCGCGCCCCTCTGTTTTGAGAAATAATTCCCGCGCATCTTTCCTACGCCTGACCGACTCCCTTGCACGCGCAGTGACTTCAACTCGCTGATCGGCGACGTGACGTAGCACGCAGCTTGCGGATGGGTCTAAATCAGGTGTGAAAAAAAACATTAGTGAAGTCCACGTCACTTCCTTTTCCCACCCACAGCTACGAAACAGCCCCTTGTTTCTTGACACTGTGATGAAAGAACCAGCCTTGTAGTTGTCACGTGCACGTGTACACTCCTCGCTCAACTACAGCGCCTGTGCGCACGTGTGAACGTACTTCGCCCTTGACATGAGCATCATGGGTAAAAAGCGTTGCTCTGTCGTTGGCCGCAAATGGAGTGACTGGGCATTGGCACCGGGTGCCTCACAATGGGGCCCTGCGCGCTGCATGGCTGAAGCGAATCGGCCATCCAGCGACGTACGTCAGGGACCTGATCGTTTGTGGTCAACACTTCACACCTAACACTTACACGATTGACCCGCGGCTGGTGTGGCACACGGTAAACAGACAACCATGTGCAGAACATCGTTGGCGCAAACTTAAAAGATGTCGAAAGAAGAGACTCGGAAAAGCGCACACTCGCAACTGACTTATATTGAACCGAAGCTCGTCTTATACAACCCTCACGCATGCGTACAACCACAAGAAGAAACCAACCAACTATGATAACAATCTATCAGATAGAAAATCAAATTCATTATCATACAATGACAGGGATTCAACACTGATACATTGTTAGTCAAATTGTCTAATAAACATCGCCTCTACCAACTCACGTACCACTTTGTCTTTGCTTCTTAGCAATATTCTCGTACGGTGAAGTAGCGGTTCTCGCGAGCATTCTTTACAAAGATGCGGCAAATGCGAACCCGTGCCGTTTCTCATTGACAGTGCATTTTCCCTTAAGCGATCGTTAATACAACGGCCCGACTGGCCAATGTAACCTTGCCACAACTGAGCAGGATCAACAAGACAATGCCTACCAAACAATTCAAAAACTTCCTTTCGTGCTTCTTTAAACAATGAGCAATTGGTACGCCACACGAACGAGCACAAATGCTCGAAAGCCTCTGAGGTGCCGAGAACACGACCGGGACCTCAAAACGAGAGGCGACATGCTTCAATGAATGAGCCACTCTGATTGATTGATTTGTGGGGTTTAACGTCCCAAAACCACCATATGATTATGAGAGACGCCTTAGTGGAGGGCTCCGGAAATTTCGACCACCTGGGGTTCTTTAACGTGCACCCAAATCTGAGCACACGGGCCTACAACATTTCCGCCTCCATCGGAAATGCAGCCGCCGCAGCCGGGAATCGAACCCGCGACCTGCGGGTTAGCAGCCGAGTACCTTAGCCACGTAAACTTCTTATGTTATTTATGTTTGAATTTTGTGTTTACAATTTCAGGTTGCTTGAATGTATTGAATATATATATTGTTTAAGCTTTGCACTGTCACGGACTGCGGAGGGACAAGGGCCTTTGTCGGGCTGTTCGCCTTTAGCCCTTTGCCCCTGCAGTGAGCTCTGTATCTGGCTTACTGTAAATAAAAAGTACTACTACTACTACTAGACCACCGCGGCGGGGCATGAATGAGCCACTCTGTGCACATACGGAATGACAACAGGTCGCTTCTTCTGTGTTTTTTACTTTGTGCCAGAAACGCCGGTGGCGTTATGTCGACATTTTCTCAGTAAATCTTCGCACACTATTGTTAACACCAACAAAAGAAAACCCGCAAACATGAGCCTGGATATTCGCTCCCTGAAACTTTCATCAAGAACGCGGTGGCAAGACCTAGTAAGAGCCAACTGTAAGCTCGTACTAGCAATGACCCTTTTTACTACTTTATAATGAGCGGAATGATACGGCAAAAAAGCCTTCTGGGCGTGAAGGTGATACATCCAACATACAAGGTTTTTGTCAAGCCTGAGATGAAGATCTATCAACTGCAATTTGTCATTGACAGGAAGCTCATGTGTAAACTTGAGCCCTTGTCCAAATGCTCCAAACTTATCTAAAACAAAAGTGACACATGTAGAGTAGTGCTCATTTGACTCCTATTTCAAAAGAACCAAAAAATCGTCGACGTATCTAAAAACGCGTACCTTGCCTCGGGACAAAACAGAATCAAGGTGTCGGTCATTCTGAGCCAGGAAAATATTACACAGCACAGGCGCTACACACGAACCAATACAAATACCTTCCTTTTGTACAAACAACTTGTCCTCAAATGAAATAAACGTTGCTCCAAGATAAAATTCTAAGAGGGCTAAAAAACTCTCTACCAGAATTCCGACATGGTTCGTAAAAGACACAGAGCCATTGTTTTCTATGCACGACAGCACGCACCCGAGTAACTCCCTGTGTGGTACCGAATAAAAGATATCCTCGACATCGACAAAGAAAAAATGTCCTACAGAGCTACTGTCCTGAAGATACTCAATTATCTCACAGGAATTCTTGACAGCGAACGGGTTGTCTAACAAAAGAGTGTTAAATTGTTCCAACAAGTAACGACTCACCATTACCTGCCACGTACTATTTTTGCTGACAATGGTCCTAAAAGACATATCTGATTTGTGAGTTTTCGCACTAAAAATACATGCAGCTTCTCTCTCTTGCACTCACTCATGCTCTTTGCCAGCCTTGTCAGTCCGTGCTCATTACACAAGGCCACAGCCTTAGACTTTACCTTGGGGGCAGAAACCCGCACTTCCTTGGAGTTCTTCCGTATGGCGTCAGTGGCCTTTACTTCGAAGATTCCTTTCTTCATGAGCACAAAACCACCTTCTTTTTCTGACACTAGCACATGCAAATTATTCTTCCTGAGGAAGCACACCACCCCATCCATGGGGTCACGCCCATTACGACTTCCTTTAGGAACAGTCCTTAGCAAGCTATCAGTTCCATCCAGAATGCACCTCTCCTGGTCTTCAGCCTTAGCCCTGCTGGATATGTGTCTGTTCAAGGAAAGTAGCTCATGCGCAGGAATGGTAGGCTGAAAGCTAAATTTCGGCCCATTCTTCAGTACGCGCGTCACCTCCTCTGGTACTTGCAGGTCACCCACCACTTGTAATCCTACTATTCGGTTGTCCCTCTTCCTACGCCTGGGAAGCATCTGAAGACACCGTTGCCACTGGTATTCTGTTATTTGAGCAGCCGAAACCCTTAGGCGTTGAAGTTCTACCTGCGTGGCGCCGGCCTGTTTCTTGCCAAAGCAGCATACTTTCATCCAGTCAAACACCAATCTAACTTGCCGCCAAAGTTCGGAGCGCAATATCTTGGACACGCGCTTCGCATGTCCCACCGAAGGCCTGACGTACCCCAACAGGTTCACGACTTCCACGGACAGAAAGCCGTTGTTCAGGCAGTAGGTTATGGTCCTTGCTCTGCATGAAGTTGAGGCTATGAGGGTCACAAGAAGAGAAGCATCCGGAAGAGAGACACTAAAGGAATAAGGGCCCACTGTACTAGAAAGATAGCTCAGTAACGTATGCTTTCGGGCTAGTTGGTGTGTAACTGAGCAGAACATCGTTGACACAAATTAAAAGACATCGAAAGAAGAGACTCATGCAAGAGAGACAAGCTCTGTGTCTTGTTTAGTGCGAAAACTCACAAACCAGATATGACTTTTAGGACTATTCTCAGCGAAAATAGTACGTGGCAGGTAATGGTCAGTCGTTACTTGTTGGAACAAGTTAACACTCTTTTGTAAGACGACTCGTTCGCTGTCAAGAATTCTTGTGAGATAATTGAGTATCTTCAGGACAGTAGCTCTGTAGGACAATTTTTCTCTGTCGATGTCGAGGATATCTTTTATTCGGTACCACACAGGGAGTTACTCGGGTGCATCCAGTCGTGCATAGAGAACAATGGCTCTGTGTCTTTTACGAACCATGTCGGAGTTCTGGTAGAGAATTTTTTAGCCCTCTTAGAATTTTATCTTGGAGCAACGTTTATTTCATTTGAGGACAAGTTGTTTGTACAAAAGGAAGGTATTTGTATTGGTTCGTGTGTAGCGCCTGTGCTGTGTAATATTTTCCTGGCTCAGAATGACCGACACCTTGATTGTGTTTTGTCCAGAAACAAGGTGTTACGCGTTTTTAGATACATCGACGATTTTTGGTTCCTTTGAAAAAGGAGTCAAGTGAGCACTACTCTGCATGTGTCACTTTTGTTTTAGATAAGTTTACAGCATTTGGACAAGAGCTCAAGTTTACACATGAGTTTCCTGTCAATGACAAATTGCAGTTTTTAGATCTTCATCTCAGGCTTGACAAAAACCATGTGTGTTGGATGTATCACCCTCGTGCTCAGACGACTTTTTTGCCGTATCATTCCGCTCATTCTAAAGTAGTAAAAAGGGTCATTGCTAGTACGAGCTTACAGTTGGCTCCTACTAGGTCTTGCCACCACGTTCTTGATGAAAGTTTCAGGGAACAAATATCCAGGCTCGTGTTTGCGGGTTTTCCTTTGTTGGTGTTAACGACAGTGTGCGAAGCTTTACGGAGAAAATGTCGACATAACGCCACCAGCGTTTCTGGCACAAAGGAAAACACACAGAAGAAGCAACCCGTTGTAATTCCGTATGTGCACAGAGTGGCTCATTCATTGAAGCACGTCGCCTCTCGTTCTGAGCTCCCTGTCGTGTTCTCGGCACCTCGGAGGCTTTCGAGCGTTTGTGCTCGTTCGTGTGGCGTACCAAGTGCTCATTGTTTAAAGAAGCACGAAAGGAAGTTTTTGAATTGTTTTGTAGGCATTGTCTAGTTGATCCTGCTCAGTTGTGGCAAGGTGTACATTGGCCAGTCGGGCCGTTGTATTAACGATCGCTTAAGGGAACATGCACTGTCAATGAGAAACGGCACGGGTTCGCATTTGCCGCATCTTTGTAAAGAATGCTCGTGAGAACCGCTACTTCACCGTACGAGAATATTGCTAAGAAGCAAAGACAAAGTGGCACGTGAGCTTGTAGAGGCGATGTTTATTAGACAATTTGGCGAACAATGTATCGGTGTTCCATCTTTGTCATTGTATGATAATGAATTTGATTTTCTATCTGATAGATTGTTATCATAGTTGGTTGGTCTCTTCTTGTGGTTGTACGCATGCGTGAGGGTTGTATAAGACGAGCTTCGGTTCAATAGAAGTCAGTTGCGAGTGTGAGTTTTTCTGAGTCTTTTATTTTGACGTCTTTTAAGTTTGCGCCAACGATATTCTGCAGTTACACACCAACTGGCACGACAGCATACGTTACTGAAACAACCATGTGCACGCTTCGCAGCAAGTGGAAGTGCGACTGATTGAGTTCGCCGATAACGTCAATCACTGACATGGTGTCACGTTGCCGAAATGGGCGGAGTCCCAATTATGGGCTACGCCTTCCCATTCATGGAAAGAAGAAGGGGGCGAGGCTGTGCGAAAATTTGAAACCAGCTTACACCGACGTTCTAACCCATGTAACTTCCTTAATATAGCACGTATTGGCAAAATTCTTGGGTAGCATGTTCGCAAAAAAAAATGCTCATATATCTCTTTTTAAATAGTTTCGGACCTCAGGGATGTTTACTAGCCCTTTAAGATACCTAGTTTCATTAAACTGTAGGGAGGTAAGGGAAGATGGAAGCTTGCGATGAAAAATCCGTAAACAGTGGCACAGGAATGCTGAATGCGTGGATTTTGAAAAAGCTGTAGCATTGATACTTGATATTGTTATAATAACTCACCACCTCGCTCAACCACAAGAACAAGAACAAGTTGCACCCTTAGGTAAATAGAAACCTCAGGCAAACGTACAGTTCTGAGCACCGAGTCGGTGGTGTCGTTCTGATCACACCGGCCACATTCTAATAAAAGTAGAATGCAGAAAGCCCCATCTATCGGGGAAGCTTGGGGCATAAGCTAATATCTCGAGCTGAAGAAAAGATATTCTTGAACATTCTGCGAAAACTCTGTAAAATCTCCACAAAAGTTACTACACAACTGATGTTAACACAAAATATGAGGCTCTAAAACTTCATTGCATATTGCTGCCAGTGATTGCTCTAGAACCCACGTGTGTTTCAGTAATTTCTTCTTTGTGCATGTATTTAGCACTTTTTTGGCTTTGATTTATAAAAGTCAATTTTGAATATTCTAGTTGAATTTTCGGCATGACCATTTGAAATTCATTTGCAGCACGTAACACAGAACCCGCCAATAAGGACGAAAGGGGAGAAATGATTACACAGCATTAAACTTTGCATAGTTTTCTTGCGTGAATGTCTACAGTATATAAATGACAGTAAACAATCTAATCACGTTTAAAAATGGAATCAGACATTCATAGTGCGTGGTGACGCCTCACTGATGGTGAAAAGTGATATTGTCAATACTGAAGCAAGCAAGTACTATTGTTCTTTCATTATGCACGATTACTTGATTACTTATCAAGCTCAACCGTATTTCTCGCCAAGCGCCTGTTGTCAATCTAAATGTATGTGATTTTGAAACGAGGACCACGATGACAATGCAGAACAAAAAGAGGTTGCGGCTTGCCCTTAGAGCAGGTGTCTCAAACACATGGCCCACTAGCTGCATTCTGCCCGCACATGACTCTCTTCGCCACAGTTTCTTTAATATGTATGTTCGTCAGCACGCACAGGAATCGCTGCTCTAAAGCATTCTTGTCGTAAGTCATTCCATTTCGTCACAATGTATTGGAACATTACTGTGAAACAAAAACCGCAATTCGAAATAGGCGTCGACATTTAGGCATTTGGAGATTTTGGTACGCAAATGTGGTTGCAATCCTGACACTGAATATCCTTACGTTCTGTCGCAATGTTCTGTTGGATTGTAATTGATGTTCACTGTCTGTGAGAATAAATTTCTCTAAACAAACAAAATGACCTTTATGTGAGCTGTGGGACATGTTCATAATCAAAAGAGGTGCCCTCCCTCCTGCTCCTGCCATCTTCACTACCCTGAGAGAGAGAACACTTTATTGTGAAGGAGGGAGTTTGGCCAGCTGCGAAAATTGCTGACTAGCTACCTCTGCCTGAAAAGGGGGATTGGGGACTGAAAGAAAAAAAACAAGAAAAAGAAAAATATAAACTGTTAAACTGCAATATAAACGAACTAAAGCCACAGACTAAGTTTTTTTTTTTTTTCTCTCGGGCCGGGACGTGTGATGACAGATTGACGAAAGTGCTTTCAAGGAGCCTCTAAAGTAGGTCAAACTGACCGGTACTGTCTAAATATCTCACCAGATGTTTTACTGCTAGCCTCTGTTGCGTGAGGAAGTTTAAGGGACCCAAGAAACAGTCGATAGACGAAGCTTTTCGGGTTAGCAGATGCCTGTAATGTTCGCAGAGCACACGCTTGTTCGGGCATGCACGGCACTCGAACAAAGTACTTGACGGTGGCCCGATCTTGGAAGGAAGTTTGAAACCTCTGCCTTAGAGTTTTATTTTTACACACTTAGTAAATAAAACTACCGGTCTCCTGATATCACCTCTACGCTAGCAAGAATTTGTCTCCAAATTGTGTATGTCAATGTTTTTTATACTGAGCTTCTAGGTGTGAAATACATCCATTGCACTTGTGTAGGATCACTGCACAAAATAATGTAGTATTTGTTAACGCTTTTCAGGTTGTTCCTCTGTATGTCACCGATAACTTGGCTGCTGTGGCGTGCCTGCGAGGTCTCTTTCTGGCAGGTCTCGTAGGAGCGTCCATTAGGTTCGTTCACTGCTACTTTAGGAGTTCACAAAATGCCAACTTTACCAGACTGCTTCTGTTGTACACCTACTGTCACACTTTTGGTTTCTTGGTTGTTGTTTTTGTTCTGTTGCGCTGAGTACCGTGTGTGTATGCACTGGAGCGTTTTAACCTGACATTATTTAAGTGTCCATACTTGGGGGAGGTGATACTTACTGAAAAGAACAGTGCGAAACAGAAATCAAACCTCAGACTTTTCTGAAGCAAGCAGCAGACGCGCAACGCCAGGCTTATCACAAGTTAACATGCTGTCACCGCTTGCAGAGCTTCGACTAATGCCTGAAGCGCCAGTGAAGTCACGTATATTAAAGACGGTGGGTAAAGTACCATGTACAGCCGAGGATGGTAGAAGGGAAGTGTTGAGGACATGTTTCCTTGTTTGAAAGAATTTTAATAAAAACCAGCAGATATTGCAGCCAAGGAAGGTATGGGAAGGTACCATTTTAAGCGTTTAGTGTGAGCAGAATATTCACTGCGTTCGTTCTTTATCTTCTTAACCTGTGCAACGACGACGATACTCAGCGCCCCATTCTCGGTTGAGTTTAAAGGAGCGCATAAGTGGCGCCGCCTGCAGACAAACACATATCCGCACCTGCGTTTAAAACATGTGATGCACCAAACCGCATACGCGGGTTCTCGGCCCGTGGTGTGGAGGACAGCCAACACTTGCTCACATTATATGGGAATGTAAGTTAAGGCGAGCCAAAATTAATACACTTCAGATTTCGGCGAAAAAAAATAACGATTGAGCAGTGGGAGACCTTGCTCGTAAGCGAGAAAAAGAGGGCGCAAGTGGCGCTCCTGGACCAGGCGCGGCGGCCTGTTGAGGCCAGTTAAGCCATGGACTAGGGGCCCCACCCACCTGTTTCTAACCGCTATTACATTTTCTTTTTCTCTGTAGTAAACCATTTTCCATCCACCTTCACATGTACATAATCATCATCACATGTGAGCATCTTCTTCGTCTAAAAAGTTGGTCTGGTGGCTCCGCTGAATAAATAGCGTCGAGACCACGATATCTCCGCTGTCATGCAGCGTGGTGGAGGCTGCTGTTGATCCTCGAGTCCTCTCTGGCGTCTAGTTCTCATGCAGCTTCGTTCGGGGCACCGGTTGCTACGCCTGTCTGCTGCCATGGCCCAAGAGACGTTGTCTGGACCATCTAACATCCCCGCCCAACCAGCCATCTCCGTGTGGCCTGTCACCGCCCGGCAGCGGGATCCACCTCTCTTCACCGGTCTCCCAACCGACGATGTCGAGGCATGGCTGAAGAAGTATGGCATGGCGAGTGTGCACAACCGATGGGACGTGCCCCAAGACTTCGTCGCGTCTCCTTCTGTCTATCAGACGTCGCTGAAACGTTGTATTTTAACCACGAGGGCAGTTCCTCTGAGTGGTCTGTCTTTACTCAACAAATCTGCAGGATTTTCAGAACACTAAACCTCCACACTGAAGTCTTGAAGAGAAAGCGCGATGGCAGCCTACAACACCCGGGCGAGACGTACTTCTCGTAAATCGAAGAGGTCCTTTATCTTAGCCGGCGCAGGTACTCGGCCATGTCCGAAGCTGACCACGTTCGACACATCCTCAAAAGATTGCCCACGTCACATCCAACGCTCTGGCCGTCAAAAACTCCAGTACCGTTGATGATGTCATAACGATGTGCCAACATCTCGATGAACTTCACGCCATCCGGTTGCATCCAGACGCCTGTGACACCCGGCCTTCCTCAGATGCGGATTTGCGTACCTTTATTCGAATTCTGATTCGTAAAGAGCTCCAAGCGCAAGGACTGTCATCTCCGCCTGCCCCTCAGCCTCGCACCTCGTTTACTAGCCTACGCGACATTATCAAAGAGGAGCAGTCTTCCATGGCTTGCTCTCTCACGCTTGACAATCCGCCGCCGCCACCAACACTTACTTCATCCTGTTCCTGCTCAAACCATTCGCCTGTCCCACCTCCTCCAGCATTCTACGCCCCCTGGCGCTGATCTCGCCCAGTGTGCTATTATTGTGGCCTTCGAGGCTATATCTTACGATAGTTTCGCAAACACCACAGGATGAAGGCCGCGGCTACGACTTTCACGACGTCCTTTCCTGGTCAGTACGAGCAGCGCCACCTTTCACCACGTCGCTTGGCCACCCGACGCACCTCGGACCTACCGCTCAGGATGCCCCCGCTCTCCTTCTTCTCCTCGGCGCTCAACAATGCCTCTACAACCACTAGCCCCTGGCCCTGACGACCATTTGTAAAACTAGCTGGTGCAGTTTTTGGAGCGAAAACTGCATCACCTGGAAAAAAATGAATGCCTCCAGAAAGCCCGGCCGTATTGTTGTTAGTATATGCTGAAGGGTTGCCTATTCAAGCATTGGTGGACATGGGGCTGCTGTTTCTGCTGCTCATTCGAATCTGTGTTTTCGTCTACGTAAGGTAAACTTATAATAGCACTGCCTTACGTATTGTAAATGACGCAACGATACAGCCTTCAGCACAGTGCACTGTCCGAGTTACCATTGATGGCATCCGGCACCATATTCAGTTCTCCATGTTGAATTCCTGCGCATATCTGCTTAGCTAGAGGTAGGACTTTTTTTCTGATGCTACTGCTTCTATCTCTTGTCGACAATGCCTCGTACATATCCAAGAAACGGACTGACGCTACCGATGCTGAATATTCGTCACGCCACGCCTACGACCCACCGAAAATTCTGTAGTGCCACCTGGCCACGAGCAAGTTCTAACGACTGCCTCAAACTTCGTTGAGCATGGTGATGTTCAAGTCGCTTGAGCCCTTTCTATATCTGAAGGCCTTGCACTAACAACGAGTTTTATTCGTTTCATTAACGGCACCACCTTTCTCGCTGAACGCAATGTCACAAGCGAGCCCATTCTGCTCCCCGAAGGCGTTGTTGTAGTCTGCGGCGTCGACACACAACCTGTTTTTGTAGTAGCTGTGAATACTGGTGCGGTGCAACCAGGCTCACTTACAGATGCCACCCGTGCTACGGCTATCGCCAACGCATTCAGCAGGGACCTGGCTTCATCCCAAGCAGAACTACTCGCGTTGTTGTCCACGCATCAATCTTCCCTCGACATTCAATCTTCTATTCTGGGACATACTTCAGCGGCAGCTCATCGCATGCTCACTGACGAAAGTTCTATTGTTCGTCGCTGACCATACCGGGTATCTTCTATCGAACGTGAAATCATCTACAAGCACATGCTGAACCAAAACATTAACTGTCCCTCCACTAGACCTTGGTCATCACCTGTTGTTCTCGTCCGAAAAAAGACTGCCCAGTGTGATTCGGCGTCGACTATCTTGCGCTGAACAAAATAACAAGGAAAGATGCATATACCGTGCCTTGCATTGGTGATGCTTTGTATTCATTGCAAGGAGCAGAATATTTTTTCCAGCCTTGACCTGCGTTCGAGTTACTGGCAAACTTGTATGCACGAGGATGATATGAAGAAACTGCCTTGTCACAACTGAAGGACTTTACGAATTCAACGTGATGCCTTTCGGCCTCTGAAACGCGCTAGAAACCTTCGAACGTACGATGGACACTTTAATGCGGGGCCTCAAGTCGAAAAAATGCGCTTGCGTTGCCTTGATGACATCATCATAATTTTTTAACATTCGAACAATACTTCCAACGTCTATAGAAAGTTCTGAAGTGTCTCGCAGCTGCTCGTCTCCAGCTGAATACAAAAAAGTGCCACTTGGCAAGCGAAACTATTGAAGTGCTTGAACATCTCGCCAGCAAAGACGGTATCGGGCCTGATCCCGTCAAGAGTGCTACCACTGTTCGATTGCCGATGCCTCACCGTTGCAAAAAATTCTTCAGCTTTTTTTTCTCACGCTTCGGCTTTCCACTTGTGTGGCCCAATACGTTGGTTTATGCTCACTCTGCCAGCGCCGCAAACGCAACACGTCATCTCCATCAGATAGAACCTCTAAAGCCTCTTCCTTTTCGTGAGGCTCCACTTGAAGTAATTGGTATTGTCCTTTACTGGCCGCTGCCAAGACCAGCAAGCAGAAAACGATGGATTATCACTGCGGTCGATCACTTGACGAGCTACGCCGAAACGACTGCACAGCTACCTACAGGATCCGCAGAGGACATTGCTACTTTTTAGGGGTGAAGCTCCTTATAGCGGCACCCGTTCGTCCATTGTAGTCGTAGTAGTAGTGTGTAACCAGTCTTACATTTTGATCTCCAAGATGGTACCGGTGGGAGATTTCTTCTGTGCGTTGTTGAACAATAAAAAATTCGCAGCGTGCGCGTTAACTAAAAGCCGAATCATCCTGTCTCTCATTCCCCCTTAGCAGCCATTGCCATGTACATTGAGCACTACCTGACAAGAAAGGGATGCTATGGTAAGCTCGCTGGGCGTAACCTCTTTAGTTTTAGAAAGGTTTAGCGAGTGTTGGGCCACAGTGCCATGAATACAGTGAACTAGTATGTACCATGAACTCGAGGTGGTTAAAGGTGGGATGTAGACACGAAGCGCAAGCCATAAGAAAGTGTGCGTGTGCCTCCTCTCGTTCAGTCCTTGGAATGTCCGCTGGATGGTGGTGCTTCTATATGAGTAATATACAATGAAAAGATGCGAGAAGGTGGTACTTGGAGTGTTGAATAGGTGGACGAATGGACACACAGACAGATGCATGGACGGACGCACGGATGGCTGCAATGCTGCATGGACGGATGGACGCATGGACGGATGCAGGAGCGGATGCATGGACGAACGCAGGGACGGGCGCACAGATGGACGTGCGGATGCACAAACAGACGCACGCACGGGCAGCCACACAGACGCACGCATGGACAGACTGAAGTATGAACGAATGGACGGACGGATGCTTCGCCCCACTCTCCATCATTCACTCCGTGGATATGCTGCCATTTTTTGGAAGCCATTTTGCTGCGCGCCGCAGCGTTCTTTTGAAGGACCTCGCCAAGGCATTTTTTTAGACTACTGGACGACGTTTTCCAATCATATAACACCATCCATAAGACGACCTCCAGCAACCATCTCCAAACTAATAGCCTCACTGAGCGCTTTCATCGAACTCTTTCCGATTTGATATCCATGTATACCACACTGACCATACCAACTGAGATACTATCCTGTCACTCGTAGCCTTTGCGTACACTACTTCTACGCAGCGCACCACCCCTTCTTCCTTGTCTACAGCCGTCAACCGACATCTCCCCTCGACGTCTCTTTTTTTTATGTCCTCGTCGATTCGTCGACGCCATGGAGTAGCAACCTAATCTTTCGCCTTGCCGCTTGTCACCACCGCGCCCGCCTCAATACCAAGACAAGTCAGCAGGATCGGAAGACCCACTGCTATGAATTTCAACGCGTCATTGAGTATAATCCTGAGCACGAAGTGCATGCTGCTGTAGACCCCAATGCGAGTCCCCGGCCTGCCTGAGAAGTTTCAGTCACGTTTTGTTGGCTCATACTCTGTAGTCCAGCGAACTTCTTCAGTGAACTATCGCGTAACCCCCGCTGATATGCCTTCCCACAGCCATTGCTATGGCACGAAGGCTGCCCACGTCTCCCGGTTAAAACCTTTTGCAAGACGTACACCACCGAAAACAGCGGTCAGGTTGGCCGCTTCCACGTGAGGAGTAAGTTGGTGCGAGCACAATATCCACAGCGTTTGTTCTCCATCCTCTTCACATATACAAAATCAACATTGTTGTGAGAATTTTCTTTGTCCGAAGAATCGGTCTCGCAACTCGGCTTAGTAAATTGCATCGAGAGCATATCACTGCGGTATAGCAGTAGTAATATTCACGATAGAGGTTTGAGGAAAGTAAAAAGGGTAAATGGTGAACTTTTCGCGTAGGGAAAATAACCTGGAACTTTGGGATAAGTCGCATGCATGTGCATAAATGTCTGGTAAAGTGGACAAGCGCACGGCCGTCACCGTCCGCTCGTCCATCAAGCGCTTCATCCGATGGTTGCTGGTTTGGTCCCTGCGGACGACGTCTCTTCTCGTCCGCTTTACCTTTCACACATTTATACGCCGCTTGATAATATATACTTAAAACAGTGAAGTTGAAGCATGTTGTACCTACCCCGTCTTCCTTATCTGTTGGTTTTTAAGCATGTACAACGTCATCGGTCGTGCAATGCTTGATCCATTGGTTATCGCCCGATCATGTATAGCACTGTGCTACATATGGTCCACCAAGAAAATGGCGCAAATATTGAGTTTGCTTTAAATTTTAAAGTGCGTACATAAAGGAAACGAATAGATATGTCTATGTCAACCACTTTACATGGATCTAAGCAATTAAAAGATTTTCTTTTTCTAATGAGTGCTGATGCAGGAGCGCGACGTTCTGAAATCAGCAAAGTCCGATCCTAAGCTTTGCTAACCGCAATCGTGTGGTTTATGTTTTCAGTACCGTTTCATCAGCGATCAACTCTCACGCGGCGACCTTTTATGTGGACGTCATCTCTCCGCACATTGACTTGGCTGCGAAGCAAGCCATGTGGATGACACATTTTTTGGGTAAGAAGAAGCCTAAATAACTTGTGGGGGGTGGGGGCGATGCATTGCTGCGACATAATGCTATCTTGGGTTAGTGCATTCAATCCTTTTTCTTTGACCACTTTCGCCATTTTTTTTCTCGTGCACGCCCCCAGCTTTTGTTCTACCATCGTGGTTGTTTGTGTTCACGCGTACTGTGTTCTTGTGGTAATAATAAAACTTAAATTCGAACTTCAATTTGAATGCAACTGACCTTACAGAACTGGGAAGCGGCACCTTGATGACTGCGTTCGCCGTACTGGTGCCTTACATGGGAACCGCGACACGGGTAAGTCGACAGAACTCGTCAACTCAAATTATCCTAAGTTATTCACTGTTCAAGCAGAATAATTAGACCTTGTGTATAAATGAAGTGGAATTGCGCAAGTTCTCGCCAATTTAGCGAAGCTACAGCGTAATTTCATTCCGTCTTAAGCTCATACACATTTGTGAGCCAGAGCGAAAAATGGCAAGCCTGTTCAAAAGCACAGCCATTGATAACATTGTTGAAATTTGCGGACAATTCCTGAAGTACCCTTGCTAATAAAGCTTAGCCCTTCCAGCCCTTGATTTCCTTATTTTGACAATATGTTTTGAGTGTCTTTTCTTATAGGTTCCAGCCCTTTCTGGCCTAGATTATTTTATTAGGCAAGTATATGCTTTTGCGTGTTTTTTTCCTCGTGGTTACGGCTTCAGAAGACCAGAAACAGAGCATTGAGTCAGCTGTTTTGTAATAATAGATTTTTCTATTGACGTTACTTAGGTCACCAGCGCTCAGTGGCTGTAAAATTAGAAAAATGGCTTCTATATTCCTCCTACTCGCCACAGTGCTTGAAATCTAAAAACTTCCGCTTTCAGTCAGGGTAACTTTATCAGGCAATTCGTCAAAGTGACTGAGCTCTCATTGGTAACTTGCAAAATCCCGATGAAGCATTCGAGAATTTCTGTGCCGTATTCCTAAAAGCTGTGCATTAAAATACTAACATTATGACAAGTGGGGCTTCATACCGACTTCCTTATGACCTCTGGCTTGAATTAAATCGGTAGTTGTCACTTACCTTTCGCAACCTTTCCGCCACCATTCGGGATACCATAAAACTTATTTGCAATATAACATTGCTTCGTCTTCCTTTTGATATCAACTGTGAATTGCGCAACATTTTCGTTTCGGACAAGGCTAGTGGAGGGGGGGGGGGATCAGTCATATTTGGCTTGCCTTTTTTCAACTGAAAAAAAAAAAACATGGCTAATATCTCTGTCACAGGAATCGGTGCAGCATGAACGTGAAACGTGTCTTCACGGAGGTTGTTCAGCGTTTATTGTGCATTGTTTCTCCGCACGTACAACAGAATGAATCCTATGGAAATGCGTCGTAATGCCTCGCGAAAACGACGAGTAGCTCGAAACTCGCACCACCATTGTCAAGCACAAATATCGCACGGGACCAGCACGAACTAACAAATGTCGCTGCTCGGTACTTAAAGCGTGTGGCTAGAGCACAAAGAAAGACGCCTGAAACTAGCCTATAAGTATACGCAGGACGAACTCGGACTGACAATATGTGAAGTTTAACGTTCAAAAACCATGAAATGATTATAAGAGACGCCATAGTGGAGAGCTCCGGAAATTTTGACCACCTGAGGTTTTTCACCATGCACTCAGATCGATGTACACGAGCCAGCGCAAACTAACAACTGCCTTAGTTACTTCTTCGTGTGTGAGCATGGCGCTGCTTTCGCAAATGCTGCCGCTGCAGCGATCGAAGTCAGCTTCGCGCTCTCTGAAAGTCAACGCCAGCTCTAGACGTATGAATCATCCGGAACAATATATAAGCGCCCAAGTATCGCAATGCGCGGAGATGCGACTTTCAAAGAACACCCTCGCACCTTTCACGCCATCTCACCAGTCATAACAAAAACACCCTGAAATAATGAGTCATTGATACGTAGGGTTTAACGTTCCAAAACCACCATGTGATGATGAAAAACGCTGTAGTGGAAGGCTCCAGAAATTTCGACCACTTGGGGTTCTTAAAGGCGCACCCAGATTGGAGCACACAGGCCTACAGCATTTTTGTCTCCATCAAAAACGCCCCCCGCCATGGTGGTCTAATGGCTAAGGTACTCGGCTGCTGACCCGCAGGTGGCGGGTCAGCAGCCGAGTGGGGTGGTGCGAATCCCGGCTGTGGCGGCTGCATTTTTGATGGAGGCGAAAATTCTTGAAATTTCTTGCGCCGAGAGAATTCACCGTTACCGTCAGACACTCGCATTCACTGACTTCTGCCATCGCCTTGAGATGAGGCCCGCCAGAGAACGGTTGAGAGGGAGGCGCTAGTGGGCAAGAGAGTGCGGCGTAGGGAGGAGGGAGAGCGAATGACAAGAGAAGGAGCGCCGAAGCACGGCGCCAACCCTATCCTACACTCTCTCGCTACAGTGTCTAGAAATATACTGACTAGTGTGCTGAGCACAGGCTAGGAGATGACCCCGCAGCTGATGACTGCCGGCAGCGCCCACATGGTGCGCTGCTGTGCGAGTGGGTGCATTTGCGTGCAATTGCGCAACTACTGTCTGATCGTACCGGCTTAAAGCCGGTACGCACCGATGATCTCACCAGAGAAGGATTGGCCACCCTGGTGCAGTATCTGGCCACCCCCTCCCGTAGGCATTCGTCAATTAACTCACGGCCCTCAGTCCCCACCAGCTGCGGAGCAACTGACCAAGGCGGTGGTCAGATCTGCAAAGCAGCAGAGGGTGCTAGGAATCTCTGGATACGGACAGGCCACCATTGGAACTTGAACTTAGATACGTTTAACGTTAAAACGTTATCTAGTGAGGGAAGTCCAGCAGTATTATTCGAGGAGCTAGAAGGCATTAAATGGGATATAATAGGGCTGAGTGAGGTTAGGAGGACAGATGAGGCCTATACTGTGCTACAGAATGGGCACGTCATTTGCTATCGGGGCTTGGCAGACAGAAAGAACTGGGAGTAGGGTTCCTAATTCACAGAAACATAGCTGGCAACATAGAGGATTACTATAGCATTAATGAAAAGGTGGTAGGCATTGTAAATAAACTGAATAAAAGATACAAAATGAAGGTAGTACAGGCTTACGCGCCTACATCCAGCCATGATGACGCTTCAGTTGAAAGCTTCTATGAAGACGTGGAATCGGCAATGAGTAAGGTGAAAACACAGTATACTATAGTAATGGGCGACTTTAATGCAAAGGTAGGGAAGAAGCAGGCTGGAAACCAGGCAGTAGGAGATTATGGCATCGGCACTAGAAACGCCAGAGGAGAGCTACTAGTAGAATTCGCAGAACGCAATAATCTGCGTATTTTGAATACCTTCTACCGAAAACGAGAAAACCGCAAGTGGACATGGAGGAGCCCTAATGGCGTAAATAAGAATGAAATAGACTTTATAATGACTGCACACCCAGGAGTCGTGCAGGATGTGGAAGTGGTTGGCAAGGTAAGATGCAGTGACCATAGAATGGTACGAGCTCGAATCCGCCTAGACTTGAAGAAGGAACGACAGAAACTGATACGCAAGAAGCAAATCAATGAGCTAGCACTGAGAGGGAAAGTACAGGAATTCAGAGTGTCACTGCAAAACAGGTACTCTGCTCTTAGCGAGGGAACCAACCTTAGCGTAGATACAATGAATGATAATCTGACGAGCATCATCACGGAGTGTGCAGTGAAAGTTGGAGGCAGGGTAGCTAGACAGGACACCGGCAAGCTTTCCCAGGAAAAGAAGAACCTAATTAAGAAGCGTCCAATCATGAAAGTGTCAAGTACAACAGACAAAATAGAACTGGCAGAGTTTTCGAAGCTGATTAATAGACGTAAAGTATGCGATGTAAGAAGGTATAGCATGGAGAGAATTGAGCACGCTCTGAAAAACGGAGGAAGCATCAAAGCAGTGAAGAGGAAACTTGGGATAGGCAAAAGGCGGATGTATGCACTAAGGGACAAAGAAGGCAAACTAACTACCAATATGGATAGGATAGTTAAAATAGCGGAGGAGTTTTACAGAGATCTGTACAGTAGCCGAGACAACCACGACCTTAATACTATAAGAACTAGCAGTAACCCAGACGACACCCCACCGGTACTGATAGAAGAAGTCAGAAAAGCTTTGGAGAGCATGCGCAGAGGCAAAGCTGCTGGTGAGGATCAAGTAACATCAGATCTGCTGAAAGATGGAGGACAGATTGTGTTAGAAAAACTAGCCACTCTATTTACGAGGTGTCTCCTGACGGGAAAAGTACCAGAGTCTTGGAAGAACGCTAACATCATCTTAATACATAAGAAAGGAGATGACAAGGACTTGAAGAATTACAGGCCGATCAGCTTGCTCTCTGTAGTATACAAGCTATTTACAAAGGTAATTGCTAGCAGAGTAAAGAAAACATTAGAATTCAATCAACCAAAGGAACAAGCAGGATTTAGAACAGGCTACTCAACAATTGACCACATTCATACTATCAATCAGGTAATAGAGAAATGCTCAGAGTATAACCAACCACTATACATAGCCTTCATAGATTACGAGAAGGCGTTTGATTCAGTAGAAATATCAGCCGTCATGCAGACACTGCGGAATCAGGGCGTAGATGAAATATATATAAACATTCTGGAAGAAATCTACAGGGGATCAACTGCTACCATAGTGCTTCATAAAAAAAGCAACAGAATACCAATAAAGAAGGGTGTAAGGCAGGGGGACACAATCTCTCCAATGCTATTCACTGCGTGCTTACAGGTCGTTTTCAGAAGCCTAGAATGGGAACAGTTAGGGATAAGAGTTAATGGAGAGTACCTCAGTAACCTGCGCTTCGCCGATGACATTGCATTGCTGAGTAACTCAGGGGACAAATTGCAACTCATGATTACGTAGTTAGACAAGGAGAGCAGAAAGGTGGGTCTTAAAATTAATCTGCAGAAAACGAAAGTAATGTACAACAACCTCGGAAAGGAGCAGCGCTTTGCGATAGGTAATAGTGCACTTGAAGTTGTAAAAGACTATGTCTACTTAGGGCAGGTAATAACCGCAGAGCCTAACCACGAGATTGAAGTAACTAGAAGAATAAGAATGGGGTGGAGCACATTCGGCAGGCACTCTCAAATTATGACAAGTAGATTGCCACTTTTCCTCAAGAGGAAGGTATATAACAGCTGTATCTTGCCGGTACTTAGCTACGGAGCAGAAACCTGGAGACTCACAAAGAGGGTTCAACTTAAATTGAGGACGACGCAGCGAGCAATGGAAAGAAAAATGGTAGGTGTAACCTTAAGAGACAAGAAGAGAGCAGAGTGGATTAGGGGACAAACGGGAGTTAAGGATATCATAGCTGCAATAAAGAAGAGGAAATGGACATGGGCCGGGCATGTAGCACGTAGACAGGATAACCGCTGGTCATTAAGGGTCACCAACTGGATTCCCAGAGAAGGGAAGCGGGGTAGGGGGACACAGAAGGTTAGGTGGGCAGATGAGATTAAGAAGTTTGCGGGTATAAATTGGCAACAGCAAGCACAGGACCGGGTTAACTGGCGGAACATGGGAGAAGCCTTTGTCCTGCAGTGGACGTAGACAGGCTGATGATGATGATGATGATGATGATGATGATGATGATGATGATGATGCGCCCCGCAAGCGCCGCGAAGCGTGCAGGAGGCCGAGCCGCGCGAGGCCAATTATTTTGCTGCATTTTCGGAGTGTTTTTTTACATAATGCTTTATTGTATAAGAACTACTCTATTGCTTTCACAGTTCTGGCGTTTTGCAATACCAAAATGAAGATAATTTCGTGGCATTCATTTCGCCATCTGCTACTTGCCCGCAAAAAAAAAAACAGAACGCAGATCCCACGTAACTTGCGAATCAATGCTACGCAAGGTGACTCTGTTGTAAATTTATATTAGGTGAAACATTATGAAGTGGCGCTAAATATATGCAAGAAATTGGATGATAACAATAATTGGATGATAATATATATAAATATGAAATGGGATGATAATATATAAAAGAATGATAACATGCCATGAATAGTCTATGACACTCACCGCATATGATACTCAAAACGTTGTTGGAAAGGGAGTCCGACGTTGACATGGGAGAAAAACTGTGTGAATGAAATTCGAAAGGGTATTTTCAATTTTTTAGATAAATAATATTTGAAATTTTGCCTAAACGGCGATTTCATTCCCGACACCGTTCACCCTAATTTGAAAAGTATTTCGATGGAGTCACTCTCAGAATGCTTTTCTCACACGACAGCCTTCGGATTCAGTCTTTTGTCTGCCCAGGAACTTCCAGGAACTTTTTATCTGGAATACCAGGCTTCAAAGCTTTTTTTTTCGTGCTGCTCCTCAGGTGAATAGCAGAACCTATAAAAACATATTTTGTGCACTAGTCAAGTATGAAATGATGCGAGAACAAGACTTTTGAAAGCCAGCGTGAGAAAGACACAATTTAAGCTTCACTTATAGAATTTTAATTGAGTTTAATAGAGCAGCACATTTTAGAAATCTTAATCACGGTAGCAGGAGTGCAGGACCTCTAACTTTAAGCTTTTGAATATATTGGCAAGAAATCTGAATATACGCGATTCTCTGAATATACGCGATTTGTTTCCACCTATAATTTACACACATTTTAAGAGCTTCTAATTACAGCTTCTAATTACACAATAGATGAAGAGAGCTTCTTAGATGACTACATGAAAATTTCAAGTAGCTAAAACATTGCTTTCCAGATGCCCATTTTGCCTACACACAGGCCGACAATGCTAAGTGAGTGAAATTAATAATTTACTCACCATGTATGCCAAAGATCCGCCACATGCTGCGATTCCAGCTGGCCCCGTCACAGGTCATGGAGTCAACATGCAAGCCCGCTCGTTCAGCCAGGACGGTGCGCTCTACTATGATTTTTGCAAGCGTAGCTGCTTGGACATTGCCTTTCGAGGCAAAAACGCCAAGTATTTGTGTCCAACTCCCTAAAAAATGGGCAAGAACAGTGATAGTGCAAGATTACCATGGTACTTATGTCATGTGTTTGACAGTAGTCTCTTTTTAAAACAACTTACCGGTGTAGGGTTGAAACAGCACAACCATCCCGCCCACATTTTGCGACGACGAACTTGACACTACAACAGGTCGAACACTGACAGCTGTCAAACGCTGAGCAAAGCATGGGACGACAGGAGCTTGGCGGCTCTCATGGATGGATGGATGGATGGATGGATGGATGGATGGATGGATATGGCTGTACCCTTTAGATCGGGCGGTGGCTAGCGCCACCAAGCCGTAATACCTAATGAACCAAAAACTATATTTTTTTCCTTAAATAATGAGTTTGAGGATTCGTACTTTGCAGTGAAGAGTTTAATTTTCACTCGTGCCTTGACTTTAGCCACCAATCAGATAACCTCCTTCTAGTTAAGTCTACCCGCTTAAAGTTTATTTTGCCCTCCCGGTCCCTAAACCCCAGTGCTTTGAAAAACTCTGCGCCATCATCCTGAACTATAAGGTGAAGCCCTTTACAGAACATTATCAAGTGTTCGGCAGTTTATTCTTCCTCTCCACACGCACTGCATACTGTGTCTACCCCTTCGTATTTGGCCCAATATGTCTTGGTTCGCAATACTCCCGTCCTGGCCTCAAACAGTAGAGAACTACCCCGAGTATTATCATAGATCCTTTCCTTGGCAATTTCCTGCTTAAAAGTTCGATAGATCTCTAGTGCGGACTTCTTAATCATGCCCATTCTCCACATGTCAGTCTCCGTTTCCTTCACTTTCGTCTTAACCGATAGATCTTTTTGGTTTGGCCACCTGCTGTTTTCTAAGTACTTACCAGTCAACTTCCAGGTTCGCTTCCTCCATTTTGTATCGACATTCTTTATGTACAAGTAGCTGAAAACCTTCCTAGCCCAACGCTCTTCCCCCATTTCTCTCAATCGCTTCTCAAATTTTATCTTGCTACTAGCTTCCCTGCCCTCAAATGATGTCCATCCCATATCACCTTGTACTCCCTAATTTGGTGTATTCCCGTGAGCTCCTAAAACAAGCCTACCTATTCCACGTTGCTAAATTTCTAATCTTGCTTGAACTTCTGATCTCATGCACAAGACCGCATTGCCGAACGTCAGCCCAGGAACCATGACCTCTTTCCATATTCCTCTCACAACATCATACCTATTGTAATTCCAAAGTGCCCTATTTTTCATGACTGCTGCATTCCTGTTACCTTTAGTCGTCACGTATATTTCGTGTTCCCTCAGATACTCGGTCCCATTGCTTATCCATACGCCCAGATATTTGTATTTATCTGTTTTCACTAGCGTGACCTCCTGTATTCTGAGCTCACTACTTTCGTTGTCATTGAATATCATGACTGTGTATTTTTCCTTACTGAATCTAAAATCTAACCTATCTCCCTCATTACCGCAGATGTCCATCAATCTCTGCAAAGCTTCCTTGTTGTTGGTCATTAGCACTATATCATCTGCGTACATTAATGCTGGTAGTGCCTGATCAATACGTTTTCCTTGTTTGACTAAAGAGAGGTTGAAGCCCAGTCCACTTCCCTCTAATTTTGCCTCTAATCCTTGTAGGTACATCATGAATAATAAGGGTGACAGGGGGCACCCCTGCGTAAGACCCCGTTTTACCTCTGCAGGCTTGGATACCTGTTTTTCCCACTTTATAACTACCTTGTTACCTTTATAGATACCCTTTAAAAGATTAGTGACTACATGTTCCACGCCTAGTGTGTGCAGTATTCCCCACAATTCCTCTTGAACCACGCTATCGTACGCTCCCTTGATATCCGAAAATGCTAGCCACAAGAGCCTGTGTTCCTTTTCTGCTATTTCGATGCACTGCGTCAGTGAGAACAGATTGTCTTCCAACCTCCTGTGTTTCCGAAACCCATTCTGCAGTTCCCCCAGCACCCCCTCATCGTCTATCCACGCCTGCAGTCTTTCCCTAATAATCAGCATCGCCAGCCTGTAGACCACTGATGTCACTGTTATAGGACGGTAGTTCTTTATGTCAGCTTTGTCCCCCTTTCCTTTATAAATCATGCTCATCCTGCTAAGTTTCCATCCATCGGGAACTTCACCATCGATTATTATTGTGCTCACTGCCTCTCTCAAAGCCTGTTTAGACTTCGGACCTAATGTCTTTATCAGCCTAATTGGAATGCCATCTGGGCCAGTTGATGTACTACTAGGAACCCTTTTCTCAGACCTTTCCCACTCTTGTTGTGAAAATGGAGCCATTGCACCACTTGATTCATCCTTGTCTATTGTGGTGCATAAAGTACTTCTTTGTTGAAATTTTTCTGTCACCCTTGTTCTTATATATTCAATAGCTTCGTCCCCTTCTAGCCTAGCACCTTGGGCTGTAGTTATAAAACTCGGCTCTAGGCTCGTCTCATTTCTGAGGGAGTTTAGATGGTTCCAAAATTTCGCAGCTACCTTTCTATCTTTATTATGTACTTCTGCCAGCCACTGAGCTCCCTTCCTTCTAATCTTTTCATTGATCAGAAGAGATACATCCCTTCTACAGCTTAGAAAGGTTGCCCATTTTCTTTCAACATCATCTGTCGGTTCACCCCGCTGCTTAGCATGTCTGTGTTCCCTAGAGGCATCTTGACGTTTTGCTATGGCTCTCTTAACTTCCTCATCCCACCAACTTTTGGGTTTGCACCCACTCGTCCGGCAGCGCTACTTGCGGCCACTGCGCGCAGTCATCACGTGCGGGGCCACCCTCTCTCGTACGGAATGCGCGCGCTCCGCACACTAGCCAATATATTCTAGGCACTATACTCTCGCAACACATGCTCCGGTTGCTGGGGGCGAGGATAAGCGCGCGCCCACAGCTGTTGCCATAGGAGAGGGAGTGAGGGCAGAGAGAACACCTGCCGGCGCGCGGCCACTGTCGCGGACGCCACCACCGGATGCTTGACATAGTCCGGCCAACCTCCTTAAGCCCGACTAAGAAATGCATTCGCATTTGAAAATGCGCTTCGTGGTCTGGTCGGTTCGCGCTGCGGAATGAGAAGTCGTAGATTCGACTCCCGGAGACAGAACTTTTTCCAATCCTTTTTTTTTTATTTGCCATCTTCTGGTGTACATTTCGCAACGTCATATCTATGATGGAAAAACGTCAATGAAGCCGTGGTGGATGCACCCCAGCATCCTACATTTTTGTGTTAAAAAGCCCGTGCACTCCTTCAATATACAAGCTTCATTTGATATGCTGATCAGAATCTGCTTTTGAGAAATTGCCAAGTAACAGTCACGACATTTTGTGCACAGATTGTTATGGCGTTGTACAGCGGTGCGTCCGGACCATTCGCTGGGATGATAATTGAGGCCATCTGTCTTCCGTGGACCAACACTAAGGTAAGCTTGTACAAGACCCGAACCAGACTTCTCTGGATAGATAGATAGATAGATAGATAGATAGATAGATAGATAGATAGATAGATAGATAGATAGATAGATAGATAGATAGATAGATAGATAGATAGATAGATAGATAGATAGATAGATAGATAGATAGATAGATAGATAGATAGATAGATAGATAGATAGATAGATAGATAGATAGATAGATAGATAGATAGATAGATAGATAGATAGATAGATAGATAGATAGATAGATAGATAGATAGATAGATAGATAGATAGATAGATAGATAGATAGATAGATAGATAGATAGATAGATAGATAGATCTGCAGCCTTCCATGTCCACACTAGTGCTGAGGCATGTGTGAGCCCCCTTCAATTCCACTTCCTCCCAAAAGATACCATTCCTTTTAGGTTTACTGTACATTATTACTTCTGCACCTAATGCTTTTTCTTCTTCTTCTTTTTTGTTCTTTGTTGGTTTTGAAAAATGGGTGGACTATCTATGCTACCTGAAAGAACTAACTCTTAGTTGATAGGTTTCAGAGCAGTCTGTGATGTTTCGTTTCGTTCCGTTTTATAATGATGTTTCGTGCTTGCTGTTGTAAGAAATGTCAAATCACAATTATCACAGCACAATACCTTCATTTGCGTAAACTAATTAGCATTTTTTGGAGTGTCGAGTTACTGTGAAGGCCTGTAGCAAGAACAATGCTGCCCCTGTTTCATATTTTGTCGTCATATTCAGCTTAACCACTGAATATGACGTCTTGTAGTCCCACCCTGGGGACATTGCAAAAAAACAAATTTTCAGCAGTCACATAGTTATTTACAGGATCATCGAACGATGTAGTAACGCGGAAAAATAGTCATAAAGGTATAACAAATGAACAAAATGAGGCACATTTTATTTTTCTAAAAAGCTTGCACGTCAACTAATATTTTAGTTTCAAGATGTGCCCCTTCTTCGTTGGGACACGCTCGAAGAATTGTATTTTTTTTTGTAAATGACCCTTTTGCAGTCTGTAGGTATCAGTCATATACACTCTTTCGAGAGTGCATTCGCGCTGTTAAATAAATTTGTGTTTCGGAGCTCATTGTTGATAATGCCTGTCTCCACAAACCATTTGATGACGCAATAAGGTACAGCATGCTGCAACTTGAGCTTAATTGCTATCTATAGAACTGTATTACTATGCCTCAAGCGGGCAACGATTGTGTAGTACGATTAAGATACCATTTTTTCCTAATATAAGGTATAAGACAAACAACAATAAAATGCCAGTTTTATATATAAAAGGAATGAACACCATTAAGATTGTGTTTCATCTAAAACACGAGAGCAAGAAACTGGCGCAAAACGAAATTAATTAGGCATGACAGTATTATAAGCCTCTTCTGTTGGGCTGGTTAATTGTTTTGTGTTTATTTTGCCTAGGCAGCGTGTTTAGTGCTGGTCAATAATTTATAATCGTGCAACAGTGTATTTTAGTGATGCTTCGTGATCGCAGGGCACCGCGATAGCTACATCAGCCGCTTTCGCTTTTGAGCTCTGGCAGACAGTGGGGCGGACGTTGTCCGGGCTGGAACCTCCGAGGATGAACACTACGCTTCTACACTGCACCAACAATGCTACTGTGCTCTGTTCTAGCGAAGGCCTTGCTTACGCCTCTCAACCGGTGCCGGGCACCGCTAATCTGACATGTGGTCGAACAGGAATGCCTGAAGTCAGGTTCGTACCAGTAGCCAGCTACGTGGATCCGCAGTCTATTTCATTCCAACACATCGAATGCTATACTCTCGCCACTAGATTGCAGCATTAGTTGTTGACGTAGAAATGGTCAAACGGCTATCGTTCTTCTGAGCGACAACAGCGATGCCTGTATGCATCGTTAACCATAGCGGGTGCCCCTGTAGAAGTCTTGTCAATACCTATAGGTCAGCTTTAATCCTGACTTGCAAACAGAAGACCATCGTTTTTTTTTTCAGTATATAACGGCGGGCTACAAGATGATGACACGGCAAAACGAAGACTTAATTGCCTAGGAGTCTCCCAAATTGCTGCATTAGACCACAAGATTTGTCAGTATGCAATTTCACCGGGTCAATTACGTAATTAAGCCTAAGCTTAATGCAGTACCGCACTTGGCGCTCTGATCGCTCAAACACTGTTGGCGCTACTGAAATTCTACACACGAGGACGAAGCTTGCGAATGTTAGTGATCGCGCATTGGTTATAAATGTGTCATTAGCGACTATAAATACCATAGTTCCTCTGACGGTCATGCCGCGTGTTGTGCGTGTTGTGTCTACTTAACCTGCCTCACAAAACGCACTTAAATTTCTGGCCTACGCCACTGCGCGCTGCGTGAAACGTGTCACACTGTGTAGTGATAGTACAAAAAATGTTTTTTTTCACTTTTTCCGTTTTTTCGTACATACCAAACAAGGTGTCATAAAAAAACTATGCTGCAGTTTTGAGATGACATTGACCACAAAGGGTGCATTTGCAGATAATATAAATAACGAAAAGTGCTACATCTTTCCCAGAAATCGCGATGAACCATGCATCCACTGTTCAAAACGCCAGAATACAAGGACAACCACTTTGGCGGATTCCCCTTGCCAGCCTGTTTGGTTTGTTCTAACTCCTACAGCATTCTACCTATCGACTCTCCTATTGAATCAGGAGCTTATATTGACGTCCAGTGGAGCTTGGTGCTGAGCCCTCTTCTGTTTAACGTGGCACTCTCGGGCATTGCCCCCAGTAGACTGCCAGTTCTTTTTTTCCATGTTTCATTTAAGCCAATGACGTGATGTAATGGACCCGTAGGTAGAGGATGCGTACGCTTTCCATTCAGTGCTCGCTGCAACGGACGTTAGACGCAGTGACAGCTTTTCATGGCTATAGCTCTCTTACCTTGCCCACAGCCAAGACAAAGGCCATGCTAGTTTATCATTTACATCCGCTCGGCACTTCACCAAGCAGCCGAAGGTTCTCCTCCCATGCCAGCCTTGCAGAAAATTGTCGGTAGCCTCAGACTCCCCATTAACCACAAGCTCACGTGGATCAAGACAGCCAATTCGTAGGTGCACCTGGTGCTCGGAGCCGTCGGCAAGCTACAGCAGCCAGGTTGTGATTGCTCAACTAACTGCGTGTTCTGACTCAACCAAGCCGCATAAAAATCCGTGCTGCTGTATGTCACCCCGTTGCAGCCAGGAGGAAGCAGCTATAGGGATTGCACAAAGGTGCAATAAAAAATATAGTGGGACTTGCAATGCAGTTGCCGGTCCCTGCAATGCTGACAGATAATAGAAAATGGCCACTCTTTTTCTGATTTTGCTCTAACATCTCCTGGAGCACGTCGACCCCTTCATAAGCTCCGGGTGGTAGATCCCTGCTGGCCAGGCTTTGCAGTCAGCCGTTTTTTTTCTGGATGGAAGGCCTTTGCCTGCTGCGTGACTAAACGATAATGGGCCTGCCTCTGGCAGCCTCCTGCCTCCACCACACTACCACCCAGCGGACTTCAACGTTTCGCATGGTAGGGTTACCCAATGACGGACACCAGCTGCTGCTCCGTAACAGTCTGCTGCTTGAAAACTCCACTATCAATAAGAAATGAGGCAGCTGGTGTTCACAGAGTTCAGTCTAACAGATCCGCCGCGGGCGCTTGCGCCGTCCCGGCTACCCGCAATGCGAGCTCCTGTTCGCCGTGAGCTCCACCGCAGCAGAGCTAGAGGGTCTCCACTTAGCCGCTGCCTTCCTAGCAGAGGACCATTCTGAGAAGCTAGTGCCAGCTCTTGGCGACTCGAAACCAGCACTCCAAAGCCTCGCGAACCATCGTCGATCTGGGCTTACAAGGTACTTGTTGAGCTCCAAGTCCTCCTCACTGTCTGCCGCAGGTGTTTGCTTATTTTTTCGTTGGATAACAGCACAACTTCGAATCGCCGATGTAGCGAGGAACGTGACACGAGAAGGCTACTGACGTGATCATGTCGGTTTTGCCCCTTTTCTTCGAACATAGCTGAAACGGAGCAGCTGCGCCTGCCGGCATGCAGTTCGCCAGGTGCATGAGCTCGTTCTTTTTCGTTCGCACCACGTGCTCTGGCATGAGTTTCGAGACACGCGCGGCGCAGTGGCTAGTTAAATAGTGACGGTGATATATTGTGATGATGATGACGCGACACCGGCAATAAGCAAGTGGGCACCCTTGTCACAACCACTCATCACACTGGTGTACTCCTTACATGACAGTCGGAGCCTCTAATTTCTTGAGGCAGGCCTCGAAACAACTGCTGACAGCACTCCACCCGGATGGCAGTGTAGTGAGAACCTGCCAATGGCAGCCACCCTGATCCCACCATACCACGTCCAACAGATGTATGCTTAGAGCGAATGTTTGACGATCAAGAGTTTGAGGTATTCTACTGTGGGAGAACAATAAGCTTTTCTAGTATCACTTCTGCAAGAAGTGACTGATGTTTTAGAAAAAAACGCTTGATGATTTTGTACTCTACTATTGGAGAACATTGACAGTCCCAACACAATGATTCAACAAAAAAGGCATCTCTTTAGAAAAAAATGTTCAATGGTTTAAAGTACGATTCGTTCTACAATACGACAGCGTTAAGCTGTCCCGTGTCATTTAATAACCGTGACTACAGTCGATGTGTTTAGAAAAAGTGGTTCGCGATTTATAGTACTTCGTTCTCTACTATGGTAGAGCATAAAGTCGTCCACAGACCATGAAACAACAAGGTCTGTCTACGAAGTGTTTTGAGATTTTTTTCTCACAAACAGTCGACATTAGTAACAATCCAACAGAACATCCTGACGGAACACAACACGCAGAGACACACCAAAAGTTGTTGCAAAAAGTATGTTTACATAAGTACATTACATGACAAACGAAAACACAAATTAAACTTAATTATGTATATGTTACGCACTTACACGGTATTTACATGTTACTGAACAAATATCAGCCTACCTAAACCTGGCAGGCTGGAAAACAAGCGTTCATCTCACAGATGAACACAAAAGGGTAGGACCAGCTCCAAAGGAATTCCACCTCACCGAGAAAAAACAGCTCCTCCGACAGAGCAAATAGCAGCTCGGTGCACAGTGACTCCAAGATCGGGAAGAGAGGGCGACGGTGACGGCCTGCTGCAACCGCAGGCCGTCGCTGTTGCAAGCACCAGAAACCATGAGAAGACCGGAAAAGCACCCTGGAAAACAACGCCCATGCTGAAGAAACGAAGCAATGTACTCCGAGGCCATGAAATCCAGCATGCACGGCCCTCCAGAAAACACCAGCAACATCATCATCATCATCATCATCATCATCATCATCATCATCCTGACTACGTCCACTGCAGGACAAAGGCCTCTCCCATGTTCCGCCAGTTAACCCGATCCTGTGCTTGCTTCTGCCAATTTTTACCCGCAAACTTCTTAATCTCATCTGCCCAACTAAACTTCTGTCAGCCCCTAACCCGTTTACCTTCTCTGGGAATCCAGTTAGTCAGCCTTAATGACCAGCGGTTATCCTGTCTACGCGCTACATACCCGGCCCATGTTCATTTCTTCTTCTTGATTTCAGCTATGATATCCTTAACCCCCGTTTCTCCCCTAATCCACTCTGCTCTCTTCTTGTCTCTTAAGGTTACACCTACCATTTTTCTTTCCATTGCTCGCTGCGTCGTCCTTAATTTGAGCTGAACCTCTTAGTAAGTCTCCAGGTTTTTGCTCCGTAGCTAAGTACCGGCAAGATACAGCTGTTATATACCTTCCTCTTGAGGGATAGTGGCAGTCTACCTGTCATAATTTGAGAGTGCTTGCCGAATGCGCTCCACCCCAATCTTATTCTTCTAGTTACTTTAACCTCGTGGTTCGGCTCCGCGGTTATTACCTGCCCTAAGTAGACATAGTCTTTTACAACTTGAAAGGCACTATTACCTATCTCGAAGCGCTGCTCATTTCCGAGGTTGTTGTACATTACTTTCATTTTCTGCAGATTCATTTTAAGACCCACCTTTCTGCTCTCCTTGTCTAACTCCGTAATCACGAGTTGCAATTCGTCCCCTGAGTTACTCAGCAATGCAATGTCATTGGCGAAGCGCAGGTTACTATGATACTCTCCATTAACTCTTATCCCTAACTGTTCTCATTCTAAGCTTCTGAAAACCTCCTGTAAGCACGCGGTAAAAAGAATTGGGGAGATTGTGTCCCCCTGCCTTACACCCTTCTTGATTGGTATTCTGTTGCTTTCTTTATGAACTACTATGGTAGTAGTTGATCCGCTGTAGATTTCTTCCAGGATGTATACTTCATCGACGCCCTGATTCCGCAGTATCTGCATCACGGCTGATATTTCTACTGAATCAAACACCTTCTCGTAATCTATGAAGGCTATGTATAGTGGTTGGTTATATTCTGAGCATTTCTCTATTACCTGATTGATAGTATGAATGTGGTCGATTGTTGAGTAGTTTCTTTGGTTGATTGAATTCTAATGTTTTCTTTACTCTGTTAGCAATTACCTTTGTAAATAGTTTGCATACTACAGAGAGCAAGCTAATCGACCTGTAATTCTTCGAGTCTTTGTCATCTCTTTTCGTATGTATTAAGATGATGTTAGCATTCTTCCAAGACTCTGGTACTCCTTCTGTCAAGAGACACCTCGTAAACAGGGTGGCTAGTTTTTCTAGCACAATCTGTCCTCCATCTTTCAGCAGATCTGATGTTACCTGATCCTCACCAGCAGCTTTGCCTCTTTGCATGCTCTCCAAGGCTTTTCTGACTTTTTCTATCATTACTGGTGGGGTGTCATCTGGCTTACTGCTAGATCTTATAGCATTCAGGTCCTGGTTGTCCCGGCTACTGTGAAGAACAGATTTGAAAAATCGAAAGTGAACTGTGCCTTCACTTTTTTCAGTGATGAGATGGTCAAGGGTTTGTATGCATATAAGGAAGAGATCGAGAGAGTATGGGGCGTTGGCTCTAGTGATGCAACAGTGTCATTTATCAGAAGAATGGCTAGGCTGATTGCAGCCATGACTTCCCGCTGCAGCCGCGGTGCCATGCGTCCCAACTCGCCAGTCCTGGCTGAAGTGGAGGAATTTATTGCATATCTAGATGCGTGGGAAGGAAACGTTCGAAAGCTGGGCTTCTTCAGCCAGGGTACTGCAGAAGGGCTTCGCGTTACTCTGAAAAGCACCATGTCGATTTTCGAATATCTCACAAAAGAGCTTGGTTACAAGTACTTGCTGACATCAAGACTAAGCCAGGATCCTCTGGAGAATGTGTTCGGAATCTTACGGCAAATGTCGGGAAGCAACGACCACCCTTCGCCAAACCAGTTTCTGCTTTCGGCAAATTGTCTGTCGTTCTGCAGTTTGGCGAAGGCACCTGCTAACGGAAATGTGTCCCCGTCAGTGCTGAAGAGCCTCATACATGGTAGCCACAAAGACCGGAGAGAGTTCCAGATGAAGCTTGACGAGCTCATGGACATAGGGTGTCTCAATGAAGTACATGAAATCCTTGAATCGTCTGGCATCCCAACAGATCACTGCGCAATGGTTTCGGTAAAAAGCGACTCCCGAGTTATGCATTACGTTGCTGGATATGTCGCCCGAAGGATGCTGAGCCAAACCAAGTGCCCTGAATGTGCAAAAGCCCTTATCCGACCCCGCGATTCTGATACGCCCGCATATGCTTGCTTAATCAGAGAAGTAGACCGGGGTGGGCTGATCTACCCATCTGATGAACTGCAGGCTTTTATCGAAAACATGGAAGACTCATTCGCGCGCTGCTTTAGCTTCAGCAAGCTTAAAGCAAATAGCATAATCGACTTCATTTCTGCGTTGACAAGAAACCGGCTAACTCATCTTGGCTGCGAAAAAAATTCCAGAGATGTTACTAACAGGCTCGTCAAGTTTTATACAATTACAAGGCTGCACTTCATTGTAAAAGCGGAAAACAAGGCACGGGAGGGCAAGCGACGGCAGCGAATGCACTATTTGAAGCTTCGTCGCGTAACGTGAATATGTGTGGAGTTGCGCTTTCATGTGATTGTAATTTAGAGCTGCTTGCTGTATGAGATTGGCGATGTACAAAAATAAAGATGCAGGCTGTTAATTCCCTGAACGTTGCGCATGTATACAATTTTTATTAAAATTTCCTTGATTGAATATACGTCACTCGGTGTGTAGAAAATTCACCAGACACGAAGCTCATCAAAAAAGTGAACAGCTGCGAAAACTACAATATAATAAAATCGTTAAAAGTTACGCAATGAAATGTAAAGGGAGGTACCGAACGTTGCGATTGTGAGTATATGATCGTTTTACACCGACGTTTCAAATGGTATTCGAACTTATACGCACGGTCTTGTCGTGGAGTACGCCGCCTTGCCTTTTGGGTGCTACCGCGTATGTCTGCATGTCATTAAAGGTAGTTCGTTGCCTTAATCTCGGTATACATTCCGTGCTTAAATTTTCGTTTAAAACACCCCATTGCTAGTGCACACCGCTGCATTCCAGTTATTACATGGAGGTCGCAAGCTCTGCAAAGTGCGCATACCTTCTCGTGCAGCGCCTGGCCTGTTTGGCCGTCAAGGACGCTCGCCCCCACCGACCGATCTAAAAAGCTACAGCAGCGCCGCTGCTGCCGCCATGATCTGTTGCTACACTCCGCAGCTGGTGATGCTCCCACCTCCCCCTTCTGGCCACCATAACTCTACTATAGTGATACTGCCGCGTGGCTTCTAGTCACCCTAGCGTGGCCGTGCGCGTGGCCCTGTCAAGCGCAGCCATCTTTGGTTTTTCTACCAGTGTTGACAGCACACAGAGTGTTGGCTAGAGTTGCGAGTAGGGTTAATTTTTTTTCCTGTAGTTTAACACTGCCGGGTCCCGCAACAGGTTTGAGCGTTTTGAGCAAAAAGGTGTAGTGCATGCACCACGCTCTCAAGATTCTGTCTGCGAAGATTTAAAACGCTGTGTGTCGCTGAAAGATGTAAAATTTCTGACTGGACGCCGCTAGGCCACCTTCTCGTGGGTGCGTGTCCCATGATGGAGGGTGTGACGTACAACAATAAATGACGCAGCTCTTACGTCGCTCCTGCGTGTACACATTGCTGCTGTGACGTCACTCACTGTACACTCCTAATCAGGTTCTGGGTAAATACTCGCTGTATACTGAAAACGAGACGAAAAATGTCCCACTCGCTGGTTATATCCAGCACCTTAAATAGAAGCCACTTGTGAGCATAGCACGTAATCTGCTGCAGAGCGGATGAACCAAAGCCGTGAGAAATAAAACCTATAAAGAAAACGGGAGTGCTTTTTATTTATTTTCATTTTTGAATCTCAGGGAAATGCTATACACCCTTATCGGCCTCCGTTTAGCATGCATTCGTCTTCTGGCGGTTCTCGTGTGGTGTCGCCTTAACATCGCTTGGCGCGTGTGTGTGTGTGCGTGTGTGGTTGTTTTTTTGTGCGTGGTTTCTGACAGCAACTTCAGTGGTGTGACCCGATGTATCACGCGGTTAAAATACATGATCCATGCCAGCCCCTCCAAACTTGCGCGCAATTAAGGATCCGTCACTCAAACAGGCAATGCACTACCGAGAACGCCCAAACGACGCAGCATGCACGGCGGGGCTCAGGAGGGCCATGTGCAAATGACAATGCGTGTGCATGACGTGTTGATTTGTAAACGTGATGTGATCATGCGGCTCCGGACCGAAGTGGGCACCCAAGGTATTGGGCTTGCGATGACTGCATGCAAGAGGCGAGTGGCAATAGTTTTACATCGCATCACGGTTTGGTGACCGTAACGAAGTAGTTATGCACATCATCGTCACGCGAAGCTTTTCATTGGGCACGCAATGATTTCCAGTGTTTAACTGCAATTTCTTGTGTGGCGTGATGAAGGGCCCTTTAAGAAGTGAATTACAAGCAAAACAGAAACCGCATACACCTCACATTTCTCTTTCTTTTGATGCACACTCTCCTATCAGCTGACGGCTTTGCACTTTTCCGCATTCATTCTCTACGTACCCACGGATGCATTGTTCTCTTCCCAGCGCTACTTGTATGTCTCTAGGGTCGCTTTTGAATTTCTTCGCGACACTGGACAACCATGTACACAAACTCCTGGTCACGTCTATGAACGCCACTCTTTTGCGCTTCTCCCGCGTTTACATCACGCATTTAGGGCTGCTGAAATAGCATCTTTTCCTCTCGTCATCATCTCCTCCTCATCCCACCACTCACGCGATGTCAGAGCTGCGGCGGTGGCCGCCGCGTCCCATTTCACTGCTGCTAGCGGTTGTTTTTCAATAGTTAGTTGAAGAGCAAAAGGACATGGTTAAACCGCATAGAGTTCGGAAAGGGCAACGTTGCCCTGGGACACGAGTAACGGCCTCAAACCACGCAAGAGACTGAAATTTGAGCTTTAATAGCGTTCATATTGGTGCTGATTTCGAAAATAACCATTTAAAGGTACTTACAGTCATTTAGGCATGAACGCCAAAATATAGGCATTTATAAGCACTACAAGAACACTATAATTAAAGCCCTTCTTAGCCTCTAATTCATGCTCTTATATCAAAACGACATGATAGGAACGCAAGAAACAAAACAGGTATTTGCCTAAAATCTGGTCTCTATTGATGACAGACAAGCCAACACACCATCAGGTATTCCCAGGGAGGTTTTTTAAAAAATTGCTGGAGTGAAATTCTTGCCCACGATTGAAGCCTTGCCAACAGTATGATGGTGCCTGCGGCAGTCATCTTACTAGGGGCATGATGAGCTGTTGGCGATCGGCGATTGCGAAGGAGCGTTTTCCTCGCACGCCCAACGAGTTTAACGTGGCAACCTCTTCGGGTAAGATAGTGCTCAAAGTGCGTCCTTGAGTTACCAGTTTTCTTTAATAAGCCTTGAAATCAAGGCAAATTTTATTGGAGAGTAAGTCACCGATACTAGTCTCCGCGGAATATTTCTTCGGAAACAACTATCTTTTATTTTCAATAAACGTAGCCTTTAGACTAACAAATCAGAGTCACTTGATGTCTAAGTTGGCACCACCAGAATATAGCTTGTTTCTGATATCTTTGGAGGGCCGCAAGGCTGACTCAGGCCGCAATGCTGAAACTGGTAGGTGTTCTGTGGCTTGCGGGAGCTTCCACTCCAGCATTTTTTTTAAAACCTCCTTGGGTATTCTAGAAACCACGGGAGTGTGTTACTAAACTGCATCGCTGCTCTTCCTGGTGCTTTAACGTTTAATTTCAAGCACGTGTACAGTGCACGCGCGCTCTCCTGTATTTGGCAATTAGCTCATTCCATGGCTCCTTCTATCGCTTCAACCGCGCGTGCATTGGAACCCAGACAACGCAAACACAACCTCAGGACGTCCTTAGTATGCCTCCGTGAGGACACCCTCAGAATGTCCTCTTATGGTACTAGAATGGCAATAATCCCGTCCCCTTGTCCATACACATAACAACCTCAGCACATCCTCAAAACAACACTTCGGGACTTTTTCAGTATCTTTTCAGAACAACGATTGCGTGGCCGGTTCGGTACAGTGATGCACTACTTAGGATTTACTTGTTTTTATGATATTTTCATACATAAAAAGAAAAACACCTGCGAGGTATCGTGTATATATACTGTATCAATCAAGATAGAGGTGACAAAACAAAGCTTGTTGACTCGAAATTTATTTAACAGTAATTAATCACAACTGACAGCTTTGTCAGGCATTCGAGTCCACGTATAGTCTGAAAAAGAAGAGCAGTATCAAGGCAGTCAACACAGCTCAATCAACCACGTTTGTAATCTTTCTCAAATGTTTGACACAGTGTCCTCATCACCACGTGTATCGTGCCCAATGCACTCACTAGTGTTACAGGCTTCGCTATGACAGCCTACCAGTACACTCGACTTGGGCTTTGACTTGACTTTCCCGAGGTCGAGCTATGTGTCATATGCAGAAGTCGATCCTTTTCACGTTGGGACCAGGCTGCTTCAAAGCACAATTAATCGCGATTGGCTGGTGTTCCAGAATGCTTCGAACCACACCTCGCCGCGGTCGGCTGATGACAATACATCCATGATCAGTCTGAACGTTGAGCAGCCCAGTGCACCCATCAACACAGCAATTTACCTCCCGCCGTCACCTATGACTTACACTCTCCCAAATATCTCACTTTTAACCATGCGCACAAACAACAAAGGACACGAACCTTCACTAGTACACAGCACCTTCCCTGACAGACCCCAATTTGACAGTCAGTTGACTTGGCTTCACTTGGCTACTTGACTATCCACAATGGTGCCGCATGGTCAATGGTTGCCAGCTGCTAGTTTGTTATTACGCGCTACAGCAGCGTGTAATGACTAATTTAAGGTTGTGACATTTAAGAACACAATGTTTCAAATGTATATTTCGCAATATCAGGTTCGTTATCCAAGCCAATTATTTACGCGTGTCTCATTAAGCGGAAGACATAATTTGAAAGTTGTCTGCCAAATTAAAAGAAAACAAACGAGGCAAAAATATACAATAACTTTATAACTGTATGAAACGAATGTGGGGAGAAAGTTTTCACATATGAAATGCATGTACTTGGTGCGCAAAAATTTTGAGGAATCTAAGTGCTCAGTGCGATGCAATTGTCATCCCCAAAAGATCCTTGACAGGACATTTTCCGGACCAATTGTTGTCCTCAAAAAGCACTCGAAAAGACATTTCCAGGTCAAAACAGCTTGCGTCTTCCTCAGTAAGTACTAAGGTCAATGATAACTGTCCGAGGACGATTGTACCATACGAGGACGACCTCAGGACATCGAGTGTTGTCTGGGAAGCGGGAGGGAGTGCAATGTCTCACTTTTGCGGCAGATGTGGAAGCGGAGAGCGATGATGTAGTAAAAAACGCTTCAGTTGCACGAACACTTCTTCTCCGCGATATCATCGCCCGGGCGATTCCACGCGGCTGCGTAAGTGACACCTTCCGCATCACGCGCATGTTCCAAAATCAATTCTTTCTAGTATTCACTCGGATTAAACGAGCCCACAAGCAGATTCAAAGGCAGAATAGAACGCGCATGCCCAGTACACTATCTCGAAGTTAGCCGCGAAGTAGTGAAAAGGCTGAACATTTTGCAACTGGCGCAAACTTAGAAACATGAAGAAGAGGGATACGGTGGTCGTGTTTCTAACTTTGCGCCAGTTACAAAACGTTCAGCAAAGAAAGGCCCCAACTCACCCAAAGACAAGTTCTACAGTCAAAAGGTGCCGCAATGCAGCTGGGCACGCATTTAAGTGGCCTCTGTAATTTTGCTTGCTACCGTATGTGTACGAAAAGCAAGGTGTTGCATCATCTTTGCCAAACAGCGTGAAAAACGAGGAGAGATAAACAAAGCACACAAGAAAGGGCGCCAAACTCGATAGTAGATGGTGTCTCCTCGTTTTTCGCGCTCTTTCGCAAACATGAAGCGCTATACCAACTGCAGACTCGAACCCATGCTCTTTAAAGATCTAGCACGTGAGCTCTGGCCAAACTGGGCAAAAGTGCATGTCTGCGCGCCATATATCAGCAGGTGCACTGCAGATTGCGACAGTGCGTCGGCATATCTGGTTGACCGATCGCGATATTCTGATGATTGTCTAATCACCGACTCGAATGGTAAGGCGGATACGTCAGCCGGATGGATCATCTGGATTTGCCGACGCACTCTCGACATGTCAATCAAACAATCAATCAATCAAAAGAATCTTTAAGTGTTGCAAAATATATAAATGCATTAGGGTTAGTATATACAGAAGGAGGCTCCATAGCACAAGGTTGAAAGGGGACCTCCTGTTAGAAGTATAAATGTTGATAAGTACAGCAAAATTACAACTAAAAGCGGCTAATAATTTTGAAAGGAATAAAAACAACACAAACATGCAATATAAATACCAGTAAAAATGGCAACAAACCAACACTTCTGCTGATAAAGAGCACGTTCGCAAGCAGTTTTGTTCAGTCTGGTCACAGCTCGCATTATCCATTTTACGTTAGCGTCACCAACATAATCCTGACTCCACAATTCCACTCAGACTTTTTTTTTTGGGGGGGGGGGGGACCAGTAAACGCGGCGTGTCGAACAGCCGCTTGTTGTAGCGTTCAGGTCTCCCTGACTGTGCAACTGAAAGCGGTACCATTTACCAGAGAAACCAGTCAATATGCCCGGAGCGTAGCTATCCAGCAGCGTTATATTTAGTCAATTATTTTAGCATTTGATATTGACAATCAGTTGTTGTTTCTCTTTTGGATTACAGGGGTGAAGATGTGTTCTTCCTGTACCGCCTGTCATCGTACTGGAGTTCCTTCTTTGCCATGTTAGCTACGGTAGCTCTCAGCCTCGTCCTCAGCATTTTCCTAGGTGAGAACAACACCGTCCACCTACTTCTATCTTCATGGCCTCTCAACACAACAAATAAGAAATAACATTGCAAGAAAAGAAACGGGCCCATGCATACCATCAAAGCAGCATCTTCACTGTTCTTTTCTCATTTCATGCTAAAACTTCTTGAACTGTTCTTCACAATTGTACAGCCATCTAGTTTCCCGAAATCTGGTAACACAGACTTGTTTTTAAAAAAAAACATGTTCCAAAGCAGTCTCGTCGAAATTGCAAGTTCTAAATGGCCGTTGGTATAGCTGCCGAACGTTCTATGCAAACAGAAATTACTGATTTTTCATTTGCAATGAGCTACATTTATTTGAATATATTTTTGTTGAAAGCAAATGAGTGTATAGGAGATGCCACGTTATTTCTATTGAAGTGTACTGATTATTAGTTTAATGGGAAAGAAAAGTCATCTGGCTGCTTGTGGTGACAAAATTCACAGCTGCGACCTTTCAATAGCTGAAGTACATTGCCGATCGTTTTCCCATACGCGTTCTTGGTTAAGAGAATTCGTTGCCTAGTGATTTGGTTCATAATGGTGAACTAGAGAACACTAGTTAAGTACGATGCTTGTTCCCGTACCTGAATTTGCTGCCCGTGCGTAATTTGCGCTATGTAGTTTACCGCATTCTTATTCATTTGTGTACGTGTGTTACACTGGGATCGTTAACGAACGCCACTCGCGACCAAGGCGACGAATTCAATCGACAGAGTGTGCCACATAACGTGATGTCTTTTTCGGAGATCGTACAGCTGACCAGTTCAACACTTGCGCGATACCTAGAGGCTTTGGTTTATGCTGTAACTATGTTATTTGGTTTTTGAACCCATGGGACAAGTGCGTTTCAACATACTATATGTGTCGAATGCCGGACTTGTATTGGCTCCTCACCACCGTGTTTGCCATTTCTACTTTGTCTGTTGTGAAACTGGTCCAGCACACTGCTGGTCTTAGGCTTATCTTAATTCAAGTCTGTATTAAGTGTCCTCTGATACTTAGCGCAAGTTTGAGATACTTGTGTACGCAATTGATGCAGGACATAAGGATGAGCTCAGAAAAAGCATGCCTCTCTCGAGTCCTGCCTTCCTGAGACTATGGGCAAAACTGCGACTCCTGCCAGATGAGACGAAGGTGAGCCTATAGTTGTGTTTTTTACCATTAAAAAATGCGCATAAGCCTTTTGCAACAGTTTCAGTGAACAATTCAAGTGGCATGAATCAAGTCAATTTTATTGCCTCATTCATCCGTCTTTTCACGTTGACCAATCCAGCACACTACTGCCTAGATGTGGTCACTACTGCCCATATGAATCACCAATGTTCGTTCGCTAACTACTGTCTCTGCTTTTGTTCTTGAAATCCTCTGTTCTTCATTGTGCAACACCTATAACAAGCGAAACAATGAATTATTGTGGTGAATTCTCGTAGACTACCAGTGTTGGCCATCTGTCTGTATATTAATCAAAAGGTCATAGTACACATCCGTCAAGACATCCGAATCTACACAACTACGCACTTGTATTGCGTTCTTGTGCCTCCATTGTGTTTATTCCTTGCGCTACTCTCCTATGGTAAGCTGCACTCCAACGCAGTTAACCGAGAATGTTAGTGAAGTGGAAACATCCTTCCCTACACGCCCGGTTTCAGGCTTGGCACCACTATAGTGCCTCATCAAAGAAAACTCTCTCTGCGCCCTTCCCCAGGTGTCACGCTAGTGGGGCTGCAACACCCTTGCCTACAAGCTTCAGCACTCCACAGTTTTCATTGAAGTTGTACGGCGGTGGTATGGTGTCTTTTTTGTTGTTGTTGTTGTGCACTTCATCGGTGTCATAACCTTCTCTCTGCTTACCTGAAGCATATAAACCCTTTCAGATCTTGTCACACATACCACGAAACACTGAGTTACTCATCGCATGCTTTTGCAGCGGCCAGGTGCAGAAGCCATTGTGAAATCCGAAGACGTCTGTTGTCAAGATGAAGTTGTCACCATGATCGCAGTCACGAAACTACCCGGTGGTAATCATTTGCGTGAAGACGGCATCTACCCACTTAGCTGAAGAATTAATATAGTTACGCTCATAGTTTGTAGAGCTGCAGTTTTCCTACTCCTCCTAAATTTAGGTGTCGTGCGCAACTAGACCTGATAGAAGTTGCTGCCGCAGCAATTCGTGACAATGAGTGATTACAGTCACTGCACGATAATCGCGTTTCAATCTCGTCATCCGTGAACTAACATTTTTATGAGTGGCGTGAGCTACGACCATGACATGGCCTCATCGTCCACGTCTTGTCTCTCGTTTCTCAACAATATCAACTTTCGCTCGTGGTGTTGCTCATATTTATGCTTCTGTTAAAATGGCTATGGAACTGTAAACAACTGGTTGTATAAAACATATCCAACTGCTCAACATATGTCTCTGCAAACAAACATTTTTACTTGCCGCTAGCGTCATTTTCTTACGTTTAAATCTATAACAAACTTACAACAGATGTCGCCTTCTCTCTGTATGATTCGCATAACATCGATTCCCAAGGTACGTAGGATCTGCCTTTTCTTTTCTTCTTCAAAATCTCGGAAGATGTTTATCCGAGTCTTTTTGGAGGAAATTCAGTGTATATTGGAATTCAATGTTTGTTTTAGCTTTATAACTTGTAGCAATGTGTTATTATTAACATATTTGCATAAATATGCATTTCATCGTTGCTGATGTTCATTTTTTGTCATTCATTCATCTTCATTTTAACACTTGCTGTTTATTTACCCCGTTAATAAGGCCGCTGATGTGCACTGCTGTAGAATCGCCAAAGTGTATTGATGAAATTTAGCTTCTCGGTCAAAAATAAAGGACCTGCTGTTATTATTACTATTCTCAATACTCCCAAATCTAATATGAAACAATGTGTGAAAAAGAAAACATGCGAGTATTGCGTCTAACAAATAAACAAGCGCTTAAATTTACCCTTCTTTTCTTCGAACACACCCACAAAATTATTTTATGGGTCTGAAATGTTTGAACACTCACACTCATATATAAATGAGTACAATAGTACTTGAATACAAAACACCTACGTTTGCTCGTATTGCAACCTTAGAGCTTGGTGTAGTAGACACATGAATTTACGAGCTGAGTGGGACTTGTGGAGGCGCACTCCTTTTGAATGCGGATTCTCAGCTTTTAAAAGACCCTTTTAACGTAGAAAACGGTTATTTGAAACAGGAATTTATCATATAAATCCGTATTGTCAAAAAATTACCAGAGAGTGTTTATCGATTTTTTTCGAGATATTTCGAAAACATGGTACCCTAAGTATATAATACAAAATACAAGAGAATGCTGCGCCACACTGCCAAAACATGGCAAAGAACCGCATTAATGTGAGCTCCGCTTCTACATTGAATCAGCACATACCTTAGAACTGCAGTGCTCTCCTGATAAAATCGTATTCCGAAAGTATGTTTTCATTTCTTCAGGAGGAGGATTTTTGTGTGGTTGCTAAATTAGGAGCAACTGCTGGGTTTCCTATTTTTCTCTAAAAATTCACTTAGCGTACACCACTGTGGCACCATTGATTTCAAAATGTTTTTTTCTTTAATTTTGAATACTTTGCTACTCAAACAGCGCACCAAGAGGACAGTGTTAGCTTTATGCTGGTTTCCTGTTGTGATGACGCATTTTTCGCACGTGAGAAAGCGGTTGACCAAGCAAATCGCACTAATATATATGACATTCACACCAGATAAGCAGTATCCACCAGAAAGCGTGATATCACTGTACACATTCCAAAACATCTAAGTTTGTGAGCGTATATCCCGTGGTTTTACCTTAACAAACTGGGAAGTGACATTTCTCGAAATACAGGTCGCAAAACAAGGCAGTTAAGCCCAAGGACCTTGCTCCAGCCCATTCCTTGCTCAATTCGAACACACTGCTATAGTTCATCATTTAAGTAAGCCTGCACAACCTGCAATTTCGCGAAGCATTCAGCATCACACAGGAATTTCACAGTGGCTTCAGTGTGCGTATTTCGGATGCCGCAACGTACAACACCACTGAGTACGTTGGCCACGTACATGTATAAGTATACTGAACAGTTTAAAAGTACGACGTGGGAAAAGGACAGTGTTGGGTTTATTGGAGCAGAGCTCTAAGTCGTCCCAACGTGGCGAACCGATTGATGACAATGATACCACCTATATTCTACTTGCTTGCTTGAACCTATGTTGTGGCTCATACCCACTACGAGGGACCGGCCATTAAACCAGCGGTTAAATAATATGAAAAAATTTCAGAATCTTTCATGATGGAAAAATAATTATTCAGTCATCTAGGAAATGTAAAGTTAGACAGTTATAAGGTTACGTACGAATTAAGTTGGTGCAGATGTATTATTTAAAATGAATAAATAAATGTGAATTCCAAAGAACTAGAATTTAATTAGAAATGACCTAACGAGTAAGCCTCCTCGTGTCTCTAAGAAATTATCAAACGGCTACTCAGACGCTCCTGTATTGTGGTCCAGGGAAGAAGGCCCAAGGAAAAGGATATCTTCACAGTTATGAGTAATGCTTAATTTCCTGCATATAATGCTGGTGCCCATGATCCCTTTCTCGTTGTCTTATATGCGCAGCGCGAGCATTATTTTTAATGTCCTCCGAGGCCAACAATGTCACTAGTTCGAGAGGACAAATAAGTTGAACTGGTCTTTTTCGTTTCGTGCCATCTGGTAGTTTGACGTTGCATGCTCTGTCGTTCCCCTTCAACAACTCTAGCCAATTTTCAAAACGTAATTCGCATTTTGTTAGCTCTAACAACGACAAGGTCACCGCACTCTATACTATTACCACGCTTCTCCGACTTGCTGCTATTGCTGTTTAGTGTGGCTCTGTATTTCTTATACCAGCGTTGCCAAAATCTATATAATTTTTGTTGTCTCCACGTGTACAGCGTCTCTGTGCCGCGAGTTCTCGCTCACTTGTGCCCGCGGAAGGGCTGTGAGACGTCTACCTGACAAATATGTGAAAGAATAAGTGCTTAAGCTTTGACCGTGTCCCCAGATGTGTACGTCAGTTGTCTGGAATTTATCAGTCTCGACAATGAATGGAAGCGCACGCAGCAATGAACTTCCACAGGATATAACTCGACGTACAAAAGTTCTGTACTAGTATTGCACGGTACAGGTACAACTTCTGTACTAGTACGTGGGCGTCCATATTACAGGTTAAGTTCACAAGTGGCTGCCTTTAACGTAACATCTTTATCAGAATAAGTGACATTCGCAAAAAAAGACGTAAAATAAAATAACGATGCAAAATGACCAAATGTCAATAAAAAAAAGACACCACACTAATGTCACCGAGAAGATCTGAGTGAGTCGCTCGCACTACAGCACAGGTAACCGCCACAATGAAAGTTTTCACAGAGCTGCTTCCTTTTGCGAAAACTGCACCAGCGAACTCTATACGTCCGTGACCTCAAATGATTGAGACTTCGGGACTCTGTCGAAAGGTAATAAGGCTGTAGGAGATGAACTATAACGAACTAGAGCGTATATGCATGTTCTAATTCACTATAAGCGCTACGCTTGGCAATTGTTTCTAGCATGAAATTCAAGATGTGACTGATCGACTCATGTTATAGGCTAAAAAAGTGCTTGTCAATGATGACGTTAACAAAGCACAAGGCTATAGTTTGAAATAAAGCGAAAAATTTCTCGCGATTTCCGACAGCGTCTCTGGACAGAGTGATGCCACTGAAGAAGCGAGATTTGGAGCCATTTTCGGCTCATATCAAAATGTTAAATTTGGAGAGGTTTGGAACACCTGAATGAGTACTCTGGAGCAATTTCATGCGATTACAGCCACACTGCTAATGACTTTCAAAAGATTTTCTGTGTTACCATCAAGATATTATGTGTGCTGCCAATACTTTTGAATATCAACTCTCTTGGTCTATTTTAGGTTTTCAACACCTGTCGTAAATGAGTTGTTGATATCTTTAGAAGCCTCCCTCCCTCTGTCAGCAGAAGCAAAACAGCACAGCCCCCCCCCCCACTCGTTTAACCACATCGTGGACTTTAGGGGCGAACCTCCTTAGGCCATCGTGGGTTGTTCCCTCCTCTGTAGTCATAGTAGTAGTAGTACGTAGCCACATCCAGTTTATGAGTTGCTCAATAGTGGCGTTGTGTGTGCATGTCTTTGAGAATAATGTAACCAGATGGCGTTATTGGTTTTTACAGCACACCAACAAACTGAATGATGATGAGTGGGGCATTCGTTTGTGCGTCTGCCTATACTTCCATGAGTCCATCTGTTCGTGCTACCGTCCGGCCGTCCGTGTCACGGACGGACGACATCGAGACATCGCGCGACTACAAAATGTTCTGCATTTAAAAATTTGTCACGTATCTACATGCTTCGCAGCAAAAGTCGTGCAGCCGTACTACACGAGTCCTGGTCTAATCAGCGGTCTCCCGTGATGTGACAGAATCTTCTCTGTTGAATCAGTCGCATCTGGTTGGCATTGATAAAATGGGGGAGGCACTGCGTGAGATGCGAATGCCATCTGGAAGTGCCATTGGAAAACTTGAGCTTGTGCAGAACCCAAGGCCCCTGCCAGGTGGCAGCACTTTATCGTTGGCGGCGTTCTCACTGACGCAGTGCATCGAAATAGCAGAAAAGGAACATAGGCCCCTGTGGCTAGCATTTTTGGATATCAAAGGAGCGTACGATAGCGTGGTTCAAGAGGAATTGTGGGAAATACTGGACACACTAGGCGTGGAAAATGTAGTCACTAATGTTTTAAAGTATATCTATAAAGGTAACAAGGTAATTATAAAGTGGGAAAAACAGGTATCCAAGCCTGCAGAGGTAAAACGGGGGCTTAGGCAGGGGTGTCCCCTGTCACCCTTATTATTCATGGTGTACCTACAAGGATTAGAGGCCAAATTAGAGGGAAGTGGACTGGGCTTCAACCTCTCTTTCGTCAAACAAGAAAAACTCATTGAACAGGCACTACCAGCATTGATGTACGCAGCTGATATAGTGCTAATGGCCGACAACAAGGAAGATTTGCAGAGATTGGTGGACATCTGCGGTAATGAGGGAGATAGGTTAGATTTCAGATTCAGTAAGAAAAAATTAGCAGTCATGATTTTTAATGACAATGAAGGTAGTGAGCTTAGACTACAGGAGGTCACGCTAGAGATAACAGATAAATACAAATATCTGGGTGTATGGATAAGCAATGGGGCCGAGTACCTAAGGGAACACGATATATACGTGTCGACTAAAGATGACAGGAATGCAGCGGTAATGAAAAACAGGGCACTGTGGATTTGCAATAGGTATAATGTTGTGAGAGGAATATGGAAAGGGGTCATGGTTCCTGGTCTGATGTTCGGCAATGCGGTCTTGTGCATGAGATCAGAAGTTCAAGCAAGATTAGAAATTAAGCAACGTGGAATAGGTAGGCTTGCCTTAGGAGCTCACGGGAATACATCAAATCAGGGAGTACAAGGTGATATGGGATGGACATCATTTGAGGGCAGGGAAGCTAGCAGCAAGATAAAATTTGAGAAGCAATTGAGAGAAATGGGGGAGGAGCGTTGGGCTAGGAAGGTATTCAGCTACTTGTACATGAAGAATGTCGATACAAAATGGCGGAAGCGAACCAGAAAATTGACTGGTAAATACTTGGAAAACAGCAGGGGGCCAAACCAAAAAGAATTATCGGTTAAGAAGAAGGTTAAGAAAGCCGAGACAGATATGTAGAGAATAGGCATGATTAAGAAGTTCGCACTAGAGATTTATCGAACTTTTAAGCAGGAAATTGCCAAGGAGAGGATCTATGATAATACTCGGGGTAGTTCTCTACTGTTTGAAGCCAGGACGAGAGTATTGCGAACCAAGACATATCGGGCCAAATACGAAGGGGTAGACACGGTATGCAGTGCGTGTGGAGAGGAAAAATAAGCTGCGGAACACTTGATAATGTTCTGTAAAGGGCTTCACCCTATAGTTCAGGATGATGGCGCAGAGTTCTTCAAAGCACTGGCGTTTAGGGACAGTGAGGGCAAAATAGACTTTAAGCGGGTAGAATTAACTAGATGAAGGTTATCTGATTGGTGGCTAAAGTCAAGGCACGAGTGAAAATTAAACCCTTCACTGCAAAGTACGAATCTTCAACCTCACTATCTAAGGGGAAAAAAATAAATCTAGTTTTTGTTTCATTAAGTATTACGGCTTGGTGACGCTAGCCACCACCCGTTCTAAAGGGTACAGCCATATACATCCATCCATCCATCTGGAGCGCTTTTTCGTGCATAGTGTCGCATTTTCAGCACAGTGTAGGAAACACCAGAGGTTTTAGAATTACGTATCTATATATTTTTTAGTAATGAAACGCACCATCTAACACTTACGTAATGATGTTGTGCCTCAGATGTGCGTAATATTTCTTTTTAATCGACAATGTTCACAAGTATACAAGCAGCGACAAGTTAAAGATGGCTGTTCGTTAAGCAAGTGCTCAAAATTTGGCCAGGTGGCTGAAGAAAGACTATTCTCTTCAAGAAACAAAGTGTACAACCATTTTGTATCTGTCAACAGCTTAGTATTGTTGTTTTATTTTTATGATGAAAGCTTTATTTATTCGAGCTGGGCAACCGAAAACTGCAAAAGAAAGAGGTACTGTTTCCAGGCCCATGCATAAGCATGTCAGTTCTGTAGATTTCACTGCTTCCAGGAAAAGTTGTTGCCGAGTCTAGCCTGATGGCACTGTTCTTGAAGTGCCCAGCACTAGCACATAGGCTTGTGCATATATTGAAATGCTTCGAAAGTTTGAATGATTATTACGGTACTTGAAACCTCTTTGAGTCGAATTTAAATTGTTGAAAAGTTCTACTATTCAAAATAGAACAAATCATTGTTATTAATTTGCATGTAGCTAAGCAAAGGTTGTTGCAAATCATTGGAGGGGTGCTAAGCCGTGGAACCACCTATTAAAATGTGTATTAGCTCGCATGTAAAGGTGGTTTCACTGCTGTGAAGGGTTGATAAGCCGTGAAAACGCCTATCTAGGGCAAATCTGCACAGTTGCAATGCATCACCTAAAGATAAACCAAGATATCACCCCCCCAGCAATTCATAATGCTGCATGTTGTTAGGCACCTAGTGAAGTCTTGTGCCGCTTCCTGCTCTCGTGAATTCTGCCACACCAACTGACAAGCCAAACGCGCCATGCAACGCTGGCTGCACATGTCACCACACCACACGGTAGAAAAAGAAGGCCGGAGGTTTTTCGAAGGAGCGGCACGCGGCGAGACGCGGAAGAAGAGGTTGACGAGGTTTTCACTAGCGAGCTCAGGACAGCCTTTGTGTATTTAGTAGACATGCACAAGTTTGCCATAAATAAATAGTTTCAGCTTCCCGCATTGTATTTGTTCGTTACAATATTTTCTTTATGTTTAAAACCTTTCTTAACCCTCCCCCTTCTTACATTGTGCTCCTAGTAAATTTTAAAATGCAACATAATTTACAAGTTATCACTCCTTTTTACTCAAAGTCGAATCCAGCTACTATTCAAAGTTGTTTCTACATCCTTTGAACGGAAAAGGATGGCATTTGCACGGGCTTAGTTTCCATTCTTGAAGAAATATTGTGCTGGCTAGTTGGGTCATGACAAATATGCCCATTTTTCTTTATATGTGACATACTATTAGACTTCGATTCTAAATTTTTCAACCAAAATGTCTATTCTCTTCGCACCTAAAATTCACAATTCACACAATTCTACTAGCACAGGCTCCTGCCATGACATGCAAGATGAGACACCAGCAGGTACTTGCAGTACATCTATCAATCGGAAGAAAAACACATTTGCTTCAATATTAAGCCCGTTCATGAAAGAATATTGCAGTTAGTAAATATTTGCATCAACTCACCCATAGAGTTACGGTTGGTGTAAAAACCTGAATCTATGGAACAAAAAGGACAAGTACTGTGACATTCCGAGCAAGCACACCCCTCCATTCTTCATGAGATTTCAAAAAGGCAGCGGCTTCTACACTCTTATTGTTTTCCCTGTTATTCCAATTCTAGAGTGGGCAGCGAATGAAAACTGTGAATGCATGTGTATTCAAAGCATTTCTTTAGAAGCACAGGTGTGCATTCGTTATTATCAGCTCTTTCGCCACCATCTTGAATATTGATCCTTGACCAAGCAATGGCCTCCTTCTTGCAATCTAATTATCCCCTTCAGTTGTGAATTGCGATGCACTGTCAACGAATGTGTCATTTTCGCATAACACAATTCCAACGCCATAAATATTGCATCCCAAGAAAGAAAACGATGTAAAGTGCAGTTTGACAAGCGTAATTTTTATGTTAATAATACTTTAGCATTCTAATGTACAAAGAATGAAATCATAATCTCCTGATGAGTGCGCAATCAGTTTTTTACTGCATTATTTTGAGAAAAGAAAAGGTTCCGAGTCGTCAACGCAGCGCCACCTCCAGGAGCTGCACTCGTCAGTTTCCCGGGGAATGGCCAGAATAAGCCAGTGACGGAGAGCGGCAGCGTAGGACGGTTCGGAGCGTGGAGATGAACGGCGAGCTGAAGGGTCCTGAATATGGTCATCCGGAAAACCGGGTTGCAAATAGTGTCCACGGTCCTGACGGCGGTCGACATTACGAAAGCTTGGCCGGAAATACCACCTGTTGCGGCAATGGCGGGAGATGTGCCCAACTCGAGAGCAAGAAAAGCAGATGGGTCGATCATCGTGCGTGCGCCACTCAGATGGATTTCGGTAGCGTGGTGGAAACCGAGGAGTCGAAGCTGCCGCAGCGACAAGTGGAGCAGAGTGGTGGTCAGCGTTGTGGACGGGAGTGCTCATGGGCTGCGGCATAAGTCTGGCAGGTTGGGGAACCTGGACGCCCAGGTTAGCAAACTCCTGGCGTACGACGGCTTGAATAAGCAAGACTGTTGCCCAGTTGTCTTGCGCAGGGGGCTGATAGGAAACGGGTGCCATGGCTTCCAGCTCCTGGTGAACAATCCTTGCGATATTGGCAGGAGGCGCAAGTGAACGGGGCACTGCAGAATCCTCGCAAGACGAAGTCGCAGCAGTGTTTGGCAGTCTCGCGATGTGGTGGGTGATTCGCCTGCTTTTAGCTTGTTCAAATCGTCAGCATTCAGATATGATGGAGTCGACAGTGGCGCAGTTCTTGCACATTAGTATGTTGAAAGCATCATCAGCAATGCCTTTCAACACGTTGCTGATCTTGTCCGCCTCAGACATGTTTTTGTCAGTCTTCCGGCACAGTGCCAGTACGTCTTGGATGTACGTGACGTACGACTCCGTCGATGATTGAACACGCGACGAGAGTTCCTGCCTGGCTGCCATCTGACGAGCAACGGACCGACTGAACAAATCGCGAAGCTTTTGCTTGCATGTGTCCCAGCTCGTTAATTCTTCTTCATGCGTCTCATACCAGGCGCGTGCCGTAGCCCGTAGGTAAAATAGAATATTTGCCAGCATAAGCGTTTCGTCCCACCTGTAGTGCTTGCTAACACGCTCGAATAATGCGAGCCATTCTTCGACGTCCGTGCTCTCCGTCCCGGAAAACGTGCCAGGGTCGAGAAGATGGGGGGGAATCACAGGTAATGGAGCCGGCGCGGATGGCGAGGCCTGAGTGCCAGTTTCAGGCATCGCGGCTGGACAAAGCTGGCGTCCACTGCGGAGTTCCAGAGCCGGGTTGTGTGAAGACCCCGCACCTTCCACCAAAAGATGTTACGGGGAAGATTTATTCACAGAGAGCTGGTCTTGCTAACAACTTAAAGAGCGCACAGTCATGCAGGCCAACGGGAGAAACTCGAGAGTCCAACCCACTACAACCACGTTGTCGTCTTCTTCATTTGGGTGCCAATTTAGCTGTGTCGGGGCGACAGTTCCATACACGTATCAATACTTTGCGTTAGTTCCGGAACGCGGCACGTCGAACAATCCACTGGACGTAGTTTTGCCTTCACCAAAAGGATCACTACAGTCCCTATACAACAGACCAAGGTGAAGTTATTTCAACTATGCAAAAAGTTCCATTCATCCAATAAACTACATATTTTGTTCTCTTTTAGCCACAAGTTGGCACAGCTAGCATAAATAAATTGCATACACAAATGTAGCCACTGCTGCTGAAGGTGCTATACTTCACAGTAAGGGGCACACACTCAGAGTTTCATTGTAGAATTGCAGCACAGTAGCGCAGCTCCGCCACCATTGCAAACACAGAACCTTTGAGCCCACCAGTACGGCGCATAAAGTGACATAATAACTACAAGCACAAGCCAAGAGAATGCACAAAAAGTTTTAATTTTCCTTGCCAATGAATAAGTTTCCATTTTTAGTCCCAATGCTGTCCACCCAGAACGTAGTCATCACAACATGAGGGCTTCATTCCAGGCCTCTTCAAACAGTAAAATGAGCGCACAGAGTTTCACGTGTGAAAGAACGAAAAGATGACTTCTTGTGCGTACACGCATGAGAAGAAAAAAAAATGTGAGTCCTTTACTCAATGCCCTGTACATAGAAGCAGTGTAAAAAGTTGATAAATTAGAATGCTACCCACCCTTTCCCCGAAAATGTAACCAAGGACGCCACTGCCTAGCAAACAACAACAACAACAAAAAAATGGAGGGGGGCAAAAGGGTCGGTGACCAGAGGGAGTGAATTGTCTTGCAGTGGCAGCCATTGTGGTGGTCTATCTGTACAGCGAGGCAAGCAACATCGTTGCGCGGAGGTCAGAGTTCTTCGCGCATGTGAACCTTCTTGAGCTCCTCTATCCTCCTGACAAAGTCCGTCTTCTCGACACAGCCTTCGCACCGCTCGTCCCAATCGTTGAGGATCTTCTTCAGGTCCTTGACCTTGAGCTTCTTCAGGTCCACAGTCTTCAAGTCGATAACCTTTGCTGTAGGAGGAAAACAAAATGCTTTCGATCAGTGCAAGACTCGCATCCAAGAACAGCATTGGTAACATGTGCTATGGTTATTCCCTATGAAGTTCTTCTGTCAAAAACAACTATACAAGAAAATACCTGGAGCGCAATACTTTATGACTGGGCCATTCGTTGCTTTCGAAGCATTGTCTGCTGTGTACGAAAGAACCCACAGCTCAAACTCAATGCCTTTACACTCGCCAACAATCTTTCAATGCAACTTAGAAAGAATAACGAAGAAGTGGCTGATAGCATTAAATTGATGTTAAGTTTACTCAGCAGAAAGTGGTGAACTAAAATAAATTGATGAAAATCTCTATGATATGCACAGCACAGAGCAAATGGAAGACATTTTGTAACCCTACATTTTTTCTTTTCCACTGGTTTCAGCACAACTCGATTGCTTCCAAGTTCAACTCCTATAAGTAAGTGCTGGCAGCACAGCATTGTGAAATTTTCAACTAAAAGAATTATTTGATGCATGATGGAGACAAGTACAAAAGGCCACAAGGTAGACCAAAACAAATGGACACTCACGGTACTTGAGGTCGCAGATCTGGGCATCCTTGGCCAGCAGCTTCTCGCACACCTTCAAGTGGGGCATGCCCCAGCTGAAGGGCTTGGCCATCTCACCCACAATACGTGTAGCAGACTCTTCAAGGCCACCCACATAGTAGCACTGAAAGGTAAAGAATAAAACATAATTCTCAGCTTATTTGTTTTTTTCCAAACTTTATTTGTCCACTAGTTCGAGAACTTTGACATTGCATGGAGAGAGCGCTCAAAACCTCCTGCATGCATTTTCCAAAGACAAGACAGAAGCTACACATTTAAAAGATAAGAGTATCTCACGCAACCTTCCCCACAGACCACATAACAAACAGGAACTACTTGCCTGATCCGAACTCTTTAACAAAGGTAAACTTTGTGTGCAAAACTTATAAAGAAAGAAGTGATGAAGGACAATTTAATTTGAGAGAGCACCCGATTTCGTTCTGGCCACCTATTGTACATCAATGTGCCCTTAAATTTACAAAAAGAAATGCTTTCAATGTTAAAGCTAGCGAAAGGTAGGCAAAATCAAAGTTGCGTCGACTTGGCTAAGCAGAGTCGAGCCGCAGCCACTCAACTACGCTGTTTGGATTAGAGTATGCCTAATACATTTCTTGCCAGTCTCCTTTGCATTACTTGATAAAAACATTCCAGCATTGTTCTTCAAATTTCTTTACTGCTTGCATGCAGTAGACCCTGACAGAAATTTGACATGTGCCCAAAAAAAGCACTTCTGATGATGGGCATTGTCATTCAACTTAATATTGTTATTATTGAATTAAGATCGAATAAAAATAAAACTATTAAAGACATTGCATTAAACAGGCTGGCGTCTGGCACTGAAACATATACAAAAATGGCCTTTCTAGTAAGAACGCACTGCAGAATGATCTTGTGAAGTAAAAGTGAAAGTCAAGGCATGTTCCATTTGCCGAGAGAGATGCGAGTCACTGTGTGTCATACTATGTAGAACATTTGTTCCAGAAACATTAAGTGCCAGCAAAAAAATACTGTGTAATCTAAGATCAGGTAGTGACGGAGCATATGCATTAAAAATATGCCATCCTCCCTGACTCGAGTCACTTTAATTGCCCTTTAAGCAGGCCCTTCTCCAAAGAAAATAGACAGTGAAAAATTTTTAGCTCATGGCCCATAAGAAATGTTTTGAAAATTGTGGCTCTTCATATGCTACAACATCACCAGAACATTTCTTTAGGCAAAGGTATGAGAAATGCATTTATTACTAATGCTGGTTTATTTTTTTTTTTTTTGCATTGGCCGAATAGAAAACCAGCTACAATACAGGTTGCTATTCTAAGAGGCAGTTTCATAAAAAAGGACACTAAAGGCAAATAATTTATGTCGGAGTGAATGCTCAAAGTGTGACATCTAAAACAGTATTTTCAATAGCTGTGCCATACTTAACGAGAAATTACGCTAAATGTACCACACGATAGGCCCCACGAATAGTATAGTTTGGAAATGATCCCGATGAAATGCGTCCGACTGCAATTAATCACTAGAACTAAAACTAGGTGCAATAAAAAAAAGAAGAACCTTCCGTGCATATCAAGAGACGTAACAGTGCTGCTTGATTTATAGAAGTAAGAACCTCCTAGCGTTACTATGGGGAACGGCACCAGTGCTTCAAATATTCCCTTTTCTCCTATTAGGCTGGATAGGTGGTGCCATCTAGCGAAGCCTGGTTGAAGCGAGCAAGCAGAACCATGGCCTCCGAGATGGAAGAAAATTGTTCAATGGCCATTGTTTCTGCTGTGGCTCCGTTACTTTCGCTCTGCGGCTAATAGTGCCAGTGGCCGCACATAAAGCCCCGCAACGTTGTGCACGGCAACAGTGACGCAAGATGGCCTGCTTTTAGGCGAGAAATTTCAAGTGCGCTAACGCGATGCAGACCACTAAAACGCTATATCATTTGAAGATAAGGACTTCCTTGGCACAAAAGTAGCACTACGAAGTTTCTGGACCACTATTTCAGCAATCAACATCGAATTATATTTGCCTTTAGTGTCCTAATCTATTACTGTTCGCAGCGATCTTCACGTAATGACAATCTTTTACTCGCACGCCATCGAAGATTAATTTCAAAACTTAGCAGCGGCACTGTGTCGTGAATGCTCTACACACACAGAAGCTAACCAGAGTAATAACTGGGCAGCCTACGAAAGAATAAGCGAATTGTGTTTGATGTGACCTGGCAAAAGATTCAATTGTAATATGAGAACAGCATATTCATTCCTGTTTGCTTCTCTGACCAGTTTACAATAAAGTTATGTTTCAACTATGCATTGAGGTTGCTTGCCCACAGCGGAGCTTTAAGACTGGTAGATTTGAGAAAATACCAAAAAAACAATGGCATACTGATGTAATCGAGGATTCATTGAAACAATGCCTAGTCAAGTGGGGGCATTTATGGTGAAACAGGTGACAGAATGTCAGCAGAGACACACAATCGTGTGTGGTAGTCTGTACGGAGGGCGAACCTCAATGCCAGCATTTAGCAGTCAAGTACGAAGAATGTATTGGTACTTGCCTCGACAAATCACGGATGGCTCTCGGCAAAACAATTAAAAAAAGAATGATGTCACTACTTACAAAGCGATGCTCTGGTCCTTTAGACTCCTTGCAGAATTCCATGAATCCCGCTGTGATGGAGTCCTCGTTGGTCCTCTCTTCCACTTCAAGCCGACCGTGCAGCTTCTTGAGAACACCCACGCACACTGCAGAGCCAAGCGATGCAACCAGTTGGTTTTGAATAGCGCTCAGAACTAGTCTAGAACACTAGTTTGCTGCACAAATTGGATATTAGAGAAAAGTTAAAGGCAGAGCCAAGTTGAGCACCCTCTATTGGGAAAGAAGACTAATTAGGAAGGAGAGAGACATTTGCCCTCTGCACAAGCTGTCACATTGTTCAAGGTGAATCATGTAGTGCCACAATGCTTCTGCATCCCTGTATATCCCAGATGCCGGAGACCACAATCAGATGGTCTTCTGGTCTCTTTAGGAACTGTCACCTAGGTGCCCTAATACCCCACAAAGAGCAAGCCTGGACTCGCTCTCTGGATTTCGTGCCGACTGGTTGTGCCCCCGCGATCTCCAACAACAGTGCAGCTCTGGCAAACTGGGCTCGTCCTACGCCATCTCCTGACGCTGGCAAGAGCTCTTGCCGAGTGGTGCCTCGTCCATGGACTCCTGCAGCTGTGGCCATCTTTCCTATCTCCTCTTTACTTCTGTTGTTTTCTGTCGTTCGCTGTCCCTGCGCCTCGCTCTTTCCTTCCTCTCTCTATCTCTTTACCTTAACCCCCGCCCCTTGTGAGCTACTGTTGAGGTGTCCTCCCCCTGAGAGACTGTTACGGGGCTCACTTTTCTAATCATTTAAAATCAGTCACACAAAGAGCAAGCCTATAGCTGAAGCAAGCATGAACATTTGTCAAAAAAGTTGGCCATGTGGTTCAGGCTTGGCATACCATTAACTGTAGTAGTACATCATTGAGTCACTTTTAAAATACCTAGAACAAAAAGCAATTAGTGAAAATGCCTACACCTGACCACAATTCGTAGTTTCCCCAGAGCATAACTGAAACAGCATGATCCACATAAGAACCATGTCACATCTTCGTACTTGTGCAGTACCACATTTCTGGGGAATTTTAGAGTACCGAACCAATCTAGATGTGATTGATGACAATAACTATCAAGAAAGCATAAGTACGAACTGCAACATGTAAGCAAAACGCAGTCAAGAGAGCCGCAGCAGTAACTGCCCTGTGGCCGTCCCCGCTTTTTGCAGTCTTTTGCACCGTGAATGAACTTGACTAAGCATGATCAAGCATATTATCACGGTGATTAATTTTCAATCATTATTATCAACAATATTCAAGCATTGAAGATCAGTTTCTGGATCTCCAACCTGAATTAGCTGCAGTACCAACCTAGTCATATGGAATGACAATGCTACAGCACAGATCTTTGCAGGTTTATGATACTTTTTTTTCCTGGTATCTCCTTTCAAAGTGAGGTATCAACATCTTCATGCGAATTGACAATGCTACTAAGGCTACCACTATTACCTCAGAGATTTTTGCAGGTTCTTATTCTTATATCAGTAGCTATTTTAAAGTTTGCTACCGACAACTCACCTCTGCCATTTGTGAATTACGATGTCTTGATTAGATGTGCCCCGAATGCGTACCTGCCCCTGTTACAGCATATATTGAATCCGGCAGGGCAGACTTGACTACACGAGCTGTATTTACTGTGCGCCACCCGCGGCCCCACAGGTGAGGCATACATATATGATCACGTAGATGGGAGCGATCCACAGAAAATCGCACTTCATGACGACTCACCCTCGCATTCACCTTCCTTCAGGGATTTGCCGGCGACAATGAACGGCGTTTGCAGGCACACCGCGAGGATCAGCAAGAGCGCAGACATTTCACCGCTGAATCGTCGCATCGCAGGTCTTTTCTGTGTCCGCGTCTCGCCGCAAGGACCCCTCTCTCGACGCCGCTGGCCAAACGATGACGACGACGACACTTGGACAATCAATCTACCTCAACGCGCGACGACTTACTAGGCAAAGTCGTAAAGCGACGTGTCTCGCACGCGCTGGATCAAGCCAACAACTCCCCTCGACCAACTTCTTTGAATGAAAATACGACACGTCTTCGAGAAATTTCGAAGGCGCCACCTACTGTGGGCCGGTGTCGAAGCTTTGGACATCTGTCTTCGCGCGATTGGCTGGTTCTCGTGACGTGGTATGACGTAAAAGGTGATCACGCGCAGGCCTGTACAGACGCAAAAATTTCGAAAATAAAAGCAATGCTGTAACATTTGAAGTGGTAGTTCATCTTACCCTCGTAAAAGCGCTAGCACGCTGGTTTTTAACAATAAATGAAAACATAAAATTCACAAAATAACAAAGTTTTTGTCAGTAATTTTTAATTCAAACTAGCATTTTATACATTGTGTAATGTTTTACAAATTTTTTTTTGTTTCGAACTTTTTAATTTTTTCAAAACAAGTATTTATGTTTTATATTAAAAATTTCACTTTAATTTTTTAGAAGTGTTAATGCTTTGTAGTATTATTTTGTATCACGCTTGTTAATATATTATGCCGCTCGGCGCCGCAGCGAGCGTATCTTTGAATCGCAAGCATGGCGGCCTCGTTCGGGCTGTATTTCGGCAACACGAACGTTTGCCTCGCGATTCACAAGGTAAGTACGCGCGCCGGCGCTCCGAATTCTCCGGCGAGACGTTATTAACTCGCCCGAGCTTCGAACGAAGCCGCGAAACGCGAGTCGGCGTCGCGCTGCCGTTCCAAACTGGCCCCTGCCAGTGTCGAGCACGTTGCGTTTCGCCGCCGCGTGTGTTTCGCCCGCTGCTGTCACTTCGACACGGGGTCGCCAACTGACGGCTTTCCCTGAATAAATGCGAGCGCTATCGCGTCGCGAGATCCTCGCTATCGGTAGTTGCGCACTCGAAGGAGCTTTGTGATTGTCGCAGCGCCGTCACGTATCGCCTCGCTCTCGCATTTTATCGCGGCGACAGACAGTGCGCAACCGTGCACGCGTGATTTCACTGCGCGCTGAAATCGAACTGCGCTGTCGCTGCGACTTCACGCGGCTGCTTATACGGTGAATATTGCGGCAGCTTTGTGCACACTGTGTCGCGGATATCGCGCGCCCGAAAGCGCGCGAGCACGTTTGCATTGTGGTATCGAAACAGTTCGAATCGATTAACGTTTTCTTTGCGCCGGGTGCGTCGTCTATAAGGTGTTTTAAAGTGGAGTTATCCCTCCTACCCTTATGTTGCGATTGGTCTGTCGTGCTGTCGCGCATGTTTCACGCCCGCTATTAACGTGTAGGTAATCGGTCACACTCGCGGCGTCGGACTGATAGACGCACCTGGAAACGCGGTTTATCTCGCAAACGAGGCCCATTGTTCGGGACCTAATGGACGCGCGCACGAGTTTAGAGCTTTCGCAGAAGTTTAGAGTTTACCCTAAATGCACGCTTTGACAACACATGTAGCGCTGCTTATCTCGCTGCTTTCATATTCATAAGGCGATGCCGAATTGGTGTGCTGTTCACAAATGACCGCTGGTCATTCTCATATGAATTACTTAAATGTTCGTTTTTAATGGTACGAGTGCCAGCTTAGGACAAGTTGTGATATAAGCGCCATTACCGTGTTCATAGAGTTCGCATTATACATCGATGTTTACATTGCATTATATTGTTCGCACTAGTTCTTGCATTGAAGGAAGTACCAGACGTATGTACAGCGCTGCTTCAAGGGCAGCTTCGAGGGAAGCCGACTCTTTGACAGAACAAAAAAAAAGTATCGTTGAGGTCACATGGGAGCATGAAGTATCACGCATTTAATCACACCTGAGTAATCTCCATCTCTCTCTGTCACATTCTCGTTCAGGAGAACTGAGAAAGAACTGGCACGCAAGTAGTAACAGCATTAGGTAAAATTGACATTGTGCAAACTATCCAAACTCGACGCTCGAACAGGTGCACTACAAAAGGTACCTGCAAACATAGGTGTTATTGATGCAGAGGTTGAGAAATAGTTTCCCTGATGCAATCTGTTATAGACATAGTGCTCATCGTCTGACCCGAAAGCCGCCGATTCAATCCCGGCCATGGCTGTCACATTTCGACAAGGGCGAAGGGACGGAGCGCCATGTACTGTGTGATGTCAGTGCACGTTAAAGAACGCCGCATGGTCAAAATTTCTCGACCGCTGTTCTAAGGCATCTCTTGGGATCATATCATAGTTTTCGAATATAAAACCCCAGGTATAGGCAACCAACAGTGGTTAGGCGGCGCAGCGATCGTCCCAGTCGTCATCGCCACGGTGTCAATTCCGCGAAGCGTCGAGGCAGTCAAGGAACCGTTTCTACCACTCATGGCGTGAGTTTATCGCACTGTTTGAGGCACGTCGGTGGTCTTGCATTGCGGTTTTTGAGACGATTGAAAACATCAATGCCAATTTTCGATCACCATTGCCTAAAAAAGGACGCGCACTGTATGACAACGACCATGTGTATTGTGTTAAGAAGTGAACGCCGACATCGCAGCGAAATGCTTGTCACAGCAAAGCAAGCATACTTACAATGGTGAATTCCACTTAAACGCACAAATACGACCGTATATGTTTCTCTATCAGCTGTCACTTGTAGTTTTATTACTCGAAAGCTGTTGAGCAGGAGGTGTCGACTACCTCTTGTATACAGGAGAAAATACTGTCGGAAGGTAACCAGGATAATTCTGGATGGTGATTTTTCGCTGCTGTCGACATGCCTCTAGCATGTCCTGGTATTCTTGTTAGGCTTCCAAGATGAGAGGTCACCGGCACTGAAACATTGAATTGAGAGCAATCAGCTCACACTCGATAACGCGAAAACGTGTGCAAGTGTGCGCGAGCGAAACGCAAATATCTGAATACACAACGAGTGATGAAGCAATCAGCTGACAATAACAAAAAAGCTAAATGTGTGCGCAAAAGAAGCAGTAATTTGCGAATGTTTCACGTATTACGTGGTGCACTCCAGCCTCATTTCTGTCGTACTAAGCAGGAGAAAGCCTCGGCATTAATGAGCCCATTGCAGTAGTCTAGCCATCATCCTGGTGCACAAAGGAGTGGCAAGGCACATTGACAAATTAATGCGTGGAAAAATGCGCCGTGTGTCCAAGCTCTTACAACATTTAGTTTCACGAGTGACAACCACTGTGTGTGTTTTAACACACGCTTGTGAGCAGTTGTAATGTTGTCGTGCATTACACTAATGCTTCCTGTTATTGTTTTTGCTCTGATGCCGTTAAACGAAAATTCGCAAGGGCGATACATGATGCACCGAACAGCGACGAACCACTTCTGCCGCCGAGTTGCTTCCCACGGTCTTGATGGGAAGAGATACATTATGAAGCCAACGTTCCCTACTTTGTTGTGGTATCTGCGTTTGTTCTTTTTTTTCACCTTTGGGAACAGAGTTGTCAACAGGTTGCGGTCAATCCATTGAAAAACGACGCGCTGCTATGTCGTTCCGCCTGTTCGCAATGCGCACAGCAGTGAAATGCCGCGAAGGGCCGCTTTGTGTGTTCTAATCGCCGCTGCTAGGCGGCGCAATGTGTACAAGCAAACTGCATTGCCGAGTGCCTATTATCATCATTGTATCAGTGCATGTTGAAAGACCAGCTGGTCGAGTTTCATTTTGAGCCTTTCCCTACGGCAAACATTCTAGCTCGCTTGTGCATTTTCAAAATTAAAAGGCTCGTGCAGTGCTTTAGATGACTTCTCTTTCTGCATCTTATTCATCAGAAACAACAAGTAGTAAGTTATGCAATGTAAATATAGAGGACATTTGTGAGGTATTTCCAAGTCAATAATCTTAGTTATCACGTCACAGAAAGCTTGTAAAAATGAATATTTTTGATACTGCAGCGATAAACAAAACTCCTATTCTTGTTTTGCAAGAGTGATGCGCCGACCCACATTGGCGACAATCAGCACAACTCTGCATGACCTCCGTATTCATTTTCAGGCTTAGTGATTAAGGCTTAGCTTATGATAGGCTCAATACATGCTTAGGCTTGGGCCATGCCCACTATCAGGTGTGTGCAAAAGTCAGAAAACATTGACACCTATCAGCCTTTTATCTGTGACTAAGTAGCTCTAACAGCATACACTGTCGGTCATTGCTATCAGCCAAACTGAAATGTAAACTTCTAAGTAATTCTAGATTAATTGTCTAGGGCAGTGTTTCTCAGCCATGAATTTATGGTGAAATAGACTAGAAACCCCATGCACTGAGAGAAGGAGGGGGAGGGTGGGTAAGTACAAAGCAGTGCAGTCACATGGATTTAATTTAAATCGCTCTCCACGGGCCTAGACCCCATTCGAGAATCATTAAGCTAGTGTGTGTCTACATGAACTTTATATGTAAACTATCTTTGTTTTGCAGGATGGGAACACTGAAGCTGTCACCAATGACTCTGGTGATCGTGTCACCCCTGCTGTCATTGCATTCTCAAATGGAGAGAAGGTGGGTCAGAGGGATTTTTTTTTTTTCCATGGTGTGGCAACTCTTACCTTTTGCACAAAAATCGATGCAGTTCTGAAAAAGACAGTGGCTTTAGGAGTGTGTTGCATGAAATGCTCATACACTTAAACTCCGCTACAACGAAATTCACGTGGATCGCCAAAAATTTCGGTGTAGTGGGCATTTTTAATCATGAAAAAAAGTGGTATATGAAGTGAAACCGATATGTATGACACTTAAGGGAACAGTTTATTTCCAAAACATTAAAAAATCACTTAATTTCAAGTGCTTGCACACAAGCAACAGCAGAATGCGCTGCTCATATTCTGTGAGGAGCTGCATGGTGACATCGTCGTCATGAGGCGCCAAGGAAGGGACGCAGAATGTTCAAAGAGTCCATGACCTGCGGCGCGGTCACTGGTGTCGGCACTGCCAGAACACCATGCGCGGCTTCATCGTCGTCCAATGAAATGGCAGAAGCGATAGCCATGTGAGCACTCCTGAGGATTTCGCCGTCACTCAGCTCCTTGTACTCGATCACGTCCGCATTAGAATTAACATACTCGCTAAGAGCAATGCTCTTGGATGCAATGTCGGCATCCTCGGGAGCTGCCCATGCTGTGGCAGTTTTCACGTCTTGCCCCTGTCCAACGTCATCGGCACTTCCTACGTCGTCACTTGGGCAGGCTAAGTTCACCTCTTCAGGCCAAAACCCTGCACGTGCAAAACAGCTTTTAACGACATCATGCTGTGTCGACATCCATGCGGCAGCCAACATTTGCACAGCCATGAACAAGTCGACTTTGGTGTCATACCCATCAGAATTCGCTGAAGAAGCCTTGATTGGTAAGCGTGCTTTAAGCTGTTGATGACGCCTTGATCTAAAGGCTGAATCAGCATTGTGCAGTTTGGCGGAAAAAGTTTCACTGCAACGTTCGTGTTGCTGTCCAGGCAATGTGCTGAGCAATCTAGCAGCAAGAAAACACTGCAGTCTTGCTTTTTCATGTCGTGGTCAAATGCAACGATCTAGTCAAGGGGAAAATGGCCCTCATTAGCAATGTACTTGACAGGCAGGTTTTTCGTGCCCCTGAAGCACCGTGGTTTGGTGCTCTTGCTGATAACGAGAAGCAGCCGTTTGTCTAACCCGTCCATATTTGCACAGAGCAACACTGTGACTCGCCTTTCGCTCTGCTTGCCTCTGTGGCACTGTTTGCCTTTGAAGTCAAGCAACTTTTCTGGTAGCATTTAACAGAAGAGCCTAGCCTCGTCCGCATTCTAGTCGGACACGGCGTACTTCCCGACGATGCCAGTAGCGTTCGACGCGATGCACAATGCTGCACTGTCGCAGTCTGCAGAAGCGGACTTTCCACACAGCACCTTCCCGACGATCTCATGGCACTTCTTAAATCGATTGAGCCACACGGCACTTGCCTTGAAGTTCTCGTTAATGCATAAAATGCAGGCGTAGTTCAGTGCTTTCTACTGAACTAGGCTACCACTGACCGGTATCTTCTTAGTCCTTGTTTTGGAAAACAAAGCATACACTGCCTTGTCGAGTTCCTCATGGTCTGGCTGGGTCGTCGTTTTTTGTTGGGCAGATGTGCTCGGTTTCTTACTCTGGGGCGCCGTCATAAGCCATCGCTGTCTCAATCGGGGAAAAAAAAGATACGCTGGTCAGAGCTAACAAGGTGCTGGACTACTGATATACTGAGCTAATGAGACAAGGAATGAGGTGGGGACACTTGAGGACTAGCACTGCTAACACCACAAAACACGTAAAAAAAGGGGGGGGGGGGGACAAGCTAGCAGCCAATATCCAACGTGTGGATTCGGCTGGCGAAGCTCGCAAACTTTCACGACATAACCCTATGCTTCACGAAATCCTGCCGAGCATCATTATCAATCTCAAACGATGGTGTCCCCCGTAGTGTCATTGTCTTGCAGCATTTGGCGGGTTACGTCGTCTTAGGTCAACTTTGATGCGTTTACGATCATTTTAGTTGTCCGATAACCAAGGAAATGCTAATTGTATGCTCAGAATGCAGGCCAGCTAATAAGCATTCGCCACTGGAGGCAGCATGAACAAAAAAGAAAATAATGCAGACAGCCGCTGTCGTGTGTACGTTTTTTTTTTTTCGTGCCGCTAATAAGGACAAAAGGTGTTGTCACTTCAATTTACTAGTTAGCGTGGTTCGATTTGTGGCGGGTCGAGTAACCCGTTTGAGGTAAACGGCGCCCACGGCCAACAATGGATTGTTACCAACTTGCCCAGTTTTCATTACTACTCAGCGAGTAACTCGTGTCTCAAAAACATTTCGTTGAACTGGGAGAACAATGTGAAAGTGGTTCGTTGTGGAGGAAGTTCTAATACGTTAGAGCCTATAGGATGTGGGCGAGGAATGGAAAAAACCTTTGCTGAAGCGGAGTTTGACCGTACATGAAGGTGTCAGAGTTAACTTCAGCTTGTTACACTCAAACCTCGATATAATAAAACCAGATATAATGAAATATTGGTTATATTGAAGTAAATAGAGAAAACTCTACCAATAGATACAATGTTGGGAATATACGTTTAGTACGAATTTTTTAATATTATGAAATTTATTTTTTGTGTGTCGTGCAACTTTGTTATATTGAGGTTTGAGTGCACATTAACAGGCTTACTGTTACTGCACTATCCTGTACAACATGTCCTGGGTCCATTCAAGCTGTTTATGGCAGCTTTTAGCTTTGCAAGCCATTTCTAGTGTATACCAGAAAAATGAGATTACAATACATATGTAACTTGAATTAAAATCTGTCCTGCATTATAGGATTGTTAAAACATTTTATTGAATCAATGAAGGATAGCACATAACATCTGGTCCAGGTATGCTACTGGTATCATCTCCAGTAGCCCGAGCTAATGGGAATCGAGTGCATCTATGAGTAGCATGTGTGGATGAGCGGACCAATAGCTTTGACCACACATCTAAATCAAAACTGTTGCATTTATTTTATGCTTGATAGTCACGTTAGCACACACTCGCCTAGGTGGTGCTTCAGTTTATGGAATTTTCGCTGTGATGTGTTCAATGCTTCTCTATCCTTTTGCAATAAGTTATAGGACCAATGCCTTAAAGGTGCTGGAATAATCAAGGACATCTGGATAAGTCAGTGACTGAGGGGCTCGCGAATTTCTCAAGCCATCTTCTGACATGAGATGCGGCAAACCCAAAAAAACACAGGCGTATAGTCAACATTGTTGAAGCACAGTGTAATGCACAACTGAGAGTTGTTGTGTATAACACTCTTTCGATCTCATTCACACAGTCTCCGCTCTATCCCATGTAGGTATGACCGGTGCGTTCCACATGGGGGTTTGATGCATTGGCAGTGCTGGCAGACCAGCCAGCACGCCTGGATATGTTTCAGTGAGGCATGGTAGAATATTTGAGCGCTTTGAATATTGGAACTCGCTTCTATATTTATCTAAATTATTCAAAATTTTGAAGTGTAAACGAATTAATAGACATATATTTGACCCCTTGTGAACCCCCCCCCCCCTCCTGAAAAGATAGTTTCTCTGCAGTGTGGAGCCGTTATGCCGTGAAACCACATATCAAGGCGAAATTAAGCCTGACTTTGAGTTTAAGATGTACATAATGTCTGCACCTTGATTAACTGCTATTTTTAAACTTAAAGGCGTGTTATGAGGGTTTATGTAGGCCAGTATAGCAAAATTGAAAATGAAGATGATTTATCACTTATAAGTGCAGCCCTATTACTATTCAGATTCTGACACTAGACAAACTTGCTACCACTTCTCTTCAAACCAAAATAGTGATAAGGAGAATTTGTTGGCTAGCTGGTTGAACATCTTCGATCGGGAAAGGGCGTGATAGAAATGGAGACAAAGCATAGAACAAGCAACGTACCAATCAAAACGCCTCGTGTAGTGTGCTGCCCCTTACTATGCTTTGTCTTCGTTTTTGCTGTGCTGTCTCCTGATAAAAAAGTGACATAGGCGTGTGTCTAGTTTTAATTAAAGATATCATTCTATAGCGTGTAACAACCAAAAAATGAAGGTAAGTTCCACCCACAAGGCCGCATTGTCCTTACTTACCATGCCTATACACTACAAAGAAAGTAGTTCCCAAACAATGGCAATAATTTTTCTGCATACAACCATTATATTTCAGTACTTCATTGACATTGAGATAAAGAAACCGAAGCTCAATAAAAAAAAAAAAAACTTGCGAGGGCAAGGAGTTCAGCATCAGCTTAGCAATATATCTGTTGTTTAAATCACACCCCCTACCACTCTCATCTCGTAGTCCACGAAGAAGCAATGTTCTGAGGTGTACACTTCTGCCTTAAACACCGCACCGTGTAGCCATTGCTCAACTAGTGTGCAAGCGCAATGACAGCTGTAGGGGGGGGGGGGGGGATCGCTGCGTCGTCTGCTAAAGTACGGCGGCTCCGCCGAATCTTACTTGCTTTCCTGTCCTGTGAGACTTTTTTTTTCCCCACGCCTCGTCTGCACTCACATCATTCATACAGGTGCACAGCACAGCGTATATCGCAAGAGATCACCAAGATTCCCACGTTGCGACAACCAATTAACGCACTCACACATGCATACATGGCAACGCTGATGCCGTGGCTTTTGTAGGCAATAAGTAACAGATGCACACATTTAGGCCGCGTTCACACTGAACATTACGGCCGCCGGAAGTGCTCCGAATCGGGTTCGGCGGCGGCGAGATCCGCCGAAAGGGCCCTCTCCGCGCCGATCGCTCTCGGACCGATTTTTGCGGCGTCTGCCGCCGAATCGGTCACCGCGGACCAATAGGAGCGCTAGTCAAGGAATTTTGAAAAATGGCGGCCAAGCGCTACTCACTTGTTATGCCGCAGTGCACGTAAGTGATTGTTGAAACCGACGGGTGTTTAACCTACTCTGTGTCTACTTCGCCTCCGTATTTCGTGAAAGAGGTGACCGAGCTTGCTGTTGGCGTGACCGAGCTTGTTGCGGTCTTGCAGAGCAGAACGAACCCACCCACGCCGCTGGCGTTGGTGGTTTTTCTGCTCTTCGTGCATTACAAGACAGCCACTTGCCAGCAAAGTAAGCAGTACTGTCATTTCTTGCTTCTTGCGTACGAGAATCGTCGAAGTATACACCACCGGATAGCGTAGTAGCGTTTGTGAGAAGTGACAATGACCGGGTGACAGCGCATCCGTCCAGCATTCGCCCCATGGTAAATGGCATATTCGGCGGTGCGGGGCGCGTCCAGTGCGAACGACGCTGCGTTTCGGCGGCACGGGAGTTTCGGTCACTGTAGAAAGCGGATGTTTCAGTGTGAACTAGGCATTAGACTTCACCTTCACCTTGCTGCACACGAATGACCGTGACTACAATTGTCAAGAACGGTGGTCTAGTGGCTAAGGTACTCGGCTGCTGACCCGCAGGGCGCGGGTTCGAATCCCGGCTGCGGCGGCTGCATTTCCGATGGAGGCGGAAATGTTGTAGGCCCGTGTGCCCAGATTTGGGTGCACGTTAAAGAACCCCAGGTGGTCTAAATTTCCGGAGCCCTCCACTACGGCGTCTCTCATAATCATATAGTGGTTTTGGGACGTTAAACCCAACATATCAATCAATTACAATTGTCAAGAATGGTCACTCTCAGGTGTCATGCTTGGTGCATCTGAGCGACGCAGAAAATAGACGCCGTGCTGCCGCTTCGCACTGCCGGAAGGACGGAACGCCATAGAGCACTGCCGCTTTGGTGCACTTCAAATGATCAAAATCAGAAACGTCTACATGGAATGACGACTGTTGAGGATGATGTCGAGTGCGAGTAGATAACAGTTGGCAATAGCTGCTTCTTGACAAGAAAACGCCACAGAAAAACCAAAATTGATGCGTGCCGGTCTCAGTGCAGCGGCACATCGCCCCTTGTCGCGAACGGCACCATGCTGAATTTGTCATCGGTTCGTCTTGACTGTTATGTCATCGTAAAGAGCGGCCGCAGTTGTAGTTGGACACGCATAATACCAATGGACTTAGCTTGTCAGTGACTATTGTTGGGTCATAAACAACATGCTCTTTTTTTTTTAATGACATATGCTACTCAAACTGTTTGATTCGAAATTATCCGACGTTTGCTCCGAACCTCAAGTTTACTATGCGCACATCCTTTGTTCCAGTGTTTCATTGTCACGCCTTTGTGTGGGGCCTTTTCTGTTTCAGTCGGTGGGGCTGGCCGCCAAAAGTGAGATGGCTCGCAACCCGAGTGGCACCATCTGCAACCTGAAGTGCCTGATAGCTGCCACCTCACCCGAGGAGGTGCAGAAGATTGCCAGTGACAGCCCATGCAAGGTCGGTTTCTGTCTACACAATTAGTTATTTAGGACAAGCATGTTTACGTAACCGCACCTTATTTCATAGTTCAGTGGAGAACGCATAAGTGGTGCAGTTGGGAGTGTGTAGAATTAGCCAGGTATCGAATGATGCGTCTCACAAATAAAGCAACTTGCATTGAAAATGGTTCAACTCCGCTGGTTTGCACTGTAGCTGGCGATCGCTGCACTGTAAAGGGACTGTATCCTTTAACTGTCATTGTGTTCTATGTTCACAAGATTTCAGTATTTTTTGTTTTTGATTGCTGGCACTTTTCTCAGGATAGCTACAGCATGTACAGTATTACAACCACAATTGGTGGACTTTGGTCAAGGTCAATTCATGCGTTATTTTTGCTCACTAGTGCTTACGCATCATTTCATATGTACTGACTATGCATAGAATTGATGCATTGTAACCATTAGACGCCGAGACATATCGGTCAGCCAGCTTCACTGACTGATCAATCAATCGGTCAGTGAAATTTGGAAGGATAGCAAGATATAAAATGCTCTAATCACCATTAATATTACATGTTAATAACACCTTAATCCTCTTGGTTTGACAGCATATTAAGTTTTGACAACATGCTGCCTACAACTTGCGAGGCTTCCGATCTTTTATTTTTTGATCGTGAAGCAGTGATTGGTCATGTTTTCACGGACGTAGAGAAATGGTTGATTCCGATATGATCGCATTGTGTTGTTTTTGTGCAGATGGCTTCGTTTTGTATTGCGGTTGATATGCTTTTCTGTTTAAAGTTTTTATTCAGTGAAGTCCTTCATCGTCACCTGCTGGTTGCCACTTTTCCAGATAGTGACGGAGGGAGACAGGGTCCACTACGAGGTGGCCTCTGCAGACAACGGTCGCAGCACCCGTCACTCGTGCAGTGATGTTCTTGTCCACCTCTTCCGCAAAATGTTTGGTGAGTGGCTACAACTTTGCTTAGGGGGGGGGGGGAGGGGGAATAATTAATTTATTTAAGAATTAAGGGAGCAGGAAGCCAACGTAGGCACTTGTTAGATTAAAAATCTGAGCATGGCACAACTGGACATGTATGTTTAACAGATTTTGATTCCAACCAAGGGTAACCATTGTCATTAGATTTTAAAAGTCTGAATTGCTGTCAGGCTTTATTGGGCTGCACTTTTCCTTCTTTACCATGGGAGAGAAACAACCAAAGTGGTACTGGCATGCTTCCCTTAAATATAAATTCTACCGCGTGACTTTCATATGTGAAAGGTGCACACTTGATAATCGTGGAAGTTCGTTGCATTCATTGTATGTCGAGGTGTTCTTGACGGGCTAGACTTAGTGTCACTGGCATCATTCCTAATTTATGATATGTTACTCTAAAGCCTGTGGATGACGCCAATCATTTAGAAAAACTGTAATGAAAGTGTGAATCTGAAGTTAGCATTGCAGATGTTGAACCCGTAATTTGATCAGTTTATCTAATTTGCATGTGGACCACTGATATCACTTGTACTCGCTCTCAGAGGTTGCTGAAAGCCAAGGAAGCGACGAGCACCCTGCTGTGGTGACAGTGCCTCCAGAGTTTGACGAGCAGCAGAGGCAACTTGTGGCGTGAGTATTGTGTCACATTCGCATCCTTTGTCACTGGGTCATGGCTGTAGGTGGTTTGTTTATGATGCTTTTCTATGCTGATATCCAAAGAAGACAGAAGGTGAAGGGAACTGATGGAATATTCTTAAACAAAGAGTTGTTGCTGGAGCCAATGTTCTGCCTGCAATTGCTGCCTTGAAAAAATACAAGACCACTTGTCAAAACATTAGTAAGAGCGATACCCCACGTCCGAAATTTTCCACCTCTACGCTGAGGTGATGATAGAAAATCCGCACTGAAATGGAGAGGTCATGCCTTCACTTTCTCTTGGATCTGTTTGTTAGTGGTGATAAATCATCGTCATAGTTCACCTTTCTAGACCCACGGCAAGGCAAAGGCTTCTCTCTCATGATCTTCCCATCAAACTATTGTACCTGCCGCCTTATTAATCTCATCTGTCCGCCTTTCCCAGGCACCATGGTCATGTCTCTTTTGTTTCTAGACTCATATTGAGCCCTTAAAGCAATTCATGAACCCAGCAAGGGGCTATCTCCTTTGAACCAGATTACCTTGTGCGTGTGATTGTTTCTATTTTTCTCGCTGTCCCTTCTTGTTCATTTGTTGTGGATTATCAAGCGTGCACTCGCGATATGGCAAGCATAGGTCTTTTATTTCAGCATAGTAGATGCCATCCTTTCTTAAACGTCCCCACTCCTCGTTACTATTAGTAAGTAGTGTATGTAAAAGCGACTGGCCTGCTATGCCAACTCCGGCCGTATGTTCACGTTCGAGCTTTTTCCTTGTTGACTTTCATGTTGCTGCTGTGTGCATTCACGTCTGCTTTGCCCAAGACTGTATAATGTCTGCCATCAATTTTTCTCGCTTACATCTTCATGAACCTCGTCTTTGTCGCTCTGTGATTCAGCTGCAATGCAAAAAACGGTTGGCCCGATTGCCAGCCATGGCGAGGGCGGCATATGTGATTAAGTATGCAGAAACATGAACCATCAAAGAAAAGAAACAAAGTGCAAGCACTAAGTTTAGCTGTTTTTTTTTTCTACTTTTTTTTGCGTCTGTGTGTGTGTGTTTTCGCATTTTCTTTTTGGTGGAGCTTTGAGTGCAGGTCAAAATAGCCAGGTGGTAAAACTTGACCCGGAGTCCTGCTGTATGGTATTTTTGTAAGGCAATGTGGAGTTCTAAAGATATAAAAAAAAAACCGCAGTTTACATGCTTCGATAACAGTGCCATTGCGTCTGCTGTCACTTTCCGCTGCTTGCCTGTCGGGTTAGCATTGTGAAATGTTTACACGCGGGGCATGCGTTTGTGTTGCAGTGCTGCGGCCTCCAAGGCAGGCTTCCAAGTCCTTCGGCTAGTCAATGAACCCACTGCAGCAGCTCTGGCCTATCACATGGGCACAACCCCATCTCTCGATGTCTGGTGAGCCTCCCTTTTTTTTGTGCTTGTAAGGGAAGGTTTGCCAATTTGTGAGTGGGCTCTACATGACTACTCCAAAAGTGCAGAAATAAAAACAATGTAGCTAGCACCCTGGTAGTTTCATGGTAATTGAAATGTAAGTGAGAGGGTAGACTGGATGAGACCGGCAAAATGCATGAAGTTGTACGAGTATTCCAAGCTGAAAATGGAGGAAAGTTGTACAATAACGGGACAAGCTATTAAATAAACTTGTAATACCATATTTGTACTCAAGCCTCATTATAATGAAATTGCATCTTACACAAGAATAAGTTTGCTCTATTCGAAAATTCGTTATAAAGGTATACCGTATTTACTCGAACCAAGGCCGACCCCGATTTTAAGCCAACCTTGAAAAAAAGGCCGAAGCCCGGGAAAAAAAAAGACTTGTCTCGAATGAAACAACAAAGACGGCATTCACAGAAAGAAAACATTTATTCAACATGAAGATGAAACCAGGCAGTTGCCGAAGCTGCGCTCATTCCGAGTCGCTGGATTCTTTGTCTCTACCTTCAAACAGCACACAATCAAAGTTCCCGGGCGGGTTGTTGTCCTACGCTGCAGCCTCTCCAGCGACACATTTTTTTTCCTCCACTCCAAAGTCCCGTTCGGCTTGAACGTTAGACGACGACTGTGCGGCTAGGTCAACTTTCGTTTTATAACCGGCACTTTAATGACTGCCTGTTTGGCGCTATTGAGCTACGCCACGCACAGACCACTCGAAGCGTGACTGAAAATGACTATCGGCTCACCTCAACACTCGCCACAAAGATCAAAATCACCGCCTCACGTGTGTGCTTAGGCCAGGTGTTGGCTTGGCTACCAATGGCTATTATACTATCTAAGTCTGGCCAGTTGTGCACCACTTTTCTCTATGAATAATGGTGTGTGTTTCAAAATCCTTGAATCTAAGCTGACCCTGGAGTTTTATGTAATGAAATTTGAAAAAAACTATCGGCCTAGATTTGAATAAATGCGGTATTCCCAACACTGTATCTGTTGCAAGACCGTTTTTCCTTCAAACACTTAGTGCTTAAAATCTTTTCAAACTTGCTATGCACCCACTGCGTGGCTTTAAAGGGAATAGACGCAGTAACGTGTGTGCTTTGTTAGTCGGTGAACAGCTTTAAATCATGAAAGCATTATGATAATCACATGTTTTGACACCACATAGCAGAGGGCACTTGTACCATGCATAATTACTTTAATATTTGATGTTGTTATTGGGAAGCATGTATACAGGACGCATGTGTTTGTGAAGCATGAAAGTTACTTTCACTGCATTTCCAAGCAGAGGAAGTTATTTTCACTGTGTTCACCAGCAGACGCGTGGCCGTGTGGTAAAACACCCACTTGCCGTGCAAACGACCCGGGTTCAATCTTTACTTGGACCCGGAATTTTTTATTATTTTATTTGCATCTCTCTCTATTTTTTGGTCATGCACAAAGTAATTTGTTGCTCGCAACCAACGACATCGACGCCAAAACTTCTGCGAAACAAGCTCTTTAACTCTATTGCATAAAAGCTTGCTTCAGCTGCAGACTGAATTAAGAAAACGCTGTTTTAGTGGCAGAAACCCAGCATTTTTAATGAGGAAGCGCATACTTCACAGGCACGTTCGTATGATCATCATCATCTGCGACCTCACTGACCCCTTTGTCGCTTAGTTCAACAACTTTTCTCAGTCTGAACTTGAAGACAGGCCTTGTGATAACTTCACCCGTGTGACCTTGCGTTCTACATTTGCTGCAGCCGGTACCTACTGTATCGACTGGGTGGTCGGACGGCAAGTGCAAGCGTAGTGGCAGTGTGCAATGGCGCCTACCGCCTTGTGGCCCACGCCACCGCAAAACCGGCCTTGGGTGGCCGGGACTTCACTGCAGCCGTCGTCGACCACTGCGCCCAGGAGTTCAAGCGGTGAGTGCGCAAGAAGCCGGGCTCTCTTTCTCTCTCTCTCTTTCTTTCTTTTTTTTTTGCTTGTTAGCACTTTTTGTTTGGCACCACTTTCTAGCACAAGATAAAAGCCGCCAGAAAAGAAGAGCCTACCATTCTATGCATTCAAGTTGTTTATAATTGTGTTCTGGTTAATTCATCGTTTAGCTGTCTTAGAAGACTGAAATGTTGGGCTAGTTGTGTTTTCATTACGACAAACGTAAACTTGTGTAACAGGAGACAATGGGCTAATAAAAGGCACAGAACAACAAGCGTAGTGTCTTTGGTTCGCTTTCTTGCTCCAAATGTATTTCGTCACACTTATATACCTTTTAAGATTTTTAATCACACATTGTTTTCTTTGGGTCATTGCATTACTCGTTGACACTTTTCCCAGCTGACATAATTTTCGCCTGCAAAACATTGTATAAAATTGTAAGGCAGGTTAATAAACTTTTACAGCCAAAGCCGTGGGGCTGACCTGCGTGAAAGCCGACGGGCACTGGCACGGCTGTGGAATGCCGCTGAGACGGCCAAGCATGTCCTGGCAACGCTGGAGACAGCGCAGTGCTTCGCGGAGTCTGTCTACGAGGGAATGGATCTCAGCCTTAACATCAGCAGGTGTGCCACAACACTGCTCAACCTCTTGAGTGCTTGCATACGCTGTGGTATACATGTTGTTTTGTCTGTCCTGTTACTATTGCTCTTTCAAGTCTACCTCTGTAAATGTCAGCACATCACGATGCGACCCATTTTTTCTGCTAAAATAAATAACTTAATAATAATCACCTTGACGAAGTTTGGGATATGTGTTGGCTGGAAAACATTATCATTGAAGCTTTCGAATTTAGTTTTCAAAGTAGGCGTTGCAGGCAGGAACTCCAGCAGCAGTGTAGGTGCGCAGATTGCTGGAACAACTGGCAATCGAAGGTTCGCATACATCGGGAATTCTGCGAAACTGTCCTTTGTTAAATTTCTTGACAATTCCAGAAGGAATGGGTAAATCATGGCGCGCTGACACAGCGAGAAACATGCGGTATGCTGCCCGCACGTCACTGCTGTGTCGCTGTGAAGCTCGTCTTCCAAAAGGACTTGTTTTTGGTCGAGTTGGGTGCTTACTTGGTGCAAATGACTGGGTTGAAAGCACATTTCCTGTAACAGGAAGAGCAGGAGAGAAGAAAGAGCAGCGCCAACTACCAACTGTTTACTGACAGTCTAAAAAACGCACAGGAAAAAAAGAGAGGACATTTCTGTGCGTGTGTGCACAGTCAACAAAAGAAGTACAGCGACATGGTCAAGGCAACAAGCTATCGAAAAAACGCGTTTCTGTCGAATACAACATTATAGATGTTTCACTGATACAATTAGACTTTTTTTTTTTGATAAAAAATGCTTCCAAGAGCTTTCTAGCTGTTTGTTTGCTCTTCTTACCGAGAATCACCTCTTGCACAAAGCTTGGTTCTCATCGGCAGGCGTTACAGTGCGCAGGAAGATGCACATGGTCTCTTTTGCCTCGGCTATTAGCATGCTTCCTAAATTTTTCATTGATGCAAGGACCCGTTTGTCCATCTCCACATCCGGCAACCCAGTGCAGTTGCAAATGATTGTCTAGAAGCATGACGAGAATGCTCTTTCTTCGGTATGTAACGGCTTCAGAGGGCGGAAGGTAGTGTTGAAAGAAGTTAGACAGGCTAGCCAATTGATGTCATGTTACGCCCAGCATATAATCGACCGTGAAAAAAAATAACCTCTCTCTCCTCGGAGTTGTCCTAGCGGATGCATTTTGGGCAGTGTGAGTCTTTAGCGATGAGGCATTGCTGTTCCTCGCAGTGTTTGTCTGCTGATAACCACATATACAGTAGACTCGCGATAATTCAAACTCTGATAATTCGAACTTTCGGTTAATTCATACAAAATTCAAAATTTTGGTTGGCTCGCTATGCTTTCAATGTATTTAAAAGCCGCTTAATTCAAACTTCGTCATTCGGTTAATTCGTACTTTCTGCCTGTCCATACCGGAAAATTTCTGCTGATTTGCCGGCAATATTTGAAAATTTGCGTGCTTATGATTATCATAATAGTCTGATATTGAAAAATAAGCGCCTTAAAACTTCAAGGGAAAAGGTTTTGCCACACAATCATTTCTCAGCATTCCGCGCCGCGGTGGAAAAAAAAAACGAAAAACAAAAACGGCCCGGTGGTTACGAAGCTGGCTCGCGGCTTATCTCTGCTTTTCCGGCGTGCCGGTGGCGCCGGCCGACTCCGAAGCACGTGACCTGCCCACAGAATGCGTACAGGTCTGCCCGTCTTTCTTACGTGCTGCGCATTTTTCGATCGACCATGTCACCGCGAGGAAAATATCGGACACTACCCCTAAAAGAGAAATTGGCCGCTATCCAAGAAGTCGACGCTGGGGTAAAGAAGACCGAAGTGGCACTGAAGTATGGAATAACCAAAAGTACTCTCACAACCATTCTGAAAGCCAAAGACAAGCTGCAGAATAACGCGAGCCGCTTCGCTCCCGATCGGAAAAGGCTTAGGGAAGCTGCGTACCCGGATCTCGAAAACGCCGTGCTTCTTTGGCTCAAGCGCGCACGGAGCTCCAATTTACCGATAAATGGGCCAATCCTACGAGAGAAAGCTGAAGAACTTTCCTTGCGCTTGGGAATTGAAGATTTCAAGTGCAGCGATGGCTGGATTTCTCGGTTAAAGGAACGCCACGGTCTCTCCTTCAAAACAGTGAGTGGTGAAGCAGCAGTGGTCGATGAAGCTGTTTCTTCTGACTGGCGGCAGACTAGACTTCAAAGCCTGCTGCTTGAATACTCCCCGGCTGATGTATATAATGCCGACGAAATGGGGCTGTTTTTTAAGTGCCTGCCCGATCAAACCTTGTGTCGCAAGGGAGAGCGTTGCACTGGCGGAAAGCTGAGCAAAGAACGGTTAACCGTCATGGTTTGCGCCAATATGGATGGAAGTCACAAGCCAGAACTCTTCGTTGTGGGCAAGTCAAAGCGTCCCAGGTGCTTTAAAGGCGTCCGAACGCTCCCAGTTGCATATGACGGAAACACGCGAGCCTGGATGACGCAAGCTTTGTTCGAGGGTTGGCTCCGCAAACTGGATGGGCAAATGAAGCGAGCGAAAAGGAAAATTTTGCTCATTGTTGATAACTGCCCTGCGCACGGCGACGTGGAGGGGCTGGAAGCAATTCGCCTTGAATTTCTGCCTCCTAACACTACAGCTGTCCTCCAGCCCCTGGATCAAGGGGTAATCAAATGCTTGAAGCTTAATTACCGGAAAACACTGCTAAAGAGAATGCTGATATGTATGGACAATTCCATGCCTTACAGTGTCACACTACTCTCATCGTTGGGCATGCTCGCCGACGCATGGAATGCTGTCACATCAGCAACAATAAGGAACTGCTTCGAGCATGCCTTTCGCATACCTGGCTGCAGCATTGCCACTTCATCTGACTGCTTGCAGACTGAGGGCGACGATGAAAGCCAAGTGCTGTCTGCTCTAAAAGCGCACAACATAGCTGCCGACCTCGACAGTTAAGCAGCTACTGATGATAACCTGTGCGTGTGCAGGGAGGACACACTCGATGACTTGGTGGCAGAGGTGCTGCCAGCACAACACAGCAGTGAAAGTGAAGAAGAACCGGAAGTGGAAAATGTGACAACTGCACAGGCTTTCCAGTACATTGCTAAAGTGAGAAAATTTCTGACAACAACAGAAAACTCTCAGAATCAACTGGCAGTACTTACTGGCATCGAGAGCTTTGTGCTAAATGCGCATGTGGCAAATAAGCAGTTGACCATCCATGATTTTTTTAAAAGGTCTAGTCAGCAGTAGATAGTCAATAAACTTGTTGACCATACATGCACCGCTCTCTGTTTTTGTGTAGTTAGGATCTAGAGATGCTTAAAAGTGTGAATATAGATGTCTAATCATAATTTGTGCTGTCACCTTACCCAGAGTCGCATATATGAGAACTTCTGATAATTCAAACAGCCTGATAATTCAAACAAAATCCAGGGGTCCCTTCGAGTTTGAATTAATGAGAGTCGACTGTAGATGTATTTAAAATATTATTTCATGAAGTACAGCTTTGTCAAACTCACATCTGTTTCTTTGTGACAAAAATAATCATTGAACAAGTTTTGGGGAATGATCAACTGCGAAGCGCCATTATTTTTGCTAAAACACGTTGACATGTTGGTTTTCATCTATATTTTCGCAAGAGCGAGTGAAATAGGGAGTGCCCCTAGGATAGTTGGCTCCATGAAATTTGCAATCAATCCAATAATTTCTAGCTCTTCACTAGGTCCGCAAAATAATTATTGAGGTCCTTGAATATAAATGCAACTTGCTTCTAGGCTGTACTCTAAGATGTGAAGTTAACTGCTCCAAACTGCTCTAATATGCAAAATTACCTGCTCCAAAAAGCTCTAAAATGGAATTTTTGCTGCTCCAAAAATTGCTCCAAATCTGAGGAACTCGGTAGCACCACCGGGTGCTTCATGAAGGGTCACAAAATGGACAAGCTTTTAAGAAAGGCTGTGTTCATTATTTGAGAATTCCACCTAGTGAAAAGTCTAGAGGGATTTCGAGGAACAAATAAGCTTTATTCTTGCATCTGGTAAATTAGCTAGTTGGTCTGGTCAGCCAAGATAGGCACTGAATCTGGATTTTGAAGAGGTCCGTGGGCATGCTTTTCTGCTTGGACGATGCGCTGATGGCACTGTGAGATAAGAGAATAGAAAACCTTGATACCGAAGAGAGAAGGGTATTTAATGTTTACTTGCATTATTGTTCTGTGCTTGGTGTCTACAACCAGGGCACGGTTCGAATCCTTGCTGGGCTCCCTGCTGACGCGGTGTACAGAGCTTGTGGACGAGGTTCTGCAACAGGGCGGCTTCGAAGCCTCCGACATCCACAAGGTGAGGGAGAACCTCTAGTTTGGAATGTGCCACTTGCTGTTTTGGCTCCTGAGTTGATGTTAGGCCTAGGTTTGTGTGAATATTCGAATGCTTTGAATATTCGGACGAATACTACAGTATACGAATTTCCTTCGACTCTAGTTTAAATTGTTGAAAACTTCGAAGTACTTCTAATAAACGAAGTAGTCTGCATGTAACCCTCTTGTTAGGATGGCTTCACTGCAGTGGAGATGTGTGTGTGTGTGTATGCACGAAGCTGTGAAAACACCTTGGCAGGGGAAATCTGCACTGCCGCAAAGCCTTACTTAAAGGTTAGATGAACGTCATACCCTCACACTGATTCGTCGTTTTTAAAGTTTAAAAGCTTGCTATACCAGCTTATATGCTTCAAGTGTAGTAAATTGTAGAATGAACATAGTTTGCAGGTTATTGCTTGCATTCGACAGGAAGCCAGATCCTGCTACTATTTTAAGTTGTTCCATCGTCTTTTGAACCAAAGAAATGGCATTTTGAGAGGTGTTTCAATTTTTAAAGAATACTGTGCAGGTAAGTTAGGTCATAACAAATATGCCAATCTTTTTTATAATATATGATATACACTATTCGAATTTGATTCGAAATTATTCGACTAAAACTATTATTCACTTCGAACCTAATATTAACTATTCGCACAAGCCTATTTTGGCCTACTGAACTGAACACACGACAATGAAATAGCCCTGAAAGGTGGCTCGGTGCATGTGCAAGTGTTGCTTGCTTACTTTCGTTGTGTATTTGCCCCAATCTTTTGCAAACCAGGATGCATGGCACATATTTTTCAGTGGTAAAACTTATATATTTCCCAAAGTGCACATACCAGGCTCACTGCATGCATGGGCCACGTACCGTATTTACTCGCTTAATCCTCCCACTCGCATAATTCTCGCACCCGCCACATCGCCCAACAAAAATACGATTTCTTTTTTTTCCTCGAGTAATAATCGCCCCCCCAAAAACTGCCGCAATAATGTCGTCTGCTCGTTCCAGCCACTGATGATAATAGCACGCGTCATCTGGCGCCATCTCTTAATCATCGAGCGTACTATTAGCATGGAGATCTAAGCCAAAGTGGCAAGTGCGCGTTGCGGCGTGTTTTTTATGTTGTGTTGGTAATCTTGTCACGTTATGGGGCAATACTGAAGCTACACGGCTGCTTTCAAGTTAAAAGTGATAGATCATGTGCTAAACAACGACAACAGGGCCCGCCGGTAGGCCCTTCGGAGTCTACGAGTTTTGTGTTCGCTACTGGTGACGGCAGCTGAAAGCCACCAAGACTCGTTGACATGCCGTGTGCCTAAAACTGGGATTGATCGTAAACTTTATTTCTTCGGAAGGGAACTATTCTATTAAATAGCCATCAGCCCAATACTCACGTCCTACGCTTACCTTTTGAGGGCTCCTGTCGCCCAACGAATGCTACCGCTACGGCCGCAACACCCACCAGCTTTGCGTATGGTATCCTAATTCTCGTCTATTTGCTTTCACTTTTAGTGTCTCAAATAAATCTTGCCTCAAATAAATCTTGCCTTGTGATGAACCAGTGCTTTTAATGTTGAGGTAAGTTTTAATTAGTACTTCTCAAAGCTTGCTGCTAGTTGCTGGTGTGAGAATCCCGATTTGCGGCCACTTCGTTTTACTTTTTTGCGGTGTACGTCTTCATGGAAAGTTTTCCCCGCATAATTCTCGCTTCCCCTAACTTTGCATTGGTTTTCCACCAAAAAAAGTCCGAGGATTATGCGAGTAAATACGGTAGTCTGCAATGATAGCTATTAAGGCAATGCTAGAGCTCTTGTCAAGCATGAAAAGTGAATGTCAGTGGTGTCAGCACGAGTGATGCGAAAAGTGTCATCACACGGCAGTATTCTTTGCATTTTCATGGCATCATAGGTTGAGGCTAAAATTTGTGGCACCATAGTAATGTCACATTGCATGACGTAAGATGATATCGTCACAAGGCGTCATTGCTTGGTCAGGGGTGACAGTGGCAGTGCCGAGCCATGTTTGGTGCAGAAACTTTCAGAAGCCTTCGATTTGATAATTACAATCGACTTGAGAAGCTTTAAAAAAAATGGCTTTCACCTTCGTTTCGTCTTGAACAAATTGTGTGACGTAATATTTGTCTGAGCGTGTATCCTTTGTCTTCGGTATCTCTCTTTCCTCAACAAGGTGGTTCTGTGTGGTGGCTCGACCAAAGTGCGCCGACTGCGCAGCCTTCTGGCGTCACGTTTTCCTACGTCACAGCTACTCGACACCCACAGCCCCGATGAAGTGATTGCCTTGGGTGCGGCCATGCAGGTGAGTTGTTCATGAACTTTGTGCAAATACTGAACATAAAATACTACAGTAAACGCTCCATCTCGGACAGTTGGCGACTTAATGGTGCAGATGACGACGTAGCTGTTTGTGACTGCATTGATGCTGAGATCATGGCCGCCATTGCCGAGGAAGTGATCTCGTGCAGTTATGAATATGTATGGCAACGCATTCACTGCCACTGCTAACCAACCTTTTGCACGTTACAAAGCTTGCATCGACGTTCTGCATCTATTAACGTTGTTGTGGCCGAAGCAGCTGAATTCGCTTATTTGAAAAGCTTCAATGATATTGAGAATGACCAGAACTTGACAGTGTGCAAGAAGCAAAATGAGTTTATGAACTATTTTAATGTGAAACATAGTGCGGTAGCTTGCAGTGCACACCTTGTTCTTCATTATACTGCGAGCGAATCGTTATGTTAGTGCTTGCAACGATTTTTAAGTCCTGATTTAATGCAGGCCATAACTATGCATATTTTGTATTTCAAATTATTGATATATCAAGTTATTTCACGATTCTTTTCGAGTTTGATAGATGCAAAATCGACTGTAATAAAAAATTCTATGTAAACCTTTACCAAGGTAGAAGAAACGTGGACTTACCACGTTAGAATTTTTCACGTCTGCTGCATATTGAGCTTTGCATGTACTAAGACTGCCACATTCTGTGAGCAGCATCACAGTAATCCTGGAGAAAATACAGAAAAAAAAGTGTAGCAGCATGTGTGAAGAGTCTTTGTGGAATCTACCACATTTACTAGCACAGTACGCGCCCTTAATGTGACACCCTGGTTTAAAACTTAGTCACATTTTCTAGGCTCAGTAAAGCTCCGCAATCTGCTACATGCACTAGGCAGTTTTGGGGGGGGGGGGGGGGGATTAGCACAGTGACTACGTCTTATGGATACGTTAAGTTGCATGTAGAAAAGTTAGGCACAAAGACTGCTGATTGGCGAGTTGTCATAGGCAGTAAAGCGACTTTAATATCCATGCTTAAAAGTGCTAAGTGCTGAGCCAAGAAGGAGCACCTCTTTTAGTGTTCAAACGGCAAGCTATTTATGTCTACCACTTAGTGCTGGCACTGCCGATCTCGGGGGGGATATAGCGTGTTTTCGGCATTACCAGCCAAATGGCACATTAAGCACGCTCGGCGTTCAGCTCACCGCGATATGCGCTTATCTCCTATGCGTGCTTTGCGCCAGCGAGGGGCTTATTATGTTTCGTCATTTCCTTCACTTTGTGTGTAATGATGGGTTTGTGACATACCACGGTTCTATCACATCCATTGCAGGCAGCGCTTCTCTCCTCTCGGGGCGAGGCGGTCAGAGACGTACCTCCTCTCGTGCAAGTTCCAGCTCTCGCCCACAGCGTCTACGTCAAGGTGAGCACACGAAACGGAGCATAGTGAGACCTGCTGCCTTCTAGGCATTACATTAGAACTTTGTTTGGTGCATCAACACTTATGGCAATCTGTGTTAAACGTTACACCAGAAATATATATTTATTTCTTTTCGGGGAAGGTGAAATCATCCTTTATGTATGTTCGCTTCCCTTTATGTGATTATCGCTTCCCATGTTCGCCACCACCTCGAATCAAATAATTTCTTTTTTGCTCACCAGCATGGTTTTCGGAAAGGCTTCTCGTGTGACACCCAATTGTTTGAATTAACAACCGATCTCCATTTCAATATGAATGAAAATAAACAAACTGATTGCGTATTCATCGATTTTTCAAAGGCCTTTGACCGTGTTGCCCATTGCCGCCTAATATCTAAATTATCTGCACTTAGACTCGATTCCTTAACCCTTTCGTGGATCCGCAATTTTCTTTCCTTTCGAAAACAATTCACTACGGTTAATAACTACGCCTCTACTCCCTCTGATGTCATCTCGGGTGTTCCACAGGGTAGTGTTCTCGGACCTCTATTATTTCTCATCTACATAAATGATTTGCCAAATAATATATCTTCCAATATAAGACTATTCGCTGACAATTGCATAATATATCGAGCTATTGACAATGATGGCGACCACCTTACCCTTCAAACAGACCTTAACCTAATTAGTTACTGGTGTGACGTGTGGCAGATGTCTCTTAACTCTTCCAAGTGCCGTGCTATGACCTTCAGTCGTGAACACAAAAACTCCAATTATTCCTACTCTATTAAAATGATACAATAGTGCAGTGCTCTTCTTACAAATACTTAGGTGTCAATCTAACACCCAATCTTTCATGGTCGGCACACATTGGTGTTATTTGCGCGAAAGCCTCAAAAACATTAGGTTATCTCTGTCGTAATCTGCGAAAGTCTCCAACAAGCATCCGTAAACTGGCCTATTTCACTTATGTACGCCCCCAGCTGGAATTTGCATCTTCAGTCTGGTCCCCTTTCCAAGATTACCTAACCACATTGCTAGAGTCCATACAAAACAGAGCAGCCCGGTTTATATCTCGCAATTATAGCACTCATTGCAGCGGAACAAAATTAAAACTAGAACATTCTATTTCGCCATTGCACGTTCGTCGCTCTGTTGCACTGTTATGTTTGCTGCATAAATATATTCACCCCACAAGACTTTGTGCGCTACCCCTAACAGCACCATTGCGCATGTCCAGACGCCTGCACATTCACCTTAGTTTCACTTGCATTTACGGCAAAACGAAGGCATTCAACTTATCAGCGCTTTCTAAGGCCATATCATTATGGAACGGCCTTCCCGACTGCATCGCCTCCATCACCGATCCAGATTCTTTTTGCGAACATGTATGTAATCATTTTTCATCGCACTAATCGCTCTAACTTCACTGATGTTTGCAGCTGCAGCTGTGCCACTCACCTAGTTTCACACTTCGCTTTGGTTCTCTTTAGTTTTTGCTGTACCCACCGTTGTCTTGCAATTTATATTGGTAAACGCCTTCGTACGGCTAGCAGTATGTGTGTTTGGAAAATGCGTGTGTATGTTGTACACCTCGGCCTTCCGATTTTTCTTAGATTTTTTTTTTTTATTGCCATTGTTCTCCCAGTTCTTGTTATTCTCCCAGTTTTTTTTGCTCAGTTGCACCGCCGTTGCTGCTCACTTGAATTCTATACCTACGCCTTCCGAATCTCTTTATTGTGTTTCGTTCATGTACCTTGAATTTCTTGTTATTTAAGCTTTCTGCATATCGGTAAGCGTTCGCGTATTACATTTATTTGAGTGTCAGTGACTAGACACGCTTTGTCACGATGTTGTGTTATTTTCTGTGTATTCCATGTTATTGATGACCGCCCTATTACTCTTTGAAGTTTGTACCCCCCTTACTCAATGCTCTCTTTGAGCTTGTAAGGTATCTTAAATAAATAAATAAATAAATTCATGCGTGTATTTTTGTGTGTGCATGAATATGCTGTGGGATCTTGGTGATGTGAACCCGGCTGATACGAAATTATGAAATGGCCGTGGCCAAATGCCATTTGGTCCAGTGGGCTAGAATTTGAATGATTCAACCACGTTTCGGGGTCACGACAGGGTATATAAACTTCGTTACCGAAACAACCGAGCAACACCCAGCATAAGCGCTTGCTGAAAGCATTCGTAGTACATGCACGGCCAGTGCTTGCTGTCAGGACTGTGGTCAACATTTCTGACAACCACTGTGGATGAGGCCATCGATGTAGTCATCTATGGCAACAACGAAACTCTGAAAAGTGTATGTACATGCAAAGCTTGCCAAGTAAAAAGGTGCTGCCTGCCGCAACTGCTGTGGACAAAGGAGCACTAGACATGATTATAGATAGCAGTGTTGTAGTTCTGAAGGCATATGCGTGGTCAGTGCACATGGGCTGAAATCAGAACTACCATTTGCCTCAACCTCTCTGCGCACAAAACCGCGGTCACTATAGGCATGATCATCTCTAGCAACTAGGCAGCTCCAAAGTTTGTGGATTGAAGGCAATAAAGCTGTAAGAAAATGCGTATCATTCTAGTTTGTTGTTGGCTTGTGACTGATGGAGCGGACGTCAGCGCTTAGTTATAAGTTGGCCTCAGGTGAAGCTTTGATACAAGCATTCTCGGCAGCCAGCGCTCCTCCATCCTTTATGTATCTGCCCAAGAAAGATATACAGTATAGACTGTGTATAGCATGAGTCCCAAGAGCCGCAAATACAGTTAAACCTGCTTATAACAAACCTCTATATAATTACTTCCTCGATATTACAAAGTTTTTCTGTACCCCGTCGTTACTCCATAGAAGCACATGTATTTATGGCCTGTTCCGTCTTATTTAGAAATGCTTTCATTTAAGGGGGCAGACTGGTTGTAGACACTTTTTGTTTATTTCTTCAGTAAACTTTATCAAACTGCACAGGAATATGCAGTTTTTTCTGCTGATTTCAAATATTTAATTAGTTTTCCTGTCACTCATCTTATTCCTGAGATAACTTAAGTTCACCTCCTATTGTTTAAGGCTGCCATGAAAAAAAAGGCTTAATAAAAAGTGATATTTAAGATATACCTACATAGACTAATGACTATAGATTGAAAGTATGCAAGAGTTTTTGTTTTTGGGCCTTTCTTGGTTATTTTACAGCAAAATGAACTATCCATATTCAAAAGCAGTTGGAGTTGTGTTACAATTTTGATGAGTAATTAATTAAAAAGGCTTGTGCTCTAAATTTGCTCTCATACTTGCATTCTGCACACATACAGGCTTCCATTGCAACAAGAATTTATGTTGTACCCGACCTAGCTGCAGAGATATTGAGGCCTCAAAATTGAACAGTGGTAAATTTACTTTTTCTTTAGAATAATGAAAAAAAGCGGAAAAAAACGGCTTCTTCGAGAAGCAACAATCGTGGTGCGCATGTTTTGCAATCCTCATAAAGGTGCTCGTAAATTCATTGCAGAGCTTCTAACATAGGTCCTGGCAAATTATTAAGAAGCCTTGAAGTCGGTTTCTCGTTTTTTTGCAGGTTCTGCATGTTAACAAGCACCAAGAATCTAGACAGTTCGAATGACATTACAAAAAAATCACCACTTTCTGGTGTGTCAAAATTGGCAAAGAGATAGAAAAATACTTGCAGAAACCAAATATGTCAATTTTAAAAAATAAATTTTTTTTGTCACTTTTTTGATCCCGAAGAACAGTCTGCCCTGTTAAATCGGTAAATTTGCGGCATCAGCATAGTGATGCCTTCTTTCAGAGAACTGATACAGAGATGAGTGCGTTCAGCTGCCACTGACATAAAAAAAACATGGCGAGCATGTATTGAAAACTGCAGCATTTCCCTTTATTGCAATAAAAAAATCATCAATATGCCTGGTGCATGCTATTCACTTGGCAAGTCTTCGAAGAGTTACTAATTAATGCAACATTCGACAGATGATCACTGCGATGATCATCGACTAGACTTGGCACACGACATATCGATGCGGCAAGCTCGGGGTGTGATCACAATGCGAGGGAGCAAAAAATCAAATTTTGACGACTAAAGCTGGGGGTGCGATCATTATGCGAGTATATATGGTATATGGGTTTTACGAGTGCGTGAACGGGAGTAAAAAAAGACCGCATTGTAACCGGTCCTGTACCATGAGCGGTTACATTGTAGGTGGTCTGCACTGTGCATAAGTTTTTTTGAGGGCAGTAAATGTTTTTTGTGTGTAGTGTGGTTCGAAATGTATTTTGATAGGCCCTTGGCGACACGAAATTTTACGTGATGCAAACATTTTTACTCTCTCGTAAGGTTCATATCACCGAGATTCTACTGGACGCGCATGCTACATTTATAAGTTTGGGGGTTGGGGACTCGCCCCTCTCTTCATGCAAAAAAGAAAAAAAAGAAGAAAAATCACTTCGACAGCACTGTGCATTCTCTACTTGCCCATCCTTATTTATTTACTCTTATCTATTGAGCTTCACTTCTGACCCGTTACTTATCATCTGGTGATCTCAAGTTCTGCAATAGCAGTGAGTTTCCATCTCAGCGGTCTTGTTTGCGGTGTCGATGTTTTTCAGGCTGGTGCAGAAGGGTCACTCACTGAGGTGCTAGGCCAAGGAACTCCAGTGCCTGCGCGGTGGCAGCAGCCGGTGGCTCGGGCGGAAGGCGAGAGCAGTGCCATGCTTGAAGTGTACGAAGGGCGTGGTGATGGCCAAGATGCCGCCCTTCTAGCACGGGTGAGTGATTGCCACTAGCATCTCTGGGCGCTCTTTCAGAAAGAAGGCTTCTCCTGACGACTTCTGGTTACAAATCTTGCGCTGATCAACTCGATTCGATGCGTGGAAACTTTCCAATTTGATTGCACTGCCTAGTGCAGTAGAGAGCTCAGTGCTGTGTTTTTTCTAGGCTGATAAGTTCGGTCTACCAGTCGTCTACCCTTGAGCCTTGTCATGACAATGTTGATGAGAGATCCAAAGTTAGTAGGCTTGTGCGAATACAGTCAAACCCCATAAGAGACGCTGATGTAACACACAATTGGGTTAAAAGGCGCCTATTAGACTGCAGTAAAATAGGGATTCATGAGAAATACATATGTCGTACCTTGATTATAAGAGGCATCTCATATAAAAGACTGGAATCGCTCTCCAGTGCTTGTCTCCTATAAAGGGGTTCCACTTTAGTGTATTTTAGGCTCAAAGTAGTTAGTAATTCTTTTATCAAATTTGAACATTATATACATCGCATACAGTCGAGCGCACATATAACGGCCCCACTTAAAACAAACCTACGCTTAAAACGAACAGTATCCGCGTGACCTTGAAAATATACATTGGTTCAATGGCACAAAATCACACAACGAACGTCTCTGAGCGCCACTGATCGGTTACAGCGAACGGAGTCAGCGGTCTGCCGACTTCCCAAGAAACAAATTTCGACCATTGATCAGGCATCAGCAAGGTGCCCATACATTCTTATTGTTAATCGCTGACCCTGCCTCCGCGCCCCTCTAGTTGCTGCGCTCCCCGACCGCTTTTGTTACGCATCCCTCCGTCCTTTGTCTCCCCCGCACTACTCTGAGCATTCCGCATCACCAGACAAGGCCGTATTTTCACACTGCCACCGATCTTTCGAAGACCGGTCAACCATCTACCCCGTTTTTGATCACTGGCCTGGAGTGATACTGTTGACGTCGCTGGCCTGGAGTGACCAGACCATTTGCCAACATCGTCGGCCACCGACTGTATCCGATAGCCTGCGTCTAGTGCACACGCGTACGCTACCCCACCGACTCTAATAATTTGTGATTCGTTTCCTGTTTAGGACTTGTTCTCGCTCACTTCGCACTCGGCTCAGCATGCTTTCCGTGCGCGTGCGGAAGTGCGAACACGGCTGTTAATTTGCACGGATCGAATCGCGAAATATCGAAGTTTGTGATGCCACGCAAACCCGCCGGTGCAACAAAACGATTTTTGACCACGGCCGCCGATTCTTTGAACACCGCCGCGCAAACCGATTCAGGCGGCCATGCACTCTTTCCAAGTTTTTCTACGTGCGAGTTTCGTAGACCTTTCAAGCAAGCTACCCAACCTGCCTCCTTTCCGTGTGTTTTGGTTTTCAAGGTCGCCCTCCCGCTGCATCCTTCCCTCTCTTTATCGCAACTCCTTGCCCTTCTCTCGTGAGTCTGCTCTCCTCTCTTGATCACAACGCCTTCGCCCGTCTCCACCGCTTGCGACGCCCGTCACGCTGGCTCGAACTAGTTTCGTTTTCTGACTGGAAACGAGCCCAGAGCTGTTCCACGCATTCTGGCATGTGTGTCGCGTGTGCGTGTCTTGCTCGCTCTTGGTGTGCGTGTGTGGTCATGATGGCCGACGGGAGGACCAGCACACTTTTTCCTGCCGCTCAACAAAACGTCGAAAGTGTGACCGCTTGGCTTGAGGGTAATCCGCACGTTAGGTGCCGCGTTGCAGAGCGCTTGCTCATAGCTGTTGACAACCTGGTAGCCAACCTGCCGCTTCTGGTGTCCCGGTATGCAGCTGTGGAGACGGTGAATATTTCGTGGGTAGCGGTGACGGCTACATGCGCATGAAACTGTTTTCGCGAGGCCGACTTCGTCGACGTCGGGCCAGATGCCGAGCCTGAAGCTTCCGAACGGGACCACTGCAGCGGCGATTTGTGGCAGCGCGTCGTCGACTCCGACCTGGGAAAGCGGGTGGGACATCTGTTGAGATGGTTTAATTACGGCCGATGATGATGCCGACACTGCAGAACCATGCTTGGATGATGGCATTGTGAATGAAGTACGTGGCGAGAGTGATTTAGAGAAATCGGATTGCAAGAACGACGAAACTTTGGAGTCAGTGCCTTATGCAGCTTATGCCACGTGCCTCGGCGAACAAGCGCCCTGCTGTTTTAAATGAACTCGAGACTGCCCTTATCGCTTCTGCTATTCAAAACACATGCATCACGGATTTCTGGGGGCATAAAAAGTTTGTGTTTTCCCGCGCAACTTTTTTTAAAAGCTGTTTCATTTACTACGAACTTCGGAATACAACGAACGGATGCCGCATCACGCTCGGGTTCGTTATAAGTGGGCTCGACTGTATTATAAAGACAAATGGACATATTTATCATGACCTAACTAGCCTGCACAATAGTTTTTAAAAATTTAAACGAGGCCTCTGGAAACGCTATTTCTTTTTCTCTTTTTGTTTCAAAAAAAGTGGAAAGAACTCTGAATAGTAGCAGGATATGACTAAATTATGTTACGTTTTGAAAATGACTGTACTTTGTGAATATCTGCCGGCATAATAGGCTTTTAAAATTCTAAAAATGATGAATTGATGTAAGGGTATATGTTCAGTTAAAGGGAAACTCTGGCATTTTTTGGATATTCACCGATTTTAATAAACCTTTGAACACATGTTCCCGTCGGTACCGTGGTGATATGTGCCAAATTATACATCTGTAAGTCATTTAGCTTTTTAGAAAACAAATTTTAAAATTGGTAGCTGATTCTTTAATTAGACTTGAAAACGGCCAGCCGTAATGGGGTGTGCAGATCTCGTGACGTCATTCACGCATCAAACCATGAATGAAGGAGCAGCCCTCTGTTTCGGTTTTGACTCATCGTTTATTGCATAATTAAAATTATTGAAGCTTTCCTGGGCAAAATGAACCACCCTTGCTCTTGCAGTACTGTCAATACTATTTGAAAACAACATTATCACAGTATGGTCGAAAATGCACCTGAGTTTCCCTTTCACCTTGAAGTGGAGCTTTGCGGCAGGGCGGATTCGCCTTGGATAGGTGCTTTCATGGCTTAGCACTCCTTTATTGCAGTGAAACCACTTTTACAGGGGGTTACGCGCGGACGTGCGGGCATATGATACGGTCATTTCGAATACATCAAAATATTCAACTGAAGTTCGAGCCAAAGCGAATTCGAATACTGTAATATTTGTTTGAATATTCAATGCATTCGACTATTCACTCAAGGTTACCAGTTAGTTTTATCTATTATATTGTTATGCCCTTGATTGCCCTCTATTGCAGTATCTTGGCGATAAGGTGCAAAGCTGTAAACATGCAAAGAATGTGTTACAGCTCACGGTAATGCTATAGAGCTAAGTGTCATAAAATTCTATTAAACTTGCAAAAACCTACGGCTTCAGCACCCTGGGAAAGGTTATTTGATGGCTGCATACTGTTCCAATGTGACGGCCTTTAGCATGTGTTTTTTGGTTAGCCCCTGTTGCCACGAAACTGATAAAAGGTTAACGGTGTCAACATAAGATACGACTCTAAAAATATTCATTGTTAACGAGCAGCATGTGGTGTACAACTTGATGTGCAGCTTACTCCACCAATCCAGCTCACTTTGATAAAGTGAAGCGCGAGCAGCCTTACAGTACCGACTTGTTTTGGACACCTTGTGACCCCTGATGGTTTGTTGCTTGCACTGTTGCAATCTCAGAGGCTGTGCCTAGCCTCATTGGCTGCTTGCAAGCATTTGCAGGCGACTGTAGTCACAAAAATGGATGCACTAGTCATTTCTTACCTCTGCATGCAGGCAACCAGTTTCCCACAATAATTGTTAGAAACTATGCGAACAGCAGCTCACCATCACTTTTATATCTTGTCTTTCTACTGCTGACCACTTTCACTGCTTTTGTTATTGAGGAGTTTAACTGTATATAGTAGAGTCTGCTTATAAAAAAAACCTGAGCGTGACGCGGTATCCGTTCGCTGTATCCTGAAGTTCGGGGTAAATGAAACACAGCTTTAAAAAAAGTTCCCAGAGAAAAGACAAAACTTTTTCCCCAATATAGCAGAAGTGATAAGGATGATTCTGAGTTTATTTAAAGCAGCAGCATGCCCTTCGCCGAGGCGCGTGGCATATACAAGCTGCCCGGGGCCATTATTGTAGTCATAATGGCTCCCTAGTTTTGTCAGCCTCGCCATCCGATTCCTCCAAATCGCTCTTGCTATGCACTTAATTCACAATTCTCTCATCTCTGCATGGTTCCGCAGTGTCGGCATCATTATCGGCTGTAATAACATCATTGCAACAGATGTCCCACGCGCCCTCCCATGTCGGAGTCGACACGCTGCCACAAATCACCGCCAAAGTGGTCTTGTTCGGAAGCTTCAGGCTCGGCATTCGGTCCGACATTGACGAAGCCAGGCTCGCCAAAACAGTTTCGCACACATGATGATCACAGCCACGCACAAAGCCTTCAGCATCTCCACAGCTGAATACAGGAACACCCGAAGTGGCAAGTTGGCCGACCGGTCTTTGAAGGATCAATAGCAGTGTGAAAGCACTGGCCTTGTCTGGTGATGCTGGGTGCCCAGTGTAGAGGGCGGACAAAAGACAGAGGGGATGCGTAACAAAAAACTGTCAGGGAGAGCGACAACTAGAGGCCTGCAGAGGCAGGGTCGGCGCATAACAGTAAGAACCTATGGGCACCATGCTGATGGCTTATCGGTGGTCGAAAGTGGCATCTATGGAAGCGACCGGAGCGCAACTCCATTCAGTGTAACCGATCGGCGACGCTCACAGACGTTCGTTGTAAGTGCTATTTTGTGCCATTGAAATAATGTATGTTTCCACAATCATGCGAGTATCTTTCATTTCGATCTAAAGTTCACTTGAAGTGGAGCTGTTATATGTGGGCTCGACTGTAATACAAGGATACCCTTTCTGACTTTTAAAAAGAATAGCACTTTAACAATCAGTATGAATATTTTTGCATTGTTAGGTTGAATTGCTACATCTGGTGAATATGCATCTCGGTGTGGGTGCATTTGCAGGTCTGCATGGATGGACTAGAGGAGGAGTCTAAGCTTGTTGCCAGTGTAAGCATACGCAGGTGAGTTAAGGGGGGGACATGGGTCTTGGGGCTCTCTCATTTATTTTTGAACCAAATGTGACAAAAGTTGGCAAGCTTACTTACTTTGTTCTCCTGATTTTAAAAATGTAGTGATTTTTTCTGTAGCTTCATTAGTTAATTAAATAATCAGGATAACAATTTCTATTGTTTATACCACAATAGAAAAATAACCACCAGTCATAAATTTATAAATGACATAGAGATTGGCAGTAGAAAGCATAAGACATACAACATAGGAAGCACTTTCTTGATTGGGTCATTAGTTCTTATTTACAGTACACTAAACTTCACAGCTCTAAATGTGGCCATTGTGTGGTCACACAAAAGACTAGTTTAAAAAACTTGCATCAAGAGAAATCAAAATCTGCTTCCTATGTTGTGTGCTCCAAACGTAAAGCTTCGTGCTGCAAAAAAATTATTCTGCTATCTGTAATAGTTTCTAATATATTGCAGGAATTTTCATGCAGGGTGTACAAAACTGCCATTTTGAGCAAATGAAGAAAACAAAAAATTCTGACATCTTTAACTGTAAAAATGTATGTACTTAAAATTACTTAGCCATTGACATATAAATGAATGCTAGAAAGCCTAAGGAGTGCAACGCTGCAAGCTGATCGAAAATTGAACGAGTACTTCTCAAATTACAGCACAATAAAGTTCATTGCATGTAAACAAAAACAAAAATTTTTATAATAAAATAAAAAAAGAAGCTGCCCATTAAAGATAGGCTCTCAGCATTATTTTTTTTTTTTTTGAGCACATTTAGCTACCTTGTGCAAAACCAATTACAGCTCTAGTTGTCTTAGGTCCACTTTTACCGAACAAGCAAAAGAAAGTGAAATTGTAAACGTGGTTCCATCAGACGGCCGAGCTGCTTCGTCGGCACCGTCACTCACGAATGTGCAGTTCTGCTCCATCACTGCAGTGGACGACAACTCGGATAACTTCTGCGGCTTTCGCTCGCTCCTCTTCCAAGTCAGATTGCTGCCGATAGATAGTATATAGATGCATGCGATCGCTGCTCGAAGGTTCTGCGGCTGACGGACTTTGCACATGCTCCGTGACAACTGATGCGGTGGCTAGGCCTTCCATGGTTGCATCGACGACTTCGCCATGGGACTCGGAGAGTGTAGCGTCTCGGGGGTATTGCGGTATCACGGAGCGCTTCTTGAAAGTCGTAACTAGCGTCCATCGCACCTCTTACGCACCAAACTTGTGCCATGTGCGGAATTTGCGCTCGGGATTTGACATTGTGGAACTTCTCTGCTGACACTGAGGCAAAATGGCGCGCCCCTCAATACCCAAAGCAGACGAAGCCAGAAGCTTCCACCAATAGGGAGGCAAGCTTAAGTCACGTGCGTGGAGTAGCGAATAGGAAGGCGCTTTTATACTTTTTTTTGCTGCTCTTTTTCTAAGCTGCCACTTGTTTAATTGGACCCGTTCTGGCGGGAATATGAAGGTGAAACACGGCTCTCTCAAGTGCGACCAAGCGGGCCGCACTGGCACACATGAAAGGGCAGGGGCGCGTCACGGAAAATGTGCGATTTCAACGTCGATTTCAGCTCAGATTTAGCTAGAAAGCACCATATAAAGGGTCTTAGCGGCTAAAATAATAATATTATAGGCATGAAATTCACAGTATAAGTGCACTAGTAGCTGTAGATCTCAAAAACGAAAAAAAAAAAAACACGAGTTTTTTTTACGATTTTTCGGTCTCCACAACCTGTGTCCCCCCTTAGAAATGAAAGTGAAAGAAAAGAAAAAAATTCTGATGTGGCCGGCGCTACATCTCTTGTAAATACTTTAGTGCAAAAAGTCACCTGTTTTCGCATGCACGGCTTTCCACATGCCCGCTATGTCTGCCTCAATTTCAGCTGAGGTCATGCTGTTGCTGTACACTAGTGAAAGTGTCACGAGTACTCGTGTCAACTACAAACTCATTGGCTGTGTAGGCGCTGCCTCCTCGATCTTGGCGTCGGAGTCTTTGGAATTCTCCATAACTTGACGAATGACTTCGTCATTAGTCAATTCAGCACACAGCTTTAGTTAGGGGATTAGTCAATTCCGCACACAGCTTTAGTTAGGGGCTTTGTTAGCGTTGGCAAAGCTTAAAGGATTGTCCCAGCCGAAATCGAAACGCCGGCGGCATGCAGACCACCGAAAGTAATTTTCATGGGTGTAAGTTGGTTGCACACTCTATGCGAAAGGGTCGTCTCGGCATCCAGTATGAAACTTGTAGGCGAAAAGGGTTCCGGAGCGTTCATTACATAACCGCCTTCAAGTCTGCAGGCATGCCGACGGCAGACCTTAGGTCAATAGCGTAGCTTTTCCAACTGCCGGAGCATAGCAACATGTGGTTGTGACCACAGGTTGACTAAGCTAAGGCTGGCAACGAATTGGCGTGCGCTAGATTGTGGCATTTGCAATTTTGGGGGTATGGTAGTCGAATCGCGGTGCTGCTGCCCACACCTGCAATGCAAGTATGGTGGATTCGAGGGTACGAAAACAACCAAGATGGCGGCTTCCATAGTGACTTGGAGTCAGCGGTTGGTGGCAAAAAGTCTGGAAAATCAAATGGCAACAGCTATAAATGTCTGAAATTTAGGACATTTTAGTACATCGACTCTATGGGAAACTTGACGGTGCTACCGATGAGTCCGGAAAATCAGGCATGCCTGGAATTTCGGGCGTCCATGAAATTGGATGTCGATTGTATACGCACACCACTTGCCCTATGTTCTTTCATTGCTGGCCGAAGAACAGCTTGAGGTACCAATCATTGCTTCAAAATGCGCTTAGTCAGGAGAGGAGGGCAAGCGAGGGTCTCTGGTTCAACAGCACGTTCAAGGAATGGTGGTATTTTTCGTATCCGAGGACATTTGTGTGAGGAAGTAGAGTGGTTGCCTAGGTGACAAATCGGCCCTTTGCTGTCTTTGCCCCCTTCACTCGAACTGCTTATGTGCGTGATTCGCTCCAAACAAGGGCTCTTGCATGCATCAAGTGCCTGTTACTGCTGTTTGACTCTTTCATTTGCTGTTGGGAAAACAGTTGTGGCGTGCAGATTTAGCGCGCGTGACCGCGACCGGCAAATGACAACACTTCGAGACACACTCTAGCTTTCGTCTTTGCCATCAGCTGGTGTACTTACAAGCTTACTAGTGTTTGTTACTAATGTTTGTAAATGTTAGACATTTACCCACTAATGTTTGTAAATGTTAGACATTTACCCACTTACTAGTGGGTAAATGTCTAAAGTAGAATTTATGGTTATGTAATGAAGATGGTCAGCGCAAATACAGTGCAAATATTTGGACAGAGACGAAGAAATGCAAACACTGTTGTTAGTGTGCGCTTGTCCTCGTTTGTTTCTTCGTCACTGTCCGAGCATTTGTGCCATCAATTCTGTTTTAGTCACGTACTTACAAGCTAGAAAGACTCTTTCAGCATAGTTGATGGGACTCCCAACTGTTAACTGATACTTTCACACGTGCTACCCTAGGTTTAGCTTGCGAGTGCGATTGTTTTTATGTCCGATCTCAGTGTTCTTTAGCAAGCTTGTTGTGTGGCACATGTCAAGTTTCAACCTGCACGCTGTGCCCAACAACTGCTAGCTGTGTCAGCTTGGTGCGAAGTTAAGGAAACATTTTACAGTTACGTTTGGAAGGGTTGGCTTACATCTTCAATGAAAACAAGGGCGCACACATGTGCTGCACTGTAGTCACGATTCGTGGTCGCCAGTCTTTTTGAGACTCTCAACACCAGCAAAGTGTGCATAAATGAAGAAGTCTGAAAAGTTGGCAACTTTCTACTTTGGTGCATTTTTGTGCGCTTGTTTTGCATTTCGCTTTCATTATGTGGGCACTACAGGTCCACGGGCATCGTCAATCGGAATCACACGACTACCTGTTCGTAATGTTCTGTGCATGTACAGGTTTTCGAAAATATTGTTCTGGTTGTAGTGAAAATGTTTGTGACTTAAAAGTGACTTGTTGTAAGTGATCCTTGCTGTACTTATTTTGCTCAGGGGCATTAGAAACCATTGTTCTAATTAAGTTTTCATTTTAAATTTCAGTGATGGCTCAGTCCACATTTCGTGCACAGACAAGCACAGTGGCCGTACTGAATCCGTCACGCTGGATCCAACGGCGATAAGCGACGCATCGGACACTTCAGGAAGCTGACGATGCTGCTCGTCCGACCTAGGTTTCTCACTTAAGCAGCCCCGCTCGGCTGTCGTAGTCAGTGAACATGTTTTTCGCCGCCCTCCCTGTTTGTAAATTGGCCTTTTTTTGCACCTGTCAGTGGCATGGGTGTCGGTGCCCATTGTGATTCATGAAAAACTTGACAAAAGAAGTGACGGCAAGAGCCCTTGAAGAAATGGTTTTTTACATCGCCATGATGGTGTTGGTGTTTGTTGGCTGGCAGTTGTGCTCTTTGTTTTTGGTGTAAATACGGAGTTGAGCGTTGGTTGCCGTGCCATCAATTTATGAAAAGCAGAATGTGCTGTGTGCTTCTCAAGACACGCACACTGAGGACCAGAGCTTGTCGTTAGATACAGTGATGAAATGGACTATAGGTTTTTCTTCTTTCTTTTTGTTGGACTTCAGAAAGGCAAAAGGTCAAAGACCAAAATTCACTGATGGTGAGCACCATAGGCTATTGGAGCACTGCAGAATATCCTCCACATATTGTTATTCTCCCATAGACTTCCATGCAGGCCAAGACGGCTAAGACTGCCAGTAGCAAGTCTGCGAGGCTTGAAACTGGCCTGCTTGCGCGAGACTGCAAATCTAACTCTCTTTAATAATGTAATGTTCTCCATACTGCAGATTTTGCCCTTATGCCATCCATGCATGCAGTCCGAAATATTTTTTTTTCTTCTTTTATTGATTGTCTGGACCTTCCAAGCCCTAGGAGAAGGTCTGGTATCAAGCAAACGAATATTGCTTTGTACGATACAAGACCTTTCCATGGGAAAAGAACACATCAAGATATCCTGATCAGTGACGAGTTCCATTTCTGAAATTGCTGTAGTGATTATGCACCAGCTGTGCAGTTGAAACGCATGATAGCACTCTCATTGCTTTCATTGTTTATTATCCTTATCATATGCAGCCATGTTGCTACATGTTGCCAGCAAATGCCAATTTCAGCAACTGATGTTCATGATGCGCAGGCTGGAGCACTAAACTAGCCCTGTAAATGTTTTCTCACTATATTGCCTTTCTAGACAACATGTGGCAATTGCGTCGTAGATGATCTGGAACATGAAAAATGTGCATCTGTGATTCATTCATTTCGCTGCAGCTCGTAAAACTTAAAGAACACACAAACGGTTATTTTTTTGTCATTAAGCATGAAATGTCAGTCCAGCGGAGGTGTCAGGTTTAGCAGCCGCTAATATGCACAATGTGGCTGTCAGAGAAACTACTTGGATTGTGAAATGGTTGGGCTGTACAGCGCTACTTTCTCTACCGAAATACAGCTGCATGGTTGGTACATTTTAAAGACAGCGCTGAATGCAGTCGTAGAAATGTAGAGAAGGTAAAGAGAGAAACATTTCGTTGCCAACATCATGACTCTCTAGACACTGCTCTTAAAGGAAGCTTTTATAATTCTTGATTTTTATGAAACTTGGTGAGCTTATGCATATATGTGTGCTGATTTTAAATATGTAGTTATTTTTTTTTTGTATAAGGTGTACCTCTTAAAATACAAAATATTTCATGTGTCTTTTGGGGAGCAAGATTTTTTTTTTTTTTTTGAAGCTAAGAGAGCTGCAAATTAAGTTGACATACCACAGTATGGAATCTGGAATCAGGACTGTGTGCAGTGCTACAAAAATGGATGTTCTAAATCAATTGGAACAAATGTTATCGTAAATTGTATGGTGTGCGAGTCAATTTCAAGCTAGAATTTCATTGGCAAGACTTCAACATTCCTTAACTTTTATTCTAGTTAGTTTAGAACATTCATTTTTGTTGCACTGCAATCAGCTTTAATTCCAGGTTTTCTTGATATGCTTATTTACTTCATAACTTTCTTAGTTTAGACAAAAGCTTGCTCCCTTGAAAGGCACATGAAATATTTAGTATTTTAAAAACTACACTTAACACAAGAAAAATAATTGCATATTTGAAATCAGCACAGATATACATACACTTGCCAAGTTTCATCAAAATTGATCTAGAAATAAAAGTTTTTTAAGTGCCATGTCACCCTTAAAATAGTGCCTGTTCTTCAGCACCTTCGTGAGCTGAGAAACGTTACCTTGCTACAAACGATGAGAGAAACACACAGAACGTGTAAAGATAGTTAAATCTCTAGGTTCTGTTATACAGTGCACTTGAACCTATACATTTTTTAGATTCTGCATTTCAATGCGCATGTGCCAAGGTGAAGCCCTAAAAATTGAGGTCAAAAGCACAATTGAATGTGATACAATCAACAGTTTCAAACAAGCCTTGTCTCCAATGCTTAATCAGCACGCGGGATATCTTCTATTTTGATCACTTACGGTTACGAAAAGTTGTCACTTCGCTGTGTACTTTTGTTTCTAATTGAGCTGAAGCACCTCCGAGTGTTTTCACTTCAAAATTTTTCTATATGTGCCAAGACCACTTCAGTGCATTGATACTGGCAAGTCATGTTCGTGTGGCCAACTCTGTCTGAAGTTGCTGTGTTAAGTATTGTATATCTTGTGTGGCATATATTCTTTGTCTTTGAAGCTTTTTGACAGCAACTGCACTTGCTGAAACGAATTTCTGAAATGACTGTTTTTGGAGTATACCATAATATGAATTGTCATTTCCTCACCTCAAGTGTTTTTTTTTAATTAGGGCCCAGTGTTCACGATGTGGAGTGTGACAAAACTCACTCGCAACATTCTCTGTTCTGGTGATGAGAGTTTTTAGTGCAAATGTGCTTGCGAAGTTTGCATTGCAATTAAAGATTACCAAATGCTTAATTAATACAAGAGAAACACACTGTATGCAAACAAGAACATTATATGTAGTGCTGCAAGCTGTTGCACTGAACCAAACAGGCTATTTAAATACACCCTCATGTACTATATATATCTATGACATATATGTCATTCTGTAATAAATATCCTATCGGGAATTGACATTTGACTGTTTTCTCTTCATGCATGCCACTTTTAGAAGTACAGTGGAAAATGGATAATATTGAACTCGAAGAGGACCGCAAATTAGTTCGATATATGAAAACTTTGATATAAAAAAAAATAGAGGCCCCGAGAGCTTACCTGTAGCGAATCGGCGCGTACAGTAGGCGCATTCAAGAACGCCAACTAATTCCACACACACGCCATAACAAGATGATTCATTTGCGTGAAAAAAATCTCTAATCTTGGCCTGCTTCTTTGTTTTTGAAATGCTGAAGACCCTAGTCTCGATCTTATCAAGGCTGTCCAGGTGTGATAGCCTAGTTCACTCCATGTGGCCAATACAGCGGCGAATGATGCCGAACACTGCCGCCACTTACTTCAGCGGCGGAGTACGTGCGTGTAGCCAGTGCCTCATGCAGACGATCCTCCTCTTCACATCAGCTGTCCGCCTGGACACCGCAGTCCACTTCCATGAAGTCGTCTGCAGACACGTCGTGGGGAACTGCTGCCGAGAAGCGGATGAGAACTCTCGAAATGCGCTGTCTATGCTCTCGTCGTCTTCACCAGTTTTCGCAAGGTCCGCCGTCTCGAAGCCTGCCTTGCAGAAGCAGTTGACCGCTGTGTCCATATTCACGCCTCGCCAGGCATTGGAAAAGCTAATCCTTCCTTGAAACAGCCAAATATTAGGCCTGAAGTGCATCCCAAGTTTGTTTTTTGTTGAATTAGTTTTGATCAAAGAAAGAAATACTCTTGACATTGGTCTTTAAACACGACATGTCGAATGATTGTCGAACATAGTAGTGTCTCCAGCAAAGTGATCCTCTGCAGCCATACATGCGCAGCACAATGAAGTTAAATAGCTGCTAGTTATCCACTCAAGAATCCTGCAAAGTGCGTTTCGAACCATTTGAAGAAACGCACGGGTGTACGCACCTTCGAAGTTTGTGTTCAGTTGTACACACTGCCACTGATGGGGCTCTTAAACAGATTAGCATTTTCACCTTGGTAAACATCCCACTTTTTTTGTCAATTTTGACTTCAGTTTGTCTGGAACTTTCCTGACCCAAAGCATAATCATTGTTTACGTTTTCACCACATACAGCTTCACAGTAAGTGCTTGGGACAGGGGTAAAAAAAAACTGCATTATGCAGCTTGACAATGCCCTAGGTTCACCGTGTTTAGTTGGCAAAAGCAAAATAAATTTCAGGACAATGCAAACAAGCAATGCATGTGCTATACATTAGAAAAAGGTTATATGAAGATAGAAATGCCGACATATTTAATAAAGCACACTTAAAATACACTCAAATTTCATTTTACCAAAGTCGCGTCTGCCACAAAAATACTTTACTTACTAAAGTATTTACAATTATACGTAACACTGTATCTATGACAAAGCTATAGGTAACTTCGTTATATTGAGGTTTGTGTGTAGATGTATTAGAGAGTGCACACATTTTCACAAGTTACTTTGAAATTATTTAGTGTGTTAGGCAAGCAACAGCTCGGCTTTAAAATCGTAGTGCAAGGCCTCGGAACATACCATTGTTCGAAGTAACAGTTTAGGTGCATAAAAGGATTGATTTGTAGATTAGCTATAATTCGTGTATAACCATGACTTTACAGTATCGAATAGAAAGAATAATAAGAAGTATTTGTATAGCGGGTTTAATACAATTTTGTATTTAATGAATGTTAAGTGTGGGTGTTCATGAAAGGCTCTTAACAGAACCTAGAGCCTTTTTCTGTAACGTTAGGATTGCTTTGTTTCACTACCCCAATTCAATGAATAATATAAACCACAGTTCTGAATCTCTGCCCTGCAATTTTTTCTTTTTTTCTTGTGGCATAACTAAAAGAATTTTCCTTTGAAGTTGTCCAATTGATGTGCTTGGATTTGTTACTATCACTACCCATTTCGTCTCATTTGATGGTTAACGGTGCGCCCTTTGTTCCCAATGACTTCCAGCATTACACGCTTACATTTCCTGCGACTACTCTTCATTGTCACAATAAGAGTTGTAAAAAACCATGGCTGCATCCTAACCTGGAACGTTATTTCCTGCCTGCATCAAAGTGGCATCTTTCATCACCTTGCCTTCATCAGTGTCTGGAGCAATCCAACGAAACGCTCACCTCGCAGCGACCATAAAAGTTTTGTATCACCTTTTCACAATGTTGTATTTTTTCGAGAAGTTTGCAATGTACCATGCTGACTTTACATGTTGTCATAGAGACAGCTTTTATTCCACCACCATGAAATAGTTCAGCAAAGCCTTCACGGAAAGTGTTCGGTTACAATTGTCTTGTCCCAGCGGTAGGAAGATTTTATATGGTTCAACTCTCTCCCTCTTGCAAGAATGTGCATTCAGCCCGGTTGGTCAGACTTGACTTCCCGGGTGTGGGGCAGTAGCTTCGAGACCCACTGCGGTGAACACAATTCATACTGTCTTGTGCATTTATTCATTTAGAGCTATTCGTCTTACGTGAGGCAGATGTGCACATTTGAGCCAACGCAGAAATGTTAACACGTTTAAACATTTACATGTGGAGCACAGAGGTGAACAGTAAGGTTCTGTGTAATCGAAATGGCAGACAGCTTTATTCATAATACGTATTGGAGGAACAAACGGGGACAGAAAAAGACATTTTGCATCTTCAACAGTGATATACGATATGTCACAACATATTGTATCAATACTTTGACAAATACTGTCAACATAAAGTAATGTATGTATGGCAGCTCAACGTCAGTAGTAAATTAATGACCACCTAGCAGGATGAAACTTGTTTACCAGACCAATTGGGCACTCTTTTTAAACAGTCTTCCTGTCCCCTCACCAATGAGAGCCATTTGCACAGTTGCTCATCGATGCTGAGGACGCGTATTTTAGACAAATTGTTTAGTACAACTGATTATGTTTTTCAATAGAGTTTTGTAACGAACATGTTTGTGATGAGTAGCATTTGTACAATGACAGTATTTTTGTACTGTCTACAGCACGACCACAACTCAACTCATCGCTTTAACATGCAGCTGATAGTTGCTGCTGAGAGCAACTAGTTGATTACTAATAGTGTTTGTGATAGTGTTTGCTGCAGTTTCTGTGCTTGGTTTGTTACTGGTTACGGTATCTTTTGCATGCATATTGGGTCAGTTGATGGGTGAGGTAAGGATATGTAAGAATCGACTAAGCAAACCCATTCCTTGATATGGATGCTGTACTATAATGATTTATTTAGAGCCTACAATGCCGTGTTTTCAATGCTGAGATAACAAGGATATCACTGATGTAACGCAGGCATGGTAATAATTCTCTATATGCAGCTTTCCATACTGAACAATAATATTTTTTTCATCAAGCATACCTATCTGACAATCAAGGGTTTGGTAAATTTGGCACAATCTGGATCGAATCTGGTAAGAAAAATTGCCTTGTGGTGCTCCTTCACAACACAAGAAGCACCTTAGCTGTTTCACTAATATTCTGGTTCATGCAAACACTGAATGTAATAACATGAACTCTACAATCCTGGAAACCATACACCTTGCTTCGCAACGCCGTAAAATAACAAACTCCTGATAAATATGGCAGTGAAGTACAGGAATGCGTGATACCATAAAAGCGGGCAGTGGCCACATCACAAGTCTGGGTTGACAATAAGCCTGCCCTTGGCACCCTTAGAGTTGATGATGTCATGGTGCGATGCCTTAGCGTCGCCCAACGCGTAGGTGCGGTCCATTACGGGATCAAGCCAGCCGTCTTCGATGCCCTTGACGACGGCTTCTGCTGTGGCTTGCCACTCCTCCTGCAAGGGATGTACAGTCACATTATGCAATGAAACCCGACCAATATGTCTCACTATGTGACCTGAATGTGGCTTCACACAACGAACCAGTTGACATAAATAATAAAGTAAACATATATAGCATTGACAATAACCCACAAACTATTTGTTTATAACTAATATTAAATTTACTTCAAGGCAGTTTCTTGTTGGATGTCATTTTTTTTATAGTGAGATGTGAAACTAGTTTTGAAGTGAGCATGTATGAACCATCAAATCGTACTGATCAAGAATTAACCATAAAATGAATGCGAGCCCAAATGACTTTTGGCCAGTATTTCCATCACCCTGCAGTGAAACTTGAGGCGACACAAAAAACATAGTAATTTTGGTTGTATTAGCAGATGTCCTTTTTGCAATACAAACTGCACTACTCTTATCATAACAAGATGCTTGGTAAATGAGAACACATACGAAAAGAAAATGATTGATATGTAGGGTTTACCGTCCGAAAAGCACCACATGATTATCAGAGACTCCATAGTGGAGGATTCCGGAAATTTCGACCACCTAGGGTTCTTTAACGTGCACCCAAATCTGAGCACACGGGCCTAGAGCATTTTGGCTTACAGCCACTGCAGCTGGAATTCGATCACGCGACCTGCGGGTCAGCAGCAGAGTGCCTCAGCCACTAGACCACCGTGGCGGGGCAAAAAGAAGATTCATGTCGTGATTCGACTTTGCAGTTATCACACCAACTTACTGTACCGTCACAAAGTTTGACAGCATCTGTTAGGGCTAGCATAGTCATTGAGCGGTAAAAGCAAAATGAAGAAGGCAACAGCTAGGCTAAAAACAAATAGATGCGAAATGATATCAGCATGCTGAAATACATGAAAAGAGAGCATACTAGGTAATGGGAAAGCCAAAGCAACTGTGCGAAAACCTCGAAGCGATGGAAGATTGGCACAAATTACGATATGCCCGTAAATCTACACGAGGTGCGAACGCTCGGTTTCAGCGGAAGTGTCTGTCTCTGGTGCATGGACATCTGTGTCATGTCTGTGGTTTGACTCGAACCTCTTTTTGCCCAGAATCAACGTAAAAACAGCCTGCATCACCAAGCTAAATCCTGGAATCAATCCAGAAGTAACCAGATTATGGTAGTCTTCAGAATCGTCTAGTGTTGCTGTTTCAAGGCTTATGCGCGGCTTAGTGCAAGCTACGCCATTTTCTTTCCCTAAGCTGCAGATTTCTGTAACAATGGCGGCACAGTTCCCCAAACACCCGGCATTGAGGAGTGTACAGATACGTGGGTGTACACCAATAAGCCCTCAAAGGAGCGTCGGTTACATGTGTATCTGTGTGGCCGTTTGATAATAACAGATGCTCTCTCGATTATGGGTTTGTCAGCGATCAGCGCTTTCCGGTACGACCATCTGGTGTTTTTGTCCAAGTTCACTTGTCATTTCACGTGGCTTCACTAAATTGTTGCCTTTCATCGATGCATTTCATTGTTTTACTCACGCGCGTAGCCTGCAGCAACAGAAGTGTCGCTGCAGGCCACAAAAGCATGTGGGTGAAGGTCCCATTCACAGAGGGAGCCAAAAGAGAGCATTGTGCTATGTTTGGAGGGAGCATTGTACACCCTCCTAGAGAGCACTTTGGAATGTTTGGAGGGAGCATTATTCAATATGCGGGAAGAAAAGAACAGCAGATCAGGCATGCACAGGCAAAGCTTCTTTTAGCCCCAATTTTTTTTCTCTGTGTGCAGCCATAAATGCATAGAAGTACTAAATTCCAAAGTTCTCAATCCTTATTTATTGCTCCCTCTCATCTAGCGTTTCAACATATGCAGTGTTGCTATCATCAGGCGTGTGCAGAGCTCACTACCAACCACTGCATGTCATAACAACTGTTGACAACTCGAAGGAGCCCTGCACAGGAATCGTGCACTTCTGGCACCAATCTCGCCCTCTTAGGTGAGCCCAGTGCTGTGTCCACATTTAAATCATTCTCTTCTGAAGCTAAAAGTCTTACTTGAGTAGATGCAAACAACGATTCTCCGATGATGGATGTCTCCTTGCCCATCATGTGCCTCGCATCGATTTTCGTGGGTCCACGGTTTCCCACAACCTGCACACAAGACATTGCACTATGAATGTCAACACTCTGCATGCTTAAATGTCGAACTACAAAGCACACAGTGCCGTCAGTGCTGCAGGCAGTATCAAAGGAATCGAGGCGCACTTTAAAGTCGCACTGATACGGTGATCCAAAAGAATGGGATCCAAGAAGGGAAAGGTGGAAGCTTGCATTGAGAAATTCGAAAACAGTTGCAGCCTTTGCAGTACTTCTAAGAAAGTCCGCTTGTCGAAACGTCGGCTCAAGCGTCCACCCCCTGTTTTCGAATTCATCGCAAAACTGATACGGTGAGCACAAGAGAGTTCAACACGTGGGAAAAAACAAAGAAAGCATTGGTTGATCTTTCCGGCTATAGGTGAAAAGAACATAACCTTCGAAATGAACTTGTAGCAGCATTTTGCAACCCCAGAAGCCTGGAAAGGCTCGAAAAAGAGCGATAGTGTTCGCACTTAGTGGCATCCTGTAAACTCAACAGTATCCACATTTGATCAGATAGATGTACAGTATCACAATCATCATTATCAGCTCACTTATGTCTGCAGCCTGTTTTGTCTCCAGTGCAGTCTCTCAATAAACTTCAATTTGTCCTGCTTTGCAATTTACCCTGCAAACTTCTTAGTCTTATAGATTCGTTTAATTGGCTGCTATCCTCGGATGTGTTTAACATCTTTTCATAACCATTCCATTTCTTACTGACCACTGGTTCTCTAACCTACAAATTACATGGCCAGCCAATATTTATTTCTTTAGTTTAATATCAACCAAAATATCTGCCACGCGAATTGGTTCGCGGACCCATTCTGCGATCTTCCAATGTGTGTTAGTGATGCCTATAACTTCGTGTACCACTGTACACTGTGCGGTCCTTAACTTTTTTTCTATATAATGCAAACCTCAACATAATAAACAATGAAAATGTGATGCAATCATTTCGTTATAACCGTTACTGTATATTTTGCCCTCATGAACAGCATGGGCGGTGTGAGAGCATAGCATGCATCAGGTAAGCCAGAGTCAGCATCCTGCTATGTACTTTTAAAGCTAAAGGATGTCAAAAATTGGTTGTGAGCTTTAGTCAGGTGAAATATCCCATACCAAAATGAATGTCTAGCATTTATAATACACTAGGAGACCTCTGAAATTATTAAAATTCATTCACAGTAATTAAAGTTATGACATAAAAACATTTTGTGGCATTCGAGAACTTTGTTCTGTTTAAACACAGCCGAAAACTAAACAGGACCTTATGAACTGAAATATCTGGACTTTAGACCCTGTGCTAAATACAAATGTGTGTATTGCACCCATAAAGCTTGACTGAAAACACGCAAAGGAATATTAAAATAAAATTCATCTTAGATTTTTTTATGAATTGTTATCACATGTTTATTTTATTTTCTCGATATTTGAGTTTTACAAGTTAAATTAAATGTCTTTACTAATGCCATACAACTTGTAGCAAGTCTCGCACGAGACATTTTTTTCTTGGTTGTAAACAAGACAGTCAGACATATCCAGTGCAATGCGGAAAAAAAAAGCTATGTGGACTGCTGAAACTATTATTTGCTTGGGTTGTTGAATGCAGCAGTTTGTCCATAACCAAGATCCCACAGCGTTAAGAAGCTTGAACTATGTTGACTTTTGTTATGATGCGTACAAAGTAATCATGATAGCATAACATAAAAGTACTGTGTACGAGTGAAATTGCGAGACCTTTTGCCAGAATACTCTCAAAGAGCTTTGGTGCTAAGGTGTGCATTGGTAGGCATCACATCTGGCAGGCGTTGTACCTCTTTACAGAACTGATGGCTTGAAATCTTAGCTGGTGAAATTGCATGCATACTATTCAAGATTTACTGTAGTTAATGTCCTCTGCTAGCCAACATAATAATTTGCCAAATAGGTTAGTGACCAGTGCCACAAAAAAAATCATTACTCAAGCGAGCTATTCCACTGACTTTGTTATCAACTCACTCTTCATTAGATTTCAGTAGTAGTTGTGCCGAGTATTTCTAATCATGCAAAACAGAAAAGCTTGTATTTGCAAACAGAAATTCGTTATTGGCACACTTCAGTGAGACATTCACTGCACATGAAGAATCGGCCGCTATCATGATCTGCCAATGTGAATGTCCAGCGAAGCTGTATCAAACCACGCTACTCATGCTGAGGGGGAAGGGATTATTATTACTTTAGACTAATGGTAGTGATTTGTGGTCGCTGTGGTTGATTTCAATAGGTTTCGCGACCATTTTCAGCAAGGCGAACTTGTTTCTTTTGTCACTCACTATATTCACACTGTTCTTTTGGTGTCCTGAATTTCCATGGTCTACCCATGACAGTTGGAATGAATGAATGAATGAGTTGCTAGATGGGTCTACCTTTTATCTACGAAAGCGGGAAGCACACGGGGAGGGAAGGAAGGGCAGTTTGTTCTCATTGGAAGCCCTTATGTGAAGCGCAAAGCAGCTAAAACCTAATTTTTAATGGGAACACGTGGAAGGGCAATCCCCATTGCTCACAGGCACATTATCATCCAGTATATGGTTTTGATGCTCGTTCAGTAGTTTTCTTTATTGAAACGAATACTAAACTTAATGCTGCATTCCTGGTTGCAAAGAAAGGTGTCCCATTTGCCTTCAATTATTGAAGAGCCCCTAACTCACCCTGAGGTCGAAAGTTGATTGATTTATTGATTTGGGGGGTTCAACGTCCCAAAGCCACCATATGATTATGAGAGACGTCGTAGTGGAGGGCTCCGGATATTTCGACCACTTGGGGTTCTTTAACGTGCATCCAAATTTGAGTACACGGGCCTACAACACTTCCCCCTCTACCGGAAATCCAGCCGCCACAGTCGGGATTTGATCCTGTGACCTGCGGGTCAGCAGCCGAGTACCTTAGCCACTAGACCACCATGGCGGGAACCGAGGTCGAAATTTAGATTGTCGCGTTACATTTGCGGACGAGTCCACAGTGAACGTGTTCATCGGCTCGCCTGTCCACTTTTCCAAATGCCTTTCCGTAGCATTCAAAGCAAAAACACAAGGAGCACATGCATCCGCTAGCAGAGGAGGAGCATACGACCATAAGCGTCTGTTGTTTGTTTAAGTGTTTTGTCTTGACACCACATTTAAGCTACGTGGTGTTTGCTCATCTGCTTATGGAGATGAAACCATTGAGGAGTCCAGGTATACAGCTTTTGTAGAACAGTGCAGTAAATTAGGTGAAGAAATGCACAGTGAAAGTACTGCAGCGCACTCACAATTACGACACCATTCTTCCCCAGAAGAGTCAGGTCGTTGTCCAAGTTCACATTTGCAAGCATTTCAATGATGACGTCCAGTCCCTGTCCTTCGGTCCATTCCTGCAAACAAGGAAGGTGCCATTAGCCAAGAAATGGCACAGTTTCATTCACTTTCGCAGCATTAGTACTTTGATCTTGCCACAATTCGCATACAATGTCAATTTCTGTTTCTGTGGCGGCTTTCCAATTAACTCGACTCGTTATTCCATATACTTGAAGTTGCTGTCACCATCACAACGCAGTCGAAGTGAAACTTCAGTCTTTTTTTATTTGACAAAGTAAGTACTACTATCATTTTCAGAAGAGGTGTTTCATAGAACCTAGACCATTGAAATCCTCAAATAACAAAGGGAACTCAACCTTGTCCCATGTGTAAAAAAATTTGACAAGAAACACGCAGAAAATGTCCAGGTTTCAGATAGTTATGTCATCTACGAACTGCATCACATGAACAACAAGCCTTTTTAATGTAAAAATACTTCCCGAATGTCTGACCTAGCCGTACTAGTTTCAAATAAATGTGCTTTTAATTACGAAAACTAAGCGGTGTCACCGATGTCCACCATTGCAAAACTAACACAGGTGATGACAAATAAATGAGCTATTTGCGGGCAAAGCATTCCACAACCTCAGCTAACTGCTCGCAAACTGTGGTGTCTTCCAGGTAGTGAGCGCAGTTGTGTAGCACATGCACCTGATGACTTGGTTTCATATTAGCTATCTCTTTGCTTCAGTAAAGGAATTTTCATTATTGCTCTTGGGTTCTACATGACCAATTTGTGCATTGTTTACATGATTTCAAGCATCCCCTGCGATAAACTTTTTACCATTCTGCCAGTTATCACCAAGCACACTTGAAGTCAATGTTCTCGCATCTAAGAAACTAAATTCACTCTCACACTTCTATTTGCAACATTTGCAAAAGTATATTGACGCATAACATGCTATAATTCAATTTGTATATCGGGCAGAAGAGTGAAGTGCAATGGTGTGTTTGTCCTGACTTTATAGCTTTTGCAGCCAAATGCACTGTGCGACATTATAGGCCTTACACTAACTGCTCAAAGACCTGCCATGCAAACTGGGTGTGTGCTGTATAATGTGACAATGTGATGGTGGCTGTGCTGTTCCCGCTCTTCTGTCACACATACAGTCTAACCACAGCATAACGAAGTATTTAGGCTTAGGCGAATACTCGAACACCTCAAATATTCGAGTGAATATTAACGTATTCGGATTCGGCTTCGATTCGGATTCAATATATTGGAAATTTCGAAGACATTGCAATCCTTTGTGTGTTAGCTATTGGTGCAAACATTCACAGGGTGCAAATTATGAGCAACTTTGAAAAATAGCACATTCTAGAAAGTTGGAACAAAACATTCACAATAAAAATGAAACATTTACGCTTATGCTGAATCATTTCATAAGCTTTGGACGTCAAACCGGGCAGCACCCTGCAGTAGCAACAACCCACCCCTTTGAAACACCGTGAAAGGCTGTCATTAACCAAAACAAGAAGGGGCAGACAAACCATGATCTTGGGCAGGTAGTCTTTCTGTTTATGGCAGGCGGTGAAGTCGGCACCCAGACTTTTTACAAGCTCCATGCCGTAGCTGGTTCCGGCTGTGCCAGCAACACGGCAGCCCACCAGATGTTTGGCGATCTGAATGGCAGCCGTGCCCACTGACCCGCTTGCGCCATGAACCAGGAGGCGGTGAGAAGCCTGCGCTTTGGCCCTGCGCATGCCACAATCAAGGTGAGAAACTCTTCGGAAAAGGCAAGAGATGGTGCAGGTTTCGCACGTCACGGAAGTCGGGGTAAGCAGAGCTGTGAAGAGGCAGTAAGGCAAAGTGCTGCATCTTGGTAAAAAATATGCAATAGGCATTGCAAGCATTCACTGACCACTTGCCAAGGCCGCAGCAAAACACGACATAGTGGAACTGCCCAACCTCGTGTGACAACATAATTATCAGGACACCGCAAAACAATACTGGAAGTATTGGTACAAAATGGTCGCTACATTGACTTAAATTATGTATAATGATCCCAAGAAATCTAAAGAACCTAGAAAAAATCTACAAGCAGTCTTTTACAAGGCTATTTCTTAGTGCACATACCCATTTATATAAACCATGTGCAAGTTCAAAAGTTTATAGCGGCCCCCCCCTCTCCATTAGGTGAATGCATGCGGCGCACTTAGCGTTCCCCCCCCCCCCCCTATTAAATGACACGGGGTTGCGGCGCACCCCCCCCCCCCCCGCCCCGTGCGCACGCCTATAATTCTGAATTCGCACCCCTTTGTAGTCAACACCCGAAAATCACCTCCAAATTTCCTGTATATTCTGTGCTGGTAATGTGCACAAAAACGCAGTAATCCAGGAACTAGTGCATGCATAAAACGACATGGTAATCTTACTTGAGCACGATCGACCGGTAAGCCGTGAAGTAGGGAACGCCGAGGGCGGCCCCCTTCTCGAAGGACAAGCGCTCGGGCAGCCTCCAGACGTCGGTGTCGTTCATAAGGCAGTATTGAGCGTATGTGCCGTGCGTGTTCTTCGTGTCCCGGTTCGAGAAGAACACACGCTCGCCAAGCTGAGCAGTGCATTAAAGAAATGTCAGGCTTAAGTGCTCCAGTAGTGGAGCAGCCATATTAGTGACACTACCACACCAGACGGGTTTCTGTCGAACTCTTAAATTTCATCAGTGTACACTCAAACCTTGATATAGTAAGCCAGGATATAACAAAACACCAGTTATAACGAATTAAATGCAAAAGAGCATTCCAATATAGTATTAGGAATATACCTTTATAAAAAACTTTCGGATATAACGAACTTATTTTCAAGTAAGATATAACTCTGTTATAATGAGGTTTGAGTTATTAGAAGCTGGATCCGAGCTAGTTGGTATAATGACATATTATTGAAACTGGTGAGGTATTAAGTAGCTATTAATGTATCAGAAATGTAATAAAAAATGACCTTTAAAAGGTTACAACTCAAAAAAGGACACAAACAAGAGCCATTGCTTTTGTATAAACACAAGCTCGTTCTTTGAGAGCGGTGCAGAGGGCATGCTGACACAATTGGGTCTAGGACTTTCTATAAAGAGTGCCTCATAAACTTCTCAGGCAATCTAGTCCCTGTATTTGAGGTCAAGGGTAAAAAAAGAAAAATTGATAGCTTTGTCTTGAGCATGCACTGTTACCATGTAATGACCGAAAATACTAAACATACAGCATGCTTGTGTTGCAGTAACTATTACTTGGAAGTAACACTCTGTCTGTCATTTACACTTCATATCTCGGTGTGCTCACCAGTTTCAAAATGCCATTTGCCCCACAACACTTTTCTAAGTAACCACCAAATGGCTTCATTAAAAGAGTTTATAGCCTCATGAATCGCCTACTGCAAAAATTTCTAGAATCCATTAAGTACGAGCAGAGTTACAAAGATTCGTCGCATGCTGTCGTTACTTTCTCTCTCCTCTCGTCCAGACGAGTGCGCTGAAAGCTATGCAGGGAGGGATGGCATGGGCGAAAGAAGTTATGCCACATGCAGGTCATCACCATGAGCACTTTTTATTTTTTCTACACATGCACAACGTACTTTCAAAGCAATCGCGTGTGTGGGCACGTGGTGGCCTCTTGTGGCCGCCTTGGTAACTATAAGCATCTAGCGATGCTCATACCAGCCAATGGCCATGAATCTGGGTTTATAGCATCAATTGTACAAAGAACAGGGAATGATTTATAGCCGACTTTGAGAATTAATTGCTAGTTCCAGGCTACATGCTGTGCTATGATGTTTGGCTCTTATGTTCTCGGGAGCATACACTGCCGATAAGCAGCATTTTCTGACCCTGCAGAAAAAGTGTTGCAGGGCCCCTTTAATGTTCTCATAAAGTATGTCACATGCCAGCACTGTGTATAAATGTGCAAGAACAACTTTTTTTTTATACAGTCTGCATTTACAATCGGCTCCATGCAGCCACATACGTTAAAGGGCAACACAGCTCAAAGCTTTCAAGAGAGTCTTCACTCCTTTGGAAGCATACCTTAACATTGCTGACACCCTCGCCAACCTCTTCCACAACACCGGCACCATCCTTTCCCGGTGTATATGGCAGTGGAAAGGAGTATGCAAAATTGCCTTCACGGATGTACGTGTCGACAGGGTTGACGCCGGCTGCCTTTACACGAATCAAGACCTGCATAGAAGCAATATGCATTGAGGAATAAAGTTACAAAGCAGACAATAATAAACTGTGACACGACGTTGAGGTGGTTTGAAAGCCAGCTCACTTCATCACTACACTGTATACCATTTTCATTGAAGAGGAGCTGCATGTGCATTTTGAAGAGATAACCAGAGCTCAGACTTGACTTGATATCAAGAAGCTAAGGGCACAGAAGGCAATATAAAGGGTATATCAGCAGCTAATGTTATGGTACTATTATATTATATGATTACACTACTATGTTGTTAGATGTGAAAAGTGACAACTGTGACTACTACTCCTGTTCTGACAACAACAGGCCATGTGGAAAAGTAGAGTTAGGTTATGTACTTCCGGTATTTCCAAAATAATAGTTTTACAATTGCTACAGTAGAAGGCTCATCTACAGCTTGTACACGTTCGTGGATGTTTTTGTTAATCTGTGTAAAGGAAATGTCCATACACCTATAGACACAAACGGTATTGCAGTAGACAAGTGAAGTACAAATGTATGAATTCAAACAAATAGCAGTGCAATTCATTGACACTTCCAAAATGTAATGACTAAAGGCACTAACTACACAATGTATACTCCATGCACCTGTCTTATTGAGGTAAAGTCAGGAGTGTGAGGTGCAAACAGCAAAGACTATTCAGAAGCAACACTCGTGGTGCTGGCACATGCCAATAACCCGTGTCACTGGTTTTAAAAAATGTGGCCAGTCATTTATGTTCTCATTTAAGAAGAAAATTGCCTTCGTGTGCAATCATCTGTCTTTTATCAATAAATCATCAATCACAAATCCAAAAATTTTCCCTGTATTGAAGGGGTCCAGAACAGATTTTCACTGTTCCTTTTACAAAACCACTGAGCTGGTAGTATAGATCCTTCTGATCATGAACATCGTTTTAGGTGCCTGCATGAAGTGCAACTTATTACGTGGTATTGAACACCCCCTCGCGGCAGCAAATAAGTTTTCAGCAACACTTGTTTTGAGATGCAGCATTGTCTTATGACATCATTTGTGGGACTGATGATATTGGCTTTTTAGCAATATTTGTACCGAAAATGGTAGCACAAGTGACCTAAGGACACTGGAGTGACTTCACGGTGGCCAGCATTGCAGCAGCATCTGGTGGCATGAAAATCAACCAGAAAAAAAAAATACAGAGAGTGGTGTATGCAATTTGCAGCGTGTCAGCGGAGACCCACGGAAAGTGTACTTTTGCTCCAACTGCTTGGAAAAGAAGTTGAAAGAAGGAGATTGGCTTGGGAGAAGATTCATCTTCATTCGTCGGCAGCTTCCTTGATACATAATGTACTCTGCTTGCATTGTGGAGATTTTGTAACCAAGCCACTTTTGTAGCCAATCACAAAAAAAAAAGAACATTTCAAAGACTCTTCAAGAAGCATGCCACAAGTTTCGTTTCATGTAAAACTAAAGTGGACAGCAAGACATCAGCCTCGTGTGACAGCATGTCAAGATTGGCGTGCATGTCAAAGCAATAGTAGTTCATGGAACCTCACCCATGATCACTGTCGGAGCTGCCAACACAGCCTGTTTTGTTAAAGCACACATTAATCAGACTGTAATAGATTAATGTATGAGGCATATCGATGAAAAAGAAGAAAACTGATGCCTTTGCAGCACATGTAAAACTGATACCAGAGAACACATGCTTAGCATGGAAATCACACAAAATCACTTTGATTTTTCCAGTGGAACATACTGAAAGCATAGTGGCCAGGTTTGTCCTGGGCAGGCATGAAATAACAGAAGTTTTTATTCAACTGAGCCATGATGAAGCATGTATTGAATCAGTAACCACTTTCTTTGTAACATAGAAACTAAGGTTTCAGTTGTTTATTCAAGTGTTCCACAATAAAGTTGGAATTATTAAAGATTTATACAAATACCATTTCATATTCCCAAGTACAATCATCAATGATTACAGCTTACAAACATTTAAGCGATGTGTCAGTTTATTCATATGTTTTTTTTTTTTTTCCATAATGTCCCAATGAAACAAGCTGTCTGAAGTACATTGATTTTGGACGTTGGAGGCCTCATGTGGAGCTATGTACACAGATTGTTGCAATATTACCATGCACCATTGCCAAATATGACAATGAAGTGCAGTTTGTGTATGTGTATGCATACATACATACGTGCGTACATACATACATACATACATACATACATACATACATACATACATACATACATATATACACACACACACACACACACACATACATACATACATACATACATACATACATACATACATACATATTCTGCCACTGCTGAATAAAAAACGCATCAACAGTGCTACTCTGCGCTGAACGAAGTTTACTATCTTGCTCAGACGATGAGTGGCGCACGTACATGATGAATGTTCTGTATGTCATGTATGGCACTTGTTTGAACAGCCCGTAGTGAACAGAGTAAATTATATTTGCAGACCAGCATTTTGGTATATGTGCGTGTTACCTCTCTGAGGTGCATTTATTTTGCGCTGGTAGAAAATGATAACATGCTCGATAACACTATAAACTACAAACACTATAAAAACTGCGCTGCAGCTGGCAGTTAACTTCGTGTCGATGTATGCCCTCTTTAAAGTTAACTGCGCACCTGGGAGAGGCATATATCTCAAATAAAATACGGTTTCAGTCGAAAATCAACCGGATCATAAATATGCCATAGCGAAGATATAATTGAGCCGGGACTACCTCATATATTGATCTGGGCATTCGATCACACCCAGAAAGCCGTAGATAATGTGACGTTCAACATGCGACGGTTTAATGCACAAATCAACTCATGAAACGATCAATTTTGATTGGCCATTACGGGTCGTCACTGTGCAAAAAAAACACTTTGCCTGTCCCGAAAACGCGCGCCTTGGCGCTGTATCCTCGTTACTCGGGTACGAGAGGCCATCATCAACGCGATATATGTTTTTAGCAGAACAACATGCTGCACGCAAAGAATGCTTGCTGACTTGACGCGTCATCCGGATCGAATAGCGTAGATTTGGCTCGACATTTGTGTCAATCGGCTCCAACTGTAGCCACTGTAGCTTCTACAAGTCTCGCGTCTGTTAAGCGCGGTGTCCAATAGCAGACGACGCGAGCATTTACCTTGCGTGGCTCCACTTCGGGAATGGGCACGTTCTCCGAAAGTTGAAGAACATGGGGACCGCCCAGTTTGCTCACTCTAATTGCTCGCATCATCGTCGATCGACGAAAAGGGAGTGCTTTTGGCGCTTGGTGGACGGGCGTACTCGTTATATTGGCGCCGTAAAAAGCGAAAATACGATAACAACGCAGTTCGAGGCGATAGCGATAGGCCGCTTACAGCCGCTTGCACAACGACATTCTTTTTTTTCTTGTTTTTTGCTAATGAGCATTTAGTATAACATTGCATTGCCTACATGTTATTTGCAATTAGAAACGTGTAAGTTTTTATGAGTAAATTTATGTGGTATTTCTGTGTGAAATGAATGTGTCTACGCATATGCTCGTTTGACCATTTTGGTGAACATTAATTACAAATCTCAAAGGCGATGTTTTTAAGCCAAACAAAATAAACGTTACGTCATGGCAGCCATCTTAAATTAGAAGTCGTTTAGACGTTTCAAGTCGAAACAAGTCCGGCTTTTGTATTTTTGTCTGGTCGCGCCAAACTTTTGTTGCCGGCACATTTGAACCTCTGCAGAAACTCTAGTGTCTTCGCGCGTTCCTTTCGTTGCACCAAACTCGAGGCAACTGACCCCGGGATTTAGACCAACAAAGGTAAACGCGCCGACGCGAAATCGAAGGATTGGCTTGAGTGCGTTTCAAAGCGTTTCGAAGAAAAGTTTTCGCTCCGTTGCGCGGGAACGTTTGACGTTGGGATTTGTTTGGACGTTTGCGTTTGTTTCTCTGTTTTGCAGCTTTTACAATCATGGAGCCAGCACTTGAGCGAGAGTTGAAGGGCCTCAAGGGGCGTATCACTGGCATCCACTTCAGTCCGGATGACAAACAAATGGGTAAGAAGCTTCATGGTTCTTTGAGCGCCAGTTTTCCGATGTTGTCCGGTTCTAATCGCGTATGTCTATCGCGATTGAGCATGATGCATTTAGTACCACGTGTTAGCGACGTCTTATTGGAAAGTGCAGGCTCTAGCTTGATCGCCCGATAGCGTTTGCGTTGGTATTTTTCGGATTCCACCTGTTGTTCTGGTACTCGCGGCTGCTTACATTTCGCGACGTCTCTGACTTTTGCTGTGGGCATTGATAGCAGTTAGGGGCACATGCCGGAAGTTTTGGAGCCGGGATCAGCTTGTGCGAAGTCATATTCATACACCTTAGTATTGTCAAGCATTCGTGCTAAAAAATTAAGGTCGGTTAGACGTCAGGGCATCCGAAGTCCCTTTATAAATCCGCCCGTTTTGCTAGCTACAAATTCTCTTGTTCCAGCTAATATGTAAGCCCCTTCTTGTCCTTGATTAAGCATCATGTTGATCTCGTTTCATTGGAAAGTAAGTAATGAGATTCAGCTATAGCTCTAGATATGTAATTTGATAAGGATAGCTTACACATGACATCATGGATGTAACTTTTCAACTTACTGATACTCCAACCTGGCGGCTTTGATGACGTAAAGACAGCCTAATCGTGATGCGGTAACTGCTTCAATGGGATAACGATGCAGCTGTAATGGCATCGGCCTCCATCTGTGTTTAGTAACCAAAGAAGAATAGGCATACGGTGTCCTGATAACATGACATCGCTAACTCTGCATCATACCATGGGATGTTCCAACATTACAGTTCCAGTGATGCCAGTGGAAGCCATGTATATGGTTTTGAAAAGTGAGCGCCCAGGTTCAGTACTCACGGATTGAAACAGGACACTCGTAACGCGTGGCCACTTGTGAGTGCTCGCGGAACCAGAGGGTTGAATTGTGGTATAGAGTGAGGCAGAGTACACCTACAGAGCAGGATTACTCGTTCCGGTCGCTAAAGAGGCTGCATTTAGTTCACAAAGTGCACACTGTAAGCGTGGTGGTGCAAGGCTCGCGCGCTTTTGCATGCATGCATCCCGAATAGCGTGGACGGTGCGCACCATTTAAGCAGACGACGCTCTGGACCTGCACCCTTCGACGATGGGTCACGTAATTTGCACAAGTAATAAGCAGGATACGGCTAAGATATTGCACCTGACATGTGCTCGTAGACATGATTAAAAGCTGCAAAAAAAGCATATAAAGTTTGTCAAGCTTTTTGTCACGACGAAAAAGAACAGCGGCAGTCACGGGCCTGTTTCTGTGCCGCATTGAAACAATCACTTATTATTTTCTTGTTTCACTGCGAGCAACCAATATTGCAACTATTCTGCATGGCAATATTTTGTAGAGCTGCCGGCCACAGAAGAAAGAGCGAGCTTCTGCCATATTAATTCAACCATAGGCCACAGTTTGTCCTAGCGACACTAATGCATGATATTATTTCCATGTTGCATGAAGGCAAGCCTGCCACTCATTTTCTTTCTTGTAGAAGCTGAAAAGATGAAGTAAACTTTCCATGCTTTTGTGCAGGCGTTTATCAAGTCTACGGACGCATGCAAGGCACAATGTCCTAACTGAATCATGTGTCTTACTTGCACAGCATTCATGCTGCATTGTTTAAGCGCGCAGAACGACAGGGTCATCTGCTGGCGCCGCAATAAAAGTGGTGTGCAGTGGCGAGCTAGTGAGGTCGACATGCGAATGTGCGTGAGCCTTGCAGCGACACGCTGGCAGTGTACACATGGGGAACTACAGGCCAACTCTTTAGCTACCAGAAGGAGTAATCCTGCTCCATAGGTGTTCTCCCCCTCGCTCTATACCACAATGCAACACATTGGTTCTAAGTGCACCCACGAGCGGCGGCACATAAACCGTAAGCCACTAGCTCCAAGTGGCCTATTTCCATCCGTGAGTACTGTACATATATACATAGGTCCACAAAATTGTGGCGCTCACTCAGGCGCACTCACGAAATACATTTTAAAGAGGCCCTGCAACACTTTTCGAGCCTGGTTAGAAAACGCTCCCGATTTGTAGTAGAGGCTCCCGACAACACGCGAGCCAAATAATATAGGACAGCACACGGCCTGGAATTCACAAGAAATTATCAAAGTCAGCAAAAAATTGCTTTCTCTTCTCTCGACAAATCACGTTATATGCCCCAAAATCACACGTCCACAACGGATCTATCAGTCATTGACTGATTTGAACATGGCGTGCTCGCGCGATCACACTGAAAAAGTTGCGCATTCGAAAAAAAGAAAAAAGTGCTCAAGCTCGTGAAGCGCATGTGACATTTTTCTGTGGCCCTACCATTCTTTCCTGCTTGGCTTCCAGCGCTTTCGTCGGGGCGAGAGAAGAGAGAATGCAATTACAGCATGCAACAAGCCTTTGTAACTCACCAAAATATTACTCACTCAAGCTCATTCAAACTCATTCTCGTTGCTCGATCTGAGTCCGAGTAAGTAGACTTATCAGTCCGTTAGTCCAAACTTAGCTTTTTCGACCATAATGTCAAAGCTCTTTAATGCCAATATCTCACATAACTGCTACTCTTCATGGTACTTTTTGATATAGTACCTTTGAATACAAGTTGAGTGGTTGCCAACCAGTAAGGAACGTTTTTCTTGAAAGAGATGACAACATAAGATAAATTTATCAAGAACTTCCCTGGAAAAGCTAGAGGGGAATAAATAAAGCCACCTCCCTCCTCTATGTAATTCACATCCCTTATCAAGAAATCAACCTTAAGAGACAAGGTGAGAGCAGAGTGGATTAGGGAACAAACGGGGGTTAAGGATATCATATTTGAAATCAAGAAGAGGAAATGGACATGGGCCTGCTATGTAGCGCGTAGACAGGATTACCGCTTGTCTTTAAGGGTAACTAACTGGATTCTCAGAGAAGGCAAGCGGGTTAGGGCGAGACGAAAGTTAGGTGGGCAGATGAGATTAAGAAGTTTGCGGGTGTAAATTCGCAGCAGCAAGCACAGGACTGAGTTGAGTGGCGGAACATAGAAGAGGCCTTTGTCCTGCAGTGGACGTAGTCAGGCTGATGATTATGATCAATAAATATTGAGATAGTGTATAAACAATACTGCTTTGTAACGTGCGTGAGTAGACAAGAGTACAAACTGGAACCCAGGTAGGACTCACAGTAATGCTGAAGATGAATAGATAGGACCATAGGTCGGCAAAAAGAAAAGGTGGACCTCACTCAGACTCACTCAAGAAATATATCTTGTGCTTTGGAGTCACTCGGACTCAGACTTACCAAAATTTTCCCGAGTTGGACTCACTCGTACTCACACATGAAAATTTTCTTCAATGGGATGCACTTGGACTCAAACTCCCCAAAATATTACTCGCCCGGACTCACTCAGACTCAAATTCACAGCTCGATGCGAGTCTGAGTGGGTTGACTCATGATTGAGTTGGCCAATCTATGCATATATATTGTGCTGTGACCCTTCAGTACACAGCCAGAGTTGGGAACATGTGACCTGACGCACAGTGAATGGCTCTGGCTAGGTGGTGGATCTAAATCCTTCGTGAGAACCAAGTGTCTAGTCGATACATGTTTCAAGTGTACTTGTTAGCGAGTGTGTCCTCCAGGTTGGGATCTGTTAGCCAGTGGGAGGACGGTGTGTATCCTCGGCCACATAAGTGACCAAAGCGCATTGTCTCGAGCCAGGTCTGCTTCACAGTTTGGCTTAGTTTCAACCCCATTCAAATGACCGTCCAAGAGTTGGGTATCTGGCTTAGTGACTTAATGAGTGGTGGTTGGTGTCCCATTGACATTTTTCTGCTTATTTGGTGCAGGGAGCGCCATATCTGGTGCTTAATGCGTGCACTGAATGAAGAGGCTTTTTTTTTTTTTTGTTACACACATCCTAACGAACCTAATAGACAGTGAAGCTAAAGAATGTAAAGGAGACATAACTTTTATGTTTTATCTGTAGTATTGCTAAGGTATGAGCTGGGTCATTATATGAGCCATGAAAGAGCGAGAAAAGGAAGTTAGCTGGTTCAACCTGTGGATACTTCTCCCACCCATCATTGCCAGATCTTATCTGTAAGTGAACACTGTTAACCTCAATTGAACTGTTGCAGTATTATTATTATGATGTAATTGAAGTGGATGCAAAAAAAAACTTGCACTTGATCGTGCTGCATCATGCCCTCTTGCAAAAAGAGTGTTCCACGCTCACCATCATGGCTGTGAGTGGCACTAACATTTCCACGATCACAGAAGCATAACTAACTAATAAAGTAGATGAGAAAGCGACCGCTGCTGTAACTGACTTGGTAAAGCATCGGACGCACTATTTGAAAGTTGTCAGTTTGGTCTTTAGAAACGGCAAGTTGCTTTCTCATTCATTTCAATTCACTTCAATTTATGTCATAATTATCATAATACAGTCAAACCATACAAAAGATGTCCCCTATGATTTCCTTAGCTTCATTGCGAGTTGACATCATTATGATTCATGTATCCAAATAATTTTTGCAGGGATGCTCACAATATTTACTGGATGAAGTTTTTCTTTCGTGATATGGCCTTCCTATGGCCATGCTATGGCCTTTCGTGCCTATGGTATAGGTTATTGCAAGAACAAGTAAACGAGAAACCCCTCTTATAACGCTAAAAAAGAGAGGCAGCTTACATGAATTACTGTACTTGTATGCCTCCTTCTGGTTATTTTTCATCTACATAAATGACTTGACAATTTTCATTATCATTTTGATATTTGCCACTTTTAAAAGCATTGGACTTGCAGGATTTTGAGAAGAAACAAGAATAACCAACTTGTTTGAGGAAGTCTCTGATGTATAAATCACTAATGTGGATGTGAAAGGGTTGAAACAGTAGGAGCAGTTGATTGAAAGTCTGATGCTTCAAACCAACTATGGGCTATTAGCACCCATACTGAGCTTATATATTCAGAAATTTAGAAGGGCAATTCCCCACCTCATTCTGGAACTCTGCACTCAAATCTACACTGCAGTGACCTAATGCTCCAGTTACTTTTACTGAGACAACTCTAAAAAGAACTTTACCTTAACAGTACGCCTTTAGCGGTGAGCCAGGTACATGTTTATTAGAAAAATAGCAGAGGTAAACCGACCAGTTATCAAGCAGAGTGAGCACGAGCAGCAACAACCGTCTTCCTTCTGTTCTTTCGCTGGTGCTCCTGCCTGTGCCATATATCCGTCCTACAAATCACTCCCTCACAGAAAAGGATTCCACGTGTTCATAAAAGCTTTCAACATACACGTCATCATGGCTGGATGTAGGCGCCTAAGCCTGTACCACCTTCATCTTGCATCTTTTATTGAGTTTAATTACAGTACCTACCACCCTTTCATTAATGCTATAGTATTCCTCTATGTTGCCAGCTATGTTTCTGTGAATAATTATGTGAGTAATTTTGATACCTAGCTGTAAACATGAACTGTGGTTTCCAAAACAGTTACTTTAGAGACCATTCCCGCTGTAAAGCTTTGCAATTATCTGCGTATCACCATTTTTTAATGCCGCTGACACACAGTGTTGAAGAACAGAGCGCAGCCAACCACATACAATGATATTTTTTTGGCACTTTTTTACCTAGGCAGGTGGGTGGAAGTACTAGAAGGGTTCTGGTTCACTTTACACCAAAAAGACCCATCTGCAACTGGGTTGCAAGAATGACCAGGCTTTTAAAAAAGCTGCAAGCATCAGTTTGAAGGGAACCTGGCCACCTCATACACCCGGTAGTTTCACGATGCGTGAATAAAACAGACTGTAACACCTTTGAATATGGCCCACACAAGCAGGTGTGGTAAAAACTGTAAACTATAGTACAAACGGAACATTTTATATGAGAGCAACAAAGGAGGTTATGGCAGAACAGATATTTTAAAGTTGTACCATCAATGCAGTCATCAATGCAGTCAAAAGGCTCTCCCGGCCTTTTGACTGCATTAGAATCGACTTGTACGATCCCTTTCCCTACACACCTGACAGGAACCGCAGGGTGATTGTCACTATTGATCACTTCACACACTATGCTCAACCTGCCGCGTTTCCAAAGGCCACATCATGTTGAGACGACTACTTTACCCTTCACAATCTTGTTCTTCGCCATGGTGTGGCTTGCGAGCTACTCAGCAACCGCGGACATATGCTTTTCTGCAAACCTGTAGAAGCCCTTCTTCATGAATACAATGTAATACATCGGACAAACAGCGCTTACGATCCACAAACTAATGGAATGACCAAGCGATTTAATCACACACTGGGCGAAATACTGTCTATGTAAGTGTCGGCTGACCACACCAACTGGGACCGCATACTACCATCTTTTACTCATGCTTAGAACAGTGCCATTCAGTTTATGACAAGGTTCTCTCAGTTTTTCTTTTTCCATGGGTGTGAACCTTGCTCATTCGTGGACACCATTCTTTTGTACGCCCAGACGCTTCAGAATCCACCACTCTATTTTAAGTAGCCACTCAAGCAGAAGAATCCAGGAAACTCGCACGTTCCTTAACAGCACCAGATCAAGCATACCAGAAAGACCATCATAGAGAAAACATTTCCCCCCCAGTCATATTTGCCTGGAACATTGTTATGGCTTCGCATTCCCTCATCTGCTCCTGGCCCTTCCACAAAGATACTGCTGAAATACAAAGGCCCCTACTGAGTCCTACGTGAAGCCTCACTGGTCAACTATATTGTTGAGCCAGTTCAGCTATCAACAAATCAATTCCGTTGCGCTCGCGAGACTATTGATATTGATCGACAGGCATCACACTACGACCCACTCGTACCCGTTCCATAGGTCGCCAGGACCATTATGGCGGTCCTGGTGACCTATGGAACGGGTACAACGAGTGGGTCAGTGTGATGCAGTGACCATAGAATGGTATGGTGTCAAATTCGCCTAGACTTGAAAAAGGAACAACAGAAACTGATACGCAAGAAGCCAATAAATGAGCTAGCGCTGAGAGGGAAATTACAGGAATTGAGAGGCTCGCTTCAGAACAGGTACTCGGCTCTTATCGAGGAAACCAATCTCAGCGTTGACGCAATGAATGATAATCTGACAACTATCATTATGGAGTGTGCAGTGGAAGTTGGAAGCACAGTACACTGGCAGGACACTGGCAAGCTGTCCCAGGAAACGAAAAATCTCATTAAGAAGCGTCAAAGCATGAAAGCTTCAAGTACAACTGACAAAATAGAGTTGATAGAGCTTTCGAAGTTGATTAATAAGCGTAAGGTATCCAATGTAAGAAGGTATAACATGGAAAGAATTGAACACGCTTTGAAGAACGGAGGAAGCATCAAAGCAGTGAAGAGGAAACTTGGGATAGGCAAAAATCGGGTGTATGCACCAAGAGACAAGGAAGGCAAAATAACTACCAATATGGATAGAATAGTTAAAATAGCAGAGGACTTTTACAGAAATCTGTACAGTAGCCAGGACAACCACTACCTTAATATAAGAACTAGCAGTAACCCAGATGACACTCCATCAGTAATGATAGAAGTCAGAAAAGCCTTGGAGAGCATGCAAAGAGGCAAGGCTGCTGGTGAGGATCAGGTAACATCAGATCTACTGAAAGATGGAGGACAGATTGTGTTAGAAAAACTGGCCATTCTGTTTACGAGGTGTCTTCTAGCAGGAAGAGTACCAGAATCTTGAAAGAATGCTAACATCATAATACATAAGAAAAGAGATGGCAAGGACTTGAAGAAATTACAGGCCGATCAGCTTGCTCTCCATAGTATACAAGCTATTTACAAAGGTAATTGGTAACAAAATTAGGGCAACATTAGAATTCAATCTAGCAAAGGAACAAGCAGGATTTCGAACAGTCTATTCAACAATCGACCACATTCATGCTATCAATGAGGCAACAGAGAAATGCTGAGAATATAGCCAACCACTATACATAGCCTTCATATATTACGAGAAGGCATTTGATTCAGTGTAAATATCAGCAGTCATGCAGACACTGCGAAATCAGGGTGTCGATGAAGCATATATAAACATACTGGAAGAAATCTACAGGGGATCAACTGCTACCATAGTGCTTCATAAAGAAAGCAACAGAATAGCAATCAAGAAGGGTGTAAGGCAGGGAACACAATCTCCCCAATGCTATACACCGCGTGCTTAAAGGAGGTTTTCAGAAGCCTAGAATGGGAACAGTTAGGGATAAGAGTTAATGGAGAGTACCTTAGTTACCTGCGCTTCGCCAATGACATTGCATTGCTGAGTAACTCATGGTACGAATTGCAACTCATGATTACGGAGTTAGAACAGGAGAGCAGTAAGGTACGTCTTAAAATTAATCTGCAGAAAACGAAAGTAATGTGCAACAACCTCGGAAGGGAGCAGCAATACGAGATAGGTAACAGTCCACTCCAAATTGTACAAGACTATGTCCACTTAGGACAGGTAGTAACTGCGGAGCTGAACCACGAGATTGAAGTAACTAGAAGAATAAGAATGGGGTGGAACACATTTGGCAAGTGCTCTCAAATCATGACAGGTAGATTGCCACAATCCCTCAAGAGGAAGGTGTATAACAGCTGCATCTTGCCGGTACATAGCTACGGAGCAGAAACCTGGAGACTTACAAAGAGGGTTCAGCTTAAATTAAGGACGATGCAGCGAGCAATAGAAAGGAAAATGGTACGTGTAACCTTAAGAGACAACGAAAGAGCAGAGTGGATTAGGGAACAAACCGGGGTTAAGGATATCATTTTTGAAATCAAGAAGAGCAAATGAACATGGGCCGGGCATGTAGCACGTAGACAGGATAACCGCTGCTCGTTAAGGGCAACTAACTGTATTCCCAGAGAAGGCAAGCGGGTTAGGGGGGACAGAAGGTTATGTGGGCAGATGAGGTTAAGAAGTTTGCGGGTATAAATTGGCAGCAGCAAGCACAGGACCGAGTTGACTGGCGGAACATGGGAGAGGCCTTTGTCCTGCAGGGGACATAGTCAGGCTGATGATGACGATGATCATAATTACTATTGTGGCACGGTTTGCAATGAAGCTGGACTGGAATTTGTGGCGGAATCTAAGATAACAGGCTGAGTTATCGTTTGCATCAACTACATCGAGGTGTTGTTGGAATGTAATAAAACTTCTGTATCGTGAATCGAACTTGATGAACTCAATCATAAAATGCTTCTTTTTTATGTTACATACATTTCTGAGGGAAGCGGCGAAATTCGGAAGTGAAGTAATCAGAGAGAAGATCACTTGTTGCACAATGTTTGCTACAATAATGTGCTGGTCCATGTGAACCTTTCGTTTGTGTCTTTGTGTTGTGTGTGCTAAAGTCTCAGAACGTCTGCTAGTAACACTAATCTTTCTCTTTCTGAAGTGGTTGATTGGCAAAGCTTTTTCCAGTTTTTAGAGGAGCTAGTCCACGGCTTTTTTGCTACAGTACCCTTTGGGCTGCTGTGTTGAGTTAAATGATACAATTTATGAGATCTGTCTTGGTTTCTTTATCACTTGTAAATATTGAAGTGCTAATACAAAGTGAAATGATGAGTTTGAGCATTGCAATTGATTGCAGGTAAGAGTGTATGCTTTGTGTGACAGTCAAAGTCACTCACATTGCGTATTTACATTGCTTGTGACATCAGTGCATTGACTACGGATTGATGAGTGCTGTGAGCATCCCCTCTGTAGTGGGGTGGCAGGCATCAGGCCCCCAAGCTGAATATCTAATGCAGCCCAATGCCAAACAAGCAGTGCCAGTGTAGTAAATCTGCTGCAATGTAATAAGAGAACATAAGGCAACACTCTTCGTGTAACATATGCTTTGTTGTTGGTACAGAGAAAGCACAATACTTGAGGTCAATATTTGAGGCAATTTCCTGTCGACATTTGTTCTTGATTCTTGGTCCTATACTTAAAAGACAGCTCAATGTATTCTAACTCCTGCAGCAATGAAACAGTTTGAAAAGTATTTGATAAAGGGCTCATTTAAAAGTTGTTTCATGAAATTACTCTGTAGGCAGCGTTTTTCAAGTTTGAGTTCGGATGATTTGTGCTAATTTCAATTTGGTGGCTGTTGACTGGAAAGGTTCGGCATATATATCATGAAGATCCTACATGGTGGCATAGATTTTGACACATTGGGGACATCCAACGACTGGAACCAACTTCTCTCGGACATGGTTTCCATTTCAAATCATGACTTGTTTTTTTCTACAATACAGAAGTACTTACGTGATGACACTTGAAGTGTATATTGTACATATATATTATTGTACTCTGTTTCCCCCATGTTTCTTACAATACTTACACATACATTCAGTGTATTGCCTAACATCGAATTTTCATGTGTTGTAATCTTTATTATTTTGATGTTACTATGTTTGCTCTTGTTTATAGTTTATTATATTTTTTGTACCCCACTCCCCTCTTTGAAGCTATGTGCGATTGAGGGTAAAATAAATGAAATGAAGAAAATCTGCAGTGTAGTGCCTGCAACAGCCACTTCATTATGTGTTTATACTGATAGCTACCATTTTGTCACATTACTCGGCATGTTTTATCAAGAAGTCCTGCATGTTTATTAGTTGGATGCAAATTACTCCACCTCATGGCCGGTTATTTTTCTTTTTTCTTTCCCAGCGGTCAGTTCAGCTGACCACTCAGTCATGATGTGGCACTTGAACGAAGACAAGCGGGCGCTACGGTTCACTGGTCACACGGTGAGCTAACACCTGATCAGCATTTTTTTGCTGTGAATTCTGATGGGTGTCTCAGTGAGGTTACCCAAATTTTTCTGAGTGAACAAATCAATCAGGATCGGAATCTGCTGTGGTAACTCAGTGGCTGCAGCATCGCACCGATGATCACAAATTTGTGGAATTGATGGTGACTGTGGTGGTCATGCTTCTATAGGGCTGAGGTAGAAGAATACCAATGTATTGATGTCTAAGGATGGGTTGTATAGTAGAGCTGGTGCTATGATTGTGTCTCTGTGCTCAGAATCATCACCAGCTGAAAAGTTAGCATCTTGTGAACCAAGAGTAAGACAGTGGTTTGAGATTGAATTAACCAGTCTAAAAAAAATGTCACAGCTTTACTGCAAAGGTGAAGCAATCAACGTGATAGTAACAAATTAGAGGTCATATGCAGAATGGCTAGCATATCGAAACGTGCGCCGCGTTTTTCACACACAAATAACACACGAAACATACTCTTAGGTACAGATGAACGCAAATAAGCGTCTCAGTTGTTACTTGGCTGTGTCTGAAAAGTTCGCTCTTTTCGCAAACGTAGACTGTACAATGATTGCAGTGACCTTTTTGCACCCGGTAACTAAAACAGAATCGGCAAAAGTTGAACGCCAGTCAATACGTACGATCCTCCCTACTGCGAAATAAGGCCGCGCGAGTCAGCGTCTACCCCCTGCTCTTTGCGGGGCAAAGTGCACTTGCGAAATAAGAGTGCAGCCGCCACGTGGTGACGATGTTGCTATGCACGCTCATTGCGCCATCTTGCTGGTAATGCTGAAAACACTATAGTTCCTCCCCCCCCACCCCCCCCGAGATGCTCGTCAGCAGCAGTAAGTGGTAGATATAGATAGCTTGCCAGTTTAATGTTGAACGACTTGCTCCTCGATGGCTCGGTGGTTAAGGCCTCACACTCACAATGCAAAGGACCCAAGTTCGATTCCGTGTGCTGAAGTCTTTTTCTGGATTTTTTTCTTTCTTCCATTTTTACCGTATTTACTCGCATAATCCTCGCACTTTTTTTGCCGGAAACCTGATGCAAAGTTGGGGGGTGCGAGAATTACGCGGGAAAAACTTTTCACGAAAACAAAGAGCGAAAAAAAAAACGAAGTGGCCGCAAATCGGGATTCTCACACCAGCAACTTACAGCAAGCATTACAAAGTACTAAATAGAACTTACCTCAACAATAAAAGCAGAGGTTCAACACAAGGCAAGATTTATTTGAGACATAAAAAGTGAAAGCAAATAGTCGAGAATTAGAATACCATACGTGAAGCTTGCGGGCGTAGCGGTAGCGGTCGGTGCTCAACAGGAGCCCTCAAAAGGTAAGCGTAGGACGTCAGTATTGGGCTGATGGCTATTTAACAGAATCGTCCGCAGTTTCCTTCTGAAGTAAAGTTTACCATCAATGACGATAGTTATAGCGCGAGAACAAAACGACGACACAGAGACAAGAAGGACACGAAAGACACGAGCGCTAACTTCCAACTGAGTTTATTGCGCAGAGCACGAAAATATATAGAGGAGACAGTAACCATGTGATAAAAACCATATGGCACAAAGAGCAGAACATGAGTAAGAAAAAAAACAAACACAAAAACAAAAGCACTGCAAAACAGCAAGGAAAAAACCTAGAAGAAAACGAAACAGAAAGATAAAGATAATATTACCTGCCCGCACCGAAACCTTCGAAGAGCCTGCGTTCCTTCTCGGACAAGGCCACGGAGGGCTTGCTAATACAAGGCACCTGTTCGCGTGCCATCTGCGCGCCCTCGACAATGACTCGGGTGCTTTCATCTCTGTGTTTGTACAGCGTCGCTGTGTCCTTGAAGAGGGGAACACAATTGCACTCAGTGCAGTGCTGGGCAAGCAAACCATCTTTCCCGTTTTCTAACACTGTTAGCGTGTTCTCTCAGCCGATCGTTCAGACACCTTCCGGTCGTTCCAACATAACAAGCACCACATGAAAGGGGGGTCCTATAGACAACTTCCCGGGAGCAGGCCGCATACCTGTTTCGATGTTGAACTCTGCATTCCGTTGATGATTGCGTTTTCAGGGGCTTTGTAGATTTGGTGAGGCTGATTAATTTGAATGGTGCCGAGAACAGGACACGAACTCCAACTCGTTTTCCGATTTTTTTGAGGCTGTGTGATATCTGGTGTATGTATGGAATCACGGCTATCCTTTCACGTTTTGTATCTGTGTTGCTCAGATTCTGTCGCTTCTTCTGCTCTGCCTTATTAGTTCGCAGGATCGTCTCAGCAACAGACGCGATAAACGCCTCGGGGAAACCTGAAGCCTTAAGCCGGGAAACTTGAGCTTTGAAGCTCGCAGAGATATTGTGGGCGCACGACCTATTTAAAGCGTTCTCAAGGCAGGTTCGTGCTATGCCTCGTTTGACTATCTTACTGTGAGCGGAAGAAAAGGGAAGTAGAGGTTTCTGCGCACGTGGTTCATAACACCAACAAATGTGCTGTGAGCTAAACACCAGATTTAAATCCAAAAAGCGTAACTTGTCATTATCGGGCATTTCATGTGTCAACACAAGAGGCTTTAAACAATCTTCCAACACACCTATAGTTTCAGTCCCAAACGAGTGAAACATAGAGGAACTACAATTTACAAGAACCAAGAAATCATCCACGTATCTGAATATTTTGACGACATGCGAGCCTTCTAACTTTTCCTGCAGTTTTTTGCCCATTTTTGCCAATAGATCACTGAGTAGAGGTAGAGGGACACAGCGACGCTGTACAAACATAGAGATGAAAGCACCCGAGTCAATGTCGAGGCCGCGCAGATGGCACGCGAACAGGTGCCTTGTGTTAGCAAGCCTTTCGTGGCTTTGTCCGAGAAGGAACGCAGGTTCCTCGAAGGTTTCGGTGCGGGCAGGTAGTTATATTATCTTTACCTTTCTGTTTCGTTTTCTTCTAGATTTTTTTTTTGCTGTTTTTCAGTGCCTTTGTTTTTGTATTGTTTGTTTTTGTTTTTTTTTCTTACTCATGTTCTGCTCTTTGTGCCATATGGTTTTTATCACATGGTTACTGTCTCTGTGTCGTCGTTTTGTTCTCGCGCTATAACTATCGTCATGCCATACCAACTAGCCCAAGCTGCCACACTTCTAATTTACCATTAAACCCAGTTTTAGGCACACGGCAGGCCCAACGCGTCTTGGTGGCTTTCAGCTGCCGTCACCAGTAGCGAACACAAAACTCGTAGGCTCTGAAAGGCCTACCGGCGGCCCTGTTGCCGTTGTTTAGCGTATGATCTATCACTTGCAACTTAAAGCAGCCGTGTGGCTTCAGTATCGCCCCACAACGTGCCAAGATAACCGACGCAACATACAAAACACGCCGCAACGCGCACTGGCCACTTCGACTTGGCTTGGATTGAATTGAATCTTCGTGCAATAGTACGCTTGATGCTTAAGCGATGGCGCCAAATGGCGCGCGCTATCATCATCAGTGGCTGGAACGAGCAGACATTATTGTGGCAGTTTTCGGGGATGCGATAATTACTCAAGGAAAAAATTTTTTCGTATTTTTCTAGGGCGATGTGGGGGGTGCGAGAATTATGCGAGTGCGAGGATTATGCGAGTAAATACGGTATATATAGGTACATATGCATACCTATGCCGTGAGTGACGGCGACGCTGATGCCAGCAAAATCCAGCCGAGAGTGTTCATATAATTGCTATGACAATAAAACTGGTATGCTACTATACACTGCGGAAAGCAATGGGGGAGTTTGAAAGTCAAAGTTTGAGAAAGAGGGAGAGGGGGAGCATGCACTGACTAAGTCACACACCTTATAGGCATACACTCAAACCTCAATTAACGAACCCAGGTATAGTGAATCATCGGTGAAACGAAGTACATGAAAAATAGCTCTCTCATTAATGCAATGCTACAAATACATGTTTATAACAGATTCTTGGATATAAAGTATTTTCGTGCAGGTGTGGCTGTTATAATCAGGTTTGAGTGTATTATTGACAGTGGTTCATAACTGCCGGTGCAAGTGTGATGTCTTGAAGAATTTGAGCACTGTCTACATCGACTTCACGCCGTGGTGACTTATCAGGACAACATTCCAAAATAGTTATTGCTGTCGTTGCTGTGTGGCCTATGCGAGCTAGAGCGACCGCCAGTGTCCGCACACTGCAGCAAGGACACTTGCGGAAGATGTGCATGGCAGTGTCATGGTGAGGAGGGGAAACTGGAGGGAAAGGTATGCGAGAGAAAGCATAGGAGAGACCATCTTTCAAGACGAATACCCTTACTCTTGTTAGCAGTTGGTTAGGGTACCTCTCACTTATCGGGGGAAGTCAGAAGCTGCCTGGCAACACTGGGGAACCAAACCAAGTGCCTCCTGGACACTGTGCCACTTCACCACCACTGCCATCCTAATGTGCCGGTGCTTCTGAAAAATAATGTCCTCCTCTCAGTTTTCTCTGATTGCTTGCATGCTCCCACAGTCAATGCCTTCCGATTGGCTGTGATTCGTGCGTTTTGATTTTCACTTGCAGTCTTTGTGTATCACCACCCAGTGCATGCACAAAAGAAAAGGAATTGTTTAGGACCTCATTTCTTTAAGGGACAATAATTTTTGTCTTCAACTGTAGTGTACTAATTACGATGTAAACCTAAGTGAATTAAACTGGATGAAAAAGGTCCCTTTTGGTGGTACCCTAACTTACAAGCTTTGGATTAGACGCCTAATACTCTACCAATTGAAGAGCAGAGGGAGCTTCCTTGTTCACTTTGTTTGGTATTTTATGTATCTTTAATAGGCTTGTGCAAATGGTGAATTTCAGGTTCGAAGCGAATAGTGATTTTGGCCCAATAATTTCGAATTGAACTCAAGTCACATATTATCAACAAAAGTGGGCACATTTGTCTGGACCCAACTAACCTGCATTGTATTTTCTGAAAATTGAAACAAGGCCTGTGCAAATACTATTTTTCTTTGTTCACAAGAACCGGAAATGACTTTTGAATAGTAGATGGATTTGACTCTTTACGGAATGCAAGTGATAAGCTGTAAAATATATTACGTTTTCAAATTTACTTTACTTTGAGCATATAAGTTAGCAAAACAAGCTTTTAAACTTAAAACAAAAATGATAAACCAATGTGACGGTAATATGTTCATTTAACGTTCAAATAAGGCTTTGCGTCAGTGTGGATACTTTTTTTTTTTTTCGGAAAGGTGTTTTCATGGCTTAGCACCTCTTTGAAGCAGTGAAACCATCTCTACAGGGGTGACATGAAGACTAAGAATTCTATTGTGATAGCAATTTTATTACCACGTAAATGTAGTGCAAAAAAAAACAAGGACAAGAAAGTGTATACTACAAGCGCTTGTGGTGTAGACTTTCTTGTCCTTGTCTTTTTTGGGCTACATTTACGCCGTAATAGATCAGTGCCAACTCGCTCATCTCTCCGTTTTGCAGCAATTTTATGGACACTCTCGGCTGGATTCTGCCGTCAATGTCATTCATCGTGTATATATATATATATATATATATATATTATAAAGGAGATTTATTGAGCAGGAAGGTTGATGCTTGGAAGGCTTGGAAGGCGATTCACCAGCAGCAATTTCCGAGCTCGAGCCGCTGCTGCACGCTCGATGCTGCTGCCTCTGCGCCGGAGTACTTCCTCTTCTTTACAATGGCCCCGCGGAAAAAAAAAAAAAGGAGCCATCCTGGCGACTTAGTCCTGAGCAGGCGGCGTTGAACCGTGGTACTGCTTGAGCCTCTGGACATGTACAACCTCGCGGTTGCGACGTCGCAAATCTGATGGTGGCGTAAGAGGCTCAATGGGGTAGTTTACTGGCGAAGTTTGTTCGAGAATACGATATGGCCCATCATACTTTGGCAGAAGTTTGGAAGAGAGCCCAGGTGTGCGATGCGGCACTGACAGCCACACAAGAGCACCAGGAAGAAAAACGGGAGTTGAGGTCTGGGCATCATGAATTGCTTTTTGCCTGTTTTGGTAATCGCAGGTAAAGCGACGAGCTAACTGGCGACATTCTTCTGCGTGTCTGGCGGCGTCCAAGATCGGTAGGCACTCGGACGCGTCCGATCAATAGGGCAGAAAGGTGTCAATGGTGTGGGAGAAGTGACGGCCGTAGAAGAGGTAAAAAGGGGAGAAGCCTGTTGTCGCTTGCGTTGCCGTATTATAGCCGTATGTAATGAATGGGAGGACTCAGTCCCAGTTAGAGTGATCAGGCGTCACATACATAGATAGCATGTCACCGAGAGTACGATTAAAGTGCTCGGTAGCCCCATTGGTTTGAGGGTGGTAAGCGGTACATGTACGATGTACAATAGCACACTCAGCGAGCAATTTTTCAATGACCTCGGACAAGAAGGCGCGGCCGCGGTCACTGAGTAGTTCTTGAGGGCCTCCATGACGCAACACAAAATGACGCAGTAGGAAAGTGGCAACCTCCTGTGCTATAGTCGTTTGAAGAGCAGTGGTCTCAGCATAGCGCGTTAGGTGGCCGATAGCAACTATTATCCACCTGTTGCCAGTCGGAGTCAATGGAAGTGGCCCATAAATATCTATTCCAACCCGTTCGAAGGGTCGGGAAGGGCATGGTAAAGGCTGCAGTTCACCGGCGGAGGCGTGTGGTGGAGATTTTCGGCGCTGACATTCGGCACAAGAGCGGACGAAGTTGCGGACGAAGTTGCAGACGAAGGTATACATACCACGCCAGTAGTAGCGATGTCGAAGCCTTTCGTAGGTCTTGAAGGCTCCTGCGTGGCCACATTGTGGGTCAGCGTGGAAAGAGGAACAAATTGCGACTTCATGGTTCGTGGAACGACGAGCAGCCACTTCGTCCCTCTGGTGCGTAGTTGCGTCGATAGAAAAGCGTGTCACGTATCGAGAAGTGTGGAACTTGGCGCCGGAGCGTTCGCGTCTTTGGGAGTTCAGAAGTGTCGGAGAGATGATGGAGGAGAGGCGCAGTCCACGGGTCATTGCGTTGTTCGATAGCAATGGCGTCAAAGTCAAGCGATGACAATGTGGAATCGCAAGCGGAGTCAGCTGCGGCAATCTGGGCGTCGGCGTCAGCATGCTTCCAACCTGACCGATAAACCACACGTATGTCATAATCTTGAATTTTCAACGCCCAGCGAGCGAGGCGGCCAGATGGGTCTTTTAACGTCGAAAGCCAGCACAGCGCGTGGTGGTCGGTCACGACGTCAAAAGAATGACCATATAGATATGGGCGAAACTTTCCAAGGGCCCACACAATGGCCAAGCACTCCTTTTCTGTGACGCTGTAGTTGCTCTCAGCCTTGGTAAGTGTGCGACTAGCGTATGCCAGGACGTATTCCTGATGCTCCAGTTTACGCTGTAGCACAGCACCCAGGCCTACACCACTGGCGTCGGTGTGGATTTCAGTTGGAGCTTCAGGATCGAAATGGCGTAGAATGGGTGGCGTCGTGAGAAGCCGTCGCAAGGTGGTGAAAGCCTCGTCGCAGGCAGGGGACCACGATAAGAGGTCTTTACAGTTGCTGAGAAGTTGCGTGAGAGCTGATATAATAGACACGAAGTTTCGAAGGAATCGCCGCAAATACGAACACAAGCCGATGAAACTTCGAAGTTCTTTGATGGTGACTGGTTTAGGAAACGCCGTAACAGCTCGCAATTTTTCGGGATCCGGGAGGATGCCTTTCTTGGGAACAACGTGGCCCAAAATGTTTAGTTGACGCATGGCAAATCGACATTTTTTGAGGTTTAATTGCAAACTGGCGTTAGTTACGCAAGTAAGGACGTGCTGAAGACGACGTAAGTGTGTGTCAAAGTAAGGGGCGAAGACCACGATATCATCGAGGTAACACAAGCATATCTTCCATTTTAGTCCACGCAGGATGTTGTCCATCATTCGTTCAAACGTTGCAGGTGCATTGCAAAGTCCGAAGGGCATGACGGTGAATTCATATAAGCCGTCTGGCGTGACAAAAGCGGTTTTGGGGCGAGTGGCCTCCGCCATAGGCACCTGCCAGTAGCCTGACCGCAAGTCTAACGAGGATAAGAACTCGGCACCCTGTAAACTGTCCAAAGCATCGTTAATGCGTGGTAGTGGATAGACATCCTTCAGCGTGATCTTGTTCAATCGCCGGAAATCGACACAGAAACGAATAGAACCGTCTTTCTTTTTGACGAGGACCACCGGAGACGCCCATGGGCTCTGTGAAGGTCGAATGACGCCTCTGCGAAGCATGTCGTCTACTTGGTCAGCAATGACGTGGCGTTCTGTAGCGGACACGCGATATGGTCGTTGTCGCAGCGGTGAGTGGGACCCAGTGTCGATGTGGTGTTTTACTGCTAAGGCACGGCCGAGAGATGTCTGTTCAACGTTGAAAGAATGGCAGTAGCTTTCAAGAATGGTGAGGAGTTGTGATCGCTGCGAAGATGTCAAATCTGCAGCGATGAATGGTTGAAATATGTTCGCCAACGTTGAGTCAGCCGCTGAGACGACAGCCAGTTCACAGACGGAGGTAGAAGGCACCTCATCGGGGACGGATATAATTCTGGAAGAACTGATTGTCTCGACGTGGCCAAGTCACTCGTGACAAAGTAGGGATAAAGACGACGACTCGTGATTATAAATTTGCATTGTGGTTGAGCCTTCGACAAGGTCGAGAGCCTCAAAAGGCAGGGGGAGGGCTCTTCGGGCGACGAATATTGGAGATGGTGTGAAGAATACCGTGCCGTCGGATATGGTGCTGCATGAAACTGGCACGAACGCAAAAGAGCATGGAGGGATGTAGGTGTCATCGCTAACGACAAGTTTAGCGGCAGACTGGGTGTCGGCGGACGCTTGGTCATCCAGTGAGGAAAATTCAACCTCAGCCCTAGCACAGTCGATTACGGCGTTATGACGCGACAAAAAGTCCCATCCCAAGATAATATTGTGGGAGCACGATGAAAGAACCACGAACTCTATCGTATACAGAACGTCCTGAATTGTCACGCGGGCTGTACATACTGCGGTCGGTTGAACAAGTTGAGCACTGGCTGTGCGAAGCGATAATCCGGAGAAAGGCGTCGTAACCTTACGAATTGAGCGGCAAAATCCAGCATCTGTAACAGAAACAGCTGCACCAGTATCTACAAGAGCGACAGTAGGGATATTTTCGACGAACACATCAATAACATTGGTAGGTGACAAATGAGGACTTGGGCAAACCGAAACTTGCGCAGTTGTTGCCTCGGGAACTGCGTCGTCTAGTTTTCCTCCTCGTTAGGCGCGGGCCATCGACGCATAGGAGAAGGCGAGCGGTGGCGTGGAGAGGGCGAGCGAAGACGTCTCGACCGAGGGCGGTGGTCGTACTGGTAGCGGGCTGGCATTGGAGTGGAGGAACCGTATCGCACGTTGGAGTCAAGCAGGAAGAAAGGCTCACCGTGGTTTTCATTGGTGATATGCGTCCGGCGGCGGCAATACCTTGCGACGTGTCCAGGGTATCGACAAGCGTAACATATCGGGCGATTGCCGAGGGTGCGCCACAGATTGGTGGTGTTAGTGCTGGTCTAGTGAACTGGAGCTGGGGGATAGCTCGCGCGAGGCTGGAACGGAGGCGCAGGCGCCTTGGGAGTTGGCATGGTTGCAGCCGCGGCGTAGGTGAGAGGAGCAGCCACAAGATTAGGCTCGCGAGCAGCTGGTAAGGCCTCGGTGACCTTTCCTTGAATGACGCCACGTAGAGACGATGGTAATGTTGTGGTAGGTTCTGGTGTGAAAGGCACCAAGGAAAGCTGTCGTGCGACTTCTTCGCGGACAAATGCTTTTATTTCGGCTATTAGTGACGCTTGGTCATGACCACTGATCTCACTAGACAGCGATCCCAAATCGTGCTTTGGAGGACGTCTTGTCAGAGCTTGCTGCTTCCGCAATTCATCGTAGCTTTGGCAGAGGCTTATTACGTCGTTAACAGTGGTCGGGCTTTTCGCCATGAGCATTTGAAAAGCGTCGTTGTCAATCCCTTTGAGGATGTGCTTACATTTTTCAGCTTCCGTCATTGCGGCGTTCACGCGTCTGCACAAATCGACGCCGTCTTCTATGTAACTTGTGAAGGTTTCACCAGTTTTTTGTGCGCTTGTGTGTAAACGTTGCTCGGCACGAAGTTTTCGGACGGCAGGTCAATCGAAGACTGTTACAATCGATGTTTTAAATTGCGGCCACGTTCGGACGTCTGCCTCGTGGTTTCTAAGCCAAAGGCTGGCTACACCCGCGAGGTAGAACGACACGCGTGTCAACTTGTCCGTGTCCGTCCATCTGTTTAAAGCGCTCACCCGTTCAAAAGTCGAGAGCCAATAAACATAGACACTTATTAGTAACAACATAGACACTTATTCGCATTCATCTGTACCTATGAGTACGTTCGGTGCATCATTTGTGCATGAGCAACGCGAGGCACGTTTTGATCTGCTTGCCATTTTTCGTGGGACATTCCAATTTGTTTCTGTTACATTCATTGCTTCCCCTTTGCGGTTGAGCTGTAACTTTTATTTGTTCATTTTAAATGCTTTGAAATTTTCAACAATTTTTGTTCGAATTGAAGCGAATTCATGTGCAGTAATATTTGTTCGAATATTCGCACAAGCCTTGTCTTTTAACCCTGGGAGTCTTAGCAAGCACCACTCGTAGCCCTGACCGCAACTGTGGAACACTATTTGTACCTGGAAGCATCACGTTTCGCATAAGCAAGCATACATAAATACCCAACAACATAGCTGAGGGGACGCCCTTAATCATAGCTCAATCGGTAGAGAATCGGATGTGTAATTCGAAGGCAGTAGATTTAGATTTCACAAACAGATTAATGGAATGAGGTGTCTTTTCCTGCGCATCAGTTCGTTTCAGTTTATGCCACGATTGCTGCACTGCATTCAAAGACAACAATTGATGTCCCGTATTCTTTTTTTCCCTTGTCTGCTTGCTTCATTGGTTATGTCTACTCAGTGCATGAGGGATACACTCTGTTAGCTTGTCACTTCATTCGTCCTGAAAAATGGAAGTATGAATCTCTAGTATTGAGGCACTGTTAACATGAGAGGAAATTGAAGTAATGGTACTTCTGCTGGAAATTTTGTATTTGTAAGTTTGTTGTAAAGAGTGTTTCTTTATTGAAGCTATAAGCAGTTAGTGTGGGATATAAGAACAAAACTTCATTGATTTCAAGTGTTTTTCAGTGTGGTGTTCATAGTAATGAGTTTTCACTGTGCTATGTTATTATTTTTTGCATTTCCCTCAGAGTGAAGTGTACGGTGTCAGGTTTGCACCCTCTGGAAACCTTCTAGCATCTGCATCCCGCGACTGTACTGTCCGCTTCTGGTTCATAAACAGGTCAGAGATCGCCACACAATTTTCTGAGTGTCGAATTTTTTCTTGCTAAAGACCATCATGGTAAACTTTTTTTTTGTTTTGTTTCGTAGTAAGCTCTCGTTAAATGGAACCTAAAGGGACCAAGAAATTGTGTTCAATTTATCAGGTGTTCCTTTTACTGAGAGATCAACAAGAGTGCGAAATACAAGCATGAAACCAATCGTGCAGGAGGCAACTGTTCCATATAGGCAGCACTTCTGTTCAACATATTTAAGTTTACTGAGAGTTACTTTACACTTTTCAAACATCTTGAGCAATGTATGACATGATTCTATCCTCTCTCTCTCTTTTTTTTTTTTTAGCATTACCACGAACTGAAAAAGGTAGTTCTGTAGCATTTATTACTTAGCTTGATGGGGACTAACAATGTTAGGTTTAATGAGGATAAATGACATAAAGCAAAATTAGCGTCATCTTCTGTTCTTTTGTCTGTCGTCCTTAGGCAGGACGAAAGTAAAGTTCTCCGGCCACACACTGCAGCTGTGCGATCGCTGGACTTCTCTCCCGACAGCCTGTCATTGGCAACTGCCTCGGATGACTTGATGGTTAAGGTAAGCAGTAGCTTAATGTGCAGTTTACTAAGGCGCAGTTCTCAGGCACACATTCGTGCTTTGAGCAACCTTTTCGTTGGCGCTGCCAGTGTCGGCACAACCGATAGACCGAATGAGAATGAAACAGAGTGAATTCAGAGTCAGGATTTATCAGGAGTTACTGGCTTCTAACCTCACTGCCTTCCTTTGTCACGCGCACCGGCCTTGCGGTTGGAGCTTGTGTGCATGCGGAGCTAGCATGTGCATCGCGGCCAGTTGTACTTGCCATAACAAGGCTGTCAGCGTATCACGTTGTCCACAATGCTTACGATGTGCAGAGCGGTGTGTGTAGCGCTCGAGTGCTGGCACTTTCTGGGGCCATATGTAACTAACGTTCCATTGCGATGACTACACAAAGTCAAAACATCACAGTTGGCACTGCAAACAGAAAGCTGTGCTCGGAATTCGCATGAAGGGCGATTGTCAGTGAACATTTATTTATTCTATTAAATGTTAATAAATATACTGCTGTCTATCTTGGATCACAGAGGAGTGGCACATGAGCTCAAAAAATGTACTTTTGGACAGAAAAGAACAACAAACAATGGCAAAGCAATGGGAACTGGTCGAAGAGCGCTTCAGATCCAATTCACTTCAAAGGTTCCTAGGATTTTTGTTTTACAGCTTGGTTAGACAGGTCATTTCAATCATTTTTTTCTGTGATGAAACAAGGAGTCGACTCTTTGGATTAAAGACGTAAGTGTTTGTGAACGTCAGTTTTTGGTTGCACAACCCAAAGATGAAATGAAGATCTGCGATGTGTTGGTTATGTACTGGCCATTCACCAACTGATAAAAGAACTTGATACCGTACTTACTTACTTGGACGTGCTTACCTCGGTTATGACAAACCTCAGTTACCTTAAACCGTAGTGACATCCACTTAGATGAAAAGCCTAGCTGCAGTTATCCCACTAACTGTGGTTTCTCCAAAATGACATTAGGGAAGCTAACTAAAGGAAAGACACTTGTTTTAGCGGTTTGAAGGCAACGTGGCTCCAACGGATGCTGAAGCACCTTGCCAAAGGCTAGTCAACTGGCCTTTCTTAACTGCGGAGATGAAGACATGCGAAAGAGTCCATCAAAACGAACCGGGCAGGAAACATGGCAATACATAGCAATGCTGTAGTGCACTAGCGATGCCAGATGTACCACGCAATAGATTGCCTTGGCTTCAACATGGACCGCTAAATGACTTTGTCCATAGTTACAAGACGAGCCTATAGCGACACCAACTATTGTCAAAATTTGTTATGGAATGCACATGTCATTGGCACCAAACACACGAGAAGTGGAGTTGCTGGCTGGAAGGACTTATTTCAAATAAAATACACTGTAATTTCAAGTAGAGTTACCAAAGCTAGCTATATGTTTATATCTTTATTTGCAAGACTGAGTGTCGTGCGGCCTGCTTCACAGCACCATACTTAGGACAACCTTTCTCGTGTAACATTTGCCAACTTCAGTTGGTGCTAGTTGTAGTTTACTCCGGTTTAGCTCGGTTAGTTATAACTCAGGTTAGCATTCCTATGTAACGACAGTATGCGTCTACTTTAGTAACCAGTGGGGAAATTTTTTTTTAATCAATTTACCCACAGTGCTGCAGCGATTTGAGTTGTAAGTGAATCTTGTAGCCTTATGTTTTCTTTTTATTGTTTTTCTAATTTTCTGGTTTGCTTTTGTGAGAGGTCCCAGATTATCGCCACATACTCTAACATAGGGCTGACAATTAGTTTGTAAACAAGCAAAAGCACTTAAGTGGTTGCTAGCTTGAATATACACCTTAAAAAGAATGACTTTCTTAGGACATTAGCTGCAATGCCTATGTGTGCATTCCAGGAGAGTTATCGTAGGTAGGTGCTATTCTAACGCAGTTAAAAATGTAAAGATTATGCTCCTGAAAACTGTTTTGTGCATTTGTTTTCTTTTCATCGTTAGCAATTATCACTGGCCTAATGGGCCCCATCTCTCGGCCTGGGTCACACCACTATTCCCAGGATATTTCACGACTGTTTTAGAATGTATTGATCAGCTGTGTTGATCAATACATTCAATAATCAATGATCAATGTATTGATCAGATTGCATGCCTAATGGAAATAGGTGAGTTTATCCTAGCAGTATCGGGAGTAGCTGCAATGGTGCAGGAATTTTCAGTCATGCTGTATGAAAGCCAACATTTTTTGTTGTCAGAGTATCGAAGACCGTGCTGTGCTGTCATTGTATCGCAAGTGTTAACTTGCTTGTAATGAAGGTGTTCCTTATGCTAGGCCTTTGTGGGACCTTCTAAGACTTTGCTTAGCAAGCCTGGCTAGTTTTTTATGAAGTTGAAACAGTGCGTCTTAAAATGCGACTCTTCTGAGTGTGACGCTTCTGTATGTTTAAGGCTGTTGCCTATGATTTACACTATAGTAACCTCTCACTTGACTGATAAACAAGTTTCAAGCTCTTTTTAAGCATAACAGCAGTCTAAGAATTAAGGTGGAAATACTTAAAAACCTGTCACAATGCACTGTTACATTGAAGCATTAATTTTATGCTGAATAATATTTTAGAAACGGAACTTTTTTACCTTAGACTATACCGTATTTACTCGCGTAATGAACACATTCGCATAATAAATGCACCCCCAATTTCAGTCCTCGAAATTCAAATTTCTTTTCCCCGCGTAATAAACACATCTCCTACATTCATCCGGTGCAGTCCCCCTAACCAACACCTAGCACCTCCTCAGCCATTGGATCTCTTCCATTTTTTATTATTTTGCCGACCCGCCTTGGCTACCGTGGCTCGCTTCCCCCCCCCCCCCCCCCTGCTTCACCCGTTGCCACAGGCCATATTGTTTTTATTTCCGCCGTCTTATCTGTGCACCACAACGGGGTTCAGGAACAATGCGAGTGTAGAGACATCGCAGCTGATAAGCACACAGCAATCAAAGGTCACGATCGTGACCGCTCACTGAGTGCTTAAAACTGCCCGCGCCAACCGATCAACGGTCGCTTCCTAGGAATACGAAAAAGCCCAACAGCGTGCTGCGATTTTCGAGCGATGACGACAGGAATTGCAGTCGCAAGGGGTCACTTGTTGCCATCGCGTAGCAGGTTTCTGGAAACCAGAAAAATCGCTTGTCGTCCAGAAAAGGTCTTGAAGATTTCCGCAACATGGTAGTACCCATTGCTTCGCTTGTTATTTGTGCGTAGAGGAACTTCTCATGTAGTAGCGAGGCGGTGGCCATATTTTATCGTTAATCTTGTTATCGGCGATTTGTTTTGGTGCTTTGGGAGTAGCTTGCTACAATGTTGGTTACTTGCCGTTATGTTAACGGTGTCATCAGGGGCGTCGTGCGAGGTCGCCGCAAAGTTGGCAAAATGCGTCGTAGCACACGCTTTTCCACGCGCCTCGAGATCACAGCAGATACCACTGTTGTGGTTAAACGATTGATTGCGAGAAAAAATAGCCGCAAAACGCTTTCATGGCGTGCGCCGACGGCCCGAGCACCATTATGCAATCACCGAAGATGAGTGAAGTGCAACAAAGAAGCTGTTGCCAAACAGTGTATGCGTATGTCAATTGTGGAAGGATAAGCAACCTAACTTCTGTTGCGTCACCGCATTTTATGCCCCCCCCCCCCCGAAAACGTTTTCATAAAATTTACCCCGCGAATAAACGCACCGCCCAACTTTGTTTCGCTTTTTCGAGGAAAAAAGTGCGTTCATTACGCGAGTAAATACAGTATTTTCTTCCAGTAATTACCCATTATTACCATGAAGTGTGTGGGGGTATAGTTTGCACTTGTGTACCTACCAAATCATTGTCTTAGCTCTGTGTGAATATAAACGTTTTTGGTCAAACAGCAAATAGTGATTATGGTATCTGATAATTTCATAAAGATATAATGCTGTCAGTAGAATTTGTATCAGCCCTTGGCTCCTGATGTTGAAAAATCTTTGAAAAGTTTAAAAGTTGCTTCCCTACTTGCCAAAAAGAAGACAGCTGAATTAAAGAAGGTCACTTTATTTTCGAAGTTTGGAGTTTCACTGTTCATATAAGTATATGAAATTATGTGTTTATGGGAACTTCACTAATTTGCCCCCGTTCTTTGTTTTCAGGGACGGTGTCAGTTTTTTTTCTCTCTCTCTCTCTCTCTCTCTCTTTTTTGCCACTGTGTGGCTTCGTGGTTTTGGTGCTTGGCTGGTGATTCAAAAGATGCAAGTTTGATCCTGGCTACGGCAGTCACAATTAGACGAAGGGGAAATACTGAAAACCGATGAACTGGTCGATGACAGTGCATGTTAAAAAAACCCAGGTAGATGAAGTGTTTGTGAGGCCTCTACTACGGTGTCTTCATAACCAGAATTGCTGTGGGACATTACAGTAGACTAATTAAATGGAATCTGAAAGGACCAAGAAAATAGACATGAGTTTAATTTATAGAAAGATGACCACGGCTACAGAAGTCAAGAACGAAACCAAGCAGCTTCGTTTAACAGATTTCAATTTACTGAGAGTCTATTGTAAACGTCATAAACAAACTAATTGCTTGTTTCTTTTGTCTGATTTCTACCTTCACAAGGTTTAGTTGTGTTCTGCTTACTTACCAAAGTTTGAACCTTAAGTGTGACACAAGAAATACAAGTTTGCAAACGTTCATCTGCAATTCGTTCTTGATTTTTTCATTCTGTCTGCCAAGGTGTGGTCGGTGCAGCGTCAGAACCTGCAGCAAACTATCTCCGTGCACCGCAACTGGGTTCGTTCTGTGAGGTAAGTCAGCTGGTTGAGTATCCAGAAGTACTCTGCTCTTGAGGTTGTTCTTAAATAAAGTTCATTTGTCTGCCTGTCCGAGGATGTTTCTTTCGGTAAAGGCAATCACTTTTGGTGGCTATCACTTTGATAAAGTTGGCTGTATAGGAAGCATACTCACCAACACACTAAGTTTCTTGGTGGCCTTTGTAAACAGTTGCTCACGCTGATACTAACATCTTCTCGTGCGCTTTGTTCACTCAATAATTGTTTGTTTCACACATAACCTAACCTAATTAGAAATTATTTACCAAAGAATTTAACCAAACTAATTAGAAACGAATTAGAAATGTATGTTTATGACATATTGCGTATGCACATGTCATTTACCTTCGTTGTCTATTCAAGTCACATGATACCAAATTTGGTATAAGTGGAGTTAGCGAAACAACCGCGAGTGCATCATGAGCGTGACATATAGTCATGTTCTTACAAGGCACGCATCTCATGATTATTATGTTTGCACCACTCATATACCTTCGTCGCCTATTCAATGATTCGGTCAGAATTTTAGTGCACGACCTAGAGGCCTAACTTTTTCCACTTCTGGAGGGTGCAATTCTTGGCCTTTCTTGTTTCTGCTGAAGCACCAACAGATTATAGCTCTCAGAAAAACTTGAGAATTAGCATTGAATCGGCATCCAGTAGTTGAGGCTACTAAAGGCTTTTGAGGGACTGTCAGCAACTCAATCACCTTATGCTAACCACTGAAAGCTCTGGCACTGTGCATTGGTAAAACAGAACGGCAGTTAGTCTGAAATTCATATTTGTCTGCTTCATGTCTGCTTACGACTATGGGGTGGTATACCAATGATTCAGCAGCAATGATTTAGTTTGAGGTGGCTTTCGTGATTTGTCGTTTAACCAGTATGGTGCCCGTCAAGTGCAGGCTTTTCGGAATCGGCAGTGTAATTCATCGCTAAAATGCTTCCAAACCCTGCAAAAGGGCATTGCTTACGTTTCTAAAAACTCTGACGGAACTTGTAGTGACAAGCTGACAAGAGTGTCATTGATAAAGGTGGGAGCAGCTTCGTCATTGCAGATAGCTTTGTCAACTCTGGTTGACTCACAGAAAGCACCGTGTGAGCTGAGGCCATACTTGAGCACACTTGGCTTTGTCAGGAGTGGTGCGTGTTTTAAGGATTCAAAGTGGTAGACATGGTATGGTTTTCAGGGTACTTAGTAGTGTGTGTCTACTTTACAAAAAAAAAAGGAAAGCTTAATAATAGTGTGCAGTGATTTTGAGTGGCGGTACTCTATGCAAAAATAGCACAATGATGAACTCCATTGGAGTTTGGGCACACTTAGGACACACATCTCAAGAATATTGCCTAGGGTACAAATGAAGCTCTCTGTGATGTTGCGTTGTTTGAGGATGACAGGCAGTACTTGCATGGCGCAACGTGCACCTCTTGGCTGGACTGAACTGAAGTGCAAACAGCATTGTTACGGAGTGTAGTCTTTCATTCATATGCTGTTACTTTGGCAAATTTTGTGGGACTCGTTTATTGTGATAGCAAGTATAGGGACACTCTCAGCGTGTTTCTGCCATCGCCGTCACTGCTCTGTATGCCATTGCTTTATATGAAGTCTGATTCAGTAACATCACACCCCTCATCGTATGTTTTACATGCTAACAAAAGCGAAAGAGCACAACTTAAGCAGGATTGAGACAAGTCGGCCATCATAGTTGCGCAAAGGGTGCATGCAATAAAATGGTGTCGTGTGCGAGACCTGCGCTTAATGGCCCCTAAATGGTGAGTGAAATTCCCCAGTCGTCTTTCACCAGGCAAAGGAGCATTGGTGTGGGGAACAGGAATTGGGGGAGGGGGGAGGGAATGTGTCGTTCGAGCAGCAACTGTGAAATTCGCTCGTAATGGTGCATTTGTGAGCGCATGGCACAAGCACTGTCTCGACAGACATCAAGACATGGCTTGTAAACTTTCTGTGCTCTCAGCAACATATCGGAAGAAAACGAAACAGAAAAAAAAATGATACTTTTGACCGGAATGAAAAAGTAACCAAAACGTTGTCTATTATTTTGGTCCAGAGGGAAGCCGAAACTTCTTAGTCATTTTTCGGTTCACGCAGAAACTCTACAATCTGGAGCAACAGAAGTCATACAACGTTAGCAGTAATGCATACTTCAGGTTACAAAATTAGCGCGTATATCAGGTGGAAATGCTGTAGTAAAGATGCGTTGAAATTGTTCAGAAGACTAAAACAGTGGCAAACAGAGATCTTTGTGTCAAGTGTACTTTTGTATGCCTGTCACACATGCGAGCATGGAGAGGGCATTCTCGGAGCAGAAATTTGTTTTATTACATAAGCAGTGGTCTCGCATATGAGAGGTACGCTCGATGACGAGCTGCTTCTGAGATCATGCTCACTCCTCTGACGCAAAAGCATTCAGCCCACTCGAAAATTCGTAATTCCCTCTTGAGAAAGTGTAGTATACCTTAGAATGGCACTGGCTTGTGCTGACTTTCGGGAATTCTCAGTTTGGTTCTACTCCACTTAAAAATGTGTTCTACGGCTGTCCCACTTTTAACGATAAGACAAATTCAATATGTTTGTCGTTTCTCTGACTTCAAATTGTTGCACTGAAATAAATAACGTTACGAATAGTTACGGAACATTTTTTTTTTCTCATTTTGAGCCAGAAATAGAACAGAACATTTCGCTGTAAAACAAAACTAAAACCGAAATAAAAACTTTTCATTTCAACAGCCTGGCTCTCAGTGCTTCTCACTTAGAGAACTGACTGCACAAAAACTGTTTCGGAATGGCTGTGTTCTCTTGAAGCAAGTATTTCATTAAATTGTGCGAGATTGGGCCCAAAAGAGTCAGCTGCCAGCCTTACTTCGTATAACATCTCAGTTTGTTGCTATTGCATTCATTGCTTTGCCCTTGCAGCAAAATCTGGAATTTTTTTGTTACACTCAGAACTTCATTAGAGCAAAGATTTATTATGTAAATGTAACCAGAACCCTTGTGCCTCTGCTGCTATACAGTAGAATCTCGATGGTACGATTACGGTTTATACGAATTTCACGTTGATATGAATTTTAAGGCTCTTTTGGATAGACTACATTAAATAAAATAACCTCGATTCGGTGTTATACGAATAGTTTCCTTAACCACCGCTGATGATACGAATGCGCGATTGACCGCTGCATGCCAGCCGCGCAACACCGCAAAAACACGCCGGGAGGCCGACGCAGAAAAATCGGTTGTAGACCGATTCTCCCCGCATGCGATAGCATAATCTCACCTTTTTGCTAGACTGCTTTGGCTTCACCACCTGCTTTATCTTTCAAACCCCGTGATGTCAACAACCAGCCGCAAATAAACATGATGGTGAAGGCATTGGCAGTGGGTCGCATCAGCGCTATCACGAGCTACCCGCGCGGCACGTCAAAGCTCACGGCCTTGACAAGGACGCGGTGGTTGAGAGCCTGGTTTGGATTACGATCGCTCATAACACCAGAAGTAGAAGAAGGTGCAGCAGCAGCGAGTCGGCTTGCCGAACGTGTCGTGCTTTTGCACTGCCGGCTGAATCCGTCGCCACCGATGTGTCCACTCGTGTCATTACGGCTGGTGTGTTTTTCGAAATAATGTTAGTAAAGGTGTAAAATGTTTTTTTTCGGTGCCTTGTATGCATAATTATAACTTGGTGCGAACTTCAGTGCTCAGGAAACGGGCAACATGGAATGAATTCTCAAGCGGCGATGGCGGGTGTGGCATGTATACTAGGGGCAGAACGAACGTGAACGTTCTCGGCAGGCAGAGACGGGGTTTTCCGGCCACGCTGGTATTTTCGCTTGAATTCTCCAATGCGAATTCTCCAGGAATCATTTTTTTTTTCGTATCGACTTCGCCGCACGGTTTTCCGGCTGCTTAAGTGGGGAAGCGAGTGAATTTCCAATGAGTTTGGCAGCTTTCGCTTCCTCTGATGTCAACTGTGAACGCACTGCGCCAGCAGCATGGGCGAGGAAAACGCGGCCCTTAATTAAGAGACGGTGAAGGCAGGAAAGTTCAAAAGAACATCACAACTTTTTTTAGCGAGGTGTAGTTGCCAATGAAGTTCTTGTTCATCATCTTCATCAGCTTTAAGTTGTTTTTGGTTCATACAAATTTGGGCTGATATGAATATTTTATGCACTCTTTCCGAATTCGTATCATCGAGATTCTACTGTATTTGCTCATACAGGGGTGAATGACTTCCTCAAGCCATTTCTAGTTGGCTTCTTTTGCCATCAATTGCATGTGTTGGAATAAACTAAGTAAACCATATCAGTCACTGAATCAAACTGAATTATTTGTCGCATTAAGGCAAGCTTGTTTTGCTGTTATTAGCATATATTAAATGTATATCTAGGGAGATCACCCGATTATCACACCAAATCGTGCAACAATATGGTAAAGTTTGACCGTGGTTCATTATTTACGGCACAACTGGTGAAGTGACTTCGATCGCATTGACACTGCGCAGGTACTCCCCAGATGGCCGTCTTTTGGCCACGTGCGGTGATGACAAGACCCTCTGCATCTGGGACACGGTGTCCGGAAGCATCGTGCACTCTTTCATGGACAGCGGAAAGTGAGTCTTCCATGTTTTATCCTTGTTTGTCTCACAGGCCTTTGGTGAAACGTTACGACTGCCTACCACTGCTTTCAAAGATCAGTGATGTAGGACAACTAGCTGGAAGGCTGGTTCACTACACCAATGTGGATGGAATATCAGGACCTGTATATTAACTAACTAGACACTAAAGAGAAAAATGGTTTTCATTGTATCGGTAAATTACTCTTCAGCGATACTAAAAGCACCTTGCTTGCTAAGGGGATTACGCTTGGTAAGTGAGAAAACGCACAAGAGGAATGTGGCGGGCTAGGCCAACCTGAAGTGTGTGCGCTAAATGTCATGACATCACAGGTACCGACCGCTTCTCTCAGGTCCCGAGTCATTAAAAATCACTGGTTCGTACAGGTCCTTCGAAACCATGAAAATCCTTGAACTTGAAAAGAACATTTTCAAGGCCCTTGAAAGTCCTGGAATGGTATTCTGTCCTTAAAAACTCTTGAATTTCTGGACCTGTGGAATTCCACAGTGGAACCTGCTTTTTGTTTCAGATTAACATTAATGCGACAAACTTCCCCTTCCATAAACCGCAAACGGTGTGAGTTTGCATGTATTGTTTGTTCACTACTTGTCCTATCGTTCATTTCACTCATCCATCCACACATTTTGTCTCGCGTTCTCTCACTACTTATCCCTTTACAACTTTACTCACTTCTGTCTCCTGCAAATATGCTTTTTTTCTTGCGAAGCGAACTTTGCATATTGTTACTACACTGCAATGGTGTCAAGCCTTTCAACAACAAAAGCAAGAAAGGCCTTCGAAGCTTCGCAGATTATCAAAAGAGATTGTCTGTGTTTCAGCGAAAGTTCCGTGTCCCTGCATTCACCTTAATACCGTTTCTTGTTGTCGCGTATCTAATCCACCCTTTTCGTCACTGTTTCACGTGTGCAAGTCTTTTGTTGTGTACGCATGCGCGGTGAGCCTGATTTGCACGTAAATATGCATTCAAATTTGAAGGAATAAAGCAGTTGATAATCAGTGCTCATGTGTTTATCTTCTATTTTTTGTGGGGCATGTTCTGTGTTTGGGCTAATAATTTTAATTCAAAGCCTTGCTAATAGTAGAAACTACATTAGGTGGCATCAATGCTAGACTTATACAGTTAAATTACGCAGTTGAAAATCTCACAGAACCTGAATTTATGTAGTCGTAGCTCCCAATCTAAGGAAGAAATTTGCATGCCCCTGCAGATACTCGTAAGGCTCAACGTCGTTGTCAGTCCCGACTGACAAAATGACTTGAAACCAAACCGATCTGACTAAGTTATTTCTTAAATAAATTAGTGAAGAGAAGTATAAATATTTTGTAATTTTTTCACTGGCAAGTTTTTTCTTCAAGCACGGGAACTGAGGCTTTTGCCTTTACACCGGTCACCCGTAGTCGCAAGCCTGGTTTTAGGAAGTTGAAATGGCTGCAGCCATTGTTTCAAGAGAGTGAGTGGGGCGGTTCCAGACCGATTTGGTCTCTTTCTCAAGGGGTGACTGTGTTGGGTCATGGAAGCACGGCCATGTCTTGTCTTCTCGCCACGGCTCCGGTTTTCCCTTTCCCTTACGTTTTGGAAGCTATCAGTGCATACTGAGGGTACTGTTCCTGGTTAGCAGTTTATGTTTGCAGGTGCGTGCCGAATGTGCCGAGACTCTTGCGAGAGCAGACTTCCTGGATTCCTTGCCGTGCCTAAAACAGGAGCGTTGTCAGAGTCGATCATTTGGTCATGCTTGCATAGCACTTCTATCTTCCCGACGTTGTTCTTGTGATGGCATATTTTTGCCATAGAGCTCTCTTGAAATCGGAGTGGGAGGCCTTCGATTTCTCGAGTCTTTTATCCAGTCAGATAGATTTCTGTCAAAATGTTTACATTTAAGCATGGAGAAAAGAATGGTAATTTTAAGGCCTAGTTTTCTTTATTAGACACAGTATTAAAATATTAGTGATAACAGACAGTGATGCCAAGGAAAATATAGGGGATGTTACCAGAAGTACAGTTAAGCAAAATCTTATCAGATTCTGAAAGTGTGTTTTGTTCAACAGGAGTACCGTTTACTGAGAGATGAGCGAAGGTGCAGAATTCAAGTATGAAACCAATCATATCAGAGGCAGTTCTTCCATTTAAGCAGCAGTTTTGGTTAACCGATTTCCTTTTACGGATCTACTGTAAATATAATATGAATAAAGTGGACGAAATGATTACTTGCCACTGGCGGGGACCTACAGCCACCCACATAAACGGAACAATGGACTCAACAGTCATGCTGTTAAGTACCGGATGGTACTATGGGTGGCGATGGTTCATTGTTCTTGTCAGAGCTCCCACAGCAACACTACTGTGCGCTTTTGTTATTCCTTGATTTATGCAGCAAATTACTCTAATCGTCTTCTTGGAAATTTCTCGCTAGCCCTACGTTCAAATCATTGCATTTATTCGCCCCATCCTTGCGTTTCGGTTGCATGTCATATTTCACAGGACCGCTTACCTGACCTGCATCGCCTGGGCCATCGCCAGGCTCAATGTTTGTTACACCTGAACAGACTTTTCACGCAAGCATGCATGAGCTAGCAGGAAAAAAAAAATGTCTGCCTTAAGTCCTATATATTAATTTTATCTTTTTTGTTTACAAAGCATGCCTTACAACAAGGTGAATAGATATGTGCTTATTGAATATTATTTTTAATGAAGAACATGCTGTATATACCATGAACACTCTTATATTGCCACAAGTTGCTCATCGTCCTCCATAAACGGATGTAGCCTCCTGCGTTTGTAAATGCCACCAAGCAAATTACAAGCAATGCGTGCAATGTACCGGTGAGAAGACTGGCTGCTCATGGTACGGCCGTTTCGCCACTGCTTGATAGAAGAAGAGGTCGATAAAATTCAGCCTGGCTAGCGTGGAACATTTTCAAATAATGATGTTTGCTTAAGTTCAAGGGCACAAATTTGCCCTAAAAAAATAGTTCTTATCAATAGGCATTGTATTTTTAGGTACAATATATCCAAGCAGTAGCAGACTTTTTATTGCCAGAAAAAACTTTTTATTACCTTTTTATTACCATAAAACACAAGAAGAAAAAAACAAGAAAACGAGCTAATAAGTGAATGATAATGGTAGCAACATGATATCGACGACAATGACACACTGATGAAGACACACAAGGGTTCACGCCAGTGCGTAATGAAAGGCCTAGCCAAAGTGCCGCTTCCCGAACAGCTGCCGAGCTACCCGTGGGTAGTGCTTCTGACGCTGCACTGCTGCTCCCTTTTTTGCCCTGGACGACGAGGTTGAGGGCGCTGGAGGCGAGTAGTGCTTCAGCGCCGAACGCAAGGTACGTGCCAGCACGTTTCGGGGTCCGCACATGCCCATGTAGTCGTCGGCCGCCACGTCCATGAGCGCCGCACCGCCCAGAGTCCTGTTGCGCAGAAAGGCCACCTGCGCGTAACAATGGCACATGTTCTCGGGCAATCTGCATCTACTAGAACGTTTCAGCCATGGCTTTTCAAACAAGAAGCGTGGTTAGTTAGGCAGTTGGGATAGACCGGGGCCATTATTTAACTGTACCCACAGCTGCACTCTGGGTACAGTGCAAAAAAAAAAGAAAAGGGATAAAACACAGGAAGAGTAAAGAACAAACTTGTGCCATCTTTCAACTCAAACACCATTTTTTTTTTTTTTTACATTGGGGCAGCTACGCGTACAGTAGAGTGAAGACTGGAAACGGTGGAGCTTGAGGCCTTCCCCTCTTTTTTTTTTTCCCCTGATCCTCACCCTCTTCCCTTCCCCAACCTTTGCTATACTATACATATGACTATGATATGCCTCTTTCCTCTGTTGCATCCTCCTCTCTCTCACTTCCCTCTCCATCCTCCTTGCTATAATATACTGTATAAGGCTATGACCTTCACTTCCGTTTCCTCAATTTTGAGCGTGATTTCGTTGATTATTAGAGCGATAGACAGCGAAAGACAACAGACAAGCCAGGCCCCTAAACAACTTACAAGGAGTCAGTGGTAAACAACCAGTGGTAAAGAAAACAACAAAATTACAAGGAGTCCGTGCAGCTGTGGGAAGGATTGTTCGGGTTGGAATATGCTTCATTCGAAAGTCCACACTTGCATTTTTTTACTCTTCCTGTGCTGCGCCCGGCTTCTTCTTTTGGTACAATAAGAGCTTTATGGATGCCCTCAACAAGTTTTTTATCATTGACGTCAGTGTCATTATCACATTCCACATTAAGTGTAAATCGATAATGTTGTATGTTCTACCTGCAGGTAAAAGTGCACATACAGGGGGCAATGAACATGACCAAAGCAGGGATCAAATGAGTCGGTCTACCTCTGTCATTCAGAGGGTGCATGCAATAAAGTATTTGCTTCATTTTGCAGGGTTTGAAAGTTTAAATTTGTTCATTTCTCATGTTTACTAGTGAATATAAGAAGTTGTTGAACACTCCTTGCAGAGTAATATAAATGCAGCGGCTAAGCTACACTATGCTTTAAAAAATTCACCCTTTAAAACTTTATGTGTACTAGTGCTAAAACACTGGCTTAGGTGAAAGAAGTAATTGGGCCCCACCGATCAACTCGTTACCCTCTGGGCCGTACCTTTGCCCTGACCGAGTCAGCATCGTCATAGGTGACCCACTCCTGGCCATGGTAGGCGTACGGACATGACGTAGCAGCATCAAACACTCGTGCCCAGCTGTTTCGATACACATTATAACAGATCTCAAAGTAAGCCAGCCGGCCTGGCGTCAAGGTGAACGGTCCAGCCTGACCGCGGACATCGCCGCGGCGTAGAGGGGCACGCACATTGGTGTCGGCCCTGCGAAGAGCATGCGCGGCGACACTTAGATCCCACCAGACTGCCAAACATTGCAGTTCCTTTGGGCGCACTGTGTATGTTTGTGTAGGAGCATATCCCTTGGCACTATGCATTGATCGACTTTCTAGAAATGTGTAAAGCTCGCTTAGTTTGGTGCCGAAGTCCTGGAGACTACATTCAAAGCTAGTGGAAGTGTTGGAATAAATTATAAGTGTATTCAGCTAGAATTAAATGTGTTTACAATGTACATAATTTACAATTGTTGCACTGTCAGTCATGCTATATTTATTCGTGACAGGAATTAAATTACCCATCCAAATTAAATGCGGTATATATCTGCTAGCAGCGAGTATACCTAAAAAGGTAAAAAAATGATAACTTTCATATTTCTGCCAAAGCGCTCCACAGCCAACATCTCATTAATCATGGTAGTGCTTTCACTGAAGCGATCGCGTGTACGATACTGCCTTCACCAAAAGGCATCGTGTGTAGCAAAATATTTCAACCAAAAGCGGTAAGGAAACTTAAGGCAACAAGAGCACTTAGTTTATCATTAGCTGAGTGTTTGCAATCTGTTACTTGCCAGTACACAAAAATGGCAATAGAAAACTACATCTCCAAATGAGGTCGCTGTCTCACGAAACACTAAGAGAGCCGTGCATAAGCTTGACTGCTCCGATTTTAAAAGTAACGTCATCTGCGATTGGGTGATGCATCCTCTTTGGCCTTTTTCAATGGTTGGTGGTGGTGTGTCCCTTTTATTTCTTATTAGTCAGCATCCTTCAAGCTAAGATTTTATGAAGCTGCGCGCACCTTGCGAGCGCATAGCTGAATCCAGAGGCGGTCACGGCTAGCAACAGCTTGTTGCTCGGAGCTCCCCGATCCAGCAACAGGACGACGAGTTCGTGGATGCTGTTGATGGGCGAGTGATCGCTGATCGGCGGCCGGTTGTAAAGCGGGCTGGCCACCTCGGTAAGGCCGGGCTCTGCGAACCCAAACGAGCCCATGACCGCATAGTGCACTGAACTCAGGGCATTGCGCAGTTCGTATCCACGGTCTACCCGGCTGTCCTCGTGCGGAAGGTAGAGAGTCAGATGCCACCAGCTGCTCTCGGCCTGTACGAGAAAAGCATATGCATAGGCATGCATGCAAGGGGAGCACCCCGAACCAAATCACCTAAAAATAGGGGTGCAGAGTATGCCCCATACTGTTACTTGGTCACAGCCTTGTCATTATATAAATAGCAGGGCTGTGGCCGCGCTGTTTTTTTATAATAGTGACGGCAGATTTCCCCCAACATTGCATTCCTAAAAGCGTTCATTTCCCCTTTTTACTACCTGAAAGTCGAGAACCAAAGGCATGCTATTGTGAGAAGTGCATCATCACTTCGTTTTCATTTTTATTGTGACAGCAATTATATGAACACTCTCAGCAGCGTTTGGCCATTGCCGTCGCCGTCATGTCCCGTATATGTATTGTGGTTGCGCACATAATAAAATACACAAATAAAAATAATTACAAAGAAAAATTTTTGGAAGCACGACCATTGAAACTAACTGCAATCCCTCGCTCCACAGCATCACACTCTGCAGCGGGATGCTGCCTTAAAGATTCACACTATAAGGCATTTGTTCTCCAGGATACTGACAGCAAACACAAATGCATGCAGTATTGGGTGAAACGTACGGAACCCAACACGCAGAGAATAGAACATTATGTGGGATGTGGCCACCCTGCACATTGTTTGCACCGTGTTTACATTGTATCGCTGGCAACCCACGCTAGTTATCGATTTTTTGGTTGCACTACCACACCACTCGTGGCCGGTTAGCCCCTGAAGAAAAGAGCACCTCAAGGTTCATGATAGCGTGAGCTCATGGGAGCACTTTGGCCCTTGCAGGCTTTTGCCACAGGAGCAAAGAAAGGAGACCTCTAAACAAGAATCACAGTATATGCCTTACATAGTGGCCACAGTCAATGCCAGCGGACAATGTGAGGCATAGCTACACATGCCAAGTGCCATGTTTATTTTCTTCCCTGAAGGTAGTGTGCCCTCCGCTTTAGCTCCCCGCCAATGGAGGGTGATACAGGGTTTTGCGACGACACATGCATAAGCGTCCAAGATTGGCTTGCATTCTACACGCGTGCCCTGGCGGCTCGCTAATTTCTTGTGTCCCCTAGCTCATTTGTTTCTTAATTATAAAGCTCTCTAATTTTTCGCCGGAGTTTGGATGTTGCTATCGCATTGCTTCACCCCTGCGGTAACACTGACTTTTTCTACTCATTGCTCAGCACGTTGTCATTTAGATTCGGCAACAGAAGTAGGGGGAACTGAGATGAATGTAGTTGTTATCTTCATTGTTAGGAAATGACCAATGGCGCTGTCATTCTTAGCTTCTCAGCCTTTGAGAGTTTGAACCCACTCCACAATTAAGGAAATTGGTGAATAAGAGCGAGGAAACAAAAAAATGGCAGCATATCCACAAAGTGAATGATGGAAAGTGGGGCGAAGCATTCGTCCGTCCATTCGTTCTTGCTTCCGTCCGTCCATGCGTCCGTCTGTATGACCGTCCATGTGTCCATCCGCCCGTCCGTGCGTGCATCTGTTCGTGCGTCCGTCCCTGCATTCGTCCATGCATCTGCCACTGCGTCCGTTCATGCGTCCATCTATGCATCTGTTTGTGTGTCCGTTCGTCCATATATTCAACACTCCAAGTACCACATCTCACATCTTTTCATCGTATATTCCCCATATAGAAGCACCGCCATCCAGCGGACATTCCAAGGACTAAACGAGAGTGGCACACGCACACTTTCTTATGGCTAGCGCTTCGGGTCTACTTCCCACCTTTAATCACCTCGAGTTCATGGTATATACTAGGTCACTGTATTCATGGCACTGCGGCCCGACGCTCGCTAAACTTTTCTAAAACCAAGGAGGTTACGCCCAGCGAGTATAACCTAGCAACCCTTTCTTGTCAGATAGTGCTCAATGTACATGCCAATGGCTGCTAATGAGGCTCGCAGTGTGCGCGTTAACTAAAAGCCGAATGCTCCTGTCTCTCATTCCCCATTAGCAGCCATTGGCATGTACATTGAGCGCTACTTTTTATTGTTCAACAACGCACAGAAGAAATCTCTCACTGGCACCACCTTGGAGGTCAAAATGTTATACTTGTTACACACTACAACGGCTACGAGGGAGGAACGGGTGCCGTTATAAGGAGCTTCGCCCCTAAAAAAGGTGACAAAGAATTTAACCAATGCAACAGATGTTTGTGCGTCTGTGACTTCCATTAGCCAAGTGACAGAGGCCTCCTTCACTTGTGACGGCCGCCACATATCTTGGGTTCAAAATACCCAAGCAGTACTGCTCATGTTGCGCACTTAAGTTTATCAAAACAGTCTAAAATAATCAGGAATCTTCCTCAATCCTCTGGCTTGGCATATGCATGGCAGTGGTTACATGCTTAACACATTGCTTACATAAAAGTAGAAAAAGAAGCTTCTGTAGCAATGTGTTGTCAATATACAATGTCTTGAAATGACAGGGTAAAAGCAAGTTAGCACTTAATGAGTGCACTTGCCTTGAAGGCGCTCCTGATCTGTGCGAGTAGCTTCGGAAAGTTCTCTCTGTCAGAAGGTCGGCCGTTGCCCTCTCCCGGATACATCCACTGGATGTGCATGCCTTCTAGGCGGCGGGTGCGCAGCCAGCGGACGCTGCGTTGAGCTAGGTGTTCTCGACGTCCCTCGGTAATAAGCTCATCCGAGAACGACTTAGAGTCAACCTGCAAGGACAAGTAGAGATAATGCATCATCTGAGTGTGTGCATGCTGCATGTTAATTAAAATGTGCAGCCCAGTGGCAGTTTTATGTAAAAGCATTTTGTGAGCCAGAAACATTTTGTAAATGGCATGTTTGACACACTATATAGTCAAATGCGCTTACTCAAAACAGAAAACCACTTTCCAACTCATACTTGAAGAGACACGAAAAGACTCTCGCAGACAGCATGTAGTCTCTTTCCACCTTTCCAATTCTGAATCCAAGCCAGCTCGCCCAACTTTCAGTTGTGTTAAATATATTTTCCAAGACTATTTGCATGCTGATGGAGATTGTCAAGCATCAAACGTGGCCATTTGCAACACGGACCTATGATACTGCAGTAATTGCAACGCTAACCCTTACCCCATTATTAGACTTTATGGGATGAATGCGCATGTAATGCAATGTGGTAGCTATTACAAATGGTCGCTAAGAGCACTGGCCTTTGGTCCACCGACACCGACGAGCACTCTGAGTGTCGGGTACAGCTGCTTGAGCTGCGTCATCTGCCGAATGCGGCGTTCGGCGTCCGCCAAGGGTCCCGCCTGAGAGGAACTGCCTGACGAGCCGTTGTTCAAATCGGACGGGCTCACGAAACCGTACACCAGATGTGAGCAGAATCTGCGGATGATGTCATTGACGTTGTCGTCATGTGCAGTCAGCGAGGCGAATAGTTTTGATACGAGTGAGCAGCGCAGCAAAAGCTTTCAATAGGACTGCACAGCATGGTGCACATAAAGGTGTATGGTACGTGAAGGTGTGCATTTCGTTTTGTAATGAAGGGACCAGAGGCAAGAACCGCATGTACATAGTCGTTTCATCGCAGCCGTTATCAGCTCTGCCAATTCATGTGCCGTGTGCACAAAGAGTTCAGGGGGCCATCCTTCCCATGATGGATCACCTTTCTTGCCAAGGCTCAGTTTGGGGCTATGATACTTAGTTTAAAGAATTACAGCTCTTACTGCATTAATGACACTCTGTAGTGGAAATGTCCCCAGTTTAACGCGCACCAGCACATTCAAGTCTAAAGCGGTCTTCTCTGCACTAGGGGTCGTAATGTAGAGAAGGCAACTTTGAAAAGCATGAACGCAGAGATTAGCTTCGCATAGCACACCAGTGTTAATTTAGAAGTGCACATCTAAGGTAATGCAATAAAGGGGTTAGAGCATTTTAGGCTTATCAAGTAGTACAACAGTTACTTGCTGGGTTAGTTGGTTTACGCAAATTAAGGCATTTTCTAGGGTCACCATACATGGCGAAGGAACTGGAAAGAAAATGCAAATGCAGTAAAATGCCATCTTGCAATATGTAGGTACTTGCCAGTTATGTAACTCTTGTTTGCAGGTGCTGTGGCAAGGATAGGCATAATTTATTACAGACAAGACTAGCTGAGTTAGCCTAACTGTAACACCCATCCATGGTGCCACTGTTGATGTGTGCTTTGAAATCGGAAACAGTGACAGCTCAACTAAGAATTTTCATGCCACACAAAATTCATACATTGCATTTTGGTGAGCCCATTGTGGTATTAAGCATTTCAAAAGTGTGGTTGTGATGTACGGTTCCTCCTAATAGCACTCCATACAACAGGTGTTCCTGAGGCTGTGGAGCACATAATCTTGGGACTTAAACTGGCCTGTCTTCAGCTGTTTTATATGGAAGTCTTTTAAGAGCTAGAGCCTGGTCCTGTTACATTAATTCGGTCATTTATAACTCCATCAGCCAATTCATGTCAGTAGCAGCCTCGATTCAAGCGACTCAGATACGCTTTTACTAACACTTGCCAATATTAACCATCATGTTTATGTGACTTCAGTGAGTACGCATGAAGATGATCTCCTGGAAATGAAACAGGTGGGGCTAATCTATGCTGCATTGTGTGTTTCGCGCACATGCTTGGGCTGTCAGAGAGATGCACCGTGGAAGTTACTGTACCACCAACATTTTTTTATCAAGTATGTGAATATATAGGTACAGACACGTATAAACATGCACCAACTATGTAAGGGGGGTCAACCATACAATGCTCCCCCAAAATATTCTGGCTACGTGCCTGATGCGCATGCACACACATTTTTCATGCATGCTCATGAAAGAAGTTAATGCCAACCCTAATGTGATACAAATAAACAGGAGTTGTGATGTAATTACTCGCCTGGCGGGCAAATGCTTCAGCAGTTGGTATCTCACAGGCTCCCTCTTCCGCTCCGTGTTTCTGTCGTAGAGGCACAGCAGTGGTGCCCCCTCGCTGGGCATTGGCCCACTCTGGCGCGAGAAGATGAGGCCGTAAGATCGCCTCACTATCCGCTCGCTGGCCTGCAATACAACACGTTCCTGCGCCACGTGCGTAAAGCCAGGCGCTGATGCACGGTGGCCTCCAAGCCATTAACAAAGTGAGTCTTTCACACGGCCCTCATAAGCTAGGGTTATCCGTTGGTACCTATATTCCTTGTTATGCTACCTGGCTGACACGATCTTCGAAGGAACTGCCAAATTAAAGTGTTGTACTTGAAAATTGTACTTGAAAAACATGAGGTTTCAAAACTTGTGCGTACATTTTATTTTCATCCTTGCCATTTTCTCTTTGCTGGCACCAAAGAATAAATAAACTGGCTGCAGTGATCAGATCGTGTCTGTTTGTTTAGCACGTCACCCAGCTGCGTCTGCACCAACTTTGCCGTAATCGTACCCGCTGCGCGGCGATGAGTGGCAAGCGGCTGTTGCCTGATGTCCTAGAGGATGGTGTGAGAATGGCGAGCACCAACATAAATGTGGCCACGGCACCGCCCACAAACACGGCACTGTACAGCACAAACGAGTTGGTCGTTTGGTCGCTGATGCTCTTTTTGGTCGGCACACCTGCGTCACGTCATTATGTGTGATCCTTAGATGACAGCATACAGCATGTATGTATTGCACTATTCAAAAAAGTTCTCCCACTCTTTTTTTTTTTTTCTTGTAGATGATTCTCTTATGTAACTCCTTAAAGAGACAGCTCAACTCTCTTTGAGGAGCACAGGAAGTATGTCTTTCCGTAGCACAGAATACTTACTCACCTAGATACGAATTATGCATTTGTAATTATTGTAGATTTGCTTAATTGACTGAATCAAAGCTCTGCCTTGCCGTATCAACTCTCGTTATGTCACTTCATGTGGCGCAAGTACCTTCAATTTTTATGCTGATTTCTCTTGAAAGGGCCCTACAACACTTTTTGAGCATGGTCTGAAAACACTGCCCATTGGTAGTTGAGGCTCCCAAGAACACGCGAGCCAAATATTATATAGCGCAGCATGTGGCCTGAAAATCGCAATAAGTTCTCGAAGTAAGCTGAAAATTGCTTTCTTTGTTCTCGACAAATGACAGACCTAGCTCAAAAATTACTCAGTGCTGCTGTTATATATCGGCCAATGGCTGATATAAGGATGGCGCACTCGTTCATTACAGAATATTCCATGGAAGGCCATGACTTGTACATGTGTGCATGTGCAATAGACCTATGGCGGGGTACGTTACAGCGTGACATCACCGGTGCGCGTGCAAGGCGGTAGTTGGCAAAACACTCCCTCCGGTGGCTGAGTGGGGTGCAGTCGCTCGGTGCTTGGGGCAAGTTTTTTTTTTTTCTTTTTGAAAGCTTAATCTTCATCTCACAGTGGCAACATTAGCTGTAGTATGTGTCGGAGAACATCTAGGTGTGTGGTAAAGTGTGTGATGAAATATTGGCCACGCTGGCTGGCTGTTTATCTTGGAGAAGTGAACACACGTGGCGGCCTGTGCGAGGAACAGCGGCATCGTCTTCGAAAATATGCAGTTGACTGTGACGTGTAGTGTGCGTTGAAAGGCATCGACAATATTGGTGTATACCTTTACGGACGGTGAAACTGAGAATATTGTGCGTAGTGTGTGCAGTGTGAATAACGCGGTGCGTCCTGTTTGCGAAAACACTGGTATCCGTTGTGGGCCGGTTGCAGTAACCGGTTGTCGATAGAACTTTACGATCTCACATTTTAGTCAAGGTAAAAATACATCTGAAGCGATCATCTGTGAGTGGGTACACCTTGGCATATGCGCGGCGTGCAGAAAAATAAGAGTGCATGATCTCCGGATGATATATACTACAGTCGAATCTCATTAATTCGAACACGCTTAATTCGAACTTCCAGTTAATTCAAACTCACGATGAGATCCCGTCAAAGCTATGCGTATTCCAATGGGCAAAAACGCACGATAATTCGAACGCGCATGCACTTGCGGCGGTTAATTCGAACATACCACACTCAGAAAATACTCTCAGCACCCCGCCTGATCCCGCGACGGCACCCGCGACACTTCAACGCTGCGACGGAATGTTTGCTCTATCTGCGACACACCCGTGTCACGCTTCTCCCTTTTTTATCCCTGCCACGTAACCTTCTCCTTCCGATGCCGCGCGTGAAGGCAGAAGAAAAAAAAAGAAAGCAGTCACTGGGTTGATTGAATGCGTGGTTTAAGGAAAGGAAAAAGGCACTATCTTCTGCAGCCCTTGCCACTTGTGGGAGCACGGCTCTGCGCCTTGGGGGGTGGGAGGGTCTCTCACGCACTGGTGCCATGCTTCCCCCTTTCCCATCCCTGCCACATAACCCTTCACCTTTCAACGACGCGTGCAAAAAGAGCAAAAAAAAAAAGCTGCCGTAATGTGGTTTTCTCTCAAATGTCGATCTGCTTCTCTTCGCATGGAGACGCTCCTCCTTTCTTGTCACGTGCTGGCCATGCTGCGGCTGCTATGCAGTCGTTGTCGTCTTTAGAAAGTGTCGGCGCTGGACATTTCCGCGTGCAACTTCTCTTGCCAGGAGAATGCTGAAGCCGAATTAGAAATATTTTGCAAGCTGCGTGCGAAATTGATTGACTCGCTGCAAGGCAAACGTGTGTAGACGCGCATCACCGATTACTGCAAATAATAATGGATGTCCTGTGATTTGTAGATAAATGTAAGTGTTCTTTCAAAAAAGATCAGATTATTTTATGGCTACCATCTACGTGGTTAAAGCCCGCTGCATGCTAGTTGCGTCTCTCAGTACTTTATTTGTTTCTCCGTCCATCCAGCTACGACAAGCAGATTTTCACACTTCGAGCAGTGACCCTTCCGCGACCCCCTTCTTTCAAAAGCTGTGACTTTATAACATAGCAATGTAGAAATTTTTGTCGAAGGAATGCAGACACGCAGCTCAGCTATGCTGAAAAATGCTGCCGGCGGAACTTCTTGCCAACCAGCACCTGCTCTGAGAGAGGATATAGTGGGCGGAGTACCTGCAGTGACATCACACTGTTTACAAACAGGAAGAGGTCTATTGCATTGAAAATCTGCGTATTCAAGGCAAAAAATAAGATGAAAGTGCTCAAGGTCACAAGGCACACGTGGCTTATTTTCTTTCCCCGTGCTATCCTTCCTTGCTTAGCTTCCAGCGCTTTCTTCGAGGAAAAGAGAATGCAATTGCAGCATTCAACAAAACTTTGTAACCCTGCTCATACTGGATGGATTCTAGGAATTTTTGTGGCAGGGAATTCGTGAGGCAATAAGCGTCTTTAGTGAATCCAGTCTACAGCTACATGAAAAGTGTTGCAGGGACCCTTTAATTCACTTTTGGTTGTAGCTTAGCTGAAGGCTTCCAAGACTATTTCAGTCTTCAAATACGAGTTATCAATAGCTGCGATTCAGTAGCGATTTTTATGAAATATGCAACTTGCACGAAATATTTCTATGAAGAACGTCCAGCGAAAGTGCTTGCGGGGAGGTCATGCCACCCCCCTCCCTTCATGCATCTCATTAATAAACATTGAGGCGCCACATGAAAGCTAGTGCATTGAGGCATGTGTGAATGGACCCGACCATACATGCTAGCCAATATTACGCTAATAGGTGAGCAGATAAGACCATAAGTTTGCAATAAAAGGTGGAGCCCACTCAGACTCACTGGATTAATAGTATATGTAGAGCTTAGGGCTCACCCGGACTGAGACTCACTGATATTTTTCTCAACCGGACTCGCTCCGACTCAGACTCACCAATATTTTCTTCAACCACACATATAAAAAATTTTCTGAATCAGACTCGCTCAGGCTCGCACTTATGGCTCAATCCGAGTAAGTCGACCCATAAGCGATTTTGCAGATGTATGCGCTCCACATATGTGAAACGTTACCTTTGCTGGACCCGACCCGGAAGAGCGGGACCAGGTGTGTGCGACGCCATTGGGCCAGGGTGCGACGCCGTTGGGCTAGGGTGCGATACAAGCCGTCAACATGCATGGCTTTCTGCTGGTATGACCCGCTACACGTTGGTCACCGCGTCCTGCTGCTTGAAATGCCTGCATGTAAATAGAAGGGTATGACAAAGTGCAGGCTGTAGTAGGATAACCAGAATCATCACTGCCTCTCGTGGCAGGTGTAAATATCTGTTGACTGAATCACCCAAAACCAGCACAATCTGTTCAGCTAATGATTTCACGATAGTACAAGATATCCTACGCCACTAAATCAACAAGTGTTACAGTAAGGATGTCTATGTCTAGGGTTCGGGATTTGGTGGCGTACGCGTGGGAATTCTCCCTTAAAAAGGGAAAGTGAAAGAGGCAACAACAGAAACAAACTATGGCTATGAAAGTGAAGCACACCAGCAGTTACATACAGATTTGACACTGGTGAAGAATCTAACCAGCATCACACAAGAGCCATCCGCGATATGTCACACGTGCACACTGTTGCACATAGTAACAGAATGCACACTTTAAAATTTTACTTGTTATGTCTCTTAAGTAAATTGGTTAGTCTTTCAGTAATAATTTAAAATATTTGCCCTATTCATTTATATTAGGTTAGCTTGAGCCCATTTACCTCCCGGTGGTGCGAGCTACCACCATATTCCTTTTATTTTTCCCACTGAGCGACAATAAGCACAGACAGAAAAAGCGAGACTCAAATTACTGAATAAGTGACGTAATGGCAATGACGATGCCTTGCACTGAGACAGCTCCTTCCGAACGTTAGTGCTTTCGGCGCCGTGCAGCTTTTATGAACGCAAGCTGGTGGCAGCCACGCAAGTGCACTGTTGTGGTACTTAACGTAGTTTATGTGGGTGAGTAAATACACCCGAGTGCTGCTTTTTGGAGGACTCTGAACTTGCGTTAGCAAGCAACGTCCCTTTAATTTGCGTTGCTGCAGAATTGCAGTATAGCATTATTTCGTTATTGAGCATTTGCTGAGGATTTTCTCATAGCAGATTACGGCAATGTGTGTGTGTAAACCCCCGTGCGCTTGTCCCTGTCTCTTATTTTCTGTGTCATCTGTATTTGCGCACACCAGTTTACCCAGAATTATGAACCAACTCACCCAGCTACAACTCTTACTGTGTGTGTGTCAGGTACTTCAGTGTGGCTTCACCCTCGAGATTGCCCAAAGCACGATTGAGTGTCGCCCCGCCGGTTAGGCTGCGCGCCTCTGACCCTGCACTGTGACCTACAGAGAGTCGTCGCCTGTCCTCGTGCACTTATCTCTTAAGGAAGTTTCAGTCTGTGGTTCAAAGCTGTATGTGTTTCGTGCTTCTATTGTAAAGTTCTGTTGAAGCCATGTATCGTATGAAGGTCACTTTGCTCGCTGCAGGCAACGTGTTTCCCAAAAGAGTGAATTGCTGGCCTTTCTTCATATGACATTCCAGATTGTTGCCATCGTATTTATTGCTTCTCATTTGTGGTCAAACTGACTGTTTTTCTTTGAATGTATACCACTGGCTTTGCTAGACAGAACGCTCAGAATAAGTGCGTGCTAGGGTGTGCCACCGTCTGTTTAATATTCTCGCAGTCACGCTGTTTCGTTTCTTACGGCACATGTGGTCCAGGTTCTAAAAAGAGTAATGTGGTTTCACCGCAAGGGCAAAACAATAAATCAATAGCAACAAATTGGAATGGTGTACGAAGTAGGGTTGGTAGCTGATCTCTCTATGATTTGATCCAACGTAACTTTACAAAACCCTGGTGTAAGAGAATACGACCGCTCCAGGGAGAGCAACACTTTCACACAGTCTCTTCGCGTTGAGGGAGCAGCACGTGGCTGGGCATACACACTGCCTGATGAGGCCTGCCGAGATAGCGCGTGCACCGGTGATTCCGACCATATCCTTGAATCAAAGTCTACAATTGCTGCTTGAGCGACTGCCCCCGCCCCCTTTGCATCCTTGCATGCTCGTTTAAAATAAGCGGGCTGTTTCGTCACTGCTTGAGCAGCATTCGACGGCAGGCCTATTACGTAAAGGACGTCATCGCACACGCCCCCCTCTAAGCCACGGGATGGCCTGGCTTGTTTTTGTTCGTCACTCCAGGTTGCGTGCGCTTTTATTTGCTGTTGGAACACACAATGTGCAGGAAGATGTTACTTATTTGGGCTTCATATGCAGCAGGTGTTTGCACAGTGCCAAGTAGGTCATGCCCCTGCTACGCGTTGACGTCACACTCCCCTCGCAGAGCCCGCTGATGTCACACGTTTCCTCGCATGCTCGCCGCAGCGACCTCCACTCACTAAACCGCCGACTCGTCGGTTCATGCATAATAAACTTGATGCGCGCCTAACGTACGCGTTGAAACACTCGCTCTCTGGATTTCGTGCCGACCGGTTGTGCCCCCACGATCTCCGACGACAGCGCAGCTCTGGCCGACTGGGCTCGCCCTACGCCATCTCCTGACGGCCACAAGAACTCTCGCCACAAGAACTCTCGCCAAATGCAGACAGTTACGGTGCTCACTTTTCTCTTCTCTGTAAGAATCACATAAGAAAGCCTGTACGTGTCACCTACAAGACCTACGCCAGTCGCTTCAAACATATTGTTACGAGGCACTGGGCATGGCTCCGCCGTCATAGACGAATGAATGACGAAGAAGCGGACTCGAAGCGCGAGATGCTTGCAGCCCTTGGGTGTCACACCTACCTGTAAATGTTGCAAATACACTCGTTTCTCTCTTCCATGTTTGTAATCCCCGTAACGAATTGGTGGACGTGCTGGCTAACGAGTCGCCATACAACGGAGCTCCGCAGTGGTCGTCAAATCGGAGTTTCCGTGATGGAACACGGGACTGATCCCACGGCCACCTCTCCATCGGCCTCGGCGATGCCTGCGCCATCCACGGCAACGCCTTTACCAGCCCCACCCCCACCCACATACGTGCTGAGGCATCCGAAACATCCAGGAGCGTTCTGCGGTACCGACGAAGTTGATGTTGACGACTGGATAGCTGACTAGGAACGTATCAGTGCGCTCAACCGGTATGACCTGACTCTCATGCTGGCCAACGTGCTGTTTTACCTGAAAGGCACGGCCAAAGTCTGGTACGAGAACCATGAGGCGAAGATCGGCAGTTGGGATACATTCAAGGAGAAGCTTCGCGACTTATTTGGGAAGCCTATCGGTCGAAAGGCAGCTACAAAGAAGGAGTTGTCTATACGGGCTCAGACGTCCACAGAGCCGTATATTTCGTATATACAGGACGTGCTGGCTCTATGTCGTAAAGTCGACAACGACATGTCGTAGTCTGATAAGGTTGGCCACGTTTTCAAGAGTATAGCGGAAGATGCGTTCAACCTGCTAATGTGCCGGAACTGCGTGACCGTCGAGGAAATTATTCAGGAATGCCGGCGTTTTCACTCGTCTGCCGAACACCGCAGCAAAGTCCTCCTGCGAAGATGGACTGACCTCTCGTCGGCAAGCTTTACCGGCGTCTGAAATTACGCGAATCGTTCGGCGGGAAATCGAAGCAATTACACGTGCTTTTGCCACCAACAGCCACGTCGATTCACAAGTATCTCAGGTTTGCTTGGTACAGTCGATTGTGCGAGAAGAACTCAGCAATTTGGGCTTCAATGTCTGCGCCGTTGCTCAGTCTTGATCAATTAGCTTCCGTTCAAGGTCACCGCTTGCCCCCTGGCTCCGCCCCAGGAACAGTCTTATCCACGCTCTCGCAATCCAGCCGAATGGAGAACTGCGGATGATCGGCCAATATACTTTAACTGCCGCCGCATAGGGCACGACACACGGTATTGCCACACCCATTGGTCTTCCGAACACAGTATAACACTGCTTGCCGCGCCGACAGCTACCGCTTCGCCCCAGAAACAGTCTTATCCACGCTCTCGCAATCCAGCCGAACGGAGAACTGCGGATGATCGGCCAATATGCTTTAACTGCCGCCGCATAGGGCACGACACACGGTATTGCCACACCCATTGGTCTTCGTCCCGAACACAGTATAACACTGCTCGCCGCGCCGACAGCTACCGCCTTTTCCAGCCTCCTGCACCGGTCCACGACAACTACCGCCGCCTTCCACCCTTCGAGTCTAACGCCTTCAATACCCCTTATATGCAGCACAGCCGCTCACCGTCGCCTCGACGTCATCAGTCTCGTTCGCCGCCTGGACGTCGCCCGTCATCCCCTTCCCCTCTACGACGGACGATGCCCGACCTCCCCGCTTAATTCTCATCAGGGAAACTATGCGGTGCAGCTCTTAGAAGTGAAGCTGCATCCACGATACCGACCTCAAATCCTCTCCTTGTACTACTGACACGATGACTGTTTCTGCACTGACTGTTTCTGCACTTATTGACACCGGGGCGTATATTTCTGTGATGAGTGCTCGACTTCGTCGCCGCCTGAAAAAAGTTCTCACACCGGCTGCTTCTGGCATTATTCGTGTCGCCGACGGAAGAAATCTTGCCATCACAGGAATGTGCACAGCACACATCGCAATCGCAGATCACCGCACATCTGTTCTCTTTGCAGTTTTGTAGCAGTGCCCCAATGACCTGATTCTTGGATTGGATTTTTTGTCCACTCATGCCGCTCTCATCGACTGTGCAACTGGCGTTCTCTAACTTGAACCGCCTCGACTTGGGGCTGTGCCATCTTCATCGTCTCACTGCTTGTGCGCTGTTGATTATGTTCGGCTGTCACCGCAAGCCACCACGTTTGTGGCCTTAACAATTTCACCAGCTCTTCCTGACGGTGACTACATAATGTCTCCTCTAGTGGATGTGCTCTTGGCCCGTAGTGTTGCTGTGCCGCATACCATCATGACTATTGTGGACAACAATGTTCAGCTTCCGCTCCTCAACTTTAGTAGTTCGACCCAAGTTCTCCCGCAAGGCATTTCGTTAGACCATGTTTCACTTGATGCATATAACATCCTGGCATTAGACCCTGAAGACTGCTCGTCCCCTATTGCAACCAGCCGAGCAAACGCACCTACCGACGAAATCACGATGATGATTGCCCCTGATCTTCTGCCCTATCAGACTGCGCAACTCCACTACGTTCTGACCACCTACCAAGATATTTTCGACATCGATGACCGCCCTTTGTGTCAAACGTCCGTTGTGCGTCATCAAATACATACCGGCGATGCTAGTTCGGTTAGACGGTGACCATATCGTGTTTTCCAGTCCGAACGCCAGGTCATACAACGAGAAGATGCTCTTGTTTTAGTCAAAAAGAAGGATGGCAGTTGGAGATTTTGCGTTGACTACCGTGCCTTAAACAAGATAACCCGCAAAGACGTATATCCGCTGCCACGAATCGACGATGCCCTTGACTGCCTTCATGGCGCACGATACTTCTCATCTATAGTACTGCGTTCGGGCTGTTGGCAAATTTCTGTCGATGACTTAGACTGAGAAAAACCTGCCTTTGTCACGCCGGACGGCCTCTGTTAGTTCAAGGTTATGCCTTTTGGGCTGTGCAATACCCTGGCAACGTTTGAACGCATGATAAACTCTCTCCTCCGTGGTTATAAATGGTCCGTCTGCCTTTGCTACCTCGACGATGTGATTGTTTTTTCCCCAACATTTGAAAGCCACCTAACTCGTTTGTCGACCATTCTAGCCGTTTTTCGTCAAGCGGTACTCCAGCTGAACTTGAAAAAGTGCAATTTTGGCTGAAGAGAAATCACGGTCCTTGGTCATCGTGTAAGTGCTGCTGGCATCCAACCGGACCGTGACAAGATTACCGCTGTCAAGAACTTTCCTTTGCCTTCTACTACCAAAGATGTTTGTTGTTTTGTGGGCTTGTGCTCTTACTTCCGACATTTTATACGCAATTTCACTATAATTGCAAGACCACTAACTGATCTTCTCAAATAGAATGAGCCCTTCTCAAGGGGCCAAGACCAAGCAGCTGCGTTTTCCTCGCTGATCGACCTGCTCACTTTATCACCAATATTGGCTCACTTCGACCCGTCCGCGACCACTGAAGTTCGCACAGACGCCAGTGCTCATGGCATCGGCGCCATCCTCGCTCAACACCAGGGGGGCCTAACCCGTGTTATTGCGTATGCGAGCCACCTTCTCTCCACATCTGAGCAAAACTATTCCATAACGGAGCGCGAGTGTCTTGCGTTGGTCTGGGCTGTAGCGAAAGTTTGCCCCTACTTGTACGGCCAGGAGTTTTTAGTTATTACGGACCACCATGCTTTGTGTTGGTTGTCGTCGCTCGAGGACCCAACTGGTCGTCTAGGTCGCTGGGCTCTGCGTCTCCAGGAGTATAACTTCGACGTAATTTATAAGTCTGGCAGGTTGCATCAAGATGCCAACTCTCGCGTTATCCGGTGGACCTTGCGAATCTCGCTATCGTTGAGAGCGATTCTTGCGTGCTCATCATATCTGATTTGCGCGACATTGGCACAGAGCAGCGCCGGGACGCAACCCTCAAGACGGTCATTAAGCGAGTATCTTCAGGACATTCCGACCCTTCGCTTTGTCAATATGTCCTCTGCAACGAAATTCTGTATCTCCGCAACATGAAGCCTGATGGCCCGAAATTTTGTTAGTTATTCCCCCACACCTGCGTGCCACCATTCTTCAACATCTGCATGACGTTCCAACAGCAGAACATCTGGGTTTTTCACGCACCTATCACGGCGAGTGGCAACGATTCTTCTGGCCTGGCCTGTATGAATTTGTACGCCGCTATGACGCTGGTTGCGAGCGCTGCCAGTGTTGTGAACGTCCTGCTCTCCGTATGGCTGGCCTGCTCCAACCTATCGACATTCCCGCAGAACATTTCTTCCGCGTCGGCCTCGACTTGCTCGCGTCTTTCCAAACGTCCGTGTCAGGCAACAAATGGATCGCTGTTGCAACTGACTATGCGACCAGATACGCTATAACTCATGCCTTGCCAAGTAGCTGCGCTACAGACGTCGCAGACTTTCTACTGAATGACGTCATTCTGCAACATGGGGCTCCGCGCCAGCTTCTGATGGATCGGGGCCGCTACTTCCTCACAAAAGTTATCGACGAAATCCTCCATAGCTGCTCTACCGAACATCACCTTACTACTGCTTACCATCCCCAGACCAACCGTCTCACAGAGCGCCTCAACCGAACTGTTGCAGACATGTTGTTCATGTACGTCTCTGCTGATCACCGTGACTGGGACGTAATGCTCCAATACGTTACGTTTGCATACAATTCCTCAAAGCATGACACCGCCGGCTATTCTCCGTTCTTCCTTCTGTACGGCCGCAACCCTGCATTGCCATTCGACACAGTCCTTTCTTCTCATACTTCCGAACCAACGGTGTATGCTCAGGACATTGCTTCTCGAGCCCGCGTCGCTCGCCAAATCGCACGCACGAGGCTCACAGCTTCTCAGGCCTCAGAAAAAGTCCACTACGATGACTGGCACCGCGACATTGACTACCCTGCCGACTCTCATCCTACTGTGGACGCCGCATCGGCATGAAGGCTTGTGCGAGAAGCTCCTTCCACGATACACCGGGCCCTACAAAGTTCTCCACAAGGTCACCGACGTCGACTACCTCATCACTCCCGTTCAACCACACACATCTTTTTCCCCACCACCTACTGATGTTGTTCATGTGTCACGAATAAAACGCTACTACACTGCCAGTCCTGATTGACTTAGCGGCGCCGTGAAGGCGCTTCGTCCTCCGGGGGTGATGCTACGAGGCAGTGGGTGTGGCTCCGCCGTCGTAGACGAGTCGATGAAGAAGAAGCGGACTCGAAGCGCGAGATGCTTGCAGCCCTGGGGTGTCACACCTACCTGTAAATATTGCAAATACACTCGTTTCTCTCTTCCGTCTGTTTGTAATCTCCGTAACAATATCTTCCACCGCTCACCGCAGCAACCGCTTTAGCGCCGTTCAACCCGTGACGCCTCCCGTGCGCAACGCTGTTGCTTCGCATCCCATCATCAGGGTTCACTCCGGAGAGATGGTCCAAATTTTTTTAAGATGTGAAGCAGCTCTTTGACTCGGTACACACCGCACCCCTCCCAGCAAGTGTTGGGGCGGTGCCCAGTAGCTCACGCCCTCCTTGCAGTTCGTGGCGACGTCTCTCTCCCTCGCCTGCCACGCGCTAGCAGCGTCTTAGCTCTCTCTCGCTTCACCCTTTCCACCTCGCAACGCTCAAGCCCACGCGTCGAGAATTTCGCGGTTCTGAGGGCGAAACTATCGAGCGGGAAACTATCGCGGCATGCTTCCCGCTAGTGTGCGCGCACCCTTCCCGGCTGTCGCCGGCGTTGCGAGGGTTAGCGAAGTCAATTGCGTACGCGAACGGCGACGTCAACACCGACGAGGCGCGAGTCAGGCAAGCCGAACGCGTCGGCAGTGGAAGACCAGCGACACCGACGAAGTGCGAGCCAAGAACACCGAGTGCTGGCGTCTTCAACGCGTCCCGCCTCCCGTGTCTTAGCTTTTCAAACAAACGCTTACAGGAGTAAACGCTACAACGAGTTTCGCTTCAAACTGTTCTTGCAGCGCCCGCGTCGACGCTCGTTTCAACTGGGTCAACGCCGTGCGCACCGCTGCTGCATCGCATTGCATCAGGTTTTCCTTCGGGGAGAAAGTCCATAGTTTTTTGTTTTGTTTTTTTTTTTCAATTTCGCTTGCGTATACGCGCAGAAAAGCAAATGCGTGCACATGTCATACGTGAAGTATGGTTGAATCCCCCACCCCCGAAAAAAATTCTGCTGTGCCCCTGCTCCGAGTGAGTCCAATAGTTACTCTTTGAAGTGAATCCGAAATTGGTCATAGTTTGACACGGGCAGTGATAGCTCATGACGTCACGTTGTAAATTTCATTTCGTTGAGTATAGACTGTAGATTCAGTCGGGCGTCCGCAGCAGCCCCGTGGCAGGGTCGGTGCCACGATTTATTTACTGAGGAGCGCCCACGACTATTGAGTACCTTCAAGGGGGCAGGGAGGCTGGGAACATATGAGTTGTCACGGTTTTGACCACGTAATTTCGACTAAGCTTCCTCCTGGAGGTGGGGGCAAAGGGAGGGCAGGCAAAAGTTTTGAGAGAGGCTCCAGCTCCCCCCCCCTCATATCCCCCGCTGGCGCCGCCCCTGCTCTGTGAACGCAACCTGCCAGTCATTTCTTATGGCACAGGCTGCATTCGCAGAGCTGTTGCGCACGCCCAGCTGAATCTATCCAATGAGACCTGTCTACACACCAAGAACAATTCTTATAGATTTGACTGCCAGTGGACCTGTAAGCTTAAGGTAATTCTTCTACGCCGATCTTTTCCGCACTTTCTACATTTGGTGGTGCATTCCACTCCTGACTGTTGACCCGAAGGTCGAGGGGTCGAATCATGGCTGTGGCGGCCGCATTTCGTTGTAGGCAAAATATATAAGCTCATTGCAAATTGGTATTGTGGTATCCCGCAAGGTGGCAGAAGGATTAGGGAAAAGATTAGCTTCCTGGTCAGCTTCATTGGTAGAAGGCTCCGAGTTCCGGGTTCGATACCCGGACCAGCTCAACTGCAACTAAGGAGCTTCCTTTCTCAGAAATTTATGGGTTTTTTGTTGGTTTTCGTACTACAAACGGGCAAGTATTACTTTCCCTTTTCTGTAATTTCATAGCAAGATGTGGTACTAAGAAAGCTGCACACACCGTGTTCTTCCCTGTGTCCAAGTTTCTTCGCGCTATGAAGCACAGTAATAAGCAGCTACATATATGCTATACGATTTTGAATAGTAGCACTCTCCCTCTTTTTTTTTTTGTGAACTGCTCAGCGTTGTGCGACACGTCACTGTGTCTCGCAACTATTCCTCAACTAGTACTCACGTACCGTCCGTCAGTAGATGACGCGCTGTGCTAACCAGCGAGCCGCTGCGGGTAACGTGCGATGGATCGTCGTCGGGCTTCTTGTTAATGCCTAGTTCACACTGAAACATGCGCTTTCTACAGCGACCGAAGTTCCCCTGCCGCCGAAACGCAGCGTCGTTCGCACTGGACGCGCCCCGCGCCGCCGAATATGCCATCTACTACGGGGCGAACGCGGGATCTATGCGCTGTCACCCGGTTGTTGTCGCGGCTCGCAAACGCTACTTCGCTATCCAGTGGTGTATACTTCGACGATTCTCGTACGCAAGAAGCAAGAAAAGACAGTACTGCTTACTTTGCTGGCAAGTGGCTGTCTTGTAATGCACGAAGAGCAGAAAAACCACCGACGCCAGCGGCGTTGGTGGGTTCGTTTCGCTCTGCAAGACCGCAACAAGCTCGGTCACGCCAACAGCAAGCTCGGTCACCTCTTTCACAAAATACGGAGGCGAAGTAGGCACAGAGTAGGTTAAACTCCCGTTGGTTTCAACATTCAGTTACGTGCACTGCGGCATAACAATTGAGTAGGGCTTGGTCGCCATTTTTCAAAATTCCTTGACTAGCGCTCCTATTGGTCCGCGGTGACCGATTCGGCGGCAGACGCCACAAAAATCGGTCCGAGAGCAATCGGCGCGGAGAGCGCCCTTTCGGCGGATCTCGCCGCCGCCAAACCGGATTCGGAGCACTTTCGGTGGCCGGAATGCTCAGTGTGAACGCGGCCTAACGAAAGCACCACCGACTCGCCTAGTAGTTGCCGCAAGTGCGCCGACGCAGTCTGCGTCAATCGTCTTCCGAACCTGGTTACGACATCACCCCTGTCAAGGTCCCTAACACTGACGGGCGCGCGTCTCCCACGACGGTGGTGCGACCGCGGAGACGTTCGTCAGCGGGAATCGGTCTTACCAGAATTGGTCGAGACCCGTCAGCGTCGGTCGGTGAAGCGCGCGCTGCGACCGTCTTCGTGAGGCCTTTCAGATTTTTGTGCCGATGCTAATGATGATGATTGCGCTTAAAGCGGGGTATATAACCCACTATAGATGGGTGGGGAGAGTAAAAAAAACTGTGGACCATCTCCCCGAAGGGGACCCTGATGGGATGCGAAGCAGAAGCGGTGCGCACGGCGTTGACCCGGTTGAAACGGGCGTCGACGCGGGTGCTAAAAGAGCGGCTTGAAGCAAAACTCGGTGTAGCGTTTACTCGAGTAAACGTTTGGTCTAAACGCAAAGATACGGGAGGTTGGACGCGTTGAACGCGCTTGCACTCGGCTTTTTTGGGTCGCGTCTCGTCGGTGTTACCCGCGCGCCGTCTTTATTCTCGAACGTGATCGGTGTTCTTGGCTCGCACCTCGTCGATGTCGCTGGCCTTCCACTGCCAACGCTTGCGTTCGGCTTCCCTGGCTCGCGCCTCGTCGGAGTTGACTTCGCCATTCACGAACGCGATCGGCTTCGCTAACCCTCGCAACGCCGGTGACAGCCGAAAAGGTACGCGCACACTATAGCAAGAAGCAAGCCGCGACGGCGTCCCGCCCGTCGGCGCGATCGCGCGGTAAGCAGAGGCGCGCTGTCCACATTGTCGGCGCCGCGAAATTCTCGAGGGGTGCGCACCCAACGGCTCGCGGCTTCTTATCGCCGACAGATGGAGAGAGGTGGCGCGGGTGACGTGATGCCCACGTGAGGAGTGGGCTCGAGTGGCGAAGTGGGTGAAACGAGAGAGAGCTGACACGCTGCTAGCGCGTGGCAGTCGAGGGAGACGTCACCACGCACTGCTAGGAGGGCGTCAGCTACTTGGCACCGCTCCAACACCTGTGGCGAAGGAAGCGGCGCGGATGGAGGGACAGCGTTACACAGGCTAGTCAAAGAGCTGCTTCGCATCTAATTAGAGCAGCTTCGCACTAGTGTACTGCCAAGCCTAAAGGAAGTGTTAAGCTTGGCTACCTTTTTCGATTCTTTTTTTTATTTTCTGTTTTTTTTTTTTTTCACTTCCTTTCAACAGTGAAGCTGTGCTTACTTGAGGCCTTTTCGTCCGTTGGTGTAGCGGTGGTCATGTGGTCTAGCAGCTTGGCGAGTGTGAGACTCAGTAGAAAAGGAAGGGCTCTCGCCCTTCCTTTCTCTTTCTTTAATTAAATGTATGAAAGGAGAGGCACCAACCTCTCCTTACATACATTTAATTAAAAAAAATTGCCCGCAGCTTCCCTCGGGGGAACACTGAGGAGGATGCGGAGCATATAATTGGTTAACGGGGTGTTAAAGTGCGACTTACTTGGGTCGATGGCTAAATTGGTTAACGTGGTTGTGAAATGGGGTGTTAAATTGCGACTTACTTGGGTCGATGGCTAAATTGGTTAACGTGGTTGTAGGAGGGGGTGTTAAATGAGTGAACACGTACACACGTATGCGAAAGGGCGGCGCTGGTCGAAGGGACGTCGATCATTGTGTTTGTGGATTCGTTGGAACTCATTTCACCGCGACCTTGGACGTCGACGCGCCGTACAAACCAACCGACGAGCGGCAACTGAGCGAGCGAGCGCCGACCTTGAGTATATATACAGCACGACGGCGCATGCACTGTCAGCTGTTGAATGTTCTCGAAGCGCGACGCCACATGCGCGTCCACTGGAGAATCAGGAGAATTGTAGATGTCGAACGCGGTGTGTAGAGGAGGAAGGGTGCACAGATGGTGGAGGAGTGAAGCGCGCGCGGTGTGTAGAGGAGGAAGGGATGCACAGATGGTGGAAGAGTGGGCGACGGCGCGACGGCGCATGCGCGCGCGTCAGCTGTCGAATGTTTGAGAAGCGGTGTGGACGGCGCGGATGGCGCACTACAAGGCGCGAGTATAAGATGCTCCGCATCTAAAAAAGGGCTCTCGCCGCGCCAAGATGGGCGAGAGCAGTTCTTGGTAGAAAGTGTGCCTCATTGGAGTAATGCAAAGAGGGTAAGTGTTGAAGCTCGGTGGAAAGGGACATGCATCTGCAAAGTGGAGCTGGCCGCCCTTTTTTTTTGTCTTTTTGGTTTTTCTTTCTTTCTGTCTTTGCTCTCTATTTATTTATTTCGTGCTCTTGCTATTTTTCCTGCTTTTTCTCTCTATTTCTTGCTTCCTATTTCTACCTTAAAGGGACCCTGCAACACTTTTTGAGCATGGCCAGAAAACTCTGCCAATCGGTAGTAGAGGCTCCCGAGAAGATGCGAGCCAAGTATTATAGCGCAGCAAGTGGCCTGTAATCCACAATAAATAGTGCACGGTGTGCGTAGTGCACGGTGTGAAACTTGCACGATTTGCGAATCCGTGGTGCACAGAATTCATGGTGCTGAAACCAGTTCAAACGGGCACCTGGGCACTTTATTCGTGACTCATGATGCGTCGGCAATCACGTGGCACAGATTTCATAAACTGTGAATTAATACTGCTTGGTTTTGTAATCGAAACTCGCAACGAGTGCCTTCAGAGGCATCGCTGTGTGCCGGCCTTGGGCTACACGAGCTTTAGGCTTAGCTTTACGTTCTACTGGTGTTTCGTTTGGCATCGGTTGCGCTGCGTGACTGGCATACTTCTTTCTTTTTTTTCCTCAATAAATCTGGCCTCTGTTCGGTGGTTCGTTTGCACGGACCGCGGGGTGTTACAGGCAGCAATCGCAAGGCGATGGCCATCGATATTGAATAAAGTAGAACAGGCTAACATAGACAGTACTAATAACGCATGGTCGCGCGCGTCGAGAGTTGTTATCACGTGGTACCATCCCATTATCACTTATAGCCATATGCATGCACTTAACGAGATAGTAGGTGAGGCGAATTTTCTCAGCTTCCGGGCCACACTCTAGAAACTGGTCGCTCACGAGGTGGCCGCGAACGGTGGTGCATCGCGCTTTTGTTGTCGGTTGAAACCTTGCAGTACACTTGACGATAGCATGTCACTTTTCTTAAGCGAAGGCCCACTGTTATGTAACTATGATTCTTGTGCAATCACATTTTTTTTATTCTTCATTAGTTCGATGTGTTTCTATTTTCAAATGTTTCCGGTGAATCTAGTTTTCAAAACTTTCTTTTTTAAATATTATTTCACGTTTGTTATAATGGCTGGACAGGTTGCGTGGTATTTAAAAAGGTAATGTAATGTTCAAAAACTTTCTTCAAGATCTGTTTCAGTGTAATGTGTATTATAAGTAAATTGAAATATCCACTTTTGCCCCCACGTTGCTAAAAATTTGCTTTATCAAGCTCCCAGGGTGACATATTAAATGCCGCTGACTGCTCCAAAGCGAGGTTTGCCTGCTCCGAAATTGAAATATTGCTGCTCCAAAAAGTGCTCCCAATTCAGTTTCAGCCGTCTCACCCCTGAAATTGCTATTGTAGTGTGTGACAAATCTTTGTAACTCTGCTCATACTGGACGGATTCTTAGAATTTTTGCGGCGTCGAATTCGTGAGGCAATAAGTTTCTTTAGTCAATCCATTCCATGATTATTTGAAAAAGTGTTTCAGGGCCCCTTTAAGTTATTTCTCTCTCGGTCTGATTCTCTCATTCACTCTCTTTCTACATTTTTGTGCATATTTCTTCCTCGTTCTCTTTATGTTATGCTTTACTCTCTTCCATTCTCTTTTCTCCTCCACATCCCCATTTCCCTGTCTCACTGTCTTCTTTGTTAATCGTCCTCGCTTTCTCTCACTCTATTTTGCTGTTTCCTTGCTAGCTCTCACTCTCTCTTTGGCTTGGAAAATGACCTGCAAAAAGCCATTTAATATGTCCGGCACTCAGCTGTTCTGGCCAGCCTGGCTAAAATAGGAAGCAGTCAGCGTGCATACATGCACAACTTCCTGCACAATCGTCAACTGGCCATAAAAGTGGGCGGCACAAAACCAGCCCCCATCACAATGGGAGACTCCGGAACACCACAAGGGGCCGTAATTCCGCCACTATTTTTAAATATCACATTACTGGATCTCTCTAGAGTACTCAGCGAAATACCCGGAATCAAGCATGCAATATACGCAGATGACGTTACCATACGGATGAACATCAGCAGCACGGGACAGGTGGAAAAAAAGCCTTTCAACGGGCCGTGCGTACTGTGGAACGCATCGGCCCAACATGCGGGCTTCACTACTCCCGCACTAAATCAGAATCGCTTGTATTTATGCAAGGTAGCAACTACATTACTTTGAATATCCAACTTGATAAATTCCCAATCAAGAAAGTGGAAACCACCCACGTCCTTGGAGCACACATTAATAATCAGGGCAACAACAATGTAGCGATCAAAAATCACTAAATACTCGTACAAATATCTCGTGAATGATATCTAAAATTGCCAATCGACACCGTGGCATGAAGGAAGTGGACATATCGCGTCTTGAACAGGCCTTTTTGATCAGTCGCGTCACTTGTAGCTTTCCGTATCTGTACATCCTGAAAAAATATGAGCTGAAATTAGACCATCTACTATGACTTTCATGTCGGAAACCTCCGAATCTACCCCCATGGGTCATGAATGATAGATTGCTTGCGATGGGCATATATAATACAATGTCGGAGCTCTTCGAATCTCATCACATGAACCAAGTTATTCAGCTTGCGCATACCAAAGCAGGTCGTGCCACGCTACATTCCCTCGGCATAAATTCAGCAATGCAAGTCGCCGGTAAACTATCACCACCACAATAATGGCAAAAGCAAGCTGCTTTTGCCACGCAATATCCCACAAAAACAGGCGAGATGCCAGAGCCAAAGTATATTCTTATGTGCCGCTCACATAGAGGTGAGCTCCCAATTCCTGCACGAAGCTCCCTGCCATGTCGGAGTTTTGCTGATATCAGGTGGTCGTACCCCTACTTTGAAGTCTCCTGTCAACTGATGAGTTGCGCGCACCTGTTTTGGGACTAATCTGCTACTTCCATGTGATTCTTATGTTGAGTGTATACATTGTGGGTGGTTGCAGTGCATGAAAACTAAACGCGATAAGTTTCTAGCTGCTAAAGAATAGACAGGCACCGCCTTGAAGGCTGTATCCTATTTTGTCGGCACTTTGGGGTAGTAATTCAAAACTCTGGTAAGTAGGTATAAAAGTACACAGTGGCCCTTAGTCGGGAGTCAGATGTACGTATTACTAATTACATATATGGTTAGCCTAGAAACGTGAAATAGCGAATGAAAAAGTAAGGAGCGAATTATTTATAGCTTTAGTAAATGGCAGGAAACATTGTACAGCTTCCAATTCATCCCTTCGTCCCTTCGTGCTACGCAACGGCACCTTGCTACGTCACATTCTAATACCCGATGGTCCTGACATCTTACTTGTGATTCGGGCACACTTTCGTTCGGCTGTTCTGGCCCAGTTTCACGACGTGCCGATAGCGAGGCACCTCGGCGTTTTCCGCACCTAGGATTGTGCACGCCGTCGGTTCTACTGGCCGGAAATGTATAGGTCAGTATCTCATTACGTGACCTCGTGCGATCTTTGTCAGCGCCGGAAGAAGTCAACACTCCCACCTGCCGGCTCTCTTCAATCACTCGCCGTCCCATATGAACGGTTCATCGTGTCGGCCTTGACTTGCTTGGTTCGTTCCCTATGTCTGTCTCGGGAAATCGATGGATCGCCGTTGCCACGTACTATGCCACACGGTTCGCAATTACTCGCGCACTTCCCACCAGCTGCACGACCGACATCGCGGGCTTCTTGCTTCACAACGTCATCCTTCAGCACGAAGTACCACGACAGCTTCTGACGGGCCATGGAAGGCAGTTTTTATCTCGGGTCATCAATGATATTTTAATGTCTTGCTCGACCAAACAAGCTAACCACGACCTACCATCTACAGACAAATGGCCTGACGGAGCAGATAAACCAAATCATTACCGACATGCTGGCAATGTACTTGTCTGCCGACCACCAAAATTCGGATGCTGCGTTGCCTTTTACCACGTTCGCCTACAATACATCGCAGCACGAGACGGCTGGCTATTCGGCTTTCTTTCTTTTATTTGGCCGAAATCTAATGTTGCCTATGAACACGATGATGCTTCCTGCGACGTACTAACCCACTGAATATGCTCAAGAAGCTATAGCTCGCGCTAACCATGCACGTCAACTTGCGCGCGTTCGGCTAACTGACTCGCAAGTGGGCCAAAAATCTCGTTACGACAGCCATCACCAAAACGCCAACTTTCCTCTAGGATCTCTTGTCCTCCTGTGGTCTCCAGCAGGTCGTATTGGGCTTTCTGAAAAGCTACTGTTCCCGTAGTCCAGACCATACCGTGTGCGCCCCCAAGTGACCGACATCGTGTATGAAATCGAGCAATTGTCTTCGTCCTTTCCCACGCAACCCCACACCGACATCATTCACGTTGTCCGTCTGACGCCTTATCGTACACCGGACTCTCCCAACGCACGTGTAGTGACCACTTTCACTACCGTCTTTCTCCGACTACACCGATTTGGTGCCTTCGCCACCGCAGAGTAGTGTTATGTGCCGCTAACCTAGAGGACGAAGAAGAAAAGGACTAAATGGTGCCTGCTCTCACCATCTTGCTTGTTTTTGCTCACACTACCGTGGACTGTAAATACTGTAAATACGCCCGTTTTCTGTCATCCCTCCCCCCGTATCAATATAACAAATATTTGGATTATGAATGAAAACGCCTTCTTTGTCGATGCCGCAGGACCCCTGCACAACCGTGCCATGGCAGCCGAGGTTAACAGGTGACAGGTCGTGGACTGCATTTCTGCTAAAGGAATAGACGTCGCACCCCGCCGCGGTAGTCTAGTGGCTAAGGTACTGAGCTACTGACCCACAGGTCACGGGATCGAATCCCGGCTGAGGCGGCTGCATTTTCAATGGAAGCGGAGATGCTGTATGCCTGTGTGCTCAGATTTGGGTGCACATTAAGGAACCCCAGGTGCTCGAAATTTCCAGAGCCTTCCACCACGGCGTCTCTCATAATCATATGCCGATTTTGAGACGTTAAACCCCACGTATAATCGTCGGAATAGACATCACAGTCATGAAAGAGGCTAGTGTAGCCTTAGCCATGCGTAACCCAAAAGCCTCCTTTGTCCCCACGGATTCCCAAGCGGCGTATCGCAATTTGGCCAGAGGTCGAGTCGACCGCTGGGCACATTCAATTCTGCAACAGGCTGCGGCCACTCGTCAAGTGGGTCAGTGGATACAACTGCTATGGGTACCAGGGCACACATAAACTCGCTCATGCCTTCGCCCGCGATTTCTTACACTGGGCCTCCGCTGCTTCATCCGAAGCGCAACTTCTCCCTGACCAGGGCGATTCCCAGCCTCTCCTTTCCTATACAGATATCCTGCAACACATGAGGCTGAATAGACACTCTCAACCCCAGCCTGATTCTATATTAAATAAGGTATCGCAGGTAGTGTGGCGACGATTACAAGTATCATTTCCAAATCCTTTTGGATTGTCCAACATAGACCCCTCCTTGTGCAATCCCTAGTGTTATTTCTGTCCCCAGAGGACCAGTTTATTTAGTATAGTCTAGGAGTGCCAAATTATCTCAAAATAATCCTACAATAATCGTGTGGGAGGCGACCCTGTCCAGCTCTAACCTAATGCAGTAACAGACGCTGGTCGACAAAGCCTGGACAGCGGCAAGCGCCAGTGGTCTTCTGGACATTGAGGCACAACCACAATAGCGAGCTACTTGTTAGCAACAAATGTTTTATTTTCTCTCTCTTTCTTTGATTCTCCCTTCATTCAATATTTCGTTCTCTTTCTACATTTGTTTTCGTTTATTTCACTTTCTAATTCTATCTGTGCTATATATGCTATACTCTTTCCCATGCTCCTGTTCATCCTTCTCACCCAATACCTCTCCTCTGTACCCTCACCTCCCTCTGTCACTTCGTTTCCCAACTTCAATTTCTTTGTCTTTCTCTTTGTTAGAGATATGTGTCTTTCTTTTCTTTCTTTCTCTCTCTGTTTATTACTCTGTTTCTATGCCTTTCTATCTTTTTGCTCTCTCAATTTCTTTTTAGGCGGAAATGTTGTAGGCCCGTGTACTCAGATTTGGGTGCACGTTAAAGAACCCCAGGTGGTCAAAATTTCCGGAGCCCTCCACTACGGCGTCTCTCATAATCAAATAGTGGTTTTGGGACGTTAAACCCCACATATCTATCTATCTATCCAATTTCTTTTTGTTTGATTCAATTTCCTTCTACATTTCTGTTTCTTGTTTTCTCGTTGCTTCTATGCTTTCTTTCCTCCTTTTCTTGCCATTTACCCCCACTTCCCTTTCTCAACTACTTGCAATGTGATATTATGCAAGGCTATGCTACGTTGATTTGATTTGTGGGGTTTAACGTCCCAAAACCACTTCTGATTATGAGAGACGCCGTAGTGGAGGGCTCCGGAAATTTTGACCACCTGGGGTTCTTTAACGTGCACCCAAATCTGAGTACACGGGCCTACAACATTTCCGCCTCCATCGGAAATGCAGCCGCCGCAGCCGGGAATCGAACCCGCGACCTGCGGGTCAGCAGCCGAGTACCTTAGCCACTAGACCACCGCGGCGGGGCGGCTATGCTACGTTGGTTGGTTGGTTGGTTCCTCAACAACTTGGCACAACCCACCTAGGGGGATAGGCCACGAATGGGATGGTGTCTTGCTTTTTAAATTAATTCACTTCTTAAAAGGAAGAGTTGAATTCATTAGGTAATATAGGTAATTATTTAAAAATGTTAGATTTCTAAACAAACAAAAAACCTTGAAAAGGATAACATATTAAACACACAAAAAAGAAAAACATCTATACATAAAACAACTGAACTTATCTATGTTTAGCATTCGATTTTGTTAGATTCTCGTAAAAAATTTGTAACAGCGGTAAAAACGCTCCTGTGGCTGAAACCAAATGCGACTGCGCCATATGAAAGAATCACCAGAAGTGTCAAGTTTAAGTCCAACTTTTATAGGGGTTCTTCTGGTAGTTTTTTCCTTTGACTTTTGAATTTTCGGCATGACAAAAAGAAGTGCTCCAAAGATTCACTCTCATTACAGTGAAGGCACAAATGCGACTGTGCCAGACCCGACGTATGAAGGTAAAAGTTCAATAAAGGGACTCGACAATGCAGCCTTGTAATTACTATTTCTTCGTTTCCTGATGAACACCACTTGTTCTTCCAAGGGAACTTTAGCTGTGGGTAGTCCGATAAAAACAAAGGAGATTTTTCGAAGTTATTGGCCGTTGTGCGTTTTTCAAAGCGTGCTGCTGTGATATATTCAGAAGAAGGCAAAATAGGTAAAACAGGACAATGAAAGGAAAATACAGCTAGTGCATCTGCATGCTCATTGAGAGCTAAGCCTGGTACTCAATCTAGTCAAACGAGTCGCACATGTCTAGGAATGAGCGAGTAGAAAGCTTCTAAGGTATGCGAAAAAGTTGGTGAGCTTAAGGCAGTACAGATCGAAAGACAGTCTGTTGGAACAATCACCGCTGACAGATCTTGGGGCACTTTACGCAATGCTAGGACTATTGCCAGTAGCTCAGCTTGGCAAATAGGAGTAAAGTCGGGTAATCGAATTGAGAAAGCCCAATCGAGATAGGATAATACGATTCCTACGCCAGCCTTCTCTTCATAAACAGAAGCGTCAGTGGCTATCACAATGGATGTTTATAGCTTGGCCAGAAGATCTTCCAAAATGCCATTTATATACTGATATGGTAAATTTTTTGCATTCTTGCGGTATGTATCATCAAATTCAATCCTAATTGCATCTACAGTGTTGAGTACAAGTATTTCCCAAAGGTTAACTCTTAAGGGGTCTAAAAGTTTCTGTGTAAATATTACTTGCAGGCACCATAATTTAGACCATTGGTGGTTGAAAAATGAGGTCTGCTGGTTAATGAACACATACTGTGACCTCCTCTGATGTGATGCATAGATATTATGGAATGTTCGTACTGTTAGAATATGAAATCTTTTGATAAGAGAAGGTAGGCTGGATTCTTCGTATAGGATATTGTTCGCAACATTTTTAGGTAGCCCTAGGCATAAGCGTAATGATTCGCGTTCTAACAGAATCAGTGGTCGAACCTTGTAAGCCGTAGCGCCAGAAAACAAAACACAGCCGAATTCTAATATCGATCGAATGCACATGCAATATATCATGACGCACATGCAGTATATCAAACCAGCACGATAATTATTGAGCCTGCACAGCATCCCTACAATCCTGTGCTCCTTTAGCAGCCATGTTTTCTATGTGAGGACTCCAGTTAAGTGTTTCGGTGTAGGTTACCCCCAAGTACCTAACTGATCGACTTGAGGTATGATGTGTTGTCAGTAGATTAGTGAAATTCGCACTGGGGCATTTCGTGCGAAAACTAGGATTGTGCTTTTGCTAATATTGAGGCATAGGCTGACATTCTCCAGCCACGTCTCCAGGCGATTCATGTATGTCTGCAGAGTTCAGATACAGTGTGTGAATGTCCGCCGACGCAGCAAAAAAATGCGATATCATCGGCATACACATAGACCTGTTCATCTTGCTGTATGGGAATGGTACATAGTAGTGCATTAACTAATAAGGGCGATAATACTGACCCTTGCGGTAGACCTCTCGTTTGCCTATATATTGAAGAGTTGACACCAGATTGCGAGCAGTAAAATTCTCTATCACCTAAGAAAGCATGGATCCAGGCCACAAAGTATCGAGGCAGTCCTAAGTTCTGAAGCAAATCTAGCAGTTTCACATGCTCCAAGCTATCATAAGCTTTTGTGATATCTAAGGTTACCAAAGCGGAATATCTCCTCTGATATCGAGCAAGTTGAATTCTGCTTTCGAGATCCACGTGCGCTCACTAAATGGAGCAACCACGTCTGAATTTAATTTGACATGGATTCAGTGTCATTTTTTCTGACATTCATTGATCTATATGTCTATATAAATTTCTTTTAACGAATTTTATGAAGTTCTATGTAAGTGCAATGGGTCTGATATTATCTAAAGTGAACCCAGTGCATTGCTTTTTTAATAATAGAATCACTTTTACCATTCTCCAATCAGGTGGAATCCAAGAGCTTCTAAGTGAGTGATTAATAATTTTGAGTAGGCCAAGTGGGTATATTTTATGTACTGATTTTATCACCAACGGCATGCCATCAGGACCAGGAGCAGAATGGAGTAATGTTCTGACCATGTTTGCTAGCTCTGCAGGTGTGACCTCTTCAAAATCCTCAGCCCTATGGGAGGGCTGAGCTTAGTATGAGAGAATTGTCGAAAAGCGACTTTCGCGTGCATTCCTTGTAACCTATGGTAGTTACGACGAGTGCCTTGGGATTATGTGACTGCGGGTTCGAATCCTGTCCCACCAAAAATTTTTCTATCTCTTTTACTTCATCTATCACTCTTTCTCTTTCTCGCTCTTTACTCTCTGGTCCCTCATTCATTGTATCCCTTGCCGGAAAAATGATTGCACGTGTTTCGGGAGCAAAGCAGAAGCTGTAGAAGAAGATGATGGTGATGACCTCTTCTTGATCCCCATATATTTCTTTTTTCAGTCCAGAGTCACTTTGTATTTGTAAAACCATAAGCCTCTAACTTAAAGATCCTGCCGCTCAGTCTTTGGCCGATCCCCCTTTGTGGGTGTGCGCCAGTATAACAAAGATCATCATCGTAAACTCACCCACAAAGGGCGATGGGCCAGGAATTGGTGACTACGTTGAAGAAAAGGACAAAGAAAGTGCTGACCAGTTTTGATGCTGATTATTTCTCTTTTCGTGAAACGCAGGGATGGCCAACCTACTAAGCTGCGCTGTTGAAAATTTGGATGTTATATGTTGTAGGGTCTCGAATTGGCGAGCGAGCGCCACGCCACGCTCTTGGAGTAAAAGGACACAGTAGACACATACGGCACAAACCAAACAGCAACATACATTCATTTAACTAATTTAGAACGACGATATTGTTGGCCGAATCGATACATCAATCGTTGTCAACACGCTAGGACATCCGTGCACAATATTACCATACACTCCATGACAAACGCAATAACACGACAAACACACAATAACATGACAAACACAATAGCACACCCAAAGCGGCGTCGCCAACGCTTGACTTACCACGAGGGCCCCCCGACGCGCAGCCCGCGGTGCTATGCACCGTGGACCCACGCTAGAGACAACCGTTCGCGGCAACCGCCACGCGCAGAAGAGACTCGCTCAACTCTCGCCGGCCACCAAGGCTTGCCTTCTGCCAGGGGTCACCGCCGGCGCCACCACTCTACCAACCACGATAATAGTGGTGATCAACGTTCGCGAACATGCCACCTACCACCCGGTAGTTGTAACCCGAAATGCGGCTTTCGGGCGAGACACGTGTACCACGTGACGCAAACAACTTTACAGGGGGTGTCAGCACCCCCACATCCCCCCAACCTTAATTCAATCAATATTTCGAAAACAAATCTGCTACACAAGCTCTAACGAAACATGATAACCTATGTCCCTACATAATGCCTGCACCACCACACCACCGCCGGTCAACACTGCTGCACTGTCCGGCTCGACGACTTAACAACAGCAACGTTGCCATCAGCGCATTGATCCGTTACTCGCGCCGACACGTCTTCTGGTTGCGACCAGCACTGAACGAAGGCGCCGGATTGCAGGCAGTTGCGCAGGTACCAGGCATGTGCATCGCCCGGCCTTACATCCGCATTCCTGGCCAGCGGCGCTGACGATGTGCAAAAGAAAGCCAGTCGTGGATTACAACACTCCCGCTGCGTACATTTCAAAACACTCGAAAGAACAATGGAGCAGGGCCTATGGAAGGGAGCTTCGGGCTTTTCGCCCACGTGGTACGATGGTCAGTACTGCTAGCTAATACATCGGTGGCGGCGGAGACACCCATCAAAATAAAACAAAAATCACTTTTTGCTGAATCGTGCATTGCAAGATAAAAAAAATGTGAGGGAAGCAGAGTGCAACACCTCGACGCTACGATTCACCAAGTTGTGTCATGTACAACAGGCGGCTGTGCAGAGCCTTAGGCCCGATGAGTCCCTCGGCAACAAGTGGCATCCACCCAGCCTAGGCGCAGAAGTGGCAGCCGCAAGGAGACATCCAATCTGTAAGGTGGCCCTATCGCTCGCCGCACACAGCAGCTTACCGGGCGATCAGCGTCCACCGCCCCAGACGGTGTTACGATGCCCAAGCGTCGAGCTGCAATACCAGACAGCAACGACGCCCGGCTCCCTGAGCCCAAAAGAGATAGAAGAAGCTATTTACAGAAAATCGGACCACTCACGAGACTTCCGTACTCACTCGCTTCGAGCTTGGCCTACGATCCCGTGCTCTAAGCCTTGCTCACCCCAGGATGCAGACCGCATGGCTCTCGTACTAACTTAACAACGTTTTTGCCAATCAGTAACAACAAAATAAAAACACCTGCGACGAAAAGGAAAAATAAAACTCGAGTGCCGACAAGTTCAAACACGTCACAAATGCCGATCTTGCTCTCAACAAAGCACACCTCCGACGCTAGCTAAGAAGTCCCCCTAGGCCTACTCCACCTCGGCTTTAACAAAAGCTTGTACCAAACCGCGAAAACTGCCGTCCGATGCTCCAAGAGCTTCATGTTAGGCGCCAGTGTGTGGTCTCGAATTGGCGAGCGAGCGCCACGCCATGCTCTTGGAGTGAAGCGACGCAGTAGACGCAGTCGGTACAAACCAAGCAACAACATACATTTACTTAACTAGTTTATAATGACAATATTGTCTGCCGAACGTATACATCAATCGTTATCAACACGCTAGGACATCCGTACACAATATTACCATACACTCCATGAAAAACACAATAACAAGACAAACACCTAGGGCGGCGTCGCTAACGCTTGACTTGCCAAGAGGGCCCCCCGACGCACACGACGCACAGCCCGCGGTGCCACGCACCAGGGGACCCACGCTAGAGACAGCCGTTCGCGACAACCGCCACACGCAGAAGAGACTCGCTCAGCTCTCGCTCGCCACCAAGGCTTGCCTTCAGCCAGGGGTCACTGCCGGCACCACCACCTTACCAGCCACGATGGTGATACTGGTAATAGATGGATGGATGAATTTATGTGGCCCTTTAGATCGGGCCGCGGCTAACGCCACCGAGCCGTAATACTTAATGAACCAACAACTAGATTTATATTTTTTTCTCCTTTAATCAGTTAAGTTGAGGACTGAGTTGAGGCGCATAGTTTGTTTGTGGCTGAAAAAAGGGCGAGAGGTAGGGGTGGCCACTATCATAAAATGTTGATTAAACGCCCCCACCCGAGCGAGTGCCCCCCCCTTTCTTTTTTGGGATATCTCAAATAAGCGCCAATGATTGGTCGGGGACCGAGCAAGCGCCCCCTACCTAAACCTAGTTGGATTATCCTTCACCGTAAGGGGGTTGGGGTTAGGGGGAGGGCACTTTGCTTGGAATTTTGCGATGGTCTTGTGGCAAAAGTCTCCCGACACTGTATTGCTATTTTTGGGGTCATGGGAGTAGTCTGGCCAGTGCTTTCAGGTTTCAACAAGGCTGACACCCGTGTACTGCACAGGTCGCGTTGTTGAAGTGCTGACTGATGGCAATCTCAGATGACTTGCTTTTGCACTTTTCCCAGCTTCAGTTGTAACACCGGAGCTGAAAACCCCCAGAACAAGGGAATTCTAGGGAATGGGAAAGGCAGCAGCAACTGCAAGAAGAACCCAAGTCAATGAAAGGCCTATGCCAACAACGTGCCCGCGTATCTGTGAGAGGTGCAAATGTTCAACTTGAGTGCGAGTTTCTTTTAATGGGAAACTCTCTGCGCCGAGCATCAATCGTTGCTGAAATCAATCAACGCATCAATCATCGCTGAAAGCGCGTGATGGTAAGGGTAGTTTCTACTCTCTTCATGCTGTGCCCTCCTAGCCACACCACTCACTCTCCCTAAGGCTTGCCGGAAAGCCCTCCTTCTGAGAAGAAAAGCCAACGTTTTATGAGGAAAAGCCAGCGTCTTGGGCATTTTACGTTGCCCAATGTTCTATGTGTGGAGAGTTGGGACGATCTTTATTCGATGTAGCCGTAGATTCTCTTATGCATCGATGTTAAAGCATTGTTTGGTTTGATAGTAGTTCGATATAAAGGATAATTTGATTTACATGAGGTCACTATAGTCGGACACGACATTACATTGTTTTGAGAGTCAACCCATTTTACTATTGCACGGCCTCCGGAATGTGCCCACTTTGTTATTACATTACAGGTTTTCCATGTTCAATACACAGCTATTGCACTTTCAGGGATCGGGCTACTCTGCTTTTGCACTATCACCCACTGTGGTAACATAGCATACACTACGAAATTTGAGGTCATGAGTTTGATTTGCTGTTGTGAGGGCAGTGTTTTGATAATGTTCAAATGTTAAGACACCCGTGTGCTTATTTCTATGTGCACAATAAGGAAACCCAGGTGATCAGAATTATCAGTCTTTCCATTATGGCTTACTTTATGATCATGTTATGGTTTTTACATGCAATTAACAGTTGACGAGTGTAGATATACAGTCATTGCCTCATGAGAGTCCACATTTTTTAGATGCCCTGCTTTAGTTAAGTTATTAATTATTATGTGTCCAGTCTGTACGTGTTACGCATGGTGTGCAATTGAACTTGTGTATTGGTTCATTGCATGGCACAGACCAGATTTGACACCACCTGTAAGGGGCAGCTGTTTTTTGGCAGAAACTTGATGAATGATTAGAGGAATAACTGTAGTAATAGTTAGTTTTTATTACATAATGCCTAGTGAATTTTTATGACTGACTGACATCATGCCACCATCGTTCACTCAATGTAGTTTCATCACCTTCTGTAGCCTTTTCAAACTAGCAGTTGATGGAGGGTGACTTACAATGGACAAAAGGGGTCAGGAATCTGTGGGCTTGCTCTGAACAAGTGTGTTAGATAAATACTACTCATACTTGTCAACATGCAGGCTCCAATATTTGGAATAAACCTGTATTTTTTTTAGGGGTGAAGCTTCTTAAGGCTGACTCAGGCTTGTTGTTCGCGGCCATCACGCTCCACAAAACGGAAACTGATCACCTGTAACTTAGAAGTGTGGCAGCTTGGGCTAGTTGGTATGGCATGACGATAGTTATAGCGCGAGAACAAAACGACGACACAGAGACAAGAAGGACACGAAACTCTCGTGTCTTTCGTGTCCTTCTTGTCTCTGTGTCGTCGTTTTGTTCTCGCGCTATAACTATCGTCATGAACACCTGTCCAACGAAAAGCGAAGACATCAGTGTAAAAAAAACAACTTTATGGGTACATCAGGGAAGTATATGACAGCACAATGCATGATCACCTGTGCCATCCATCCGTGCATCTGTCCATTCATTCGTCCGTTCGTACAGCTGTCCGTCGGTCCATCTGATCGTCCTTTATACTAGTCAGTGACTTCAACGTAGACATTATTGACTTTAAGGGCTACAAACGATCCTTACTCCACATTTACTACTACTCCTTGGGCAACAAGTTTTACAAAAAACCATGCTTTCTTTTTTTCCTAATATTAGTGCGATTTTACTGGAACTGTAGCAGCATTTGCTGCAGGCATATTTATCCGCTATTAATTTGTTCAATCAATGAGTTCATCTGACACTTTTTGTTGTAGTTGTTTTTTACAGGAAATTCAGAAGCATGGTCTGGTATAGTCTCCAGCTGAAAACCCATAGAAGTAGCTTTGCCCACTCATAATCATTCACTTCGTGGTGATGCATGGATTTTTATTATGCAATTTTCGTTATCAATACCACAAATGAAACAATGATTGAAAGTACTGCCAATTTGATCCTTTGTCCAAGTCTCATTTACCGGCAAAACCTTTCATTATCGTCCCTCAGAATGAAGTCTTTCTGAGACCTCCGCACTAGTGTGATTTCATGCACAAGAAATTGTGAATGTTTGGTTGATTCACTTAGTTGCCGGCCCTGTCCACAGTCATCGTAGAAGTGTATCTTGGTGTGATGCTTGCAGGCAGCTGCGTTGCGCCGAGTTCCACCCAGACGGCGTCACAGTGGCTGTCGCTGGCAGGGACAGTGCTGTTCGTCTGTACGACATACGCAACGCGTGCATCTTGCAAGAGTACAACGGTGAGTAGGTCTCGTGAAACCAAGGCAAAATACCGGCTTTGTGGTGGGCCCTTGGGGTGACGGCTTACTAGTTTCTGGGCATCCAGGCCTTTGGGATGTTTGCATCTGGTTAAAGACACCAACAGAGAAGTGAAAATGTCACCATCGAAAGCAGCCAAGTGGGGACAAAGTAAAAGTGAACAGAATATTAAGATCCAAGCCATAGTTGTCAGGAAGGGGTTTAGAACTACAGAGAAGTAAGCATATTGGTAAAAGAAAACTGCACAGGTCAGAAGTAAAGAATTGGGTAGCATACTACGTTGTGCCATTTGTTGCACCCTGATTAATTGTTTTAATGAGGACATTCATGGCAAGGTAAGTTGTGCTGGAGATTTTTGTTTTTTGACGGCACTGGTGGCTTCCATCACCCTGTCGCTCACATTGTTACAGGTCACACAGTTTGCTAGAGTTTGCATATGTGGCACTGTCCAAATGCTAAATAAGGCTGTAGTATGTAGTACACTTCACACAGCATTCACTTTGAGACTGCAGGCTTTGCAGTGCCAGTGGCGCTTGTCATGCCAGCGTTGTACCGTGAATGGCTGCAGTGATTGGCTGAATGTTTGTAAGTAATAGTGGACGCATAACGGCACACGTGCAAGCTAGCTAATATTTGCTACAATTCATGGGGCTCATTCAGCTACTTGCCTGGGGCAAGTCCATTGTCAAGGGGGTGCCCTAGGGGTTTGGCCCCCTCCCCTCACACACACACCCGTGATTCAGATGGTGCAGCGTGTTTTACCAAGAATAAATGATGAAAATAGGTGTTTTTCAAGGCCTTCCACAAATAATCAAGAAAGAATTGCTGGCCACAGGCCTGCCCTGGTGTGATGTTTGTGTTCCTCTCTGGCGCACGAATTTTTTTTTTTGTGGTTCACACAAATCAGTGCTTCGTTTGAATACCTCCTTTTATGTAAGGTGAAGTCTAACTTAAAAGAACTTTATACTATTCTAATCGAGACCAAATTTCAGTAGAACTCATTGTGGGCCTGGTCAGTGTTATAGTCACCTCTGCACTGCCAGGAAGTTTTAGTTGCCCTGACTCACTGATACTAGTCATTTGGGCACATCGACACTGATGTCAGTGTTACAAATGCCTCTGCACTGATAGTTTGATGTCACTCTCTGTCTCCGTCTCTTTCAAACGGCAGCTCACGAGGGCATGGTGAACTCGCTGCACTTCGATCCGTCGGGCACCCACCTGGTGACCGGTGCGAGTGATTCGCTCACCAGGGTCTTCGACGTGCTCAAGGGCAGGCTGTTGTACACACTAGTCACACGCATGGTGAGTTTCAAGCTACGAATCTCGATTTCTGTGCGTCTATATGTGATTTTCGAAAAATGTCACGTCTATACACTACAGTGTGTACAGTTCTGCCCCTTGAGTTTAAATAACCTGAGAGGCAGGCATCGATTCCGTAAATATTTAGATGTATAGATTAAATTTATGAAGTTTACCCAATTAACTTATCAAACAAGTTAATTTGCAACACCTATAACAATAACAAGTTATAAGACAGTGGCATATTGAATTGGTTTTACAAATTACTCTACCTAATGGGGGCCAGAATTGATTTAATTGCAAGCAAACATGAGCGTACATTTTTAAAGGAAGCCACGCATAAGCGACGAGGAAACAGGATAGCGCACCAATATGTGATATGCATTCAAACCACATTGAAGTAAATTGAAAAAGTACGAAGAAACGAGACTTTGGAGCGATTGCTAATAGCTTTTTCTCTGGTTGTTTCAAGCTATGCGTAAGTTTATTAGATAATACCAAACGCAACCAAGAGTCAAGGAGAGCATATGGAACAGTACTTCTTTTTTTTTTTCATAACTACAGCATAGTGAATTATTATAGTTCAAATGAACTAAAGTGGACCAAAAACACCCTTCTGCTGGTGAGGCCTGAAGCCACAACCTTTGCCTTATGCGTCCATGCTCTACCTATTAAGCTAAGTCAAAAAGCGGTTTCTCATCTACTTTGTTGAGTATTTATGTGTGCTTAATACTTGGGAGTGTTAGCCAGGTTCATTCACAGCCCAGGCAATGAGCGAGGGACACTCTTTTTGCCAGAGGGTGTCAGGTGGCAAGTCAATATTGCACAAGGTGGCAGCTGGCCTGTACCTAAGGCAGCAAGTCTGGCAGGACAACGAGGACCTCGCTATGATAGGAGGTAGCTAGGAGAATCGTTTGAGAGGATGCTTTCTTTGTCAGACAGAACAAAATACAGCCACCTGAGCAATCTTGTACTCATGCTTGTCAACATGGACAGCCTTGTCAAGCAGTAACATGAGAGACAATCCATTCTCTTGGCTCCAGATTAGAATGAGTGTTGCAAAGATGTACGGGAAATAGTGTTAAAAGAATCAGGTGAGTGCGATTGTATTATCTTCAGGACATGTAGTTCCCCAGTCCAAGGAATTGGGGAAGTGAACGGGTATTTATGCACAGGATAGAGTCCCACTAGGCAACCTAGTCTACAAGCTCGAAATAGAATTTAGTCTGCGGGCAGGCATAAAATTAGCTTTATTAAGTAGTATTATTTGGGTAAGTGTTGCCTAACTTCATCTGGAGTTCGAATGCCCTGATAACGTAGATGACGAACCGACATCCGCATTCAAGCCTGTGGCTTTCCCCCATCATTTTAATTCACTCTCTTCGCGAAGTTAAGATCTGGACACTCGGGGATACCAGCCTGACAAACACGTCCACTTTGGGAGGACTCGCTAATATTTTGCAGGAAAGCTGCACGGTGAACTTGTGGCTGCTACCCACTTATTCATGCGCAATTTTTTTGTTTTCTTTTTGATTTTATTTTAGTAACCTTTGTTAAACGTCTTCCTGCATATTGTTAGAAAGATTCAATGTTGCGCAGCACATGAAACAAGGGTTCTAAGCTAGAAAGAATCAATTTACACTTAATTTTAATTTCTCTTTCCTCCGCTACCTGCTCACTATTTTTCTTTTATAAACACCGCTGAATGGTATTAAATGCGTGTGTGCTAGTTCATTTTGTTGCTGCCATGTCCATGTTTTTTCTAAGTGTCGCTGTCGGTCTATAAGTATGTCGTTTTTCGCTCCTGACTGTGACTGTTAAGCTGTGTCAGTGTTCTTTCAAGTATCAAACAACCAATTGGCTCATCATACACCATTTGTAATGTGGTGCCAGTGATGAATGGGTGATTTCAAATATACAAAAAAAAAGTTTCCTCATTATCTAATAATCTGCATGCTAGATTTAGCTTCATGGCCGGGAACGTATTATCTTGTTGTGAAAGCTGGGCAATGCTTTCTTACTTTTACATCTGTTGTACGCAGAAACCTGTGCACGCAGTTTGCTTCTCACACAGCGGAAGCCACTTTGCCACAGGAGGTGACGACTACCAGGTAATGTTAATGCTTTTTGTTTTATGCACATGTATAATTTAAAATGAATATGTAGATGTCGCTACTATGATGCAGGTTTGTGGTGACCTCTCCTAGTCATGAAGCGTTTGTGCTGAGCAGAGTAATAACAGTAGTTGTTTGGGTTTAGTGTCAACCTGTTGTCTTACTACAGGCTTCTCAGGTGCCCAGGTTACAGGTTACCGCCCCTTGTGAACAGATAACGCTGCATGTTGTCAGAAGCGGCCGAGCACCATCATGTCTACCGAGCAGTTCAGCCTGAAATGAATGGGTGTCAACCGTCAGACACCAGAGCCGTTTACCTCGGCAACGCTGGGACCTGGCCGGCCTGAAAAAGTCGCTTTGAGAACTATGCAACCATCTAGAGGCTCAAGAATGCACCGTAGGAAGTGCAGCACATCGCTCTTATGTTGCATTGGCCATGAAGTGCATCCGCTCCTTGATACGGTCTCGCTCGATGCTACAACCCTCAGTTCTCATTAGAGTGTGGTCAACTGTTTTACAGAGCGCTTCATGTATCCAAGCGACGAGCTGTACGAGTCCTTGCGTTTTCACAGACGTGCAGCAGCCAGGCGGGAGCGTCAACGGATACTGTGCAGAGTTAAGCAGGATGGCGAAACGCTGCACCTATCTTTCAGTGCAAGTTTGAGAGAGGCTAGTACATGACAGATTCGTCATCAGCTTGTGTGACTCACGTTTTTCAGACCAGCTCTGCTGAAGCTCATTCTCACAGATGCTTGGACGCCAGCATTTCATATGAAAAACGTGGAAAGAGATAAGCATGAGTTGCAAGCTGGCACAAGTTAAAATAGCCCCAACGCTTTGAAAATGGATGCTAAGAAAAGCCAGAAGCCTGCTCGCCATCACCAGAGCATGAACCCTTCTTTCGACCTTCACAATGTAGATACGGCCACCTACAGATTCTGTGGCCACGCGTCTCATCCTCACACGCAATGCCCAGCTCGCTCTGCAACTTTTGTTGAAAAAAAAAGGGGGGGGGGGGGGGGAGGGGCACTTCGCAGAGGTTTGTGGCTTGTGAAAAATAAAAGCAAAAAGTCGACTACATATACCTGAGTATCATCAGGGAGCGGACCAAGTCTTTATAAGCGGACGTCACCGTGAACGACTACATGACGCGATTCAAAATTGAATCTGCAGGTGCAGGAAATCTTTCCTCCTTCCTGTTGATGCAAATGTCACATTTTTCTCCATGTTCAGCCTGCATAGGAGGTCCCAATTCTGTCCCTGACTCCGGGACCTCTGCCTGTATACTCAATCGCAATAACCAGATTTTATGGAAATAATAAAAATTTCTGATTCTGAAGTTTCGGTTATACCCGATGACTTCCTGAAGCTTCCAGTCAAGCTGGACAAGGTTGACACTGTACTTACTTGACCTAGCGGTCAACCGTAGTGGGTACTCGGTTTATGTACAGCCCAACTCTATCGGTGCAGGAAGACATCTTCGCAGCGACTCTGTCAATAAATCGCTCTCTGAATCACTTCTGGGCCTTCCAGCTACACAAGCCCTCCACGTGAAATTTCTTGATGGAGTGCAGTCGCCAGAGGCATCACTTCGCGCTGAACTGTTCCGCCAACTGAGCACACACAAGGAGGAATACCGAACCCGCTTGAAGCACACTACAATGCATATTGTGGAACGCTCATGATTAATTGCCTTAGTTGTTAATAATTATTTGTCAGAACTAGCACATTCAGTGTATGAGCTTTTCCCATGAGTAGTCACCCTTAAAAATGACCTTCTCAGATGTCATTATTTAAATCACATAAGAACTTATCCATGAGCGTCTGTACGCACATTTAAGGAAGTGAACATGCATGATTGCATTCCTTTTTAAAATTGCCACTGCTACTTGTTGATGCTAATTCTGTCTTTTTATTTTAACATTCCCTTATTGCGAAGGGCCCGAACAGAGCCTTTAATGTGCTTTTAGGTGGACAAATAGATTCTTGCAGGGAATCAGTGTGATTGACAAGCCTGTTTAGGCCAACACCAACACCTCTGTCTCACTTTGCATACTATTATCAAAAATTTTTGTGTGTTTTTTTTTTGTTCTCGTTTTCTGCCCTCCTGTCAAGACCTTCGAGACCCTAGTGCCATTACTGAAGTAGTATAACTTTCAGGAACCTGCATGTACTATACTACAGTAGTATAATTGCATCCTCTCCTCCATTATAGTCCACAGTGACACAGTGCACTGGAATTGGGTGGAGCTGACAGAAGTGCAATCTATTTTTTCTCTGTGGGTTGCAGGTGAACCTGTGGAAGAGCCATGATGCTGAAACAGCAGGGGAAGAGCAGCCAGGCGATGGTGATGCTAGCACGCGAAGTTGCAGTAATGGCGAACCAGCTACTGCAACACCATCCGCCAAGCCGGTGGCTGTTGTACGCTCTGTGGCACAAGTTTCTGCTTTGAATGAGGTATGACATCGCTGTTTCTGTGCACTGATTTCCTTCCGAAAGAAACCTTGAAAAGAAAGTCATTCGTTTTGAGGTGTGTGCATGCCCTTGGCGCAGACCAAATAACCATCACCTTAAGCGGGGAGAATAAAGTCGCACAGTCCATTTTACCTTTTATTGCCCAACAAGGCTTTCAATGCGCAGTAGTGCCCAAAAAGAAAACCTTTGGAATCACGTGGGCGCAGCATATTTTTTTGCAGTTAGAGCGAGTTTCATGACCAGGAAAAGCTACCAAAGCACTGTACACTAACAAGACCAGTGAAATGAAAGTGTAGGAAATGATAACCACAACCTTTCATAATTTTTTTTAGATATTATGATCCAGTAGCAGTGCCAGTAATACTGTACTGCTTGCACCATGGTATTTCTGTTGTGTATTTGCATACCACAAGCTAAAAAAGGCTTTAGCTGTGCGAGTTGCTCAATGCACATGGTGAATACTTTCAAGGTTGAAGGCACTCCTTTCTGTAGTGCCTTCGGGCCTTGAAAGTATCTTTAATAAAAGTGACAGTGGCAGTAGTGGCCAATACAGGTCTTGGGAATTAAAATAGATGTGTGCCATTCACAACATGCTTATCACTTTGCCGGGTTTCCTCAATGTAAAAAAAGTTTTAAAGCTAACTCATTCGGAGTTACGGAACTGCCGAAAATTTGCAGCAGCAATTTGTTCACATTATGTGCTTGCCTGGTTGATCTCTCTACCACCAGATGGCACCCCTTGCCCAAGCCACTCAATTACGTGACTACTGATCAAGTGAAATGCTAACACTGAAAAGTTTGCTGATAAACCAAAACTTTCTTGTGTTGTTATGAAAAGAATGAGTAAGTTAGTGGCTAACTGTGCTTAATAGAGCTCTAAAATCAAATTTCAGAATCGAGATGTGCCCTTCATTCGATTTCTCGGTGTGCCTAGGTCCTCTTGGTCAAATTTAAATCGCGTTCCTCATGTGGAATTTATTTCATTTTGTCGACAAGCAGCGTACAAGAGCTCAACAGAAAATGGGGTGCCCTGCAATATAGACACTAGTGATACGTGTTCGATGTGATACATTTCACAGACATCATCCTGAGTGAAGATGCACTAGTAGCGATGATGTCTACAAACCGAGCGTTCTTATCCTGGCGCGGACTGGTGCCAAAGCCTGGAAAATCACTCACTCTTCTTGTCTGATCTTCGTTGCACCACTTTAAATGATTTCGTGAACTTGCCAAGACGCAAACCACTTATAAAGGAACAGCGTACGAAAAGAGCATGATTCAACGTGAGCTCGTTGGCCAGCATGTCGAGGAATTGTTGTGAGTTGCAGTCGCATGGTTCGAAGCGCAATAAAACCGTAATGAGGGTGTCTTTTCATTACACGTATGTTACACGCCAACATGACCACAATCTGTCAAAGTGGAGTAGTGTATAGACAGATATCACCGCTAACAGGTAGCACGTGGGTATCGTTAATAGTGAATTTTAATTAATCCATTGACTTCCTTGCGTCCCGAAATACTGGGTTACTGCTGCTGCAACCGTGAGAGGCCGGATAGGTGGGTCATCTGAAGGTGCAAAGAACCTCGCAAGCAGAGAACGTATTCTATTTCTTCGCTGGTGTACATTCCCTATACCGATAGTCCATTGACTCCTTTGCGTATAACTGAATGCTGTGCACGCCAAAACTCTCCAATATATCTAATTGAGACACACGAGCGAGCATGGCCATCGATCGCATGCATCCTCAGGTACCTTCTTATTGCTGCTTGGAACAGTGTCCATTTTGGAATCACTGTTCTCCAAAGAGCTGATCAAAGCAAGAATGATCCGTGACGACGCAAATAGCGATGATTCCAAGCGCCAGACTGTAGTATTCAATCCTAGTCGACACTGTACGGCGACGATGGCAGTGCAAGCGACAAGGCATCACTGAATGTGTGCACCTAGCAGACGAAATGTTAGCGGAGCGTCTGAGCATGATGTCACCCTTTTTTGGTGGAGAAGTGGTCAGCTGTGGTGAGATCTGGAGGTGATCGTGAGGTAGCGCTCCCAACGCTAAAAATTACGGGCTTGCCAACCGCTTTGAATCGTGCTAGATACCAGTGATATAAATCAATAAAAGTTATATTTATTCATCTCTCAGTAGCGTTTTAAGTCACAAATCGCTACAAGAGAGTCCATAGCTACCTGCTAATGCAAAAATCTTGGCATGAGTTAATTGGATATCAATGCTCCTTTAACATTGCGATGGTAGGACAGCTAATTGCATGCCAACTACAAGGCTACTCTTTCACAGCGTCCAGCTTACTGTATATGTACAGACCTGCTGTGCGTGTGCTTTAATTTCTTCACAGCAAACCAATGTGGCTATAAGATTATTGTAGGCTCTAAACACTGTAGTTGCAACACATTGTCAACTTGTGCAATTTCTTTTGCAACTAGCCATACCCAAAATTATAGCCCTTAAGTTTTGAAGCTGTTATTCAGAGAAACTCTTTACAATAAAACCCCAGCTATAAGACTTTAAGGGGACCATGCAAGTTGATCACAAAGTCCGGGCATCATATAGGTAGTAATCGAAAAACTAAAATTGTAAGCAGTGACACTCAGCCTTGTCCCAAAAAGCAGACCTCCAGAATAAGCCCACACCACAGCCTTGAGTATCTGCAAAGAAAGTAGATTAAATTATACTTGCCAGTGGCAGCTAATAGTAGCATTACATAGTTAAAGGATGGGTGAGTAAGAATTTATTCTCAAATTTAAAAAGATTGAATTCAACGGGCATCTTTCTACTGATAAACGAAGTCCGAAAACTGCCTTCACTTGAAAACGAAACTGAAACCACGTTGCCAACAGCCTCTCGTCAGAAGAATCAGACAGTGTCATCACTATCACATAATGACGATGGACCATGAGTTTGCTTAGGATGTATAGTGAACTAGAAGATATGTGGTGGCACAAACAGCTTCACATAGGCGGCCCATTTTCGCATAGATGGCATAAGATGGCACCACTGCATTTTTTTATACTACTAAGGCGCGCCAACCTGGGATTTTCATCACGCAATGATGCAGATTTTGGTATTAACGGTACTGCTATCTGCACACACCAATCTTACATGTGCAATTACTCATTACTTGCACATTTCTGGTAGTGAATGTGCTTGTAAATCAATAGCACCCGAAGTGTGGGACGCAATGACTTTTGAGGAACCGGATTTTGATAGACTTGCAGCCGCGCCCTCTTTGCGACGCGGGTTCCTCTCGGGAATCTGCACATCCGCTCATGTCATAAACGGCAACGAAGTGCGGATTCCGAGAAAAATCCGCACTTCGTTGCCGTTTATTATGGGAACATACTCACGCAGAATGAAGTGCGGCTCAAAGTGGTGCTCGCATACTGCCGAACAAATGCTGAGAGTTTTTTTTTTCCTGGGAAGGTTCCACTCCCACTTCGTTCGGAGGTCGTCCTCTTTCGGTGCGGCGAACAGTGAGGCTCTTGGCCCATTCTGGTAGCCCATGCTCCAACCCGGACCGAAGCACTGGTGCAAGTCTGTCTGCCGCTTTGCCAAGCCGCGAGCTGCATGGGCTCACGATCTACGCAAGAAGGCACCTAATTGCAAAGGTTGCTCCCAACACTGACGGAACGCAAGCCCAGCTAACGTTACTATAGCACGTTTGGCCAGAGAACACGTTGGGCACAGCCATTCGCACCATACAGCCCCCCCACACACTATGAAAACAGGGAGCCTTTATCTGTGCGTAATAATCCATAATAGCTCCTAACGCACGAAGAGGGGACAAACGAAGAGAAGCACTGACTAACGACTTAATTTTATTTTGAAGAAACGTGTATTAATCTGCAGAATTGCTTATGCGCAAGTGCTTGCTGTCGAAAGCGTCCTTTGACCGTGATAGTGCGTAAGCATTTACTCAAAATTGAGGAAAGCGTGCAAGGGAGTTCGCTCGCCCAAAGAATGATAACTCCTTTGTGGATAGTGATATAGAAGGCTTGCCAATCGTCTTTTTTTTTTTTTCACTTGTCGCAGCTTCAATAATCAGCCTTTTTTTCTCACGTGGCATCTTAGCGATGACAGGGCCACCAAACATATGAGTGCAGCCACACTCGAAACAATGTTGCCTGGAAAAACCATCTCCACTTTTTTTTTTTCATTTTTTGACGATACTCTGGCAGACGCATGTTGAGACATCTTCCTGTTTGTCCCACGTATTCTGCTCCATTGGAAAGAGGTACGTTATATACCACGTGTTTCACACAGTCTGTGATTTGGTTACTATGCTTAATATTGCAGCCTTCATCCTTATTCACAGGACGAGTTCGCTTGCATAGCTTCGACAGTTTATTAGGAGCAGAAGAAAGAATCGTCCCCTCTGATTTCTCACCGATTTTCTTGAAGCGGTGTGATATCTGATGCACATATGTGATGCACGATATTTGAGGCGCATGGGCGATTCTGAATATTTATACCTGCATGTTCCTTTGAAACAAAATTCAGTTATTAGTCACCGCTTGTATGCGCGCGCCACCTCCGTTGAGGCGGCCCGCTCGTAAGGGCTCCCTCTGTGGATGGATCCTATGAGCATCCCCTTTATAACGGTGCGCTGACATGTGTGCCACCAGGCTCGCTAGAAAAAAAAAAGTAAAGAAAACTTTCTTTTTATGTTGGCCTAATGCCTTATCTCCTTCGATTCAATGGATCTTTTTATAACAATGAAAAGTATAAATTTATGTTTGATCTCTCTGCCTCTTCAGACAAAATGACGTTATTTTCTCTCTGTTTCTATTCTTTATCTCTACTTTTCTGCCATCAATACTGTAGCCGTCTCTTACTTGCTTCTATCGTGGACATGTACAGGTTTCTATGTCTGTCCCTAAAACCCAAAGCCTCATGTAGGATTGTACCCACACGAATACCTGGGTGGATATCGCCGCATTGAATCAGAACTTGTTCCATCGTTTCCTTAGCTCCTCCACAGTAAGTACGCGTTCTAAAGCAACCCGACTTCGCTTCAAACTGCAAAGCGCTTCCTCCTGAATTATCATAAAACCTCTCCTGCCTTATTTTGTTCTTGCATTTTCTGTTGTTACTGAGAACCGGCCTCTTTTTCATTGGTGTCATTTAATAAATCCTCTCTGCCTCTCTCACTTTTTGCTTAATGCTTTTTGTTGCCATGTCGCCCACACTGCCAGCCATATATTAAGTACTGGTGACTCTCCTAGTCTTTTTTCTACATTTTATGTCCGCGCTCTCGCTATACAAATACCTGAACACTTTCCCTGCCCGTCACTTTCCTTCATTTTCTTAAGCCTTTCCTCCAATCTCATTTTGCTCTGAGCTTCCCTTAACTCCAAAGCCTGCCCATCCGGTATCCCCCTTTACAGCCTCATTCATCGTATTTCCCTGAGCGCCCTCCTGAATTATCAGAAACCCTCTCCCGCCTTATTTCGTTCTTGCATTTTCTGTTGTTACTGAGAACATGCGAGGCGTCCACAGTCCTTTGATTTACATCCATTCCTGATTGCACCTCTGACTCTATGCACACCACTGAGCCCTCGAATGTAAGCCCTGAAATCAATATGCCTTTCCACAGACCTTGAAGCACTTCGTACCTTTTGTATCCCCATAACACTTTGTGCTTCATTATTGCAGCATTCCTCTGTCCCTTTGCTGCCGTTGTTTTTTTTCTGTACCTTCATATACCTACCTCCCTCATTTACCCATACTCCAAAATGCTTGTACTCACTTACCCCCGGTATTTCTTGGCCCTTATTAAGACCACATGGTCTTTGTAATCATTGAACACCACCAATCCACATTTTGTTGCGCTAAATTCTAGTCATAGAGCCTCGCCTTCCTTTCCGCGTATATCTGCCAGGCGCTGTATACGGTCTTGACTGTCCGCAAGTAGGACAATATCGTCTGCATAGAATATACCTAGAAGCTTCTGCTCAACCATGTATGAAAAGGGGCAGCAGCGCCCTCACCTACTTAAGCGGCCATCCAGAGCGTAAAGGGACGCCGGGAAACCAGGCGCTCCCCGTCGGTCATCTCTTCTGGTTCACTATAGTAGAATACCTTCTTGCGCGACGCAGCTAAAACTGAGCTGTGCGCATTATAATTTGTTGGCTTGTCAAGTGCAACTAGTTATGTCCCACTGTTAGCATGAACGTTGACGTCCAGTGAAAGTAATATTGCACGGCGAAAACAGCTGCGCCGCGCCCTTATGCGTGTGCAAGCCTGTGACTACAAGTGCAACAGAGGCAGGAGATCAGCTGTATATCAACCAGGAGAAGTTTCCGCGGACCCAAAACGTGAAAATATAAGCTTTTCAACCGGCTGAAGCTACTTAGCGTAGATAGAGCTTGACTAGGTAATGACCCCGGACACGTGCGCACGCAGTCGAGGCATATGTAGAAGTGCATGAACTTCCTGGAGAATAAATCTTGCATTCTGAGAAGACATCCTGTCTCTCTACTTTTGCAATCGTCAACCTAGGGGGAAGTAAGCTCATATTTTGCACTTGTGAATATTTGGACGATGTTTGATCTGAGTAAAGGTGCGTTTTTCTTTTTGCGGATGGAATCTGTAAGTCATAAGATGCGGGGTCGGTGTTAAAACTGCGTCATATAACCAAGGTTTTCGATACATTACTTCTATGGGGATTTTGCCGGGACCAAACTGATTCGTCGTAAAGTGCGAGTCGTCGCGAAAACGGGGGACGTATAATCGAAGTTTCACCGTATTGGGAAATGAGTTCATGCACAATCTAGGCTGACATTAAGAAGACTTTTTTTTTTTTTTCAAAATTCGAATGGAAATCTATATCTAGCATTTTATGCTGTCTCACTTGTGCATTGCAATGATCTTTTTGTGATGAGTGATTGCACAGTGGCAACAGTATTAAAATGTCAGTGTGGTGTCCTCAGGTTAACACTAGAATGTCTTACAGGAGACATTTGATGTCGTACGTTTGCTTCAATACCTCAATTACTAAAACGTTGTTGTCTGTGATGTTTCAAAGTTATGTGTTAACCAACCAACCAATACCTCAATTACTAAAACGTTGTTGTCTGTGATGTTTCAAAGTTATGTGTTAACCAATCAGAGTAGTAGAAGAGTGTTATTTTTACCATCTGATTAATGTTCTCTTGCACGCAGGTCTCCAATGGCCATGTCCAACAAGTGGCTCCTGCCACTGAATCCAACTTAGAAGCCAAGCTTGACCAAGTACTTGGTGTAATGAACGCCCGGTTAGATGAACTCAGCGAGGTAAGTATCGCAGCAATGTGCTTGTTATGTAACCTTAAAGGGACCAACAACTGATTTTGTTCGACCCAGTTTTTTCCGATAGGACAGACAGCTTACCCTTGTAGTATTTGCAGGTGCAGTAGTTAATTTTGAAAGTACGTAGTTACTTTATAAGCAGTACTGATTTACTTGCCTAATAAACGCACCCCCACTTCTGTCCTCAAAATTTGGATTTTTTTCCCCCCACGTAATAAAAGCGCCCCCTACATTCGTCCTCTGCAGTCCCGCCAACCGACTCGTGGCGCCTTCTTGCCCGTTGAATCTCTTCTGTTCTTTATTGTTATCCCGAACCCCTCTGCCTCCTCAGCTCGCTATCTCCTCCCCTTCGCCCACTGTCGCGCACCGCATTGTTTTTTTTTATCTGTGCGCGACACGTCCCTAGATTTTTTTAATTATCTATGCGCCACAGCGGGGCTCACGAACGGTGCGAGTGTAGACATCGCAGCTGATAAGCACACAGCAAGCGAAGGTCATGAAACTGCCCGTGCCAAACAGCGGTCGCATCCTACAAATACGAAAATTTAAGGTCCAACTACATGCACACCATTTTCGAGCGACGACGGCAGCATTTGCTGTCGCCGTGGCGGCCACAAAGGGCCCTTAATTCGTCGCCATCGCGGCGCAGGTTTTTGGAAAACCAGAAAAAAAAAATCGCTTGTTGCCCAAAAAAGACCGTGAATCTGCAACATGGTAGTACTGTACCCCCAATTCTTGCTTCAGTCCCGATTTTCTCTTCGTGCGTGTTATCCGCGTGTACTTTAAGGAATGCCAGACATAAGCTACCTTTTCTACAGTAACCCTTCATGTGGACAGCAAGGTGGCGGCTGTATTTTGCCATCAATCTTGTTAAGGATAGTTTGTTTTTGATGCTTCAGTCGCAGCTTGCTGCAATGTTGGTTACTTGCTACAACGCCAACAAGGTTGCCACGGTCGTTGTTGACAGTTGATAAAGTGCATCGTAGCGCATGCTTCTGGGCGTTCTCAAGATCACAGCAGATACCACTGTTGTGGTTAAACGATTGTGAGAAAAGATAGCTGCAGAACGCTTTTATGGCGTGCGCGGGGACAGCTTGCAGAAGATCAACAAACACCACCGAAGATGAGTGAAGTGCAACAAAAAAGCTGTTTCGAAACAGTGTACCCGTATGTCTGTTTGTTTATTTGTTTGTTTCCTTCAAAAATTGACACGTACCCACTTGGGGGATTGGCCAAGAATGCAGCGTTGAGACTTTTAAATTATTTTAGGTGAGAGAGGTGATTCAATACTAAAAATAAGGAAATAAAATAGTATGTAATATATTCAATTTGAACTACAAATATTATAGTTTTGAGCTGGTATGTATTTATAAGTATTGTATTAACTTGATGGGAACAATTTTGAAAATTTAGGTACATTTCACCTTATTGAAATGATGAAGAATTTTAAATACCAGATTAAAATAGTACTCGTTGAGCAGTGATAACAAAATTACGCATGGCATCAAAGGCATCCCTGTGGCAGTATCCCAAGCCTGAGGCGCGTTTTCCTTTGATAAGGTAAGCCTATTTTTGAAAAAGAAATAATGAGAAGTCGAGTTCTAATACGAGAAAATCTTGAACATGACAAAAAATAATGTGCAGTATTTTCCAGTTCTTCGCAGACTTGGCAGAGGGGTTATATCGTCTGACCAGCCCTGTACAGTAAAAGTTTAATGGGGGTATACGACGTTGAGATCTGGTGATCATGACTTCTGATTGTTGAGAGTGGCTCCATTGCGACTTCCATGGATATTGTAGGTGATTATATTCCGTCCTCGTAACTAGTACTTCCATCCTATCGGTATGGATGGCTAATTTTCTATACCTGATTGCGATGAAGTATTCTACCACTGGGAGAAGCTGAACTATTGGCAGACCTAGCGATGAGCGGGCTAAGGCGTCAACCATTTCATTTAATGTTAACCCACAGTGACCTAGGGTCCATACTAATTTCAGGTACTTCAGCTGAGACAGAACTAAAGATCATAAGGTTAAGAGCTGTGCATAACGAGAGCAAATCAGTAGTTGTTACTGCCCTGTTCTCATCCATCGGAAGTTTTCGCAGTGCCATAATGACTGCCATAAGCTACGCTTCAAAAATTGGAGTGAAGTCGGGTAGCTTCACGGCAAATGACCAGCCAAGTGATTGGGAGACTATTCCTATGTCTGCCCTTTCCTCGTTTACAGATGCATCTGTAGCTATTATGTTACGTGTCTGTGTATGCATCAGGAAATCTGTTAACCTGTTCTCCAAGAATTTACTATATTGAAATTTAGATTGTGGAGAAAAGATCTCATCATATTCTATCATGAGAATCTGGTTTGAGTTATCAGATGCAATTACCTCTCTAATGTTGACATTTACACTTGTAAGTTTCTTTTGCACATGTATTATCTGTGGTGTATGAAAAGCTGGCCAATGAGCGAGAAAGAACGAATCTGGATCGCTGATGAAAACATATTCAGCTCTTCTCACTAGCAAGCTGTAAAATTTTAGGAATGTTTATACTGTTAAGAAACGGAATCGACAGAGCAATGTAGGCAGACGCGCTTCGTGATAAATAACATTAATTACTGCAAACCTAGGGAGCCCCAGACACAAGCGCAGAGCTTCCTCCCGCTCCAAGTGAACCAACGGCTTTATTTTGTACGCAGGTCCACTTTAAAACAATACACATCCAAATTCAAATATTGGGCCCATATACATTTTGTAAAACAATAACATGGTCTCTACGTACGCCAAATTTGCGATTACTCAATCTTCGCAGTAACTTGAAGCCGGTTGGGCCTTAGTCTCAGTGTGTTCTATATGTGGACTCCAGTTAAGTTTTTCATTGTACTACACACACAAATATTTGAGGTAGTCTACTTGCCAAATGGGTTCCTGATTATATGCAATGACGAGTGAAATCGAACCGGCTATAGAAAATGCCAAGAGAGCACCCTTATTTACCTTAAAAGCCATTGAAATCGACTGCAGCCACCTTTCCAGCATGTTCAATTATATTTGTAAGTTTTGCTGTAGAGCGTAAATATCATTGTCAGCAGAAAACAAAGCTATAGATATAGATGTCCTGGCATAGACATACACATAGGTGTCCTGGCAGGTCGGCATGGAACCCATTAGTATATTAAATGTGTATGTATGTGTATTAGTATGTGTATGTCAATTGTGAAAGGCTAAGTGACTTAACAACTTCTTTTTTTTTTTTGCACTACGTAATTACTGCATTTCTTGCTCATCCCGACGAAATTTCATAAAATGTGCCCCACATCGTCAACTTTGCTGCGATTTTTCCAGAAGTGCGTTCATTATGTGAGTAAATAGGGTATTTTTCCATGTGAAAGGCTTTGAACACGGATGTGCCTTTTTGTCCAACAACGCAGAAACTTGATTGCGATGCCGGTAGTCCTTCTAGCGACTTGTGCATGCTGTTGTTCCGCTTTCGCACGAGTTCCAGCAAATACGCTTAACCAAGCTTATTCTGAGCTTTACAACAATTTTCGAAAATAACAAGCCATTACAATGAGCCCATGTAGCCTCATTAAGCTTCCCTATATTTTTACCGTGCCGTGTGTACCTGCGCCCAAGATTGCGCCTGTGTCGTGGATGGCTCGTCCCGTCGTTGTTACTCTCTCGAGGCACAAGCCAAGCCAAGTCTCCGAAAATGTCACTGCGTACGTGCGCGGCCGTGCTGAGTAGCAGTACACGTCATTTCTGAGCTAAATTGTAGCTAGAAAAGCCACGTCGCTCCAAAATCTTGGCGACCTAGTAACTGCATACACGGTTTGATGAGCACGCAGAAAAGTTGCTCAAGACACGCTGAGGAGCATGAGATCATTACGTCATGTGAAGGCAATGCCAGTTCAATGCGTACTATTAACGTGGGCCTCTATGTACATTTTTAAGGAGATATATCTTTCACTCTGAAGAAGCCAAGAAGATTTCCATACTAACAGAAGAATTGTTCACCGCATGCACTAGTTTACGGTCACACGACAGGGCACATGCTGACTGCATTCTATGCTCTGTACTTGCTGTAGACACTCTACGAGACCTTACAACGGGCTCTTAAAAGGCCACTTCACCGGGTCACACTGTGATTGTTCTGCGTGTTTCGGGCAAACCTGGGGTTTTACACAAACACGTAGAAGAAGCAGCGTACAGACGACACATGCAATCATTGAGTCTCGCGAAATTGCGAGACCAGGTGGGAGTTGCGACAGAGCACTTGTACTGTGTCTGTCCAAAAAAGAAATCATATGTCTTTCATGTGTGCACTGTGTGCTAGTCAATGCACATGAATAATTAGCTTTCTTCTTCTGCGGCGTTCTGCTGTTGTCGTTGATTTGTCACTCGAACCTTGATATAACAGACCCGGTTATAAAGAAATGTTGGTTATAATGAAGTAAATGAAAGAATAGTCTTGCAATAAATATATTGCTAGGAATAAAGCTTTAGAAGGAATTTTCAGATATAACAAGCTTATGTTCGTGTCAAATGCAACTTTGTTAAAATGAGATTTGAGTGTAGTAGAGTCGGCACTTGTCATTTTCGTCTGTGCCCTTCTCACCTGCTTGCTCATTGCCCCTTGAAATATATGTACAACTATCCAATCCATGTTTGCATCTTCCCATTCAGCCACCTACTATATATATGTTTCTGATTCACAGCCTCGTTATAACCATGTAACTTCTCTTGTGCAGAGGATGTCCCATTTAATCTCAGTAATGCTGAGACTCGAGTCAGTCATGGGGAAGCAGCGAAGCAGTGAGCAGGAGCTGCCTGAGTTATGTCAGCCAGAGCACAGCGGCACCACCTGTGACAATTGAGATCGATCGTTCACCCATCGTCAGGCTCATTTTAGTGGTTTGTTAAGACAAGTTCTCTCGTTTATCCAGTGATATTGTGTACTTCAGCTTCTAGCAGGTGACTGCATATCTTCCAGTTCAACACAAAGGTGTGCTGTCAGAAAATGCCAAGTGGTTTTAATAAATTCTTAGCACAGTTTAAAAGGTGTGCTTCTGGGTGTTTTGCGTTCATTCTACCGTTTAGAAATGAGTGTAGGCAACAAAGCTTCACTTATTTTCAGTTTTCAGTATGGATACTGAGGTGAGAGCACAAAACTGGGTGCAGACGAAGGACAGACAGGTCGTATCTAGGAAATATTAAAAAATAGTTGGGAGTCAACGATCGTTGATGTTTCACCTTCATCCTCATAGTTTTGTGCTGTTAGTTAAGTATCGTACACTAAAAAACATTCCAGTGGAAAGCCTCGTTTCAATATTCAGTTTTTGGCTGAATTCCTTGGACCAACTCTGAACTACAGAGAGCAAGCACCATTTGCCAGATTCAAGCAAGAACATCTGATGAAGAAGTCTATTGTGCAACTCACTTTATTTTGAAAGCACACTCTGAGAAAGAAGACCAATTCGAAGTTTCCAACTGCACGGGCATCATGCTGTCGATGTAGAGAAAAATGGCATTCCAGCATATCATGTGTCATGATCCAAACAGAATGCACTTACATGAAGACACTGTAGCTGAAATCGTGAGAGAGATGCCGCGTACCTCCTGATTGCTTCTCACCACTTTATTTGGAGAATGTATTTTCACTACTTTGTGCACACCTTTTTCATATCTGGTAGCAGCTGCCTATGCAAATTCTACATCACTGGCTTGGTTCAAGTACTTGCCATTTACTAGCTGTTTAGTACTGCACCCAAGAAACAGACCTATTGCTAATAAAGCTTTTGAAGGATGCCTTTACTTTTTGGTGAATGCCCATATTGCCAGCATACTTTGAACGTTTCATTATGGTTTTGAACATTTTCATAGGGTTCATATATTGTTTCTAAAGGAACACTAAAGGGACGTGTGATTTTTATCATATTGAAAAATTACTCTTTTGCAGTGTTTGTCTTGCGTGTTCTGAGGAGCTCTCAACTACCGATTGACAGCGTTTTCTGACCATGCAGAAAGTGTTGCAGGGCAGTGATGTTTTGTGCTATGAAGAAGAGTTCCAATTTGGAGACCTCACAATTTTCTATTTCAGGCATTTTTCATGCATGCTTCTAACGAGATTTTGGCCTACTTCCCAGCACAACGATGGTAATTTACGTGAACATGTGCATGAATATAGATGTCATGCATGTGTGTGATATGTCTACAACTATTCGGATCGTGACTAGCACCAGCGCAACTCAAAGCATGGTGTTCGTTGCTCATGTGCTCTGCGTACACTGTGTGTGTTGAGTCTAATACCCAGAGTGAACAAGAAATTTCTCCATACAATTATTCAAAATAAATTTTGAGGGCTGTGCCTTTGTGTTCTGCATGATTCGGAACCAAATACAAATATTGAGGGAGCAGTGTACAAACGACACATGTGCACGCACACACTAAATTGATGCAAACATGCCGCTTTTGTTTACATCATTTTTATGAATGCATGATTGAGTCATTTATTTGCTACTCATCAGTATTCCGGCTCACCAACTGACCCAATGTTACAAATTAAGCAAATTCTAAATCCAAAAGCGAATTGTAACTGTCATGTCTTTGTCGTAATTCACCATTCCGAAAATCCCCTGCGATATCTGGAATAGAATATTCCCTTTCGTCCGAAATGCAGCTGGAAATTTTCCGAAAAGAGGGAAAAGTTCTCTGCACGGAACATCACAGTTTTAGGGTCCCCTTCAAGGTGATTGCAGAGCATGATTTGTGCTATTAGTGGAACATTCTGAAATGAGAGCCTGATAACGTAGATCTTCCTCGGTACAGTTACCCACTGATACTCTAACTACCCATGAAAAAGAATGTTACAGCGCATTAAAAGACTGAATGAAGTGCAATTTGTGAATTGCAGTTTCCTTCGTTCAACAATGGACTTGACTTTACCTTTGAGGACGGATGGGCTGTACCCTGCTGTGCTGTGGCACTAGCTGTCAGAGTAAAAGCAAGCCATGACAAATGTTACGTAGCATAGCCCTTATCGTAGGCGGGTCGCTTGAATTAAGCTAACAATAGTCGCCCTACTGAAACAAAGTATTTGTTCAAACTGAACATTTCATTTAAGCAAAACAAGTGCTACATTTTCGCAATGCTATTACAGTTAAACAGCTTTATAAGAGGCATGCTCCAGACAGTAATTCTTGTCTTTTATATGAGATGCCTCTTATAAGCAGGGTACTTTGTTTGCATTTTCTTATCAAGCTGTATTTTAGTGCAGGCACACTAGTGTCTCTTATACCCATTTCTCTCTTATATCAGTGTTTCTTATAAAGGGGTTCGACTGTACCGCTATCCAAGCCAACACTGTATTAGATTTTTGGTTTATCTTTGAAGCTTAATGCGAAGCTCTTGTCGGTTCTTTCCTCTAGTTTTATTTACCCTTTCTACATGCTTGACTCTGTCAGAATACACGAGCATAACCTCTCCAATAAGCTCATTTGCTAAACCTTCATGACTGGTTTCCGGTTGTGATGGAAGTTTGCAAGGTTTTATTGTTGAAGTAAAACGAATTAGTCAAGCTATTGTTTCATCGTCATTTTCGTGGTATATAAACGTGCATAATACTGATGCCATCGCTCTAAAAAATGATAGAGTTAAAAAAAGTGTCTTTTTGTCCCACAATAATATTGATCGTCTACCTTGCTTTCCTTTCTCTACATTATCGCCGCGTGCCCAGTACTTTCAGGTCACGATTGACATGCACGTTATCAGCGTGACAGCATTCTTGATAGGAAAGTGGCCATCGCCGAGTTTTGAAGAAAGGAAGTGTAAGCAAGGCGAATGACAATTTTTGTGGGACAAAAAGACACCCATTTTACTCTAGCATTTTTTTTAACTGGTTGCCTTCGATCCGGACCACAGGAGTGAAAATACAGATGGGCAGAGGGACGGACAAGCGAACAGTTTGCTCGTGAAGTCGGCATGCATAGACATGCTTATACACTTATCGAAAAATTGGCCGCGTATCTGCGGTATTCGTTAAAAAGACGTCGAAAGACAACAGTCTTCTGTCTGCAGGCGCTGCATGAGATATGACACCATCTGGCAGTAATGTGACCAAACAAAATTTATTTAGAATGCAGAACTACTGGTAGGTGGCAGCATCGTGTCGTTTTAGTAAAGCAGAAGAAACGCTAGCTTTGTCGTTCATGGCGTTGCATTTTCAGGGCAGCATAATAAACACTACGGGCTTTGCATGAATTGCGTACCTATGTATTGTCTAAATAAAGAAACAGACTACCTAACAAATTTGTGCCTCAGATATGCATAATAATAAGAGGGGGAATATCTGGGGTTTCATGCCGAAAACCACGGTATGAATATGAGAAACGCCGTAGTGTAGTGCGCTGAAATGTTTGACTCCTTGGTGTTCTGTTAACGTGCACTGACATCGCACAGTACACGGGCCTATACCTTTTAGCCTCCATCGAACTGCGACCGCCATGGCCGGGATCGAACCCGCGACATGCAGCTCAGCAGTTGAGCACCATAACCACTGTTTCATCGAGGCGGACTGTCTTCGCATGACATAGGGTGCCTCAATAGTTTCACCCGCTCGCCGCGAGGGGAATCCAGTCACGCACCCTAGCGTGACATGTAGACTCTGCGCTGCGCCCTCTTCCTATGGAGGGCGAGGAGCGCGGCTACACAAAGTCGTGGGCCCTTTCTCTCAATAAGCAGTGAGCATGGCGCTGAGTCACGCCATGCTGACACGTTAATAGGTCTGCTGTGAAGAGAGAGATCAATGGGTGAAGGGCATTTCGGCGTGGGCTGAAGCGGCACGAATTTATGCTTCTGTGGGAAACACTGGAGGCCACAGTATGCTGTCTATTCGCCCACTAAATGGGAAGGGTTTGCAGATTTACGGGGCAGAAACTATATATCCCGAATATATTTGCAAACAAAAGTATACAATGCTGCTGCATTCTAAGCGCGTTCCACTCAGCACTTCGTAGCCGCCATCCGGAGCCATCTTCTCAGCCGATCGGCAGCAGAAGCACTGTCCCGGTGCGATGAGTCATCGAGGTGAGAGTGGTTTGGTTTAAGCCTCGAGACATATGCAAAATATAGCTCGTGACTGAAGCTGTTGCTGACCTGGTGGAATAGAGCAATCGCATAGGCCACGCAAGAAACCTTTCAGGTGATGCGGTAAGGTTCGATGTATCGGTACATCAGTTATCCGTGCGCAGAGAGCAACACGTTATGATGGTAACCACATCAAAACCAGCGAAACACGAAAGCACTGCACGTTGTAGTGTCGGCGATTATAAAAACACTTTCAGTTGAGCTGCGTAGCGAATAAGCGAACCCGGGCGACTTGGCGAACGATCCAGTTCATCACGAACATAGGCAGTCCATGAGTCGGCGTCAGAATGAAGCATCGTGTCTCTGCGTGTAGGGTGGGAAACTGCCAAACAGTAGGTAGAAAGGTGGAAATCCAGCTGTGTCCTGACGTAAAGAGTTCTATATGCAAAGGTTGCAGAAGGTAAGTGGTGGTCTTCAGGGACGTACAATATTGAGGAAAGGGAACCCAGCAGTAGAGACAGAGGTATAGAAAGAGTGAGAAAAAAATACATTAGAAAACAAAAAGAAATAAACAGATGAAAAAGAAGATAATAACAGAGAGAGGGAAAGAAATTAAGAAACAAAGAGAAACAAGAAGAACGGCACAGCTTCATATACTTCTTTTGGGCTCGGCACCACTATAGTTTTTTAAACTAAAGTGTTTTACGCCTTGCTTCATCAAGAATTCAGAGACGCCATATCCGTCACTGAAGTTTCATATTGTTTCCTGTTTTCCGCTCTTATAGGCGTCACCCAGTGACCGTATCTTCAGCTGAACTGGGAGAACCAGTGCATTGGAAAATACCCATCAACATAGCGTTGAAGGCGGCAACCTGCGTCAGTGATCTCTGCTTCGTCAGATATAATGGGTGCCTTGATCAGTTACTAAACGTGTCAGTTGCCAATAATGGTCACACAGCTGTATGTATGAGGACGTCGCCAGGCTGACTACACCCATTCATGGACAAAGGCTCATGTTTCGCCAATCAACTTTGTCTTGTGCTAGCTGCAGCCTCGTTACAGCTTCTTAATCTCATCGGCCCACATAGGTGTATCAGCCGGGGGGCAAGGGGGGCGCGAGCACCCCACTGAGAAAAGTTGGGGGGGCCGAGCCCCCCACTTTTTGCAGTGGTCACTGTCAGCTGGGGAGACCAACAACTAAGATTAAGTTTTCCTTCACCACAGTATTCACTCAATTACATTGTTGCAAGGAAATGAGAATGTTAACCGGGAATGATTTATTAAAGTGAAATTTTCCTAAATTTCTGCTTTAAGATTGTCCTTAAATGTTCCTTGCGGTGCGGGCCTCCTATGTGACTTTTTCGCGCCTTGTAAAGCGGGCTACAGTATAAGGCGCGAAAGCGTCTTGTACTTGCTTTTTTATGGATGGGAACAGGCAATCGTTTTATGGACCAGTCAGAGCGTTTGCTGCATCAGGAAAATTGTTTTCTTTCATCAAATATGAAAGCGTCATCGCTGCTTTATAGAAGCTGCTGTGGGACGAAAATTGTGATGTATCTTTTTTTTAATTCTTTAGTTCTGCTGGACTAGATGCGCCACAAAAAGTTTTCGCTTCAGTCTATATGATAAATCTGATCAGCCTTGCTTACGGTAACTAGGAGCGATGGCAGCATCTTGCAAAGTTTCAAAGAATAAAGCACTGAACTCGAGTATCCAGTGGGAACTTCAGCTTCTAAGCTCACCCCGCAGCTTGACCCAACGGATCAGGGAGAAGGTAAAAGACCGTGTTTTCTTGCACAGTGAAGGCTTAATTAGGAGTCGGTGTACTTAGTTTTCATTCAACTTGAGTTGTGTTTTACAGCTAAAAATACGTCTTTGACAGTAAAGAAGCACACACGTGCAGCGCTGCCTAGTTCTTTCTCTCTCAGCAAGGATGAGCTCACAGAGATGTACATGCGCACATACACTCTAAAAAGTTTTCCGGGGTAACTGCACAGTTACCACGAAAAGGGCTCCTTGCGCCTCCAAAAGAAGAAATCTGTGCAAAATATTGCACATGGAACCGAAAGGAGAGGCACTTTCCTTCTTGTAAAGTACAGCACCCGTTCTTTGGGGTAACTGCAGGAATGATCGCGTCGTGCACAAACGGCTCATCGGTACCTACACAACCCTGGTTCATTCCAGACGGTTCTGTAGCGTGGTTTTGTGTAGTGTTTAGTATACGCGCACATGCTGACTGAATGGTCGTAAGCTGATTGATTGATATGTGGCGTTTAACGTACCAAAACCACCATATGATTATGAGAGACGCCGTAGTGGAAGGCTCCGGAAATTTCGACCACCTGGAGGGTTCTTCTATGTGCACCCAAATCTGAGCACACAAGCCTACAGCATTTTCGCCTTGGAACAAAAATTCAGCCATCGAACAGCTGATATATTTATTTATTTATATGTAATATCCGACGAGTGAGGAGGTTGTTTGCCCCCCACTCGCAAAAGAGTTGGTACGCCACTGTCGGCTTACCTAACTTTCTGTCTGCCCTTCGCCCATTTGCCTTCTCTTCGAATCAGGTCTATTGCTCTTGATGACCAGTGGTTATTTTGCCTATTCCTGCATGCTCCACCCATGCCCATTTCTTCGATCCCAACTAAGATGCCCTGAACGCACTTTTTTCCTAGCAGCTTTATACGTGCATATCACGTCCCGGCTGTCTGGACACTTTTAAATAACTTTTAAAATCAATATTACATACAGTAGTGCCCACAGCGGCAGAAATAAGAAAAAAATTCACGCATATTCACGAAATTAATCATGACGTGTAGGCGAAGCTCTGGTTGTAGTATCGGTGAGTAACCGTACGTTACTTGAGCGTTAATCCATATAATGTAAACGGAGTGACATAAAATGTATACAGTGGGGATCTAGCCAGTTTACGATTTGGAGGCATTTTTAGAGGAAGAAGTCTGTTTTGCAGCATCAAGAACTGGGCTTCAAGCAGATTTGGAGCAGACGAAACGGAATTTAAGATCACTTGGTGCAGAACATGCTTAAATATTCCGTGAATATTATTACTGTGCCAACTGGAAATGCTGCGGCAATGTAAATAAGGGAGACAGGGTTGACATCCAGAAAGTAGCAGAGAGCAGAGCTAAAATTACAGAATGAGAAGAAATAAAACTTGATCATTGCTGCTAGTCAGAACATGCTGATAGAAAATGCTTACATTGATAGCACATTAAATAATTGCTATAACTCACTGTCGATGATGCTCCATCTTACTCAATAATTGCTACATGTGTGAGCACCGAGTGACCTTTTTCTTCCAATTTAGAGGGCTTCAGGCACAGCACTTTCTGTTTTCCATTCATAACGAGATCTGCGATATGAATGAAGGAAAGAAGCATTAGATATCATGATTAATATTGTGTCTAACAAAAAAAATGAGCCCTTCAGTACTCTTCTTTTCTTCATTCATATCAATCGAGGGCCTAGTTCTGACAGACTTCGTGCCTTCAGATAGCATATATGAGCGATTATTAGTTAGCTCCCCGCTCGTAATAAATTCACGTGCTACGCAACTCTAAACAGGCAGATGAATACTGTTCTACACTCGCCGTCATGGCTAATTGTGGCGCTGACTGACGCTCTCATGCTTAATGCACATTTAATATCCCGTAATACGAAAGGGGGGGGGGGTAGCTGCTGTGGTAGTTTAGTTGGTAGAGCATCTTACGTGTTATCCGAAGCTAGCAAGGTCGGTCCCTGCACAGCAAGCTATAGTTTCGTCCACTTTGCTTTCTTCATATTTGCACGACAGTTGCTTCTATGTTTAGAAAAAAATGTTTAACGATTTCGAGTACTTCGTACTCAACTATGGGAGAGCACTGAGCCGTCCCGCTAAAACTAGTTTATTATACCTTATTTCGCATTATTGTCTGTTAGGTCTCATTGTAGTGTGGTTAATTTGTTGGGGCACATAGTGGTCGACGTGAGCCTTTGTGTTACAAGTTTCCTTGAGAAGCCTCAACATCTATAGACACATTGCAGTAGAGATCAGCTCATCAATGCTAGTCTCGATATGCTATGTCGATAAGCTAGTCTCGATAAGCTAGTAATGAAATTTGGTTTGCCATCCCTGTTTCGGCTTGGTTCGTTTGAAGGGGGCCTAGTGCTTGCTTGTGCATGTGGTTGAATTTCAGAGATGCTGTCGAAGTTTTCGACAATTACTAAGACAAAGGTACAAGTGAAGGCGAGTTCCTGGCATTCAACTACGGAACCTTTCGTCGTGCCTTCGAGCAGCAGCGGTGACTGCTGTCCTCCGTGACTCATCTGACGAGGGGGAAGCTGTTATGACCCTCGTCAGTAGGCGCCATGCTGACCCTGAAAAACTTAGCCGGGCAGCGCTCTCACGCCTGGAACCGCAGTTCTCTCAGAACCAGCGTCCAGCAGGGGGGGGGGGGGGGGAGCGACAAAAGGATTAGAAGACGGTCCGTGAGCTAATGTCCCTACAAGAAATTCCTCCGGGCCGGCTTGTTTAGCGAGATGGTGAAGCAGACCGACCGCACAGGTCGTGTGTCCACAATTCAAGTATCTACTCCTTGGCTGTCCTTCCAGGGAAAAGCGGAAGAAGCAACCCAATCGCCGAATTGTTCCAAGAGAGAACCCCATTTTCCCTCTCCTCAGTGAAACTCGGACCGGAGGAGCATTGCGCCAAGAGGTGCAATAACTATTTGGCAAACCGTGTGTATTTGACGTCATTTAAACACGAAAAGGAACCGACGATAGCGGTTGCTTTGCCATGACGCAGCATCAGCACAAGCGATGCACCAGCGTCGGCCAAGTGCTTATGCCGCAAGTCTTGACGCGGCACTATACAATGAGTGCGCGTCCCATATGCATGGTGATGGGCGCGCTCTTCGAATGCGACCTGCCAACTTGTACCGCCTGTATTCCTAAAACTAGAGAGGGGAGGTGTGACTAAAAACCGGTCTTTACTGGACACCGGGGGTGGTTGAAAACTGTTGTCTACAACTCTACGCCCTGTCCTAATGTCCATTCTCACTTGTGAGTCTCCTTTCTTACCCGAAGAGTGCAGCAAACGCTTGAAGTGTCACGTATCAAGCTAGCGTATATTTTTTTTTCCTGTGTTCTGTGAAATGATGCAGCCGTATGTATGTTTTCTATCCAAAAATCTTTTTTATCGAAGTTAATGCCGGCTGCTATAATTTCTAAGCGGGCACTGAAAACGTTGCCATATTGTCGCGGCGAAGTTCGCTCATCCACAAGGCGCTCTTCCACACTATAGCAATGTTCATGACATTCACATATGCAGATAAGACTTAACATCAAGCTTAGTGAGGTGAATATTTGATGCTCATAGCTGTGTTATGATTGTTTCGAAACACTGAAAGTATCTCTTGACAAGGCCAATAAAGTGACCATCACCAATGCTAGCTAGCCTCGACGGCATTTATACAAGCTTGAGCAATTAGACTTCCACTGGGGTAGTCGTTTCAGCCTTCTCGACTCCAAACACCGCATCAGTGGCTGCGTCTTTCTTATGGAGGTAAGGTCCAACACTTCAATTATCTATCTATCTATCTATCTATCTATCTATCTATCTATCTATCTATCTATCTATCTATCTATCTGTCTGTCTGTCCGTCCATCTGTCTGTCTGTTATTTCATATTTTCATTTATGTGCTAGGATGTGTTGCTTACCTTGGGTGACCTCACGGTTCCAAATATCCACCTCGTATACAAGAATACTAAGTATACAGCACGGAAGAAATGGCCTTGAAATATAAAGATGGACTGGCGGTCACGGCAGGGCTGTTCCAGGTATACGCACTCGTAAATGCTAATGGGGTGCAGTAAACGAAGTTATAATCGATGACTGTATGGCAACTATAGCGTTCTGCTTCTATGCGCTACAGCACTTGATCAAAACGGTCTATTGTGGAGCTGACTAGCGCATTGATTTTATCATTTCATTTTTTTCTTCTCCTTTTTTGTGTTTGTGAATGCGAACACTAATTTTGGAGCCATTATCGTCAACCAATTTAAACGCATTCGAGCTTATTTATTTCCGAGTGTGTACGCTTTACTGCAATTTGTTCTAAAGGTGGTGCAACCACAGAAACCGTAGTCAACTTGAAATGGATCGGTACACACGGCCCCGACGCCGGTTCTCGCAAAACGTTTTCTTGCGCACACGCAGCTGTACGTTGGCGCATTGAAATGTTCTTGGTGATAGCTAGGTTCGTAGCATCAGAGATGGCATGGACAAGATTGAAGTGCACCTTACGGGCATTTCATTCGGGCCTCGTCGGTTGGCATATCTTCGATTTCAGAATTTTAAGTATAACGTCTCAGTGTTTTTGGAGTGACTGTAATATAGAACGACTCACAAACTTGATTTTTGAGTTGTGGAACAACTCACAAACGCCTGCGCAGGGCTCTCTATCTGGAACGAAGAGGGAGATACAGAACTTTATCGATGATCCCCTCCTGGTTAGTCGAGTGCAAAAGACAGTGTGCTTCATAATTAATGAAACAAGAAAAAATTAAGCGATGATGTGCTTCTCGAAATGGCCTGTCTTTGGTTGCTGCTTTTCCAGCTGTAAAGATGGCAACTAAACAGCCGTGCAATGTGAGGGGCCTTCGGTCGCCATTCAGACTCCAATGCTTTACTTTTCTTGAACTACACCAAGAAAGAAACAAAGACTAAAGGTGTAGCAACACCTCACAAATGGCCCTCGCACTGGTTTCACAAGATTAATAAACAACAAATGTCTTGTAAATTGTTCAAAGCATTAAAAACTTGGTTTGAACATACAACGAAAACATAAACTCGACAAGTTTACAGTTCACAATACCTCATAATCGAACGAGGAAAAGTTTTTTTTTATAAAATAAGCAAACACTATGTAGACACTATGCTAATTGTGTTTCGTGAAACGAAATATTTCTGTCAAAAATAAGCAAATAAATATTACATAACAAGAAAAAAAGTAAAGACACCAGTGCTTCTAAATAAACGCACGACACGTCATTACACACAACAAAATGCATATTTATACACAACACAGTAAAATCGAGAGTTCGACGGAAACCCCTCTGGTCGGGATAAAACATGACAAAGAGAAGCAAGTTGGTTGATCCTTGTTGACCTGTCGCAACCCACCATGGTGGATCGGCCCTGAAACGAGCGGTACCTTGTTATATAAATTTATTTTTTATACTTTCAGATTGTTTAGAAATGAATAGTTTTTTAAGAAACTCATAAGCTTAATTCACAAAAAATCAAAAAGAAAACAAAAACCCCAATCTTATTGAAAAATAAGCTTGATTTCCATAATCTTAGCATTCAATCCGTTTAATCTCGCATAAGAAGTCGGCCTCGCAAACTCTCCTGTGGCTAAAACACCGTGCGGTAGCCCAAAAGAAAAGAACCGTCGGAAGCGATAATTTAATTCCATCGTTCGGAGTGGTTCATGCAGAAGACTTTCTTTGATTATTAAATATTCTGTATGCTAGGAAGGTTCATGATGAAACTAGCGCTAAAAACCTTCCTAGCCAACTGGCTGGGAAGGTTCGTCACAGCGCTTTTCTCTCTATTATGTCAATGTATGGGGCCCCTCGCTCTCCTGAGTTACTTCTCCCCTTCCCCCTGCCTGTGCGCCCCCCCTGCCCCTACTCAACCGTACGCACACCTATGATCGCTACTTCAAGAAGCGGGCGTTTGTGTTCGAACATCAGTGCTTCCGTTGTTGGACCTAAAAATGGGGGGACCCTTGAGGATCGCCTTTAAGAGTTGAACGCGATAGCGAAATCTGACCCCTAGTGCACCCTTCAACCGCTTAGTGCATACTTATTCATGTTTTTTACATATACGCACGCACACAAACAAGCACACAGTAGATTGGACCAGCGCGCGCTATTATCGCCGAATGGGCTCGTTTTCTTCGTGACACCTGTCGAACAAAATGCGTTGAAGGGACCCATAAACACTTTCTTCAAGTAACCATGGAATGCGTTCACTAGAAGAGCTTATTGCCTCACGAATTCAACACCGCAAAAATTTTAAGAATCCGTCCAGTGCGAGTGGAGTTACAAAGGTTTGTATTATCTCTTCTCTCGTCCCGATGAAAACGCTGGAAGCTGAGCAGGGAAGGGTGGAAGGGCAAAGAAACTACCGTGCCTCGTGACCTTGAGCACTTTTTTTTTTCTTAGCGTGCGCGGCTTTCTCAGTATGATCGCGCACGCGTGGACAAGTAGCGGCCTCCCGTGGCTATCTCGGTGACTTCATTTTTCGGTCACAGACGCACAGACGATTTTTCGCTCACAACCAACGGGGCCGACGCCGGCGGCGGGTTTTCTGCAACATGAGCTCTTTAGCGCTATCGCGTTAAAATTCGCCTAGACACACTTGGCTGAAAGTGAAACTTAAATAAGGCGGCATCGCTAGCTTCTTGCTGACCGCTTTGCACAACATCGATTCGTACAGTGCGTGGTATATGTCGGAATTTTCTCTAGTTTACTATTTTTTTCTTGCAGTGAACCTGCTCATTAATTGAGGAATTGAACGGGACAATTCAGGCTAAGTAACTCATACTTTTGTTTGTACCGTGTTCAGTTGAGGTTGTTCAGCTTAAGTTAGACCCAGACGCGTAGATCAGACCAAACAATATATTGCCACGCTCGTTTTTTTTTATTTTCACTTTTGTTTGATTCGGTTTTCGCTCACAAAGCCATGGCTCAGGAATGCTCAGCACAAACTACGCATTATTGTTCGAGAACGATCGCGATCGTTGTACATCGTTTTGTTAAGATTGCCCGCTAGGCGAAGACGACGTTCTGAACTGACGCGTTCTTCATGTTCTCCGCTTCGAAGGATTTATCGGCCATGGGCCGAGGTGCTGCTCAGGCTTCAGCCAGCGGCAATGACTACCGTGTTGTACTTCCTCGCCTTCCCACCGGTAAGCTTGTTGTGGACTCTGTTTTTCTACATGCGGACTTAGCTGGTCGCCCTTACCGGGTTCAAGATTTTAGAGATGCTCTTCGGGACATCATTGACTTGAAGGAAATAAGCTCCATAGGTCAATTTCAAATGTCTCATGTTTGGATGGTCACATGCAAGTCAACGCTGACGAAAACAAAGTTGGTCACAAGAGGCGAATTTTTCGTCAAAAGTCGTCGATGCCTCGTTATAGACCCGGAGCCCACGGAAGTGAAGTTGAAGCTTATGTGGCTTCCTGAGTGCTTGGAGGACGCCTATGTGTGCGAGGCACTGCAAGCTTTTGGGAAGGTCAAGACAATATCACAAGAAAGCTGGAAAGTAGCGGACATGGAACAAATGCGGACGCTAAATAGGGATGTTGTTTTGTCCCTTGCTGATGGAGTTCGCATTGCGGATATTCCTCATATTCTTGTTGTCTGCGGAGTGCAAAGCCTTGTCCTGATACCTGGCCGCCCACCACTTTGCCTTCGGTGCAGTAAGGTTGGACACATCCGTCGAAACTGCAGGACCCCTCGCTGTGACAACTGTCGACGCTTCGGTCATTCGGCCGAAGATTGTGTTATGACATACGCCAACAAGCTGCGACAGCACACAAAACAGCCAGATGATAACCTACAATAGCATATTATGGATGCCACCGAGGTTTTGGACGCAACGGGAGACACTCCGTCAATGTCATATGCTGCAGGCTCTACCACAAGGAATCCAGCAGAGGAAAGAAAGTCACTTGCTGTTGACACAGTTGAAACTTCTGCGTGCAAAGAGCCAAGTGAATCATGCAAGCAGCATACCCAAAATGACTCCGCACAACCCCTAGCACAAGTAGGAGTTCCTATGAAGAGTGCTGTTGCGCTGACCCATAAAGATGCCGAAGAACCACCAGTACAAGATAGAGACTCTGGGCTGGATGCCGCAGAAAGTTTATCACCTGCTTGCGCTGCAGCTCCGCAGCAGCTTTTTCATCATGGTGCAGTGTCGGAAGATAATACGCAGATCTCTACGGATGCAGCAATACTGAAACGTCGCGCATTGTCCAGCTCGGATTCAAGCAAAGGGCACTGACCCAGCGTCAGTGACTAGGGAGTCACGCCGTCGCCGAAAGTCCATGCCAAAGGGGAAGTGTCGCCGATCCCGATCTAGGAGGCCTGCTGGGGGTTCACGGGAAGCCTCAGCGCCAACTCTTGGGACTGATCAAGTGGGACGATAAGCGAATTGGAAGGTAGTCACCATGGCGCAGTCTGAGCGACTCATATTTGCCACCTTGAACGTACGCGGCCTTAGGTCTTCGCAGAAACAAGCACAGCTCCGTAGACTTCTCAATCGGAAGTGTCTCGACTTTGTCGCCATCCAAGAGACAAAGATCGAGAGCGAGGAAGAGACCGAGAAGGCCCTGCGGCCTTTTCTGTCTCAGTTTAATGTGTGTGTCTCACATGCTGAAGGTTTATCTGCGGACTGTTGGTTGTTTCTGAGAAAGAGCCTACCCTGTTGAGCATTCTGCACTAGTGTAGATGAAGAGGGCAGGTATACATGCTGTGATTTTTTGTTGCAAGGAGTGCCATGAAGAATTATCAATCTATATGCGTTTAATGATGTTCCGAAACGACTTGAGTTATTTGAAAAAGTGCGTAATTTAATTGACGTCGACAGATGCACGGTACTTATGGGAGATTTCAACTGCCTATGTGAAGCTATTGATCGTTATAATTCGTCTGGAAAAAGAGACAGGAGTGGTGAGCTTTTATCCGGTATTGTAGAAAATGCAGGACTAATTGACATCGGGGTCTCGAGTCGGGCAACAGCATATACAAGAGTACAAGGCAGCTCTCATGCTCGCCTTGACCGGATTTACGTGTCCTCATCACTCCTATCTCGTAAAATGTCCTGCAGCACCGAAGCTGTATCATTCTCAGACCATTGTATTGTCATAGCGCAAATTGGTGAAAATCGTCACAAACAACTCCATCCCCAGTGGGCCCTTTGGAAAATGAATGCGAAGCTCCTCTGTGATCAGGAATTCATGAATCGCGTCCAGATGTCATTGAGGCAATCTTTTTCGATTGGTTTTCGTATCTTCGCTGCTTGGGAGCTTTTTAAACAAGAAGTTCGCTCTATAGCTTTAGAAATTGGGGTTGTTAAGTCTTTCTATCGAAAGAATGATGAAAAGATACTTGTTAAAAGTCTTTGCAATCTTTATGAGATGGAATGCGAAATGCCGGGAAAGTACATCAAAGACATTGAGAATATTAAGTGCCAACTACAGAGATATGATGCTGCTCGCTACCAAGGGGCACGTATTAGATCTCGGAACCAGCGCACTTTAAATTCTGAGCGACCGACGCGCCAAGCTTCACTTGATGAGCAACGCCATGCGATTTCTAAAGTTATTCCAGACTTGTACTTTAACGATGTGCTCATAAAAGATAACGGAGACATTACTTTGGCGTTCGAAACGTACTATAACAGCTTATTTAGCTCTCCCTCTGATGATCCTGACGCTCACCTCAAGGCTAGTTTTGTTTCTCTTGTGAACCCCTTGAAGGACAGTGATTGTGAAGTCATTAATGGGCCCATTACTCTACAGGAAATCGAGCAAGCAATCGACAACTTGCCTTTATTGAAAACACCAGGGCCTGATGGCATCTCAGGCGAATTTTACAAAGCTTTCAAGAAAACGCTTGCTCCTATATTGCTGAATATTTTTCAGATGATTTACGACACGGACACACTCCCACAATCTTTTTGCAAAAGTCACACTGTGTTAATACCGAAAACAACTGACAAGGAAAAACTTCGCTTCGTCGAGGGCTACAGACCAATATCGCTGTCAAACGTGGACTACAAAATTTTCGCAAAAGTATTAGCTAATAGGTTGCAATTTGCTATGTCGATCCTCATTGGGTCTCATCAGACATGTGGGATCAGAGGTCGATCTATACAAACCAATATACATGTCGCTCGAACAGTGCTTCAATACTGTCATGGATTTCAAAAACATCTTGCAATGCTACAGGTGGACCTTGCAAAAGCTTTTGATCGTGTTCGTCATTCCTTCCTTTTTTCTCTTCTCGAACAAGCTAATGTTGGCAAAGTTGTTCTTAAAGGCGTTAAACTATGCTATAATGAATGCTCAACTCGTCTGATAGACAGTGATAGTTAATGGTCAACTCTCAGAGCCAGTTTCTATTCGCTCTTCTGTAAAACAGGGATGGCCGATGTCACCTCTTTTATTTGCACTTTATCTAGAACCACTGTGCTTAAGCATAATACAGTCGAGTTGCATTCTTGGCTTTAGTATATTAGGCAGTGAAGTTAAAGTATTGGCTTATGCAGACGATGTCGCATTCTTTTGCACAGATAAACCAAGTGTCGAAAAAGTGGTATATACTATTGAAAAGTTTGGCGTAGTATCGGGAGCTCGTTTAAATGCCTCTAAAAGTTTAGGTGTGTGGTTTGGCTTGTGGGGTAGCACACCGAACCACTTTGCAGGGATTAATTGGACAAGAACTCCTCCAACATACCTCGGTATACCATTGCATGCATATAGATTCAGTGCGCATTACTGGAAGGAACGCGTCCCTAAGCTTGAACGACAGGCCCAGACATTTGTTCTCTGTCGACTTTCGATATTTTGGAGAGCTGAAGCTTGCAATACTTTCTTAGCGACAAAGCTTTACTATGTATTGCAACTTATTCATTGCGCAAGATTCTATATACAACGCTTTCATCGGATTTTCGCTACTTTCATATGGTCTTCGACTTTTGAGCCCATGCGTCGTGATAATATATTGTCACGACGCAGACACAGCAGGAGTTCGATATAGAAGAGCTCACTTTAATTAAAAATGAAAGGCGCTCGTAAAGAGCATCGGGCAAGAGCTTCGTCTTCCTCTCTGGCTGTGCGAGCTCTCCTCTGCACGTTGAATGCGGCATTTGCCTCCCTCCAGGAAGAGCATCGACCCGATGCTCGCTTACAGAATACGCGGTGTATGTAGTTGACGTATTACGCAACTGGCTCACTGCAATATGGCTTCATCCGCACAACGTGTACGATTTCAGATTTTTGAGCTCGCGAGGAACTGTCAGGGATGACCTCATAATTCACGTCACCTAGGCGCCGTATAACACTGTAGGGACCAAAGTACTTCTTCAGTAACTTTTCACAAAGGCCGCGTCGGCGAATAGGGCTCCAGACCCACACTTTCTCGCCTGGTTGATAAGTGACGTATCGGTGTCGCAGGTTATAACGTTGTGCGTCGTAACTCTGCTGTCGGGCGATTCGCACGCGCGCTAGCTGCCGTGCCTCTTCAGCTCGTTGGGTAAAGGCTTGAACATCCGTGTCTGTATCCTCGCAGTCGTGCAGCAGCATGGAATCAAGCATTGTCGTCACTTCACGGCCAATATTCAAGCCAGTTAGTGAGAGTGGGTTAGGACTAAAACACCTTTATCTGTGGTAAATAGTGTCCCGATTCTTCTTTTTTTTTTAGACAATTCCCATCCTGTAATCCGTTCCTTCTTGCAGGTTACACTTGTTGATTGCTTACCAGATTTAATTGTTTCATCCAACTTCTCCGAACGCCCATGCTTGTGGGGATTCATGCAGGAAGTTTACCTCGCAGTTCTGTTCCTTAAAGCTCGCTTTTCTGTAGAATACCTGTACACAGTATCGCGCAAGGTGCTGTATAAGGACCTACTGAGTACACTCTTCCCACCTCCATTGTACCGCTCATTGTACTCCAATCTTCCAGGCCACGATGTGTTGAAGCGAGTGCGCAAAATGTACATTCCACCGAATTCAAAAACATTCTTCTATAAACTCCACTCTGAAACATTGGCGGTAAACACATGGTTAGAAAGAAAAGGTATTTTAATTTCGTCTGTTAACTGCCGTCTTTGTGATGTGCCGGAAACGATTGAACATTGCTTTGTTAGCTGCAAAGATGCCATACTGTTCTGGGATGTCCTTCAGCGAGCACTGAAAAAATGTTTCCTCATTAATTCTCACACAATACGTTATCTTCTGCCAGCAGCACTTCATGAAGTACCATATGTTATGTTTTTCCTCATGGGTATGCACAGCTTGTGGAAGACACGAATGCAAGACCGCAATGCAGAGCCCACCACCTCTTCAAGCGCACACCTAATTCATTCAAATGGCTATCCACCTAAAAAACATTTACGACGAGCTAGACTTTAGACCGGACTGGTACTCCGTCTTAGAGAACTGTTTGACCTCACCCCTTTTTTGTTTGTATAACACAATATGAAGAACTCTTCATGTGAGGAACTCACGCTGTGTTAGCCATTTAGTGTTTATGAGTAACGCTTGAGCGCTTACTTTGGCGATTTGATTGTACTTTTGTTCGCTTGATTTTGTTTTTATTGCGCAAGTACTTTATTAAATACCATGAAAAAAAATGCCCGCTAGGCGCGAACACTCGAGATTACTCCAGAGCTTGCGCGAAGACCACTGATAAGGCTGGAATATTCGACGGCTCGTGTATAAAAGCCGCCGCGCTTTGCCGCTGGTCAGTTGATCGCCGGCCGACGCACAGTTCGCCGCTATGTAAAAAGTTTTTTTTTGAGTTTCAAGTTAATAAACTTCTCTTTGTATTAGTGCCCGTGTGTTGCTGTAATCTGACCTTCAGTTTCCTGGCCACAATTGCGACCAAATAAAGTTTTCATTTGAACGTCGTGTGTGCACCCTTTGTCCACGTCACGACCCCGTGAACATATTTGCAGACCAGATTCGTCGCGACATTACTTGGGTATCTTGAGCTAGTGCTCATACAACGCATTGACAGAGAAACGTTTGGTGTCGCATTTAATCCGCGCGTACCCATAGGAGACCACGTGGTGAGGAATGAAGTGATTGTGTGAGTGCACCGAAACTGTTGCAGGAATCGGGTATGTGCCACAGAATCGGCCAAGCCCCAGTATAATTACGACGGCATACGGTGCACAAAAAATTAATAAATTAATTAATAAAATAAGTAAATAAATGGAACGCTAGCAGCATATATACTCTACCTTGAAATGTTTCTGGTCTCGCGTCAGCTTTTCATCACGTTTTGTCCGCATCTATAGAAAATGGCCGTCGCAGCATGAATTGGTATACACCCAAAATCATTTCCGTGTTTTGAATATCGCCCAATTTGAGGTCCCCCACCGTAAATTTTTAAGCAGGCATCTCCCAAACGTGCTTATGGATAATTGCAAACGATACGATAGAATACACTTTGATAAGACAGTCGGTTGTCCTGTTTAGTTGCGTAATTCACGTAGTTTCTATGTCTACATATTTCGATACGATCCCGGCTGGTGATTAGCATCGGGGTAGTACGTTTCAGCCTTGCGGTTTAACGATACATGTAACGGAGAGCTTGGGCGGTGGTTATTCTTTGTTTGTTCCTTTTTTTTTTCCTTTTCAATGTATACCTGCACCTATCATGCGTGTGATGTTTCTATGACAGGTCAGTTCGCGAGACGACCCGGCGCTGAAAGGCATCGTGAAAGCTCTGCGATATATGCGAGAGGAAAGCGCCATGCGCGAAAGTGGGCCCCACTTTCATGCCACCTCTGCGAGCACTGATGCCCCAAAGGGCGAAGCCTTACTTCCGATACTGGGGCTCACTCACCACCTTGCTAGGAAGCGCAGCCACTATTAGAAAGAACTCACAACACAAGCGCCAAGCGCTTGTGTTGTGAGTTCTGTGTAATAGTGGCTGCGCTTCCTAGCAAGATGGATCCTTACCAACTGGCCCGATACAATTGTTTATTGAGTCATTCACCACACCGCCGTGATCCAAGGTGGTCGTTGGATAAAGTCAGAGACTTCGTACATCTAAGATATTGCTGGAACAAACAGTGGTGTGTATCTCGGCAGTTAGAAATTACAATCACCTGATTATGATGCAGAATTTCGCACCTGAATTATTACCTACATAAAGATGGACTCACAGCAGCTCCGTTATGTCTCTTTTGCAAGGAATTAGAATCAATAGATCTTTATTTTTATTCTGTCACCGATATTCTTATCAAAGGAAAATATACCTGGTCGAACCAATTGAGAAGCTAGGTTTAAAAATAAACGTGGAAGTAATTTTATCCTCCAGTGGGATTACACTAGGTTATAGCCACAGGGAGGCTTGCTCTGCTGTGTGTGTGTACATAATGGCAACAAAAAAAGATTACCTTATTAGTCTATTGTTATTATTATTTCTGGCTACGAGACTACCTGAGTGCCTGACTCGTAACTAACTCACTTGATGATCCTGCCGCCCGACTCTTGGCCGATCCCCCTTTGTGGGCGAGTGCCAGCAAAGCTAAAGGCTAATCATCATCATCATCATCATCACCCTGACCGTGCTGTGGGACACTTGCTGGATCAGCGAAGCGCAGGTTTGTCGGCGAAGATGACTCTCGATCAATATCACTCGTGAAAGAAGGTACGGTTGGTGGGTACACGCAAGTGAGTAAAGAACAGCGCAATGAAGATATCTGACGTTTTGCATTCCTAAATAGTGATATATATGAGAGACGCCGTAGTGGAAGGCACCGGAAATTTTCATTTGATTAGATTTGATGTGTGGGTTTTAACGACCCAAAACCACCATACGATTATGAGAGACGCCGTAGTGGAGGACTCCGGAAATTTTCACCACCTGAAGTTCTCCAACGTGCATTCAAATCTGAGCACATGGGCCTACAGCATTTTTACCTCCATCGAAAATGCAGCCGCCGCAGCCGGGATTCGATCCCGCGACGTGCGGGTCGGCAGCCGAGTACCTTAGCCACTAGACCACCGCGGAAGGGTGCTCGGGAAATTTAGACCATCTGGTGTCCTTCGACGAGCGCTGAATTCGCACAGCACACGGAACTCTGGCATTTCACCTCCATTGAAATGCGACCGCCATCATGGCTGGGACCTTCGAGTCAGCAGCTGAAAAAACAACGCAAATGTGTATTATGGCTTGCCCTTTGCTGTCCGAGTCTTCAAGCTTTATTCTTTTATGATGTATTCACACCATCGGCAGCAGCACTTTTTGTCGTTTTAAAGATCGTAATTAAATAATTAATCATTAATTTTACCATACCTTAGACACTTTAGGGGCATACCAACGAGAAAATAGGCCCAAAAGTAAAGAAAAAAGTTGGACCATCTCCCGCTTAAAGAAACCATGTGTATAAGCAAAGTAGCGCACGCTAACGCTTACACTGGCGGTGACGTTGACGCTGGCGTTCATCGAGCGAAAGTCAAGTAAAAACGCCCTTGGCTGAATTCTGAACGCGCGATACGGGGTAGCCAGCGAAGGGTTGTGCAGTGCGAGCAGTCGGTCTTGTAAGTAGCCGACGTTGCCTGCGTCGGCCTTGCGAGGCTAGAGAGGGGGAGGGGAGCGACAGCTTTGGGAGTACTTTCCTAGGTCGGCACAAGACGCGGGCTTGTGCAGTGAGGGTGTACGGAGGGACAGCGTTACATAAGAAAAAAAATCGGAGCGGCACTTCCCACGGGGAACTCCAAACTGCAAGGCATGCAGGGGCAGACGGATGGAAGCACAATGTCCCAGGCAGCACGCCGCCGTTGGACCAAACTTGGACCAACATCGGCTAACATCGGCACCGACGTCGGGCCGACGTCGGAAGTGCAACTTCTTCCAATGTCGGGCCGACGTTCAAGCCAATGATGGGCCGACGTTTTGCCGATGTTTTAGCCAGTATGCAACCAACATTGGGCCGACGAAGGCCCATCGTATTGCCGACAAAGCTGCCAATGTTCGGCCAACATTGGGCCATATTTCAGCCAATCACATGCCATTTTTACGCCGATGTTTGCTGCACGACGAATATTGGCTACGGATGTACGACCGACATTGAACCAATCCAGGGCCACATTGCAGCCAATCAAATGCCGTTATTACACCGATGTTTCCTGCACGACGAATATTGGCTACTGATTGGCTTGCCATTATGTAACCATTATTAGTAGGGAATTTTTCTTACCGGAAGATTTAAACAATATGCCTCGATGACCCGCTCTTGTAGCTTTGCAGCCCTGTATACTTGGGGCAACAGAAAATTGAATGCTGAGAACTGAAAGCAGTTACTCGATCTATTTCATCTTTTATACCTCATTCCCTTTGCTAACACTAGATGTGTAGTTTATTTTTTTACCAATTTATCTTTTGCAATAGCGAGTGCTTTATTTGGTACTGGTATTTGGTACAGCAGATCGAAAAAGTCGTTAGGAAGTAAATGTTGAAAGCGTATGTCCCCCACTTGCAATCCCCACATATGTCGCCCACATGGTAATCGAGAATATTCATAGTTTAGAGCATTTTTTTGTAACTAAAACATGGTGATGGTGCTTCCGGATCAGCATAAGCTAGCCGAACAGTGCACCACCGACAGTCTGCAGACTATTTATTCTTTGTTTTTTTTATTTATTTGGTACAACAAAAAATGTATACATTGAAAAATATATATACACAACCAAAAAAGGCCCGCTCTACTGCAGGTCAGGTTGCGTTGGGGGCACAGTGACAGTGGTGCTGTCAAGGACCTGGCTGCTGTGGCTGGGCAGGAAGCCAGCTGCCGCGAGCAGCCGATCATCTGCACTCTGAGAGTGGGGATCATCGGGCTGCTCCACAACAAATGCTTCTCTGAAGCGCCGCTTCCTGCCCCCACAGCGATCACCAGACCCTGGCAGCCACCTCTTAATAAAGTTGAGGGCCTCCGCCTGGTCGGACCCTGCTTTTTGGCAGATGACATCTGCATACAAGAACAGAAATACCATAGTACACATGAAGCACTGCAGTACAGAGAATACACAAGGGTAAACACACATAAAACAATGAACAAGTCTAACCTGTCACTAATCTACAGAGCCTCAGGTTCACAAAGGCCCTTTTCCCTTTTCTGCCATGAAGGCTGTACAGCACTTGCACGTCATGTGCCAATACAGCCTTCATGGCATTAACACCAATTTCTCGGAGGCCACGTCCCCCAATCTGCAGGAGGTGCTTGCGCTGTAAAAAAATGCAAGAAGCATAGATGGGGTAAACGCAACAGCACATCGAAATTTTTTCATGATAAAAATCTGCAAGAAGAGGACACTGAAAACAACAACTTGAATTTTTGGGCATCACAACATTTCATTGTTTTTTTATGCTAACTTCAACTCACTTGACCTAAAATGGTTTCCACATCAGCCCTCTCACACTAAGTGTGAGAACCTTTAAGAGTCCTTCTCTGAATGCAGTTTCGCTGTTATGAAATCAAATACAACACTGTTATAACACTTGATAAATATTGATTCTAGCTATGAAATAGTATAATTACTTTGTACAGTGCTCAAATTCCAATACACGTTTCTTCGAGGTTACAATGTCTTTGCCTGAATGTTGACCAGGAGTAGCTTCTAAAGGTGAAAAACGATAAAATATGTGGAATTCAAAAAGAAGCTTGGACATGTTTTTAATCAATGCATTGTAAGCAGAGCACAACAAGATAAATGAACATGATCAAGGCGTACTAAGAGGCAACCTTAGAGCGACCAAATCTTGGTCATAGATGAAACTGATAGAAAAATAAAGGTCGCACTAGATGGTCGCACCATTTGCTGTTTCTATTTTTCTGTGATAGCCAACAAAGAGGCATGTCGCTATAGAAATATCATCACAATAAACAAAGGTGCATTTTTCTTCACACTGCGAAATTGGGTGCGTGTTTGTTAGATTTTTAAAAAAGTAAGAAATCGGCTAACACAAGGCAGGGTGAACTGTAGCTCATAGTAGAGAGAGCCGCAGCGGACACGAAATAGGGTGATAAATGAACAAAATTACTGAATGTCTGTTTTAAGCAGGCTATTGCTAGTCACTGCCCATCAAACACACGATGCCGCCTACATTGTCTGCTAGGTTAGGACCGTTCACTCGGACTTCACAGACTATAGTAAATACAGTCGAATCTCATTATTTCCAACACACTTAATTTGAACTGACGCTGTGGTCGTATCAAAGCTATACCGCGCTCCGGAAATGCTCTCAGCATCCCGCCCAATCCTGCGGTGGCACTTCAGACACCTCATCGCTGTGCTTGAAGAAGAAAATGAAGAAAAGGAAAGAAAAGACTGCGGTGGAATGTTTGCCAAATGCCAATCTGCTACATTCCTGTGCCCCGCTTCGGCTTTTTCCGTCCCTGCCACGTACGTAGAGACCCTTCTCCTCTTAACACTGCGCATGAAGAGAAAGAGGGGGAAAAAAAGCTGTCGCAGAGAGTTGGCTCTCTCATGCCGATCTGCAACGCGCCGGTGTCACGCTTCCCTGTTTTTCGTTCCTGCTATGTAGAGACTCTTCTCTTTTCAACACCGCGCATGAAGAGAAAAAAAAAAAAAAAGCTGCCACGGAGTGTTTCTCTCTCGAATGCCGATCTGCTTCTCTTCAGGTGGAGACGCTCCTCCATTCTCATCATGTGCTGGCCACGCTCCGGCTGCAGCGCAGATGGTAACAGTGGAAACACAGTTGTCTTCGAAGAGTGTCAGCACTGGACATTGCCGCGCGCAACTTCTTTTGCCAGGAGAATACTGAAGCCCAAGTACAAATGCTTTGCAAACTGCACGCAAAACTTGACTCGTTGCAAGGCCAACGTGTACAGACATGTATTGACTACTTTAATTAATGACGGATGTCCTGTAATTTGTGAATAAAACTTCTCCATGCACATGCATCACTGCATGGTGAGCCCTCCGCTCGTTTACCGTATTTACTCTATTCTACCGCGCCCTCGATTGTAACGCGCGCCCGATTTCCACGACAAAAAAAAAAAAAAAACTAAGACATCGGTTGCAACGCGCACCCCTTTTTCTCGTTGGCCCGCTTGATCACACCACTCGCGAAAACGACTCTTTTTGAGAGCGTCTTCTGTTTAAATATGAAGTACGGGGGAAGCTTATGTCTATCTGACGTGCAACAGAGCATTGCTGTCACTCTAGTTTTACCGTGGCCCGATGTCAGTACACAAACTTGCTTCGCCCCATTCTCCTAGACGGTTGTGGTGCCAGGCATGTCGAAGTAAAGAGGCGTGTGATCGGCATTCCCGATTTGCCCAAGCAGGTAGCCGTTGTTGTGCCGCAAGTTTAGGAGGAACCTCTGAAGACTCTGAAGCTTTTCTTCGTACTCCTCCGGCAACTTCCGGCATATGCCCGTTCGCCTTCGGAGGGAAAAGCCTTTTCTCTTCATAAAGTTTGTTAGCCAGCACCTGCTCGCTTTAAAATGGCTCTGCATTAGCCCTTTTTCTAAGGCTAACTGCATAGCCTGCACTTGGAGCAGTTCTGTCGTCACGGGCCGCTGTGCCGCTCACTGCTTAATCACATACTCGCCGAGCAGCTCTTCAATTTGTGGAAACCAACCCTGCTGTGGTCCACTGAAGCCTTTGCGTGAACCTTTGCTGTCGACAATATTCTGCTTTTGTTTCCGCCAGTCCTGCACGCACGTTTCGGGAACCCCGAATGACCGCGATGCGGCCCGATTTCTGTCCGTTCCGGCACACGCGACGACTTTTCTTTTAGAAGCAGCATTGTGGTGCACTCGTCGAGTTTTTGGAGTCGGCCCTACCATGCCGTCGATGCTAATGTACTACAAGATGACGAACTCCTCAGCACACGTATGAAGTGCCGCGCATGGGAAACACATAGGCAGAAATGACCGACGCGCCATGCCGACGCACGTAGGGGGCGGCCCTTTTGTAAGTGGCGATGGCAATAGAATGACCATATTCATTTTTTTTTCGTACTCGATTCCAACGCACATGCGATTTATGAACTCTCTTAACCGGAAAAAAGGTGCGTGTTAGATTCAAGTAATTATGGTAACTTTCATTATTTTGAACTTCTTTTAATTTGAACAAATTTTCTGGCCTCTTTGAGTGCGAATTATTCATATTCGACTGTAGTACAATGGCTCATGAGATAACCTGACTAGTTTGTTTCCCGAAACACAGTATCTTAAAGCAGCACTAAATTTCTGCATGTTACATAGGCATATTAAAAATCAAGAAATATACACCAAAGCCGCAGCCACAGCTTTACTCTGCACAGCTGCCTCTGCTGCCTCCACTTCTCCAATTGTACCAGCAGGCAGCCGGGGAAGGTCAGAGGGGCGCTGTGCTGGCTGGGCGTGCTGAGGCACGGACAAGAGCCGTACCTTGTGCTTCAGCAGTCGCACCTCCTGCAGAACCTCTCTTTGTTGCTGCCGGATGCCAAGTTGGATCCGCAGGATCCGTAGCAATAGAGCTGAAACATACAAGAGTACATACCATATTTACTCGCACAATTTGCATCCTCACATAATTTGCTCACCAGTATAATTAGCCAGCCTGCTTTACTACAAGAAACTTTTTGCTCGCATACTTTGCCTTCCCCAACCAGCCCGAGCCACTTTGCCAGCACACACACAGACACATTTGACTTCATAATGCTCTGGTCAGGCACATCTCTTGTCGAGCAGGCGAGTGCAGTCTTACACAAAATGGACTGAGTGCAAGGTCCCTTCTTCCATGAACTTTTATGCTTTCCCTAGAATATCGAACTTGAAAACTGAAACCTGTTTATGTGTAGTCCGAAATGCCTAAAGGTTTGCCTCCTATCTTCCCACCTCTTCCACGGCAAGAATGTATTCCCGAGACACAGCACAGATGTTGAACGCGTGCAAGGACCTGTCACATCAACTGGATGAGGCAGGTTTTCGCACTCATTTTTTTTTTTTTTCGGTTTCGCCATCTGGCCATTGCGCTTTTACCGTTCCTTGTGATAGGCTACAATAATTATATACGAGGCAGATTGCAGTTATAAAGCTTACCGAAGAAAACTGAAACCGTGCTACCGCTAAGCACATCAGCGTGGAGTTCTTCGACATGCAATATTCAGTATGGGAGCCAGCAGAAGAGTGCGTTGAATAACACTTAGCATAGAAGCTTGGGTGTGTTGGTTAGATATCGGAGGGAACACAACGCAATAGAAGACTGGGACAAGGAATGGACACACACACACATGAAGGGCGACACACACAGCTCTGTGTTGGCATCGCGCTTCCTTGTCTGCATCTTACTTTACGTTGGGTTCCCGACAATTATTGGAGAGTACTTATGTTCTCTGGCATAACCCTGTCGTGGGAACTGGTTTTCGTGAGCACTGTTCAGAAGAACTTCAAGAAAATGGGGGCATTTGGACAGGCTTAGCAAACAAATGACAATCCGCTTTGAGACAGCTGTGACAGCGCCTGCAACATATATTCCCAGTTGAGCTTTTAGGCCAGCGATTCCTACTAGCTTCGCACATGACCGGATTGACAAAAAAAGTACACATAATACGCGAGTATATACCGCATTTGACTCTGTAGCTTTGATGAACCAGGCAGATACACAAATTTATCCAAAACTCCATTGATTCTGTTGCAAAATTATTCAACAAACAAATTGCGATGTTATCCATGTTACTATACGATTGTGGCACTTTACCATTGCAGCTTTCCAGGAGGCACACATAGTGCAGCGTTAGTTCACCACTCGCAGTTAATTGTATGCAGTAGGTTGCTCACAGCAACTGACTGCATGCAATGGTGAACATCTTGCATGCTTGCACCGCTGTTTCAGCATGCTGGCTGCTTCCCATATGGCTATCAATTGATGTTCACAAAATTGGGAAGATGAAGAAAGACTACACAGTGCCCTCTGGCCACCCTATACTCCAAACCTCCAGCCAACAAACAAACAAAAGAAACAGAAGTATGCAAATGAATATTATTGCTAATGCAGCTGGAATGGAGTGTAGTTTTCACCAATTCTGTGTGTTAAGTCAATATGGAGTGAGTTAACTCCATAAAGTAGCTTTTCTCAAAACAGTGTTCACTCTATTGTAACACAAGGAGTGACTTCATAGCATCTAGAAGGAAAAATAGAATCTTCAGTATTTGATAGAAATGTGAGGCTCTACCTTAAACAACAATAATCTGGAAAAAGAACTCATTACATTCGAAAAAAAAAAAGGTAGCACAGTTGATCCCCTTTACCAGAGACACTGATGTAACAGACAAACGGGGATAAGAGGCACCAGTGTGCAGGCTGACATTTGGCCCATCATGCATCAGGCACTCCGTAGATGCGCCTGTGCAGCCGGGAGCCCTGCAGTCAAGCATGCTGAGCAAGACTGTTGACCACTGTACAATGACACATTGCCACGAAATTTCAAAACTTCATTTCACAGACTTCTGCAAAAGCTTCTTACACTCTTGCATAATTTTTGCTCAAGCTTCTCTCATTCTTGCGTGATTTTCGTCAGAACATATAAGTGTTGGAAGTTGTATGTCCCCAAAAACTTGCACAATACAAATAGCATACAGTAAAGTCTATCACTTAATACGTGCATAGTGTAAAAATGAAAGGAAACTCACGCATGGTTTGCTCCGAGCCTTCCCCGTGCGGTGCCTCCTTGAGCCTTGGAGAGCACTGTACAGCTAGAGCAAAGTAGCATCAATCCAGTGTTAATGGCAGGTTAACAAGACAACAAAACTAACCCCCATATTCATAAACGCTCCCCGACTCGACTTTCACCCTTCACTTGACAGAGTTGAGCACTGTGCCGCTGCTCGTTTGAAAGCGACGCTGCGCTACTCGAGAATCACAGCAGATTATTGCTGACATGCAGCAATTTTCTCTGCTTAGAGACGGCGCTCCCATCAGCCATCTCAAGTGAAGGTGAAGTGTTGAGTGGAGGGACGTTCTAGAATACGGGGGTAAGATTGGTTGCAAGAACACTACAATAGACACACTTAATTTTTACACTTCATCTATATTGTACAGCTACACACATTCTGCATCCTTATAATGCAACATATACATACAGGCTTATAAAGTAAACACTGTAGGCTGCTCAAATAACACCTACACAAAAAAATTACCCAAAAGTGGCCATGCGCAAAGTACTTTTATTTGAAACTCACAAAACTTTTGCTGTGATGGAGAATAAATAAGACAGGTTAGGCTTGGAGGCACATGAGACCTTCGCAGCTTTCATAAAGTACAAAAAACAATATGGTATGTGTGTGTGTATGTACGCATGAAGCTTCAGCCTTTACATACGGTTTCTTGAAAGAATTGACTATGAATTTTATGGCACCTGTGTCCTTCAGCGCAATTGAAAGCCTGCTGATCAGTGTGTGCAATTGTGGAATAGTTACATGAAAAATGGCGTGAAACACCTAAAACCAAATTTTTCTAGCTCGGAAATATGCAGCTGTGTATACACAACACATGCTGCAAACAGTGGGAGGTGACCACAGGAGTGATTTGAGTGTAAGCGGCAGTATTCCGCATTCATGCACCCCGCAATTTTCAACTGTTACCCAAAAGCAGCACCACTTCAGCGTGCTACTTTTTTTTTTTTTACATCATAAACAGCACGGAATACAGCGAGGATAAAAACAACATATGCAATTAAATTTTGAGCACTATTTATGGTGCGCATGATTGATTGATTGATATGTGGGGTTTAACGTCCCAAAACCACTATATGATTATGATAGACGCCGTAGTGGAGGGCTCCGGAAATCTAGACCACCTGGCGTTCTTTAACGTGCACCTAAATCTGAGCACACGGGCCTACAACATTCCCGCCTCCATCGGAAATGCAGCCGCCGCAGCCGGGATTCGAACCCGCGCCCTGCGAGTCAGCAGCCGAGTACCTTAGCCACTAGACCACCGCGGCGGGGATGGTGCGCATGAAAAAAAAAAAAGGCCTTTGTACAACGACGAATTCATAATTTGCCTTCACGAACCTTCTGTTAGGCTGCACCACATACAGATTTTTTGTGGCTTTCAAAAGAGATTTGAAAAAAAAATAATAATAACCGTGTTTACTCTCGTCATGAGCGCACTCACTAAGTCACCCTCATTTCAGTCGGCCAAAATTTTGTTTTTTTTTTCTTCCACATATTAAACACACACCTTACGTTCATCCGCCAAAGTCCCACGGGCTCCCCCCCCCCCCCCCTTGCCGCCTTCGCTCCCTGCCACGTGCCATTTTATTTTTGTTTCTATTTTTTCACGGAACGTCCCCTGTCTTTTTTAATTATCTCTTGTAACATATGTGGCATTATCTTGTTCCCGAGGTGCCACAGGTGCTCTGCTATGTAGATGCACCATTAAACTAGTATTTTTGATCAACTGTGCATTTCTGATGTTTACCTTGCAAGTACGTAAAACTGGCATGCTTCTTGATCTACGATACACATGTGGCTTGTCTCACTTTGAAGGAAAAGTTAGCATACAATGGTGTAAATGCTTAGAATTTGAAGTATTGAGGCAGCAGCACACCGGAGATGATCATACGGTAAAGAAACAAGTGCTGCCTTATTACTGGCAAGTGTCACTTATATGTACAAATAAATTTGCGAGCTAAAAAAACTACAAAAGCACAGCGAGGCTATGATGTGGTTCAACCTGTGGATTCGCTTCATTTATCACGCCATATGATGAAGCTTCCTTTGGTAAAACTGCTCAGATAAGAAAAAAAGTTTGCTGTCCAATACAGCAACTATACAAAGTGTGCACGTGCATCTCGCAGCGCCTTTTCGTCACTTCCGAAATGCGCCACCAACATGCCCGGGCACCAACCGAATCTATCGCCTACAACTGCCATGTTGTCTCCTCGTGCTTGCACCCGTTTAGTTTTGCCTCACGATGCAAGTTTGAGAAATTATGAGCTGCTAGTGAGGCAAGTTTATTTAGTAGTCCACGCAGAGGGAGCAGAGCTTAGGGTGTTCTTCGCTGAAAGTTATAACCTGAAATCGAGAACGGCACATTCCGATTTTCCTAAAAGTACAGCGTATTTGGCTGGTGCAGATTAACAAAAGCTACTTGAAGAAACTTTGCAATATTTGCATCTTCAGGTGCAACTTCATTACGGGTAAGTGCCATAGCCAAGTATTTACCTGCAAACAGATATAGCTACCAAGATCTGTACATACAACTTGTCCGCA